>OX377205.1:84605461-85205461 GCA_947396885.1 Heligmosomoides polygyrus polygyrus
TGAAACGATCCACTGTATGAACAGACGCTCCGATTTGTATGATTTGCCGAAAACTTTTGACACCGTTAATTACATGGAGGCCGCTATTTTTACAGCCTGCTTTTTAAAGCGAAGAACACATTTCTTATTGTTTTGAAGGTCTGTTAATTTTTCAGAGATGTCGCACAAGCTCCGAAATATGGTAGGTTGCGTGAAGCCATTGCGTTCTCCGATATCACCGATCGCCACTGAAGAATGGGCTTGTCGCGGCAAAAATTACTACCTTCTGGAGGAGGAGCATCAGAGAGTGAAAACTGTGCCATCTTAGAGTTCAAGATGTGATTATCATACAATCAAAAACTAAGCTTCTTCGCAGCGATCTCCGATATGGTCAGGGAGGATCGATTTGCAAATTCTCATGCTTCATTAAAAATAAGTTTTTTACCCGAACCAGATCACGCACACAGTTGCAATCTGGCCACAAAGAGTTTCAAGTTTTGTTGAATGCACAGTGTAAAAGTCATGGCTTTCTGAAACGAATATATTGGATCGACCACTGGTCGATATGACACCGACGTCATGGGAGCGACGAAATTCGACGTTCACGAAAATGACTATAACTCGGTAAGTTTTCCACAGTTTAAAAAACCAACGGTTTTTTGAAAATTGTAGAAGAAAAAAGCTTTCACATGGTGTAAAAATCGGTTTTCAAAGACTAGGACTTCCTACGGGCGGAGGCCTGCGATTTTTGAGCGAAAGAAATTGAAGTGATTTTGTATAAATAATTATATGTAGTTGTCACCAGTTGTCAACTGCTGTAGTTGTCGACAGGCGCCCATGTTCAGACGACATGTCACCAATGTTGCGCAAAGGACGTTAAGGTTGAGAAGAGGTGTCACCGATGTCGCGCAAGGGTGTTCGGATTCAAACGACGCGTCACTGATGTCGCGCAAAGCAGGCCCGACTTGAGAAGACATGTCACCGACTTCGTTCATCAGGTGCCTGGATTCGGAAGAGGTGTCACCAGTGTCGCGATAGGCCTTCCAGACGCAGACGACGTGTCACCGATGTCGCGCAATGCACGTTCAGGTTGAGAACACATGTCACCGACGTTGTTCAACAGGCGTCCAGAAGAGCTGTCTCCGATGTCGCGCGAGGGTTCCGGATTTAGACGACGTGTTACAAGTGAAGGTGGGACCAGTAATGGGGGATGAGTGAAAGATGAGGTTCCAGTAAGGGGGACCGGTAAATGGTTGACCAATAAAGGAGGGACCAGTGAAGGTGGGACCAGCAATGGGGACCGGTGAACGGGATCCAGTGAAGGGTGGACCGGTGAAGGAGGGAAGGGGTCCAGTGAAGGGGGACCGATAGAAAGTTAACCAGTGAAAGAGGAACCAGGTGAAGGGGGACCGGTAAGGAAGGTACCAGTAATGGGGACCGGTGAATGGGGGGGGGGAAGAGGTACAGTGAAGGGGGGCCGGAAAAGGTTGAAGAGTAAAAGGGGGACCAGTGAGGGTAGGACCAGTGATGGGGATCGGTGAAGGATAGGATGACCAGCAAAAAGAGGACCAGTAAGGGGAGGTCCAGTGAAGGTGGGAGCAGTAGTGGGGTCCGACGAAGGGGGGGGGGACCAGTGAAGGGTGAACCGGAAAAGGGCTGACAAAAAAGAGGAACCAGTGATAAGGGACCAGTTAAGGGTGGTTCAGTGAAAGTAATGGACTTGTTTTGCCCTATTTCGCTATACCATTCTATATAGCAAACCAGTTTTTTTATGAATGAGAGAAGGGCTAAAGAGGAGAAGAAGAAGTTCGAGGTGTTCTATTCTCCGGGTTTGGGGCGAAGCCCCAACCAGACGTTTGGCGGCCGGCAGGCCGTCTTGAACGTCTGGTATCAAAATATCAATTAACGAAATATTATCAAAAGATTACATACACAAAACCTTTATCAGCGTTTCTTCTAACAAATTACTAAATTAAACAGTTACTCAGTAACACTGTTTCTTGAACTAATCTGACACAGTGGAAGCTGCACCTAAAAAGAAGGACCTACTAAAGGGTAGAAATAGGGTAGGGTATTCGCATGAAATTTTTAAAAAATTCAGTGCGGATAGGAAATAAAACGGTGGTCTACACAAGGGCGGGGGTCATACCAGATCCATTCCTGAAGGGGGAGGGTCGTAAATTTTCGGCAAAAATCGAACCCCACGCTTGACTCAGGCCCGGTTGCCTAGATAGGCTCAGTTTTCGAGTTCCTACTCGGAGGGAGGACCCAAAAAGGATAGTTCTCGGAGCAAATCTAGTGAGTGAAGATCTCCTTTCTAGATCTGTTCCGAGAGCGGATCAGCCAGATAAAATAGGTAATATCAGTGAATGAGTGGTGAAATTGAGGCAAGACGCCATCGATCAATCATGTAGAATGTCATTGAGATACCAAGATACCAAACGACAATGACGAATGCCGCGAAAGAATGGACGGCCACCTAGCAGCGTTAAGTGGAGCTGTTGAACGTTTGTAATCGGGTACCCAAAAGTGTGAAAGAAGCTGAGATACGAATGGTTACAGAAATAGCTGAGCACTGATGTGGTAGTGACCCGAAACGAATGATGGTTTTTTGAAGGTGTTGCAGTTATAGTGATACAAGACGTAACCTTGAGGTAATGAAAACCAAGAAGAAATCCCCGACGGGAATTCCGTAGGGAAGTAGGTGTCTCGGTCTGTCTGGAATACCGGCAGCTCGAAATGAACAAATTTCGAAGCGACATCTCAGGAGGATCGGGAGGAGAACAGCGAAGTGAGCAGAAGTTAGAGAAGCAGATGAAGGTTTTCTCTAAGAAACAGGAGTGATGTCATCCCGAAGGGGCATGCTGTATCAGCGGAACACAATGTATTAGGGGGGGGGGCAAAAGTAATGAGACAAATTGAAAAAAATCTTTATTCTCTTTATAACTCATTTACAACTCAACGATGTTGAGGAATGTATTTGCCATTAAGGGCAATGACCTTGCTGCCATCGCTCAGCCAACTTCCTGATCCCATCCCGATGGGGTGAGGCGTTGTCGAAGAGGAGAACCTTCTTGAAGCGCTGCAAATGAATAAGAGCGAGTCGCCGGCCCATCTCTTCTATTTCGTACACCATGGCCTTGGAGCTCATCGTAGTGCTCTTGGGAAACAGCTTCCGGTAAACCGATCCATGGGCGCAGATCCAAAAGCTCCAAAGGTGCTTCTCGCCGTGAGCATCTCGCCAAACGAAGGTCGTAACAGGTCATCAGGCCTCACCCAGACTCGCCGCTTGACAGGGTTAATGTAGAAGACGTACTTCTCATCTTGCGTGAATATTGAGCTCTAGCTGCTCGGGGTTGGGAATTGGGCGAGATTCGCGCGACACAGGTCGACTCGTCAGACCGGGGTTCCGGCACGAGACAGACTGGGGTTTTGGCATGCTTCTGGAAAGGGCGGAAGGGGGAACTTCTCAGGTGGCCTTCAGTAAGTAGCATACAAATAGCAGCATTAGGAAAGTCAGGTGTTAGGTAAAACGTGAATTTTTCTCACTAATTGCAGTTGATGAGAAGCGAGGCCGGCATATCCAATTATCAGTGATTAATGATTGGCAGTCACATAGGCACACAACCGCGCGAAACGAAAGTATTCAAAAGCCAGGTGGCGTCGAATCGAGCACAGTTAATCGGATCGCCTCGAGTGGAATCGGTCATCATCTTTTTGTTTTTCCTACGCTTGTATACTATCCTGTTCTAGTCTGTTCGTCGTCATAGGCTTGGCTCGCTTAATGTTTACAAAGATGGTTTTCTATCGGGCCTTTGGTAGCACAAATATTGGAAACACGCCAAGCTATCTTGGCCGATCAAAGCAACTCGGTCTGAAAAGCTTCTACTCTAGGAGGATGGCCGCTGATTTAACCCCTTGTTTTCGTATTTTGTTGTAAAATTGGACTCTTGTCTGATATATATTTGGTCCTTAGACCATGAAATGGAACAGCCGGCGGATCTAATTCACATCATCGGTTTATCTACCAAGGTAATAATAAAATCTTCAAAGTAAAAATCAGTAAAGTCAACTTGTTGAGCATTGTAAACCTCTAATGGTTAGTGGCTGTGTCACTTCTCTTTGTTGCTACAGGATCTTAAAGCTTAGTAATCAATGTCGGAGTAGTATAGCGAGTATTAGCGCGTGACAGCTTGTGAAGTGTTATTTGTCACAATTGTACGCTCCTTCAGATTCTGCTCAAGCCGCATAAGTACGGTGGATTACACAGGACATACACAGCTCCAATAAGGCAACCTCTAGGACTGAGCTAGTTTTGTGTGATTATATGTTAATGCCGATGCGTCGTCTAGGTTACTTCTTTATGGCAACAGTGTGACCATGTTCAAACTTCTTAGGATTTAGTTTTTCGATGTCATCATTTTTGATTTATTTGTTCTCATTTATTTATTTATTTATTTATTTATTTATTTATTTATTTGCACGTAAATGCGCACATAATTCCAGAAAACAAGAAAACCATGGACACAATGTGATTAGTAACACAACATGGTAAAAAAGAGAAACCTCAACAAACGAATGCTGAACAGCGTTACGTGCTAATTGGAGGAAAGTGAAAGAACTGCTGGGAGGAAAAAAAAGCAAGGAGAAGCGAAATATTTTGTCACGAGGCAAAGAAAAATAGGGGAGTGAGGAGTTGATTTGTGGAGCTATTGATGGAGAAGAGCAGTGGCCCGCCAAATACTGCAAGTCGTAATTGAAGACGACTCCGGATACCAACTTAGTAGGTCCGTCAACTCCATCGCTCCACCAACACCCGCGTAACGTGTGGTGTAGGAAGAGGGAACAAAGCGAGATATCCTAGAGTTAGATAGGAGAGCAAACAGAAACTGCCATTGAAGAAAAAGATAAAAGCAGCAAAGGTGGGCAGGAACGAAAAGGGAAAAATGGAAAAATTTGAGTACAAAAATAGAAACAAATAGGAATATGAATTAGCAACAAACAACGTGAGAAAACAAATACACCAAAGCAACATGTTTACTTGTGTGAAGCCAAGGCATGACAGAGCTATGAATTAGAGGCTGAGGAGAAGGAAGGACTGCAATGTTGCCCTTAGGTGATATCAGTGAGGTGTAATGTTGAAATTAGGTCTACTTTCCTCAACCTTTTTCGAAAAACAAAAGTATTTGGTAACTCTAAAAAGCCTGGAGGTAACATTTGTAACCAACGAGCACCTCGGTAAAAAAGAGAGTTAAACACTTTTTCATGATTTTTTCTTTTAATAGTGGGATAATGGAAGCGGTAGCTATTACGATGACCTAATGTAGGCAAAAAGATCCAATACTTACAGGGTCTAAGTCGAGACTCTCCTTTAAGGACCTTGAAGCAAAAAACTAAATCGTTGAATACGCGTTTGTAAAGAAGACTTCTATGGTTAAAAAGTTTAAGTCTCTCTTGATAATTTGGGATCGCCCTCATATCACCCAAACTTGATACACATCTGCAAAATAGAATCTTAGTGAAAAACTTCTGAACCTTCTCAATTTTGGTCTGAAGCCTTTTTAAGGAAGGACTCCAAACCTGCGAACAGTATTCCAATATAGGGATTACATAAGTCTTATATAAACTAATCAGTACGGAGCTGTTATTGCATTTTATGTTTCTACAAATCAAATGCATAATAGAGAATGCTTTTCGCACTATATTATTGATATGCTTCTCAAGCTTCAATTCGTGATCAGTGAAAATGCCAAGATCGCGGACATCAGACACAGAAAGCGGCTCGTAGTCGTTGACTTTGTAACCCAATGAAGAGGCATTGCCAATGTGGAAAACTGTTGTTTTAGACAGATTGACCGGAATTTGCCAAGCATCAGCCCATTCCAGCATATTGTCAATGGACTGAGTTAATGCTTGGTGCACAGATGTTTTGTTATCACCGTTGTATGCCCCATAAATCTTTATGTCGTCAGCATTCATCTTCACCTTAACATAAGAGCTTGTGGCTAGCCTCGAGAGCAGGTCAGAGGTGTAAGCAAGAAAAAGGGTAGGCGACAGTACCCCTCCCTGTGGCACTCCACTTTTGCAATCGTAGCATTTTGAAAATGAGCTACCAACTTTAACGCGCATATGCCTTCCAGTTAAATAAGAACGTATCCACTTTAAAAGAAACAAATGAACTCCATTTTGGTATTGTTTGCTCAAAAGTTTTTGATGATTGACCTTGTTAAAAGCTTTGGACAAATCGAAGTAAATTACATCAACGGAATCTCCATTGTTCAGAGCAAGGTTCCAATCAATAAGCAGTCAGAAAGCTGAGTAGCGGTGGAAGCGCCTGACATGAAGCCATGCTGTTCGTACGGAATCGAAATACTTCTAGATAGACAGGCCAGCAACTTATCTCTGACAATACTTTCAATCACTTTTATTGAGGTCGGAATAATACTTATCGGCCGAAAGGAAGAAAGCAACTCTGCTCTAGGAGTTTTTGGAATAACCTTCAGTCGCTTCATTATTTTTAGTACTTCCGTGGCCTGAATCACAAATTCACCGGTATGATATTCTGGACAATCGGAAGTATTTCTTTGAAGGAATACCTCGTTAAGCTCAGTACTACCAGCGCTCTCCACCTCAGTAAAAACGGACACAATAAACCCTGCTAGTGCTTCAGCTTTTTGACTATCATTAATATAAACGGTATCGTCGTCATCCTTTAGAACAGGTAGATTCGCATGAGCTTTGACCTTAAACCGCATTATAGAGAACAATGCTTTCTTATTACGTGTTTTCGATGCCTGCTTTTCCATGCAAGCTAAAAACCTCTTCAAGTGGTGGTCCAACTCTTCACATACTTTTTATACTGTGGGTGGAAGAGCAGGTTCGACAGCGAGTTGAAAAGACGCAATTTTTGCGACATAAGGTCCAAAATGTGTTTAGGATAATGTTGAGCTGGGATTTTCATGGTATCAAAGGGCGCATGAATTGATAGCCCGGAATAGACAACGCGACAGAATTTTTTATATAAGTCACCCGTGTTTTGGTAACCTTGGAAAACCTTCCACCAATCTATGCAGCTGAAGTATTGCTCTAAACCAACGTAATTCGCCTTGTTGAAATTTGGAAGTGGAAATTCACGTTGACTACCTGACGGCATTTGGATCTCGAAGCAGACTACGTTGTGATCAGCCGACGCAAATCGCGGGAGAGTCGAAATGTTTCTCAGGATAGGTGCTGAGGTGAGAACTATGTCAAGAATTGAACCACCACGAGTAGGCTTCGTAACATTTTGTGTTAAATTACAGCACTCTAAAAATTCCTTAAATTTAACTAGATGTTGGCTGTTAGGCCTTTCAAAATGAGACCAATCAATATTGAAGTCTACAAGTACTATTAATGGATTACTTGAGAGAAATAGCTGAAGCATTGAATCAATGAGAGAGTCATCTTCATCAGCATTTGAGTTTGGTGGACGATATACTAGAATTATTCTAAATGCGGATCGGTATGTTGCGTCAAATGCTTCAAAGCAAGAAATGTCGGACTTAAGGCAAGTAGGTGAGCTAACAGCAGCCAAACTTATCGAGTTTTTTGCTAAACAGCAAACACCTCCACCTTTTTTGTGTAAGCGGTCTTTTCTGAAGACTTTGTAAGGAAAATCTGCAAGAAGTTCGGAGTCAGATATCTTATCTGAAAGCCAGGTTTCAGTAATGAACAATAAATCAGGGCTGAAAGCACTTAAAAAAAGGTGCAGCTGATGAATTTTGTTCACAAGACTGCGAGAGTTGAATAAAACGCATTTGATCGCTTTGGGTTGCACATCGTGTCCATCCAGACGTTTCCCGAAGGCTTATGTTTAGGCAGTTCCTCGGTTCGTCTCAACTCGCCACGGTACACAACCCAAACACGACTGTTTAGCTGCTTGTTGCGCTACCTACATTCTTGTCTCAGTTCGTATTCTCCTTGCCGCTCCTCAGAGGTCATGCTGCGGCGTATACGAACTTTGGAGAAGGTGGCAGTGTTTCAAAGTCTCCATGAGTTGGAAAGAGCGATTGCCCAATGGGGCTTTGATGGCATCACCACCTTCACCTTACGGACGCGTCCGCGTTCATATCTGCCCATGCGGTAGACTTCTAATGGGCGGCACTCAAGATTGAGCACATCAAAAATTTCACTCACCTTTTCTTCAAGGTCGCGCTGCTTCACAGAAGGAGTGAGCTCATCAGCAGGTTCCGGTAGCCACTCTATAATGATGCTCTTCTCTCTTTTCTCCTTATGAATATGTTCCGACATTTCCTGCGGCAGCTTCGATATTAATGCAAACATCATCTGCTCTATAACAGGATCCTTATTCCTTGTAAGAATAGCGTTGATGATCTCGCTAACAGAAAACTTGGAATAATCTTCCGAGGCGGAAGAGTTCCCGCTAGAACTAACATGATCGTGACCCTTGCTACCAACTTTACCAGCGGGTTCCGAAGTTTTCTTTGAGATCTTTGCCCTCTGCGACATGGTGATCCAGCAAAAATAATCGATTTGACGCAGTGAAACGAACGTTGACGAGGAATGTCGGGTTGAATAAAATGCCTCAAACTTGGGTAATTAAACATAATATATAAATATATATGAAGAATTCTTGTTGTTTTTGTAATTGTGATTTGGAGTCGCTTTGTAAGCTTAAAAATCTTTGAAGAAATTGCCTATTGCGCTTATCGGTTATCGTGCAGTAGAACACTAAATACAACTGGACATTGTAGAGTTGGTGATAAGGCCTGTTTGAAAGGAAGGCTCAATCGACTCCCCTGTGGAAACACAAAGTGTTAACTGTTGATTGTTTGGGAGGCTTACAGGGGACTGCAAGTTATCGCTAGAAGAAAGCAATAGACGTGATATGATCTTAAACTTCTGCCAAAAATGGATTGATGAGTTATGTTAAAATTTGGGTAACCCAAGGAGATACTATTAGGTATTTAGTAACCGGTGACGGCCAGCTACACTGCAATTGCGAAGCAACTGTACAGATTGATGAAAAAACGTTTATCAAAAGAGCCAACGAACTCCAAAAAACCATGAACACAAACCTGGGAATTAGTAACAGAGAGATAACGGCCTGAATAGAGACGATAAGTTGCGAAATCCTCGGCGTAGGTGTCCGTGCCCAGAATCAGAAACTCACTCGCAAAGGGCTATCAACTCCCCCCCCCCCCCCCCCCTCCCAGACCTCCCTCCCGCCTTCGCGCCTTCGAGATTTCCGCACTCCTTCCTGCCAGGCGGCCCACACCACTTTTCCGATGGTAGCAAACCTTCTTGCAACCTTTTCCGCATCATACCCCCACGCATTCAACACAGCCTTCCCTCCTACGAGACCCCTCCACTCGGTCTTTTACGGGGGTCGCTTTAGTGGCGCACCCTCAATGGCCCCTAGCTCTCATCTTCAACACCTTCGTTTCCCGATCCACCTACTGCAGATGCCTGGGTACTTGTCGACACTTGGTGGTCTTCGTCAAGGCACTTCTGTGAGCGTTTCCATCTGCGTCCATGGAGACAGCTGTTTCATGCATGCCATGTAGTACGCATGTGCATGCATGCCATGTAGAACGCGTAGTATGCATTCTAACGCCACCGCCGACCACTCATTCTCGATGATCCTTAGCACGACTCACGGCGCATTCATATCTACGACGTCGATCCCTCGTGGCAGCATGTCGCAAGTCTGGGCATGAGGTGCCGGTTTGAGATGCTTTTCCAAGAACTCCCTCGCTTGAGTGCCACTCGCATCCATGCTGTGTCTTCACCCGTCCGAGGCTGGGCTGTCAAGAGCATCCAACTTCCCGCCCCCAACCACACGGCGACGGCATCCACCAACGCGGTCCATGACCCTACGCCCGATTCGGTAGGCGGCAATGCAAAAACCTTGTCCTTAGTAGTTCGATCAAACGTAAAAGACCGTCCGGTATTCAGGTCCTTAAAATCCTAATAGTAGAACACTTCTGTACGTTGCCGTCGCTTCGCTTTCTTTAGCGCGCGAAGTACAGCCGAGACTATTATCGCCGCCCGTGGAATTTCTCCGCGGCCTGTCATTATTTCATTCGTGGCGTTCCTGAAGTGACATCTCCGTTGATTTTCATATATCTTCACCATTGCTCTCGTATTCTTTACACCCTCATTCCGTATCTTTTAGGAACCCTCTTAACCTCAAAACTCGTTATGTCTTTCCATTCCGAGGTGTCCTTTCTCATACTCCGTCAGTAATCCTGTTGAAATTCACTGGACTTCTGAGAAGTTGACGAGTCTTCGCGTTTTCGCTCTAAAGTCTAATAGTCATTCTACAGCAGCAATGCTATATGAAGCAGTTATGAAGAATGACGGTTCTGAGGGGCGCAAAACAAATACCAGACCATAGAATTCTCATAAATGTTGATTTTTTTCGAACCACACATTGACTTAATTCGCCGAAAAACATTTAGCGTTCTCTACAGCCTATGATGAGGCACTATGTGCAAAATACCCCAAATTTGGATCAAGTTATGTAATACAGTGCATGCCTCATTCCCGAATCCAAATCTGGAGCTCTGCCAGAAAAAGATTCCAGAATAAAATTGAAAGCGTTGTTCTGTGTGTCCTGCCTTAAGATTCTTGAAGAGGAATCGAAGTTGATACCTAGCAAGTACTGGGTTTTCAAACCACTGACGTTGACGACTCCCTCGCCTCGCAACCTCCTAAATACAACTTATAAGTTTCCGGAATTTGTTACTCTGTAGCATTTTCCCATTTCCAGCAGTTATTTAAAATGAATATACTTTCTTTAAATACCAATATAGCTCTCATAATGACACGAGTAAAAACACAATTGGAAAGGGCCATTACCTCTGCATGAAACACCAAAAAGTGGTCCCTTTTTTCTCCTACTTTCAAATAAGCTTTGCAGCGATTCGACGACTCTTCCCTTTTCTACGGAAGATATGATCCAATGACTTCACACACTATTCAGCAACAAAAAGTGCGTCGAAGTTCTCGTGCGCTACATTCTCCGACTGACGAAGTATTCGAAATGAGCAGGTTAAAGTAAGCTTTCTCCAGCGCGTAGTCGTTGTTCACATTCAACGCCTAGCATGGTCTCCAGGATGTGAGTAACCAATATTAATTGAAATCTGAGAACCTTCACTGGGTCTACACCTGGTCCCACCTTATTCACCTCCAAACAACGGTTTGGGATTGTTCATGCCTAGCTCTTTCTCAAACTACACACTTCAGATTGATTTTATCAAGGATTTACACGACATCTGTTCCTTGCTATGTACAAACAAATTCACACACAACGAGCGAACAATGTGTGACATCTATCACTGTGAGATCACTCTGCTAGGTAGGCCTAAAGCTAATCTGGAAGCTCGACGTGCTGGCTCGTTGATTGTCTCCTCGATCACTTGGTCCAAGATCACCTAGAAGTACACGAGAAACACTATTGAGCGCTCTTAGAGAGGACTTTACTTCCTCGGCGGATTTTTGAAAAACTCCTAGGTTGTATTACAGAGTGTGAACCAGAGGATCTGGTACTGTTGTAGAGGACAGATTCTACATTCACTTCTGCTTCTTCGCCATTTTAGTTGGAACCGACAAAAGTAGGGACTCACCTTGATGCCCATCCACGTCTCCTTACCGATTGGAATCAGCCAGTGAGGTTTGATTTGGAACGCGAACCAAGCTGGAAAACAAAGCAAATAAAAACTCCGGTGCACATTTACATAGCACCACATTCGGCCAATTATATTTATGTAATCTTGCTACATCGATTCTATTAATAGAAGTAGCGGAAATATGTAGCTTAAAACCTTAGTGCTTTACTTTACCTGTTTTCATATGTTACTATCAGACTAACGAAGTTTAAGTCCATTATAAAGCTCCTTTAAGTAAATGATGTAAGAGCATTATTTAGGCCCACAAGAATTGGCTTTGAATGTTCCTAAGAAGTAAAAAATGCAGTACAGAAATACGAGTGTAATTGGGGTATATTCCATTTACACTTTAACATCTTTGGACATTTTTGTTTTAAACGGAAATTTTCTAATTTCAAACCGGACATTTTTAGAAATAAAATAGACATTCTGCAAACCATTTTGGACTTCTTTAATTTTAACCGATGACGAAGTTATAATTATTTGTTTAACCAAGTTATAATTATTTGTTATTAAGGAGAACTTGGTGAATGTCGAGAAAACACCACAGCGTGCGAGTACGTGCAGTGGGGGTAAGGGAACGCACCGCTGCTGCTTAAGCCAGAGCAAAGCTTTCCTCCATCCGTGGTCACTAGATTGGTTCCAGACGTGTGTGGGGAATGATAATACACTGAATTATCTATCGAATGGCCACCCAAGTCACTGTGTAGGTCATGTACCGGTTCGTTTATTAGGTGTCTCCCTTATTTACGGTAGCGCGCCACTGCCCCCGATTACGGTAGCGTGGCGGGTTGTTGGACGAGGTGCAATGGATGAACAGAGCAGACCATACACCGTGGAGCAGACTTCCTGTCGTATCTCGTAGGGTAGTGATTGACGGCTTTTTTCGTTTTCTGTTTTTTTTTCTTTGCCCTTATAGTTTTCATACGTTTTGGACTCTGAGTGACTCCTGCTGGGGGGGGGGGGGGGGGACGGGAGGGGTTTCGTTTTATAACACACTTTAACGAAGGCAGTAAAGATCGAGTTAGCCACGCGCTAGTAAGGACTGTACTCAACTAACGAAGTATGAAGCAAGTAAAAGAAAACACATAGGAAAAGCTGAAAGAGAACATGGCCTGAGCAAAAGCTGCAAAGATGTCGTGCATTAAAGAGGTGCAAAACATGAAGAAGCTTGATGTGTTACTCCTTTTTCCATTTCGTCTCTGTAATCTCAGAGGTGCCATGTGGTCAGACCCAAAGAGTGCAGAAAAGAAGAATACAGAGCCAAAAATAGAAAAGAATCAGGTCCGGCCTGCTTCAGCATGGAATCTGCTTCACGGCAGCAACGCGATCTGCTTGACTCGCCTCATCTCGTCCGTGGCGGGCGCAGCACCAGGTCTGCCTACGGTAATGGAGCGCGTCGCTCCGCCTTCTACAGTAATTGAGACACCTAGCGTGACGCACCCGTCATGTACGCATTGAAATCATTTCCAGAACATCCCGTAGAAGTATGTGTAGAATGTGTGGCGCACCCCAATAGGATTGAATAACACCTCCGTTACCCGCAATCCTTTATGAGGAACAAGTCGGTAAGAACGAAAGTCAGACATCTATACAATCTGACCATCTCCGCCATTACGCTGTTTAAATACACATTCAGAGTGCTTCTAAGATTTTAGACCCCATATTGCTTAGCTGCAGGTCCATAGAGGCAAAATTGTTCCTTTGTGTAGAACATACTCTTTCGGATGCTCTTTAGCTTTGAGTTTCGAGGTCTACTGAATAACTCCTGTGGAGAACAGTTGTGAAGGGACAGTGTGGTGACAATAGGAAGTAGGGCAAAACGAGTGAGGCAGTACGTGCGTGCGTACTATGCGTGACCGTCAAATACACAGCTAAGAGATGGCTGATAAGCAGGCGGCTGGAATTGGCGCGAATGGCAAGAAATGCGGAAAGAAAAGAAATTGGGGGCCGTCGTTGTTGTCATCGTCATCCTTGTTGTCGTGCTGAGCGGAGCGAACAGTCATCTCGTTTGTAGGCGAGTACTCCCCCTGTGCTCTTCAACATCGCACTCGACTGCGTACTGAGAAGAACGACAGCCGAAGTACAAGGGGTATCCCTTGGTCTAGCGGTCGCCTTATGGACCTGGACTTTGCCGACGACATTGCCATATTCGCTGAGGATAACGATACTCTTCAAAGAAGCACGGAATGCCTTAGCCAGGAAGCAAGCAAAATCGGCCTCCGAATTAGTCCCGAAAAGTCATGGTCAAGGTCATGCACGCAGGAAATATGACCTCGGGAGACGTCATCTACGTAGGACCGGATCGCTTGGAAGTAGTGGATAACTTCACCTACTTGGGAAACATGATCATCAGTAACGGAGATGCTGAAGCTGACGTTCGATGCAGGATTGCGAAGGCAACGGCAGCGTTCCGGAGGCTTAAGCCACTGTGGACGTCGTCTTCAACTTCAAATAGCGTCAAGCTGCGTTTGTATTCTTCGATAGTCGTCCCCACTGCAATGTACGCTAGCGAAACATGGAAGATGTCAGCTAGCATCATCAGACGGATCGACGCGTTCCACTGCAAATGCCTACGACAAATAATGAGGATACGCTATACAGACCGCTTGACGAACGAAGAAGTACTACCGCTGCTGCTCAGGCAACCAAAAAACCGTTGTGCAACGCCGACTCCGCCTGGCCGGACACATTCTTCGAATGCCGGCGCACCGCTTGCCAAGGTCAGCCACGCCAGGAAAGCGAACCAGAGGCCGCCCAAAAAACACGTGGCGTCGCACGTTTTTGAATGACTTGGAAGTTATGAATAATTCTAGGCAGGAGTGTGAAGAAATAGCCCAAGACAGGCAGCGGTGGAAAGAGTTCGTCGCCCTATGCGCTCAACAGTACGGGAAGAATTAAGTCCCCCTGTGTTTCTTTTGCGCGGGGGGTCAGTGAGACCACTAACAATCTTTAGTAGGTGAACATTAGGCATAGATGGCATTGTGTTGCAGGGCGTGGTTCCTAGCTTTCTAGTTAGTGTTCTTTATACCTTGTGGTCTGTGATGCGTGTTTGATTTTGTTTGTGTGTCCTTTTGTCGCTTAATAAAGTTTTTTTTAAACATCTAAACAATTACAGCAATGCGCCCGTGAGCCGAGAGACTTTCACTCACTTGACATGTCTGGAGGCAGTTCAAGAACGTAGACGTACTTCGTGGGGGTGTTCTTCTTAATCCAGTCAGTTGCACCGCCTGTGGCAGTTCCTTAAACGAATTCGGTTAGATCTTGTCCCTAGATTTGCTTGCAGCCAAATCCGAATGTGACAAAGTTCTCCTTTCTGATACAGTTCAAGGCTCACCAAGCATATCGGCCGCTGTGCCTATCCTGTACTTAGTCTCTCGATATGAGTACACCTTCTCAGCAGCTCTTGTTGCTAGGAGTTCCTGAAAAACATGACGTTGATAATATTCAATGGTGCGATGCGATAGATCGCTCTCTGAATTCAAACTCTCCGTGCGGGACCCCGATGAGTCGCTCCTGAGGTCCGGCCTACCCGCACACGCTATCGATCAGCGTAGTCTTGCTACGCGCCGTCCCTCACCGGACTCAGTCTTAGGCGCCTTTTATACTCCCGCCGCGCAGCGGCGCGTCAATTCGGGACGCGGCGCGGCCAGTCGCGCCGCGCCCGAATTTGACGCGCCGCTACGCGATTGTAGTTAGAAAGGGGACCGTCAGCGACGCGCATCGGCCAACTTCTACGTACTATGTTCCGTGCGCCACAAAGGACGACGGAGGAGACGGCCCACGAGTCACTGAAGAACCAAAACAGAAAGGATTTGTCTGGCCGATCAGCGGAATGCATCTGGCTAATGTTAGTGGTAGGATTCCTGTGGGCTCTCTTAAAGCTGCGGTCAAAGTCGTCTGCTCAACCTATGGATGAGATTATTGACAGTGGCATTGAGTCGAGTCCCCTGCAATGTAAATGGCACTAAACGACTCTTTACTTTGCAACATGTGCGGGTTCAAAAGTAAAATTGTTGGAAAATACTCATTGTCGAGAATCGCTCAGAATTCTCCCTCATATTGCCATGCCAGGGTCATTGTTCACTTAACACACCTTTAGCGTAGTAACTTCGTGAATGTCTACAGATCTCCATTCCCTTCCTAGGTTGCGAAAGGTACGGGTGACTAAGGTAATGGTCACCGAAAACGGATGTCAGATTCGTGATCAGCACCCTAAATAACCCCCCGCCGGAAAACTTTGGTCAAAAAACCTTTTCGACCTCTCATCGACCTCTGGAGTCCTGAAAGTACAATAGTGCCATAATTTTGCTACATCTTCTTTGTTTTGTTAGTTGAGGAGCCAGAACAAAGAGGACATAGCAAAATGACTCATCTCCGTGGTGAATCTCCCACTCCACATCGGGTCTGCACCAGCTGATCGCACCGCGCCGCGTCTTTCCCTCCAGCGGCGCGATTCGCCGAATACCGTAGCCCGAAATTCCGTCAAACGTGGTGTTTTGAGGCGGCGGAGTATGAATGCGATGCGGCGCCGCCGAG
The DNA here is from genome assembly GCA_947396885.1 of Heligmosomoides polygyrus polygyrus. Lineage (NCBI taxonomy): Eukaryota > Metazoa > Nematoda > Chromadorea > Rhabditida > Heligmosomidae > Heligmosomoides > Heligmosomoides polygyrus. Next base: position 84,621,652 of record OX377205.1, read on the forward strand.
CGGCGCGAAAAATCGATAGCTATGCCAACCATCGCGCCGCGCCGCGAGGCGGCGCGAGTATAAAAGGCGCCTTAGGTCTATGTTATACTTCGGCGACCCGTCGCCGACGCTGCGACCCGTCACCGACAGCCCGTCACCGATGTCGCCATCGCTGACGTCACCACCAGGGATGGGCGGAAATTTTGAAAATTTTCCCAGAAAACAGAAAACAGAAAATCGCTTTCGTCAGAAAACAGAAATCAGAAAACAGAAAGGCCAAAAACGCCAGAAAATCAGAAAACAGAAAACAGAAAACAGAAAATTTCGAAATTATCACATGACCTAATTATTTTACCCAAAGATCCATATTTCCAGTAGCAAATGCTTTTGTATGACTAGAAATGTAGTCGTAGACCAGCGTTTTAATTTGCGCGCGTTTATAAAAATTTCTATTACACTCCAGTGCACTGCAATCAGCAAGTTTAAACGTGGACTGATAGAACCTAGGAATCTCGACCCTTGAAGTATACAACATTACTCATAAGCTCTGTTTCACCTCTAACACCTCAATTAAATAATGGTCCCACTAGTAAGAAACTGGCCTTTTAGAGTACCGAACACGATGAAGGCTCAGTGATCACTGTTTGCATCAACTCAATTGCTAGAGTTTGTAGACACACTCTCGCAACATGCTCAAAAGCTGTGCAGAGATTTGTTGGTATTACTGGCTCCGCCAGAATCTGTATTCCTAGTTCGTTGCGTTCCTCGGGAATACCTTTCCTTGTAAGTGGCCTAGCTGAAAATTTTCAGGCCAACATAAATGCTCTTTACAGCACCTTACTACTTAGCCGACTAAAGATGTGAATTTCACAGAACAACACGAGATTGTGTCTGAGGAGGCTGTCAGCACAATAGGTCTTGGGCGGAGGTGCTTTCTTGAATGCGTAGACACCATACAATGAAGACCGAGCATATACCCTCTCCATCACATTATTATTATTATTATTATTATTATTATTATCCTCATATCTACACACCATATTACATCTCAGCGGAAGACCAGGAGAACCGCCTTGGTGTACAGAGGAGTGCACGGCATTAGCAACAATCGCGCGATCTGCCTGATGCTCGTAGTCTACAAGCTGTTCACTCGAGTCATCCTGAATAGGGACAGTCATGCGAACAGGCAGGATTTCAGAGAGGATTCCGCACGATCCTCCACACACACCATTACGAAGCTCATCGAAGTGTCGCGAGAGTACAAGCTGCCGCTGTGCCTTACGTTCGTCGATCTGAAGAAGGCATTCGACTCTGTCGAGACTGAAGCGGTCCTCGAAGCCCTGCTCACTCAGGGCGTTCCTACTCTGTACGTCAGAATCCTTCGAGAGCTGTACAGTGGATTCACGACAAAGGTTTCGCCATTCTACAACAAGTCGTTGCCAACGTGAACAGAGAGGTTCGATGAGAGGGTATCCCCGGTTCTCTTCAGCGCCACCCTCAAAAACATCATTCGCGAACTAGAATGGGAAGACACGGAAGTGAAAGACGACGGATGGCAGCTACACCACCTAACACCGAGCGCTAGCCAGGCGGAGCGAATGCTGGCCGACTTTGATCGTGTACATATGTGGGAATGTTGGACTGCAGCTGATTCTTACGAAGACGATGTTCATGGGGAACGGACAAGTTTCGGATGCCTCATCCTCGCTCAACGGAACGAACATCTTCGAATGCTACAGATACGTGTATCTGGGTCGCGAAGTCAACATCACCAACTAACTAGCGCCGGAGTTGAGCAGGAGGAAACGAGCGGCTTGAGGAGCTGTCAAGAGTGTCGAAAGAGCAGTGGAGAAGACGAAGAACGTCGGGGCTCCGTACCTACCTTTTCGACTTCACTGTTTTTCCTGCCCTAACATACGGATCAGAGACCTGGGCTCTACAAAAGCAGGATGAACAAGCGATCAGTATCGCGGAATCGAGAGGGCAATGCTCGGAGTGACACGACCCACTCAAGTGAGAGAAGGCCTCGAGACTTCCGAGCTTCGCCGACGTTCGAAGATCAGAGATTCTGCCGCATGACCAAGGTCGAAAATTAGGTGGGCCACGTAATGCGCTTCGCAGACACCGACTAGATTCCGTGGGATGTCAAGCGAACACCAGGATGCCCAATAACGCGTTGGTCGGACTTCTTCGCCAAAGCCCTGAACAAACAATATGACGCTATTCGTGTACCACGAGCGAAAAGGATCCATGGAGCACCCTGGAGCACCCTGGCACGCGGCATGAACGTATGGAGACGCTGCTGGTGCCCACCTACCCTCAGTAACTCTAGGACAAGTGGTTAGTTAATACATAATTAAATGCCCCTCAGAGTACTAATTTTATAGTTTTAAAATAAAATTTTTAGTGATCGTAGACGGTCCAAACTACTGCTAAAATTGAAAAGAATACGAAGCCAAATTATGAAAGTCTTAAAATGCCCTATGATATACTCCTATACTCCTTGCCAGCAGCACTTACACAATCAATCAAGCAAACAAAGAGGCATAGTTCATGAGCATATGGCGCAATTACTACATGAGCACATCCAAAACACGCCACATGCTTACCATGTAAGATACTGTAGAAACACTATTTTGGAATAAAGCTCATTATTCTACGATACATTTTGGATTCTTTTTATTGGATTTCTGTAATAAAATTTTGTTCGCAACTCCATTTTCTGTTTTCTGGCCAATTTTTGGCCATTTTCCCAGAAAACAGAAAACAGAAAAAATTTGCCCAAAATGGCCAGAAAATCAGAAAACAGAAAACAGAAAACAGAAATTCCGCCCATCCCTGGTCACCACCGACGTCGCCGACGTCGCCACAGACGCGTGGTCGACGTCGGCGACGTCGCCAACAAATTCTGTGACATCGTCGAGGACGACGTTGACAGGAGAGCATCGAAGCGCATTTTTAGCAGCGGGTTTTCGGAGCAGGTTTTCAATGTCATCATTTGGTAACCAGTCTGCCCATAGAAAGGCTAAGTGATCACATCTGCCTCGAATTTGCATACATTTTGAGCTTTTCTTAATCTTCAAAAGGAAATTTTAATTCTTAATTCTTCATAATGCTTCAAGACTTGATGATGATTTTTTGTTCTGTATGGAAGTCTGCTCAACCATTGTTAATCTGCCAAATTTTCTGTTACTAACCAAATTTGGCTTTTAGAAGTATTGATAAGTGTTCAAAGGTTTCACTAGCAGCAATGTTAGAACCATTCAAAAGTACCTGTATTTTTAGGATACCCTGTATTTTTCGCAAGGCATAGTGTGTTTTAGGTTTTCAACTTTAAAAGAAGCACAAATCAATCGATACGGTCACCTTGTAAAGAGATTATAGGAAGTATTCAAGTGAAACACTATCGATAGATTGTAAAATGCAAAATAACAGACGAGTGCATGGCGCAGTCTATCCCGATCATACGTCAAAAAAGCGTCGGTTTAGCAAAGACCTTTTTCGTTAAATCGTATTTAAATTAAATTCTCGAAGTTCAAAGGAAAATTTAACTCTTAATTAGTAAGAATTCTATCTCGAAAAAGCTCTTCGCAGAGGTTTGCATTACCATTTGAGAAAGCGAGGAAACACTACTTATTTTCTACACAGTTCTATTTAGTATTACTTGCTCTACAAGGAAGCAAATAGGCCTAGAAAATGCAAAGAGAACGGCTGAGAAGGACACAAAAAGGAAGAAAAGTGACAAATTGAAGGGGAGCTAAGGTTTAGGGTCCCACTCCCTCCCAAACACTCAGTGTTCTAATGAATTGTGCTTTTTGTGTTCGCAAGACGGTGTCTTTTGCACTTCTCGATTTCGTAATTCGAAGTACGGTGGTGATGATGGCAGTTCTGGGAACGAAGAACCAACCCACAATCATAACACTCCATCGGAGCGCATTATCTGCCACCCTTGGATGACTTTGGCGACGTCGGTGACGGACCGTCGCCGTGCACAGCACGGCGACGCGCTGTCACCGACGTCGGCGACGCTGACGTCGTCGGCCCGTCTGTGGCGACGTCGGCGACGTCGGCGGCGGAAGTATAACACCCCCTGCGGAGCTCTCGGCGACGTTGCCGGCGACGCTGTGATGTGCGGGCTGCTACGCAGTGCGTACACAGCGTAACATCACATCACAGCGTCGCCTACAGCATAGCGTCGCCGAAGTATAACATAGGCCTTACTTTTGTCGTCGACTTGGGTCCCCATCATTAACCACCATCTGTATGACCAATTGCATTACGGGAAGAGGGCGAGCTCCCACGGGAGTTCGCCTGAGCTTTTGATAGCCAAAACAGCGTACATCAGCTCGATCGGCCCTATTGTCTCATATGCATCTCATGTATCTACTGTATTCTCTCTGATGTTTCGCATCTTATGCCCTGGTATTAATTGTATGTGATAAATTGTGTGGTGCTGCTCTGTGTGATCCATGAGGAAGAACGTGACAAGTCCTTAAAGATTCATGTTGTGGTCGACTTGTAGAAGTGAGAGGGCAGTTCGATCATGCATGATTGGTGTCTCGTCTGACATTGTTTCTGGTTGTCCATGTGGGGTTTTCTTCTCGTTCAATACAGTATGGTCAATACAGCACACTCCTAGTTTCCACGGCTGACATGTGGTACAAGCCTGCGTCAATCCAGTCGGGTTGCCCGGTGCATGCTGCAAAAGGCCTCCATCTGCTGGAAAAACGGCCAGGCCTAGTTCCATCTAGGGTTCCCTACCATCCTTCGGAATTTTTGGGTTTCATGGAGACCACGTATGCCAACGTGGCTAATTGGGAACTCCGCTCAACAGGGCAGGATCTCTCGCGAGCTACGCCACCGATTCGCAACAAGTTCTTCATGGACTGCATCAACAACAACAATATGCGATAAAGGACGGTCTTATTCAATCTCTTTCGAGATGCGCATTCTACTTCTACGGAAAGTCGTGGAGATCAGGACTTTAATACGTATTTGGCCCATACAATGACTTGCGGTGGCCAGCCGATGAAAAAGTCAGTGCTTTGCCCTTTCCAGGCTAGTCTGGTACCAATTCTCCGACTCCGAAGGGATGGAAGACTTGGTTTGCATTGCGGCAAATCCGAACCAAGAACCTGGTATCTGGTGCACGCGGCCGCACTCCTCCGACTGCGCTCCAAGAGCTATCCGTCTAAGCAGAAGGCTATCTCAACAGTAGGTTGGAACAGCCCAAGTGTTGTATATGGGCAGAATCGCCTCTCTCTGGGAAACAACAAAATGTAAATATCTCGACCCCAATATAACTCTGCGCAGAATTAGGGACAACGGAAGCTGGGCCGTTTGCGGCGTTAGCCCTCTGTATGCACGCGAAAGGCGGGCTCAGGTTGGTTGGAAACAGTGATGTAGAGCGAGTGGTGGTGGCGCAGTGGGTAGAGGGCGGCGTAATCTCCATGATCGCTGCTTCCAGCCAACTTGAGCCCGCACTCCGCGTGCAGGCAGAAGGCTAATGCCGCCAACGGATCAACTTCCGACGTCCCTAACTCTACGCAGAGTTGTATTGGGGTCGAGATACTTGCATTTTGTTATTTCCCAGAGAGAGGCAATTCTGCCTATACACAACACTTGGGCCGTTCCGACCTGCCGTTGAGGTAGTCTCCTGGTAAGTTATAAGGAATATCGAGAACTGGGTGAACAAAGCACGTGAAGATTCAGTTAAAAGCAAGTCACCAGATCTTTGAAGTCCTCCGGGTAGGTGCGTTTGTGATGATTGTACGGGAGTATCCATAGCTGGCCATGTGTGTGCATGGAAACGAGAGCATGCAGCCTTCCGTAGACCTCTCGAGAGAGCGCGAAATCGCGTACCGCCCTATAATTGGCACTAACCAAGATTGTCGTAGAAGTGATTGTCCAGGAAGGTTACTTGTATCTGACTTTAGAGAATTTAGAGCACACTGCGCGCGCCAGACGTCTTCGAGAAAAAGGTTATTTGCTTCCTTCGGAGGTTACACACCTAGAAACAAGCGCTCTCACGAAAAGCGGAACCCATGGGTGGTTAACACTTTTTCCCCTGGTTCGCCGTTCTTTCCTTAGGGCCTGACATGTTGTAACATTGGCATCGATGACCCATGATTTTATCAAATTTCTGCTGGAACGATTGGTAGACGAAATTCTGCGCGCTATTTCAGTGTGTAATATATGAATGTCGGCGACGCCTTTGCGCATTTGGTAAAAAGTTCCCTATTCTGCAATCTAGAACGAGCGTCAAATCATGAAATGTGGAGTTAACTATTTGCTCCCTATAAAGGAAAGCGTTACTCAATCCCTTTTGGAATGCGCCGCACACTCTCCTTCTACGGGATAGGCGATTTGAATGCGTATTTGACCATAATCGAATATTTTTCTTTTGGCTTCGAACCAGTTAGTGGTATAAAAACTTGAAAGCTGCAGAAAAACTGCTGCTAAGCTTTGATTTAGTGGATGAAGCTCTTATCCTTAACAGAATGCTTTCACATCAGCCTCTCCAACGAAGTATTCATCCTTCAGTCTTCAGCTGGATTTAAATAAAATTCCTGTCATATCTCTGATCCTACCATGGATTCGGAGAAGCTGTTATGAGTATAGGTTGAGCGGATAACTATAGGTGTTATAAATCTGCATATGCTCTTAAACTTTTGAAACGTTTCAGCATGAAAACACTCCTATCGGTCGTAAATTTGTGTGATTACAGGAAAAGAATAAATGATCATCTACAGCGCGGGCAAAATTTGCTATTGAACGTGGGATGTTCCTGCAGCAGGGGAAACGCAGCCCTTTACTGCTTAACACAACAGCACCTACGCGCGTTTCTGAGCGTCCAGATTCAGAAGCCGACTTCGCGCCATTAGCATGAGAAGACTTCTAAAGGGGTAAGGGAAGAAGGGGGACTTTGAGGGTGGATAACCGACGGCGATCAGGAGGCAGCGACCAGGAGGAGCATCGTGATGGTCGATGGGGAGAGCAATGAAGCAGGGCAGGAGGTGGCACCAAGAAGGGTTTAGGCAATAAGAAGGGACCAGTAGGGAGTTACCAATCAGGGGAGGGGGCAGTAAGGAGGATCAGCAAGGGGATCCACTACCATTAAGAGAGATCGGATTTAGAGGATGTGACACCGATGTCACACAATGCGTTCGCCGTCGTCGTGTCGTGAGCGTGAGAGGCCTAGTTAATTGGGGTAGAGTAGTAGGGAGGATCCCGGGGGGGGAGGAATCTACCTGGAAGAAGGGATCTGGAGGCGGGTCCAGGACTGGAACCAACAAGAAGGGAGCCTAAGGGAATTCATACGGAGAACAAGAAATCTGCCATATGCATAGCCTCTTCATGCTCGACACAGCGGCGACTGCGCGCGCTTCTGAGTTTCTTGATCCAGAAATCGTCGCGCAGCAAGCATACTGATTCTGAATACGTGTCAACAACCGTGCCGTGAGCATGGGAAGACCACTAAGGGAGTGTTGGAGAAGGGCGGTAAGGGGACCTCTATGGTGGACCAGGAGAGCGACCAGGAAGGAAAGGAAGAATCTGGAGGAGAGGCCAGGACGAGGAAACCAGCAAGAAGAGACCAGTAGATGTCAATAGTGGAAACAAAGAAGTGGGCCAGTAGTTGGGACCAGGAAGGTGGGGGACTAAAGAGGGGAGGGAAGACCTGTAAAGGTGGACCAGCAATTAGATCCAGTAAGAAGAAACGAGAGAGGGGAACCTGGCTTCGAAAGACATGTCAACGACAACTTGAACGCTAGCTGTTGAGCATGAGAACGATTGCGGAGGAACAACCTAAGAGACAGAAGTACTGCGCAGCACAAACCAACGACATTACTGGCCGGTCAGGAAAGAATATCTATGACGAAGGTAGTTAGGTGCTGAAGCGTTTGATGCCGATAAAGCACGCACCAAGTCCTAGATGCTAACGAATTTTATGTTTTACAAAAAATACTTCCCATAGGTCAGTGATGCTACATAGTCGCGCGAAGCGCGCAAGTGCGAGACACGTCGTTAGCGTGTCGGAGCACTTGTAAAGGATAAACGCCGGCAATAACTAGTTCCTTCGGAGAATGCGCCACGCTTTCTATATCCGCTATATTCGCCTCCTATTAGTTTGGTCTCTTCACACTACGAAAAGTTTTTCACCGTTCTCCTTGTAAACACACTAGCCAGTATTGATTGCTGATTTCATAATACTGTCACACTTGTCTACCTTTCGCACGCGGACACAGGTCAAGACCCTTCTTGTACTTCGTCATGTATCAGTTCTTCCAGACCAATGCCAGATCTACCTCGTGGCCATTTTCGGCACGGCATTCTTCATGAATTCATTAAAGGATCTACAGCTCGTCAGGCAAATTAACGATATATATGGCTTGGGATCTACTACTCATCGCGCCTGTTATGAGTAGTTCGGAAAGTTTTGAACGGGAGATTATTCACTCGAGCACAAAGCAACTACTCCTTCTTCTTCGTGCCAATGGTAGGCAGACGACACGTCAACTGGCAGAGAAGCTCGAAGTGTCTCATAGGATAGCGGGAATCCATCTGAAGGGTCTTGACTTTGCATGGAAATTTGGAGCTTTGATTCCACATGTCCTGTCAGACACTCAGTGCCAAACCACATGCTGCAAAACTCACAAGAGAACCAATAAAGCAATTGGGAGGTAGTTCCATATCCACCGTATAGCCCTGACCTCACCCCTACCGACTACCACCTCTTCCGTGCTCTCAAGCAAGAAATTGGAGAGAAATATTTTGAAACGGATGAGGACCTCAAAAATTGTATTCAGCGATGGTACGACTCCAGAACTACAGTCCTTTAAGCGAGAGGAATTAGAAAAGTATCCAGTTTTCAGAGAAGTGTAGTGGAACGAAATGGAGTTTATCTCAATTAATTCGACTAGTAGATGTTGCGAAATAATAAATCTTTGAAAAAAAAATGAAAAGACTTTTTCCAACCTAATATATCGCGGATGAAGCTCGAGAGCGTATTTGAGCTATACAATGACTACCGGTGGTTTGTCCATACAGCGTCAGCGTTTTATCCCTCCCGTCCCCGTCCGGCACCAGTTTATTGGATGGAAGGCTCGGTTCCAACGGGGGAGGGCCCGGGGCCGGATTCATCAACAATTAAACCCGTGGGTATGCGGGGTATAAGGGGTAGAGATAAGATAAGAGTCAGATAGAGATGAGGCAAGAGTCAGAGACGCAGGCTTCATCGTGGGTATCTCTACCCGCTATACCCACGGGTGTCGTTGATGAATCCGGCCCCCGAACTAAGAACCTTGATTCCCAGTGTACGCGAACAGCGACACCTCCTACTACCGCACCACCATATACACTTAGGAAGGGAATGTACTCAAATAAAGTATTAAGATAAAGAGCGACGTTACTCAATCCCCTTTGGGATGCGCCACACACTCTATCTCTACGATATTGCGGAGCCATTGCGAATGCGCATTTGGGTATATTAAGACTTGCGTTGGCCAGCCAATAAATAAGTCAGCGCTTTGTCCTTCCCAAGTCTGGTACCAATTCACCGACACCAAAGGGATTTAAGACTTGGTTGGCCTGTGCGGAAAATCCGACCAGAAGTCTGGTATCGGAAGCACGCGACAGCTGGCACCTTCTCGAACTACACGAGCCCCTGTACTCAAATAGCCCCCCAAATACGGAATAGAAAGAATCGTTGCTCTTCGTGCGATTGGACATCAAAATCTAGTTGCATTGCAATATCCTAGAAAGCACCAATTTGTCGTTATGAAGAAGTTACTTTAAATAAAATAGATAAAATAAATAAAAATTACACAAGGCGAGAATAATACAACAAGTCTGATCATGTCATATTAGTAAGTATGGTAACAACTATACCTTGATTCTGGTTCGCTGAACGGAAACGGGCCTTGGAACTCGTCAGAGCACGGGTTATTGAAGGGGTAGTTCTTTTGCGAGAATCTGAACGATCAAACGTTGAAAAAACGCGTATCTGTGTAAAGGATGTGACGATGACGACACGTACTCACCCAAGGTCGTAGTTCCGATTCAGATCGACTCCTTCACAGCAGACATCCTTCGCGAATCCCGTCGTGCCGGTGCAGTTCAGAGGCGCGCGATTCTTCCTCCACTGACGGATCTGAGTTGGATATACTCGTGAAGGCCGGTCTTTTGAAAGGAATTTGCACAGAGTGAGGACTCTACATGATGACCCTCACTGGTGCCATCTCTGTATAGCCATCTTTTCCAATTTTTCATCTATACTATACTCACTTTAAACTAGAGACCAATAATTTCTACCAAATACCTTTTAAACAAAAATAAGCATACCTACAGGGGGCGTAAAAAGTATTGACGCACCTAGTTTTTGTTTCAGCTCCAACTTTCTCTTTCTACTTTTCAAAGTTTTTGTTTGTTATTTTTGTTGTCTATGTTGTGCTCAAAAAACACTCACGAAAAAACTGAAGAAACATGATACCGTCGTGGTTATGGTGAGCCTTTCCTGGCTGTTACCAAAGGAAATGAATACTTCATTAACAAAAGAATTACGCTGTGTTTGAAATGGTGGATGAGAAAAGGGGTCAACAACCCTAACGTCAGCCGCGGCTCTGTCATAACAGATGATGATTACAAGATGTTCAAGCACGATAACGTTCAAATCAAAAATTGTCAACCTCTGTCCCATAACGGCAAACAGGTAACGCGCGCAGGTGTGAATAGCTTCTCGGAAGAGCACAGCTTGAACATGAATCCGCTGGGTAACTCTTTCTAGGCGATTTTGAAGAATGAGGTCTGTGCTACTTTCAACAGAAGTGACCAGTCGCAGAAGGCTACCCCGTTCGAAGCACGGAACAAAATGCAAGCGAATACTTGCGGCGCGTGCTCATGAATTTTTCCGCCCTGTTCGCTCCTGTATTCACAGTAAAGGAGCCAATGTCGACTGCAAGTTATTCTATCGTATTTGTAAGATCATTTTCCATATTTCTCAAATGAATATTTCGAAATTTGCTGCGCATTACTATTTCCACAACCGCCATTTACTGCGTCAATACTTTTTACGCACCCTGTAAATAGACATTTTATAACAAATACAAAAACTGGTTTGTTTTAAGAATCGTATCTTAATGAAGAAGTTCGTAGACTTTTTGAATAAGCAAAGAATTTCTTCGAAAAAATCTTCGGAACTCAAACTCTTTCGACCAAAACAGCATCTTGGGTGCTTTCTAAGGTGCAGTAACATAAAAATTGTTCGTGTGAAGAGATTGGGTCGTGCTCTCGACATTACGATGTTTAATTGATTGGTTATGTAAACACTGCTCACCTCAAGCTATGCATTTCATAATGGTGGTAAATTTGTGTAAATGTTTGTAAAAGCATGATGGTAATTTTAGACCTGGAGGACGGCTTAAAGTCCGAAAAGTTGCAATAAATATTCCGCCATTTCTAGCTTGACTTGAAAGAAAGTGTTGAATGCATAGCCTCCATGTTCAGCACTCTTGAAACCTGGGCATCTTAGACGTAAGTTTAAAAAAATTCTTTTTGCCAGGTTCCAGGTTTGCTATAAAATCTTTATTGCCGCCGACGTTTCGACGAACTCTTCTTTTTCAAGGCCTGAAAGAAGCTCGAAATGTTCTTGACTCTGCGACTCTGTTCTTGACTTCTTGTTGAGTTTATTTTATTCTGATCGCTTTTTCTGCTTCTTCTTTCTTCACGCGCATGTGAAGAGCAATTACACTACCATTCCAGTGTGTAAACAATGTATTTAATGAGTGTCTGGCCCAATCTCACCCTATAAGACACCAGTAAATTTACTGTTCTCCAGCACATCAGGCCAAACCAAAGTGTTTTTGCTTAAGGTCAAATGATAAGAATTTTGTGTTTAATCGAACAGTGGAGTTACAATTTTCTGCAGTAGCCCTATAACCAGGGATGTGCGAAAAGTTTTTCGAGAAAAGCGGAACACGGAATACGGAACGGAAGAGCACAAAGGCGGACGGAAACCGGAATACGAAACACGGAAACGGAAATGACTCAAAAGTCCTTACTTCACTTGATTTTTCATAAATAATATATATATATATATATATATATATATATATATATATATTCGTGATGGTAGTATTAGCTATTTAAGTTGCCATTAACGAATTTAAGAAGCGGGCAAGGCAGCATGCGACTCTTTTCTAGCCAGCAACATGTAACAACAAAAAATCCTTGTATCCGTATCATTACTAAGATGTATTTTCAAACATTACTAGTGTAACAAATCGAAGTGGAGGCAAAATGTTTCTGTAAATAGGAAGAAAGTATTTTAAACACAATGGACCTAGCTGACGAGTAAGCCAGAGAGTTCGCCACTTATAGCCTAAACCGGTTTTATTGAATGTCCCAGATCTATCCTAATTGGAAGGGCAGCGCTAAGGTTACCGTTGCGTTCAGCATCCCACGACACGGCACCCACTCTCTGAGTTCGCATGGGTAACGTAGTATCATTTAACAGTAGATGACACTCTGAAACAAACTCGGTGGGTGTGGAAAGGCAAGACACCGCATGCCTCCCCCCTCCCGACTAGGATAGATCCTATGTTCTCTATGGAAAGCAACGTTAGCAATACAAGAGTGCTTATATTAGAGGGGGGGGGGGCAAAAACAATGAGACAAATTGAAAAAAATCTTTATCTCTTTATAACTCAATTACAACTCAACGATGCTGAGGAATGTAACTGCCATTAAGGGCAATGACCTTGCTGCCATCGCTCAGTCAACCTCCTGATCCCATTCTTACAGAACTGCTTGAGCCTGGTGTTGATCAACTGCTCGATATGGTTGTCAAGGACTCCTTGGGTTTTTGTGCTCCTTCCGACCAGGAAGTCCTGTAGGCTCAAGAAGTAGTGGTAGTCGCATAGAGAGATGTCCGGCGAATACGGTGGGTGAAGCATGTGAACGTAGCCTAGCTGGCCAAGCTTATCCGTGGTTACTTGTTCCCGATGGGATGCGGCGTCGTCGAAGAGGTGGACCTTCTTGAAGCGCTGAGAATGAATAAGAGCGAGTCGCCTGCCCATCTCTTCTATTTCGTTCACCATGCCCTTAGAGTTCATCGTAGTGCTCTTGGGAAACAGCTTCCGGTAAACCGATCCATGGCCGCAGACCCAAAAGCTCCAAAGGTGCTTCTCGCCGTGAACATCTCGCCGAACGAAGGTTGGTAACAGGTTATCAAGCCTCACCCAGACACGCTGCTTGTCAGGGTTAAGGTAGAAGACATGCTTCTCATCTTGCGTGACTATTGGGCCCAGGCTGCTCGGGGTTCAGAATTGGGCGAGATTTGCGCGACACAGGTCGACTCGTCAGACTGGGGTTTCGGCATGAGAATAACTGCGGTTTTCTGGAAAGGGCGGAAGTGGTAACTTCTCATATGGGCTTCAATAAGTAGCATACAAACATACAAATACGATAAGCACGAAACCAGACCCCAGCCACGAGATAGGTGGACACGGCACGGGTGTCTCATTACTTTTGCCCCACCCCCCCTAATTGAACTCTGATCTAGAATTGGTGTTCCAGACGGAACCTAAGATAATCAAGGAAAAGGTGAGCATGTTCCAGACAACGAATATGATTCTTGATCCAAATACTCATGAAAGGTTTTATGACCTTATACTATTCGGTAGTCCATCGTTTCATGAAAAGATAAAAGGAGTACGGCGTTACTTAATCCCTTCTGGAATGCGCCACGCATTCTACTTCTACGGGATGTCGTGGAGGCGACATGAATGCGTATTTGGCGATACAATGGCTTGCGGTGGCCAGCCGATGAACAAGTCAGCGCTCTATCCTTCCCAGACAAGTCTGGTACCAATTCACCGACCCCGGAGGGATGGAAGGCTTGGTTGGCCTGGGCGGGATATCCGAACCAGGAACCTGGTATCGGGTGCACGCGACAGTCGCGCCTCATACGACTGCGCTACACGCGCCCTTTCATGAAAAGATAATGAATTCAATGTGGTTATCGCACTGTTTCGACATCAGCATGCAAGTTAATCTGTTAATGTCTTTCTTCAGCCCTTCGTTTATGTTAAAGAGATGAATGAAGACAGTGCAATACAATCAGTGAGTGATGAGTCACCATTTCCGTTTCGTCTTCCGTCCCAAAAGAGAGCGGAATACGGAACGGAACGGAAGGAGTGAAAACAGCCGGCAACCAGAATTCGGAACGCGGAAACGGAAATTCCGCACATCCTTGCTTAATAATTTCAACTTAGATAGTGATTGCATAGTTTGTTAAATTCGATTCAGTTTCTACAGACTATGAAGAAGGCAACAACGCCGAAACATACATAAACCGGAATAAGAAGGTATATAGCAATTTTGGCTGAAGCTAGGCATTCCTTTCGTCCTAGCAAGTCCAGAGAACTGTTCCATTATTGCTGTAGGACTTACAATAGATTTTGTTGACGTGCGCGAGAATATGAAGCCGTCCGGATTGAGCACGGGAAACACGTAGATGTCCAGCAGGTCTACATACGTAGTGATCTTCTCGTCCACTTTGTACTTGCGGACAATCTAAGTGAGAAATCTTAATTTCTTCTGGAAATGCGAGCAGAATCTCAGCAGCAGAATCACCTCTTCTATGAAGTAGATTGCAATGTGAAACGCTGGCCATTCTCGAGCGTGGTTCCCACCGTCCAACCACACAGCTGGCTTCGTGTGTTCCGCTGGGCGTCCGATCTTAAAACAAGAACGACAGTGAGCGGAAAACGAATCTTATCCTTAAGGTCATTCTGTCTGGTTCTAACGTTTCGAACGTTAGGAAAAAGCCGTAGGTGAACTTGGAAAAAGTTTACCTAATCTCTCACGTCTTAATTATTTCTTTAAAGTAAACGTAGAAAAGAGAAGAAAATTTCCTTTAAAAAAACAGTGAAAGAAAGCGGAAAGTACAGTTTGCAAAGGAAACAATAAAAGATGAAACCTACAATGAATACTCGAAAAAAATCAAAACCGAAAATCGAAAAGGAAGCTGCGAAGTTACAATCAACAACGAAACTGTATAAAACAAAGGTTAGCTGTTGAGCTTTACATATGTAGATACCTGTCAAAAAAAATTTTTTTATTCACTAAAATGACTGGAACGATAATTCACTTTGAAAACGTGACAGTTCTGAGCCTGCTCGGTTAAAGGGTAAAGGATAAAGAAAGGCATTAATCCATCCCTTTTTAGAGGCCCGAGGCCTTCTACTTCTACGGGATGTCGCGGCGGCGACTTGAATGCGTACTTAGCCATACAAGGGCCAGCAGATGGACAACTCAGCGCTACATCCTTTCCAGGCAAGTCTAGTACCAATCCACCCACACCGGAGGAATGCAAGGTTTGGTTGGTCAAGGTGGGAAATCCGAACCAGAAACCTAGTATCAGGAGCATGCAATAGCCGGAACCTCCTCCGACTGCGCTACACGCTCCCACAGCCTGCTCGGTCAGTGAAAAATGAAAGTAGATCTTGCATGACTTTTTGCTTGGGAAATCTGAATATTCCTATAGCCACCTCATGTTTTAGCAGAAGAGACTAAAAAGAACTGTTGGAGAGGAAGGCAGACCATAACAGTTCCCAACTTCTCCCTTCTTGAAACCTGGGCATGGTAAGTTATGTTTACCGTTGTGTTGTGCTACTCGAGGTTTATAGGAAACGTCAGGCTGCTAAATGAAGATCCAACTATAAACCTCGAGTGGCGCAACATACTGACAAACAGACCATAACATTTATCAACTTATGATTCATGATTAAATCAGATTTGTTCTACAGTGTGCACCAAAATAACGCGGACAAGATCTTTTTGTCATAATCATAAAACAACCAACAATTCGAGGAAACGACGACTAAATTACAACAACACAAACATTAGGGTACGTCATGTTCAAGTGGTTTCGAAGTGGCCTCCCTTGTAGCGGATGTAGAGGGCCAAACGTTTCGCGAATTTTTCGGCGATGGGCCGCAGGTCATCAGGAGACAACCGATCCCATTCCTGGCGCAAGGATTCCTTCAGGGACTCGAGACTGTGGTGGCGTTTGACGCCGACCCTAACCTCTAAAATGCCCACACACTGTAGTCCATCGGATTCAAATCCGGAGAATACGGCGACCATACCGAAGGCGTGATGAAGTCGGGTAAATTGACCTTGCACCACGCCTGCGTACTTTTCGCCCTATGCTCGGGTGCAGAGTCCTGTTGGAACGTCCAGTGGGCATCACTGAAGTGCTGGTGGGCCCAAGGAAGAACTACGGACTCGAGAATGTCTCGCTGGTACCCATCTTCGTCGATTTTCACTCCTTTGTCCACGAAAACCAGGGTCTTGCCGCTGGCGCAGACTCCGCCCGCAACCCTGACAGATTGTGGGTTTTGGCAGCAGAGGAGCTTGGAGCCTCTGTAGACCACATCCTACCATTTTGGAGATTGTGCGCCTGCTCCACGGTGAACAGCTTCTCATCCGTAAACAGAATCTGTTCCCAGGTACGACCTGCGGCCCGTCGTCGAAAAATTCGCGAAACGTTTGGCTCTCCGCATCCGCTCTAAGGGAGGCCACTACGAAACCACTTGAACATGATGTGCCCTAATGTTTGTATTGTTGTAATTTAGTTGACGTTTTTTTTTGTCCTGTATGATACGTACATGGATTAAGGCAAAGAAGACAGGGTATGTTGCTCTGCTACCCAATGTCTGCCGTAGGCATGAGACATATTTAGAATCAGCGTTCGAAGCTGCATCCAACGATGTAATTCTCAACTCAAGCAGCCACTGCGGCCTGCTATGGTCAACGTCCTTCCCTTGTTAGCTGTCTTCTCATTTCCGGTGGAGGTAGCTGCACTCAGCTGGCATGACGAAATCCAGTCTTGTTCCATAGGCGCCCAATGAAACTCACAGGAGCTGTTGCTGAATCGTATTAAGCAGCACTGGCGGGCTCCAGATTCTTCTGCAATTTTCGAAAGCTGTCCCACCTCCGATGGGCGATTAAAGCGACAACCCCTTCGTTACCTGTGCTTCATGAGAGAGCTACGACGAATGCATTATGTTGGTGAAAAAGTCTTGCACCACGGCGTAATTTTTTTCAACATTTTATTGCTTCTTTTGTGAGCAGCTTCAACTACAAAGTGACTAGCATTCACAACCTTATGCCATCTGATGGGAAGCTCAAATTCTTTGAATTCCTTCCTTCCAGAATGAAATGGAAGGAATGTGAAGAAGTGCGCCACATCGGATTCCAGTTCTGTGCGGTCGTTGAAGCACCTATGCCTCAGGTGTTGCTTGAGAGCACTTAAGAGGTGGTATTCCGATGGCACAAGGCCTGGCGAATACGATGGCTGGGGCAACACCTCCCAGCTAAGCTCCTTCAACTTCTGGCCAGACGACCTTGCAACGTGGGATCCAGCATTTTCATGAAGGATGAGGCAAACACTCTTCCGCCCTCGCCGTTTCCGCGACATAGCCTCGCTCAGCTCCTGCAGCTGTGTAGCGTAGATGTTCGCTGTTCCTGTGGTGCCGTCGTCACGGAGCTCGTGGTAGGGCATCTCTTGAGAATCTCACCATCAGCACAGCACAGTTGTTTCGGGTGTGTTTCTCCTTGAAGGAGCCACTGGGCCTTCCGAGTGTGGTTAACGAAGAAGATCCAGGATTCATCTCCAGTAACGACATTCTCGAAAAAGTTCTTATTGTGAAAGCGAAGAAGGACAGACTGAGCGATAGTCAGTCGCGAAGCCTTGTCCGAGTCACGAAGTCAGTCAGTCTTCACTGCAATCGTGGTATTTATATGCCCTCAGAACCGACTTCCCACGTATGCGAAATATTGCAGAATGCTTGTGCTACAAATACGTGGCACCAAGCAGTTGGAATTTCCTGTTCAATCTTGAGGAATTTCCAAAAATTTTAGTGCAAGACTTCTTCGCCAACCTACCCGGTAATAAAATAACTGAGCAGAGTTGTGGCTTGAAAGCAACTACGTCTAATTATGCGTATCCAAATTATTTAGAGATATCCTGCGAGCGACTGTCGCAAAATGCCAAGCAATACATGAAGAAGAAGTGCTCTCGAGATCATATTAACCTGCCACCCTCTGCAGATCGTAAATCGGTTCGAGTGAAGCCAGTCTAACTGGTTTCATCGACAGTTTTTGCAAAGGAATCGATGTTCGCATACCCGGTTCGAGAGGCGCAGCTGCTGCCGCAGCAGAAAAACGTGTTACAACTACAGGTTCTTACGCATTCAGTGAACTCTTGAAGATTTGAGGCATAGATAGGCAATCTGAGTGCATGACTTTGACAGAGACAGTCAAGGTGTAGACGAGCATGTGCCACTGAAAACAGAGTAACGAGTGACTAGTACGCTCGAAAATAGCGGTTACGAAGTCTTAACTTTGAGCAGACCATAAGTTTCAGAGTAGGCTTACTCGATAAGCCACCATCTAGTCCTAAAAAAATCGTTGGTTTCTCGAAAGCACCGCCTTTTCTCTCTTGGCGAATTGAATACCTTGTCGCCATAATTTTGGCGCACCCTGTAGAATGCGTGACGCATCCCAAAGGGGATTGAATAACGCCGTCCTTTATCCTTTATCCTAATATGAATGCGAATTTGACCAACAGAATGACAAGCGGTGGCCAGTTGATGGACATGTCAGCATTTTATCCTTCCAAGACAGGTCTGATACTAGTGGACTCAGTATAGATGGCTGAAAGGTTTGAATATCGTAGATGCGTAGAAAAAAATCTTCAGCAGAACTGTACAAGCGGTATAGTTGAAACAGATTTTATATTAACAGGTTTCTTCTGAATCATACCCAAACCTACAGATGTTCAAAATTTTTCCACTTTTAAGCTGTTGTCGCTTTCAAATATCCAGGCTTTATAAGAATGCAAACCAGGGGCCCGGATTTCTCGGTGAAAACATTAAGAAATCCTCGCGCCAATGATGAGGTGCCCGTTAAGATCGTTGAGTATCCTTCATCTAGCAGTATACTCGTGGCTAGTTGGGTAAGGTATCTGATGAATTTGACCTCGTGGTATTTTTCTCCCTTCTGCCCGCATACCCTCGGGTTTAATCGTTGATGAATCCGGCCCCAAAGGTTCAAAGCCAGTAGAAGGCAACGAGCGCTACAGCCTGGCAAGAGAATTTCTGCATGAGTTTCCGCTGTGGGTGCGTCGCGGAAGCGCTAAGTAACCTCCACCCCTGCTGCGTAGGCGTTCAAGCCACATCAATCACCGTGAAAAAGTCGCGAAGCTTCTCTGCTTCCCCTTACGTGTCACTGCGTATAGACTCCGGTTTACGCCGCGAACCATGTAGTGCTGCTGCCTGTCGTGCGCTGATCGATCATCGTCGCTTATGCAATGCTTCTCTGGATCAACGGTCGGTCGATGTTGAACCGTTTCTGGTTGTCGATGGAGTGAAGGGCTGATGGCGTTGACGGTTATTCCTCTGAGTTCGATGTCACATCGCTGAGACGGCGGCCACAACTTGCACAGTTCCAGGGCTAAAACTCCGAATGGCACAAAAACCGTGAACAATGGAAACCACGATCTCTTTTTCGCAATAGAGCTACCAGCGACAAAGTTCTGAAAGTGTTTGGAAAAGTGGTAGTCGGTTGGTGAGAAATCTGGAGAATATGAGGTTGAGGCAGAACTTCAAACCTTAATTCGTTGAATTTTCGAATAGTGATTTAAGAAAGGTGTGGGTGGGCGTTATCTTGCAGAAGAATCGGCCTCTTCTGTTGATCAACGCTGGCAGAAGTTGACGCAATTTTCGGTGCACTTCGTCGATTTCCTTACAGGAAGACTCCGCTGTGATGGTTTGGTCTGGTGCCAAAAATTGTAATGGATCACACCAACCGCCGATCACCACACAGTGACCATTACCTTTTTGGTGGAGGTTCGTCTTTGGAAAATGCCTAGGGGGCTCATCGGCATCCAACCACTGTCCGGAACGTTTCCTGTTATCATGCAGAATCCACTTTTCATCACAAGTGATGGTTCGATCCAAAAACAGGTCAGTTTTGTTGCGTAAAAGAAGAGAATAACAAATCCCAAAACGTGACAATTTTTGCCGCATACTCAACTCGTGGTCCACTTTTCGAGCTTTTTCTTCTTCCAAAGGCGTTTTAAAGCAAAAACCGTTTTACTGACGTCTAGCTCTTTCGCGATTCCGCGAACTGTTTGGAATGGTTCAGCTTCCACCAATTCCTTCAACTCGTTGTCCAGGATTGCTCTAGGTCGACTGCTACAGGGGTCATCTTCGAGGCTGAAATCTCCTGTCCGAAATTTACTCAATCACTGACGCACAGTGCTTTCTCCAACACTATTAGGCCTCCACACTTAAATGGTTTATCGAGCTGTCTCAGTTGCGGTTCTCCCAATTTGAAGTTAAAATAAAACATCGTTCAGAACAGCTCCTTCGACATATTCAATAAGCCCCTCAAAGAGCAGAAATATAAAACAACGTTGAATCATAAGTTACTTATTCAGATTGAGAATTTTTCGTTCAATCTGAATAAGTAATTTATACTTCAACGTTGTTTTCTATTTCTGTTCTTGAAGGGCTTATTGAAGTATGTCTAAGGTAATTAATTAATGCAAGTTGAATTTTCACTTGATAGCAGATGAATGAAAAATAGTAACATAAAACATTGAGAACTTTCAGGACAACCTAATAAAGGATAAAGGACGGCGTTCCTCAATCCCCTCTGGGATGCGCCACGCATTCTACTTCTACGGGATGTCGTGGAGGCGATTTGAATGCGTATTTGGCCATACAATGACCTGCGGTGGCCAGCCGATGAACAAGTCAGCGCTCTATCCTTCCCAGACAAGTCTGGTACCATTGGGCGCGTGTAGCGCAGTCGGAGGAGGCGCCGGCTGTCGCGTGCACCCGATACTAGATTCCTGGTTTGGATTTCCCGCCCAGGCCAACCAAGCCTTCCATCACTCCGGGGTCGGTGAATTGGTACCAGACAATCTAATAGAAAATAATAATTACAACCCCTAGTGATGCTTTGTTTGCACACTGTTCAACTAGTGTCGTGACAATGCACGACCCGTGTTCTCGATCAACTTCTTGGTCGCTCTCCCAGTAGATGTCTCTGCGATATGTTTTTACTTCGCGCTGAGGAATGCATGTGAGACTGATATCTTCCACTCTCGCATCTATATAAATTGTGCATTGTTGGACTGATTTCGCTTCGGCTAATAAATCTGCCACTGAACCGAGCTTTCCGAACAACTAGTTTCGATCCTCATTTGTTATTTATTGTGTTACCTTTAGCCGTTTATAGAAAAATAGGAACGGCCAAGAAATATATTCATAATCCTTACATTCTTACGGGTTGGATGTCTGTGCGCTCCATGTTTAGCGAGTAGTTCATTATCACGGTAGAAGGAATCTATTAGGAATGGAAGAAAATATACAAATTAAATTTAAACAGCTTTTTGTTTCAACAAACCAAACGTAGCCGGTGAACAATGCGTAGTTGTTGGATTCGATAGTGTAAGGCAACCACCGCTCAAAATATTCATACATTATAGTACGGCAAAAATGCGCTACGCACTTTCAAGGTTAGCCACGTAGCTTCTTTTTTAGGTTAACAAGACGATAATCATGAGAAGCGAAAAGTATGTGATTCCCTGTTCTATATACACTATTCTGACGTAGAATTGGACAATTTTCACATCAGAATGGACACCTTTCTAAGCTAACCTAAGACTTTTGAAATCAAATCGAACTCTTCCAATTCGAAATGAGCTTCTTCTGCGCTTAAGTAGAGACTCTTCAAAAAGGATAAAATAGTTTTTTGTTCAAGGAACATTTTAGTAGAACTTTCTTTGAAGTTTCAATTCATTTTCCAATAAGTGAACACACTGTTTGAATGCTTGTCAAACGTTTCTATTTTGAGGAAAACTAATGGTTAAAAGCTTATTTTGGAGAGTAGGAAGACGGCCATTCTTCAAAGTGAAGAAGAGATTTCGCCATTCCCTCATCCAAAACGTCGCGTTTTTTACTCGATTGATAGTAAAACTTTTGCTTGCATGAAGTTTCACAATGTAAGCGATACAACAAAAACAACTGTAGAAAGCATACATACCCTAGTTTAGATGCTTCATGTAAGCAGCATTTACACAAGCACTCCAATAAAAATCGCTACGAGCTTTTCGAGTGCACGACGCAATCCGGTCTTCTAATGCGTTCGCTATGTGACTGATTCATTGCTATGTTTTGAGACAACTTTTAAATTATTATTTCTCTCAAAAAATAGGAATTTTTCATACTTATTACACCATTGGTTCAGGAAAACTAAAGAATTTCAAAGAAAGCTATACTACATATCCTTTGAAAAAATATTTTAACCATCTTATTGAGTCTACAGTTTAGCCTAACTGAAGGTCATTTTAATTTGGAAGTTGGAATTGGAGTTTGGAGTTCGCTTTGATTTCAAAAGTCCAGTTCCACATAAAAGTGGCATAATAGCCAAATTGAAAAAACATCTCCGAATGAAAAAGACGTGTGCTGTGGTCGTGAAGTCGTCCGACCGACGATCCAGGAGTGCAGGCAGAACGGGGGCTTTCTAGCGCGTCGAAGAAGTAGTGAGAAAAAAAAACGAAGAACGTGCGGCTTCCTCCCTACGCCACTGTTCTTCCCGCGCTATCGTACGCTTCAGAAACGACGGAAAGCAGGATGAACACGCGATTGGTGTCGCACAGCGAGGTCTCGAGGTGCCATTGCGTCAAGCAACTCAAAAGAACATTATGACCTGCGGAGTCCTTAACGAACGGCGGTCTATTGGAGCACTCTGGCGCAATATAGGAGCACAGAGAAGCGTTGCCTGCACCGAAAAGTCCAACAGGTGAAGGATGCCCTACTTTTCTTCTTCTTCCCCTAAGCGTTTAGTCCCGCGCATCGCAGGGTCCTCTGTTCTTATGATCCGTCGCCATCTCATCCTATCAAGGGCGTCGTCTGGCGTGGCGCCGATTTCGGCGAGATCTCTCTTGATGACGTCCTTCTATCTTTTCCTTGGTACTCCTCTCGGACGCTTTCCGGGTGCTTCGAAATTTAGGGCCAACCTGATGGGATGATCCTCTGGTCATCTAAGGATGTGCCCGTACCACCTAAGGTGCTGCTCCCTCATCTTCAGATGGATCGGGGCTGTCTTCATCACTGCCCTAACATCCTCATTTCGCACTCTGTCCCGACGGGTCCATCCACATGCCCACCTCAGCATCCTCATTTCTGCCACGTGCAGCTGCCGCTCCTGCGCTTTACCTAGGGCCCAGCACTCACTGCCGTAAAGGAGAGCAGGCCTCACTACTTTTCTATATAGCTTGCCTTTGAGTGTCCTGGAGCACCTACGGTCGCAGAGGATTCCTGTGGACTCCCTCCATTTAAGCCATGCTGCATTTATCCTTCCCCTGACTGCTTGCTCCACACTTCCTTCCTCAGACAGGTCACTTCCGAAGTAGCGGAATTCTTTCGCCTTCGCGATCGCCTCCCCTTGGCAGTCTAGGATCGGTCTAGTGCACTGCTCAGGGCTGATAAACTTGGTCTTCTTCACGTTCAGCAGCAGGCCGTTGTCCGCGAGGGCTACTTGCCACAGCTGTACCTTCTCCTCCAGCTCCTCCCGACTGTCGGCTACTAAGGAGCATGAAGGAATGGAGGACGCCCTACAAGGGGCAAGAAAAAATTAATCTGGATGCCAGGATACATCTATAAAAATAAACTGAAAGTTCTATAGCGGAAGAAATCTTGATCTAGCGTGCTCAACCAAAGCACTCCTCAGGAAGGATAAACAAGACTCTCAATTTTCCCATCTGCCGATGTCTACACAAAATGCTCGAGCGGAGATTCACGATTTTATTACTGCATGCCCCCTGCAATATGTTTGGTGCGAACAAGGAAAGTAGGAGAAAAATCTTCCGACAACACTCACCAGCAGAACCGACATTTGATGAATTGCACCGCTAGGTAAAACCTCTATTCTTATTCACCTTTGATGTTTCCTATCCATCACGTGGTTACTGTTCCATGTTGCTGAATGTGAGGTTCGCGTTCATCTACGGAATCGAAGGTTACGGTAAGCACTAGGTAGCAATATCAGTCAGAAGTTGAAGTGCGTATCAATTTCTGCTGAGAAAACTTTACAGTTCTAGGTGCAGTTGGCGTTACAACATCAAAGTACTGCTTCCAAAGAAAATTACCAAATTAGAAAGGTTCACAGTTTTATTGTAATTGAAGGTTTACTTTACTGTTGCTTTAAATGGTTATTTTTGTTTTTTCGAAGATTTCGCTGACCTTGTATTGCACCCTCGAATGCATTCATATGAATAAATGAAATAAAAGAAAATAAAATAAGACATGTTGAAGTGTATTTCAGGTTGAAGAATACGTGGTAGTCTTCATCTATGTATAACTGAGGCTGACCAAGCCCCTTCTCTGGCAGGCTCCAGCCTTGTCGGGAAAAGGCAACACACCTATTGGTCTATTAACTGGCCACCGTAAATCAGAGTGTATGCCATATCAAAAAATGGAAGGTAAACAGCTATGTTGGTCGGACTCTTTGCAGGATGCGCCTTGCATTTTATTTTCATGGGATATCGTAGAGGTAATGTGAATCTGGGCACGTGGAGCGCAGTCGGAGGGGGCGCCGAGTGTCGCCTGCACCCGATACCAGGTTCCTGGTTCGAATTTCCCGCCCAGGCCAACCGAGCCTTTCATTCCTCCGGGGTTGGTGAATTGGTACCAGACGTGTCTGGGAAGGTTAAAGCGCTGACTTGTTCATCGGCTGGCCACCGCAAGTCATTGTATGGCCAAATACGCATTCAACTCGCCTCCACGACATGCCGTAGAAGTAGAATGCATGGCGCATCCCAAAGAAACTGAATAACGCCGTCCTTTATCCTTATCCTTATCCTAATTTGAATCTGTATTTGCCCTATTCAGTGTTATGCGGTGGCCAACCAATAGATAGGTCGGTGTTTTGCCTTTTCTGAACAAGTCAAATACCAACTCACCGACGAGGAAGAAGGGAAGGCTTGGCTGACCAGAACGAAGAATCCTAACCAAAACCTAGAGTCGGGCGCACGTTACGGACGGCGCCTCCTCCGACTACGCTACCGCGCTTCCAGCTCATTGAACAGATCAATAAAACGAAGACAGGAACCTGGTGGGTAAAGAAGCGGACATGAAGCTGAAAAGCCGCTCATCGGAGAGACTATTAAAGCAGAAATCTTGCAGTCTAATAGAGCAATTCTTCACAACAACGGAATCGATAAGCACGGCGACACGTGTAGCGTTGTCGAAGTAGACATCCGCTCTCGGATCCACTTCTATTCTTGGCTGAACTCAAGGGAGACTTCCATCCTTCCGTAGTCAGTGAGTTCGGGGCAGATAAAACACGGCATGCTAATTAGTCCTCTACTGTAACCATGTGTAAGCCAGACAAGGATTACATGTGCAACTGCTGCAACTGCCAGACAAGGATTACATGTGCAACTGGTATCCCATAAAAGAAGAATACTCGGCGCATCCGTCCAAAGGTTTGCTTTTGCCGACCTTCCTCCTTTGTCAGGAAATGTCAGAAGAAGGAAGGTGACGGTATACCAAGGCAATTCTTTCAAAACGTGGATCATTTCTAGCGCTTCAGTTACTCATTCCTGATCGACTATATGCGAACTACGAGTCCGAGCAGCAGATGAAATCGATTCCAAATGTATTAAGCTAAAGCGCATGCAGAAAATGCTGCATTGCTCATTTCAAAGGCATAATGAATATGAAAGATAAAAGACGGACGGGGTTTACTCAACCCTCTTTGGGAGTGCGCCACGCCTTCTACTTCTACGGGATGTGTTGGAGGCGATTTGGATGCGTATTTGGCCTGACAACGACTTGTGGTGGCCAGTTGATAAATAAGTCAGCGCTTTATCCTTACTCGAAGAACCTATTAGCAATTCAGCGACCACGTGGGGACTGAAGCCTTCGTTGGTCTCGTGGGGAAGTCCGAACTAGGAGCCTGGCATCGGGTAAACGTGGCAACCGCCACCTCATCCCACTGCGCTACACGCTCATTCCAACGGCATAGCACAGCTTTTTGCAAAACAATGTCAGCTGTCGTTATTGCTCTACTAGGCTTCTAAAAAATTTTCGATTGTTGTTACACGATGTTTTGTTGCGATCAAACCTATTGCGTCAGGCGGAACTCGAACCCGCACCTTCTGCTTTCCGGACAGCGATACTACGCCTTACACCACCAGCGCTGTTTGACCGCACGTTACATCCGCTATATCCTTTTCGTTTGCTGTTTGAATTATTGTAAAAAAAAATACAATGGTATCTAGTTCAAAAGTTGCTCCGAGCGAAACCAGAATCACCTCGGCTAGCATGTTTACGCTTTTGGTTCGCTGTAAGCTTTTTTTCGAAGACAACGTCATAAGGAATTCGAATGGGTGGTCTCATCAAGTTAAGGCAATGCAAACGAACACGAGGATCAGCTAGAACGTCGTTTTTCAATTAGTATCGAAAATCTCCGTCAGAGAAGCGAGTTGTAGGCGAGAAACCCGCTTCAGCTTTCTCGTCGCGCTCACATCATCGCGCCCTTACGCAACGATGGGAGAGCTTTTTTTCAGGCGAAAGCTCCTTCCTTTCGATAATTGAAATCATCAAGGATTTGGTTATAGCCGAGGGGAGCCAGGACTGTTCGTAGTGCGACAGCGACTTCAGAACGAACGCTAGGCAGAACTGGTTGAAACGGTCTTCAGAGCAAGGGGTTTTCAGTAAAGGAGACTACAGAGCCGAAGTCTTTACGTTGGAATTTGGAGTAGAGATAGATCTCGTCTCCTGGTTGAGATAATTGGTTTCTGACTGGTTTTCAGCTTAAACGGGAAACTGAACTAGTAAATAGCCTCTACAATTGGGCAGCATTAGCCGCTACAGTTCACCTAGGAGTAGAAGTATTGGTAGCACTCCACTAAGTGTTCAGAGATGGAAACATTCGAAATAAGTCGGATAACAACCACAGGAGATCCTCTGCCATCAAATTCTGCATCAAAATGAGACAAGAGCTATGGTAGAAGGGGGTCGGATTACCTTGAGGCCGAGCAGTGGCCGGCCCTCTCGGCTGTTGCCGATGTGTCGCAGCTGGACGAACTCGGGATTCCTCCTCGCCACCTCGCGCACGTAGGCTTCGATCTCGGGGAAGTCGCTGTAGCGAGTCAGATCGAAGAACGGTGTTTCACCGCCAGCGACCAACTGCACGCTGAAAGTCGTCGACTCAGTCGTTCCAAATCGCCAAACCGCAGCACGTGGAGGACGGGCTGCCCGGCAAGGACGAACAGTCGCCGAAAGTTCGCCCCGCAAAAAGTGACGTACCAGACAAGAACAGCCAGCAGACGTCGCATGTCGAGTGAACGAAGCGCGTCGCCGCTTCCAGCGGGGGTGTGACATCTGGGCGGGTGCGACGGTGCCTTCCTTCGCTCTGACTGCGCCACAGACAGATACAATCACCTTCACATCATATCCCGCTAACAGGCGCTCTGCTTGTCGCCGGAGACTGGAAGTGCCATACGTGGTGTTCTGCTGCGGTGGTGTGCATGGCGTTCAAAACCGCAAAGGGAGAACTCCTCGAACATTTGCATAAGTATCGTAAACGTCTTAGGGTGGAAATGAAGTCTTCATATGATCCTACTATATATAAGAGAGAACGGTCGTTTGTCTGTGTGTGAGTGAGTGCGTGTGTGTGTTTGTTTGCACAGAAGTGCTGAAGGAGTGTATTGGGAGGAAGAATGGGGATGGAGGGGGAGGGGTTGTCGTTGTGTGGTGTCACCGTGTTGAGAGGGGTCTGAAGACGTGCGCCAGTGTCACGTAAAGGGCGTCCGATTCCGAACATGTGTTATCAAGGTCGTTCAACAGGCGCCTGGGTTTAGAAGACATGTCACCAATGTCGCGCAAAGGACGTTAAGGTTGAGAAGAGGTGTCACCGATGTCGCGCAAGCGGTGTTCGGATTCAGACGACGTGTCACTGATATCGCGCTGGGGGTTCCGGATTCACACGACGTGTCAACGATGTCACGCAAAGCTCGTCCGACTTGAGAAGACATGTCACCGACGTCGCTCATCAGGTGCCTGGTTTCAGAAGAGGTGACACAAATGTCACGGAAGGCCTTTCAGATGACGTGTCACCGATGTTGCGCAAAGCACGTTCGGGTTGAGAACACATGTCACCGACGTTGTTCAACAGGTGTCCGGGTTCAGAAGAGGTGTCACCGATGTCGCGCGAGGGTTCGGATTCGGACGACGTATTACCAGTGAAGGTGGGACCAGTAATGGGGACCGGTGAAGGATGGGGTTCCAGTAAGGGAGACCGGTAAAGGGTTGACCAATAAAGGAGGGACCAGTGAAGGTGGGACCAGCAATGGGGACCGGTGAGGAGGGGTGATCCAGTGAAGGGGAGCCGGTGAAGGAGGGGGAGGGGTCCAGTGAAGGGGGACCGGTGAGGAAGGGACCAGTAATGGGGGACCGGTGAAGGATGGGGTTCGAGTAAGGGGGACCGGTAAAGGGTTGACCAATAAAGGAGGGACCAGTGAAGGTGGGACCAGCAATGGGGTCCGGTGAGGAGGGGGATCCAGTGAAGGGGGAACCGGTGAAGGAGGGGAGGGCCAGTGAAGAGGGGACCGGTGAAGGAGGGGGAGGGTCCAGTGAAGGGGGACCGGTAGAATGTTGACCAGTGAAGAGGGGACCAGGTGAAGGGGGAGGGTCCAATGAAGGGGAACCGGTGAAGGAGGGGGGAGGGGCCCAATGAAGGGGAACCGGTGAAGGAGGGGAGGGTTCCAATGAAGGAAGGACCGGTAGAAATTGACCAGGTGAAGGAGACCGGTGAGGAAGTGACCAGTAATGGGGACCCGTGAGACGAGGGAGGGGTCCAGTGAAGGGAGGGGGAAAACCGATAGAAGGTTGACCAGTGAAAGAGGGAACCAGGTGAAGGGGGCCGGTGAGGAAGGTACCAGTAATGGGGATCGGTGAAGGAGAGGGTGGGAAGGGGTACAGTGAAGGGGAACCGGAAAAAGGTTGATGAATAAAAGGGGAACCAGTGAGGGTGGGACTAGTAATATGGGGATCGGTGAAGGATAGGATGACCAGCGAAGAGGGGACCAGTAAAGGGAGGTCCAGTGAAGGTGGGAGCAGTAGTAAGGACCAACGAAGGGGAGGGGGACCAGTGAAGGGTGAACCGGAAAAGGGCTGACAATAAAGTGGAACCAGTGATAAGGGACCAGTTAAGGGGGGGGGGGGGTCCAGTGAAGGTGATTGACCTGTTTTGCCCTATTCCGCTATACCGTTCTATATATCAAAACCAGTTTTTTACTGTAACGAATGAGAGAAGGCATAAAGAGGAGGAGAAGATGTTCGGGGCGTTCTATTCTCCGGGTTTAGGGCGGCCGGCAGGCCGTTGAACGTCTGGTTTTTTGAATAGTCCTCATTTCTCCACTCATTTATTTACAGGTGATCCAACACGCCTAACTGTGTATCTCGCACTTGTGCGCTTCGAGCAACTTTGCAATGTCACTGATCTACGAAAAGCAGTCTTTGTAATACTTAAAATTCGCTAACATCTAAGACCTGCTGCATACTTTATTGGCATCACCGGATATCGTTGACACGCCTTCCGAATCCGGACGTTAGTTTCCCCTCACTCGTTTCTTCTTACTTGATCTAATTGCTGGTCCGCCTTTACTGGGGCCGGATTCATCAAAGTTACTGCAGTAACTCTAACGGAGAATTGTAAGCGAAAGCTCAGATAACGCGGCCTATCAAGCGATGTGGTGAGCGATAAGCCACGTTATCTGAGCTTTCGCTTACAATTCTCCGTTGTAGTTACTGCAGTAACTTTGATGAATCCGGCCCCTGGTCTCCACCCCTCCCCCTCCTCGTCCCAACTTCTGGCCCACTCCCTTCTTTCTAGTATTAACCCCTCACTGGTCTCTTCTCGCTGGTTTCTTCGCCTCGTCTCTCCCTCCTATAGGTTGTTCACTCCTTCCTGGTAGCTCTCCTGGTCCACCATAGAGGTCCCCTTACCGCCCTTCTCCAGCACCCCCTTAGTGCTCCTCTCATGCTCACGCAGACGTCGAAGACAGGACGGAATCAGAAACGAGTGCAAGGCTCTTTTTGTGGAGCGGCAATTTTAGTTCAAACGGAGGGATTACCTGGTGTATTCTCCAGTGCGTTTAGCTGACAGCAACAATTTTGTTTGCGTGAAGGTACACACTTGTCTACGGTGCATAAAAACATTCTAGAAAACACGCATAGCTTCAATTTTCTTCTTGAACTAAGTAGCAATCAGTTAAGTGAAAAGCCAACTCTTCTTGCAGCACTAAAAATTTGCTTCCTTTCAGGTCTTCAGAATAAGGCTTATGTTTTAACGGATTTGTTTGAGCCTGGAGTGACTGGAAGAGATCATCAGCATCACTGCCCGGAAAGCAGAAGGAGCGGGTTCGAGTACCGCCTTGCGCTAGAGTTTTGATCGCAATTAAACATCCTGTAGCAGCATATAGCGTTGTGTCATTTTTTAAATTGAGAAACAAGAAGTTTGTAAAATTTCCAACAATGTTATTGTAATTCACCAGTTAGTGCAGGTGAAGTTCAAAATTTCCAAAACATTTTAGCAAATGTTCCTTAAACAAGGAATTATTTTCTTTCCGGAGAGTTTTCAGTTTAATCTTGAAGGAGGGTGTTTTGTGTTATGAAGAAGTTCAGCTTGAATTCAAAGCGTCATGCTTGCTCTGAAGGAACACGGAACAACTAACTCCTTTTTCTTCCGACGGTCGTTTACATTAGTAGGCCTTTCTGAGGTCAGTGGCAGATGTGGCCAAGCTTTCACGTTGAGCAACTGGACTAGCTTTCCGTGTTACATCCTGGTAGCCTAAGTCCCTTCAAGTCGAATGGGAAGGTTTCCGATCTCGTGCAGCAGAACTCCTCTGTATGACACTTTATTGCAGCTGCACGATGTCCACCAAGGTGGTGTGAAGAAGAAAAGGCCCGAAGTCCATGACAAACGGCATGTTGAGCTCTTCGTCCACGTCCAGGTGACCCTGCTGCAGAACGCTGCTCAACTTCTTCTCAACACACGAGGGCACAAGGCCTCCGCCTCTATGTGAGTCCTTACCTTTGTCGTCCTTCTAGATTTTAACGACGGGCTTCTCCCGCCTCGTGCCAGCACCGACGCCAACTACTGCTTCGCTCCTCTTTTTCCGCCAACAATTTGGTGTACGACAGAATGGCAATTTACGCCACTCAGTTCCCTGTAATGCGAAAAGCTACTACAGAATCGCCAAATCGCCTGGAAACAGCCTTTCCGCCTAGGGTTCAGCTTGGTGAAGGCTATACAGAGGAACGAAATGGCTATCAGGACAGTCCACCAACGCATCGCTCTGAAACTCCACACCTACTACTTCGGTAGGAAATTCGAAAACGAAACGCCTATCATGCAGCTCCAATGATTATTGGAACGCATGGAATTTTATGCTGGAGATGGTTTGAGTTTGACTAAACATGAAGGTGTATCGAAGGAAGGGAGGAGTTGTTGAGGAACGGGATTGAGGGAGGGAGGGATGTATGGAAGTTGCTTTGAAAAGCGGAAGACGAAATACGAATTGTAGAGACACAAAACGGTCGGAAACCGGAATACGATCCACGCGTATGGAAATTCCGCACACCCTTGGATGGAGGCAATATGCTACGACCGCTGAGGGCGATTTTATACTCGCACGGGTGATCAGCTTCTAGCTGTGGAATTCATTCCACATTCCTTGTCCAATGTCAGCAGGGCCACGTGGCGCTAGCTTATTAGGGAAACAGAAACTCTTCTCTCTTAGCATTGCTGTCGATTTCGGCGCTCTGTCATCTGTTGAGCTCCTGAATCCCCAATGAGCCAGCGCTGCCGATACAGGGCACAGCTGAAGGCCTACCGCCTGTACGAGTGTAAATTGGCCTCTATCAGCCCTTAGCACATTGCCCCCATCCCTGGTCTGGGGCACACCGTAGTTTTTGATATAACGCTCATGTCTTTTGGACTCATTGATTCTCCATGATTTATTTCGATGCTTTCTGAAAGTCACCGCAGCTATCATCATACTATACACTAATCCGCTATGGGTATGGATCACTCTTGCAGAAATTAGTAATAAAACAGAGGAAATTAGCGGAAAATCCAGGAAATTTGTGGAAAATACGGAACACAGTCAGACATTGCATATCGGTGTGGGAATTGTATGATTATAATAGCAGACGGAAGAGATTCACAGCAGGGGAGTTATCACGACCGTGAGATAAATTAGAGGAACAATTTCCATTTGTAA
Source organism: Heligmosomoides polygyrus polygyrus (assembly GCA_947396885.1). NCBI lineage: Eukaryota > Metazoa > Nematoda > Chromadorea > Rhabditida > Heligmosomidae > Heligmosomoides > Heligmosomoides polygyrus. The sequence goes on from OX377205.1 coordinate 84,654,002, forward strand.
TGATAAATTCCTTGTAGAAGGAATTTCGTTACGCGGTGGTGATGGAATGCTCTGACGCGCGCATATAAGCCCGGTGACGGCTCGAGCTCGACTCTCGACACTGGTTCAGCAGCGACGACGAGGATCTGATGCAGTTCATGTTTTATTCTCTTAAAATCGCTTTTCCATTCAATTCCATCGTGATCTATTTTAAGTCATTAGAATCATTAGCTCTTTAGAATATTTCCTATGTAACTCTATTCGTATCGCGGCCGGTTGTTGTTATTTTATAAAGGTTTAATATTGGATTGATTACCCAAGTTTGGGGTTGTCCGGCAATAAATCTGTGTCTTCTACCGCGTGGCGACAGAAGTACGAGTGATCGAATTCGCAACATTGCCCCATCCCTGGTCCTGCGCACGCCCTAGTCTTTAATATAATACTCTTGTCTTTGGGACTCACTGATTCTCCATGATTCATTTCGATGCTTTCTGAAATTCAGCGCAGCTGGGGTACGGATCACTCTTGCAGAAATTAGTAATAAAACAGGGGAAATTAGCGGAAAATCCGGAAAATCCAGGAAATTTGTGGAAACATACGGAAAACACCCAGACATTACATATCGGTGTGGGAATTGCATGATTATGATAGCAGATGGAAGAGATTCACAGCAGGGGAGTATCGATCAAACAGTCAATATCTATATATATTATCGATCTGCTAAACGGTTCCCTCTCATTGTCAGACTTAACTGATCGGTGTGAGAGCTGCATGATTGTGATGGCAGACAGAAGGAGTTCACAATATTTGAAAGAGTTTCGATCAGGCAGTCAAAATCGATCGATATTATCGATCTCCTAAGCTCTGATCTCGGTTTCTCTCAGATTCATTGGATGAATAAAAATCAATCAGGGATAGCAACTACAAAATTATAATAGAAAAGATGACATCAATTGTAGGACTGGAAAGGTTGGGGCTCCACCCTAATTTTGTTTTGTGAAATCCGAGAGTTTCGTTCAAAAACTTTAAAGTCCCTTCAAATTCCTAAATCTGATGGCACTTTCCCGCCAGATGCTCGTAATTTAACCAACCGTCTTTCTAGTCCATGTCTTCGTGTGCCAGGCTTTTTGTCCTTCAAGTTTTGAGGGTATGGATGCAGTGGAGAAGGGTGCAGCCTCATTTTGCTTCGCAAAGTCCCACAGTTTTGTACAAAATCTTTGAAATGACAAGATCTAGCACGAGTACATATGCGCTGTATCTGTAGAAGGCATGCAATCGTAAGATTATTTTATTATTTTTTCGGGAATGAAGTCCAGTAAAGCTGTCAGATGTGGAAGGGTTGCAAGGTGATCCCCTCCCCCTGCTATTCAACTACTATTTAATAGAATTTAAGGCTGCACACCGAGAGCAGCTCCTTGGACTGGCATTATGTCGGTGTTGATCAGGGGTGCACACCAAATTCTGTGCGTTAAATTTTTTAACGAAATTTTTTAACGGAAAATTTTCGTTAAATTTCCGGAAAATCGTTAATTAAAAATACAAAATAGATGCAAACCCTTATTTCAAGTGAAAGAATCAAGGAAATCGTTTAGGTTTCCACTTCAAGAGATCAACAGCTATCGTTCAAGGAATGGAGTGCAACATTGCAATGTAATACAAACAATTCAAGATCAACAAACGTAGAAGAATAAACAAGCCTTCAGTGACAAATTATCTATAGGGTGTGGAATAGGAACAGATATGAGTTATCAAGATAATCACCGTCAAAGCATTTTAAAAAGTGTGATCAGGCAAAACCCGAAGTTCCCCCCCCCCTTTCCTAGTTCTTTGCGAAACCGTTTTGTCTGACTATTCTACGACCATATACAATTTCGATGCACAGGCCACTAAGTACAAAAATATTTAATAAAGATACAATTAAAAGCCAGTCAGTGGAATGTTTCCACGTTATCGGACGCACGATTTTCGAGTGCCCGGTACGTGGGACCACCTTTTTTGCAACGTCGTGACCATGACACGGCATCGTGTCACATGTTCCACACTGCTGAATAGGTGTGACACATCGTTAATGTGTTAACGTTCAGGAAAAGTAACTTCCCAAATTGTTGTTATTAGCGCTTTTTTAAAATCGTTTAAAATACGTCCAGCGGTCTAAAAAAATATTCTAATCGTCTCGGCTGTTCCAGGTGGCGGGCAAAAGTATTCTGGGATAAGCAGCGCCAGGTGAGGATAGGCATATCTTACAAGGAGGTTAGACCAGTATATTTTTGTCGATTCGTTGACGTGCTTGGGGGTTCGGCAAAGGAATTTCTAGCTCCAAAAGGCATAAAGGACGGCGTTACTCAATCCCTCTTGGGATGCGCCACGCATTCTACTTCTATGAGATGCGGAGGCGATTCGAATATAAATATATATTTGGTCTATACCTATTTGTGGTGACGAGCCGATGAACAAGTCAGCGCTTTATCCTCCCAGACAAGTCTGGATGTTTGGCTTTGGTAGGAAATCCGAACCAGGAACCTGGTATAGGGTGACATCCGGCACATCCTCCGCTACCTGCGCTCCAAAATGCATTATTTCCAACAATTCAAAACAAATTTATGAAAATATCAAAATGTTCTTGCCAATTTCAATAGTTTTTCAGAATCAATCCTAATCGGGAGGGTGAGACCTGCAACAATCGTGAAGACTAAGGGTAAATGTGATAAAACACTGAGTAGAAAGTCCGTTAAAAATTCCGTTAAGTTTATAAAAATTTCCGTTAAGTCTTTAAGCCAGATTTTAAGAGAAATGTCGTTAATTCGTTAAATTCGTTAAATCGTTAACCGTTAGTGTGCACCCCTGGTGTTGATGCAGGATCGCGCAAGTGCGAAACAAGCCGAAAGGCATGTTGGAGCACTTGTTGATCTGCAAACGATTTTGCTCCCCTAAAGGCTTCAAAGTAAAAATTCAGCAAAGATAAGGTTCTTCTAATGTGGTCTTTGACGTGGTTTTGAATAAAGACCGGGAATGCTATTATTAGTACAATATTATTAAATAGTAATAGTGTTATTTCCATTAATGTGTTTCGTTTTCCGGCTTCCGGCCGTTTTGTGTCTCTCCAGTTCGTATTTCGTCTTCCGCTTTTCAAAACAACCTTCCTGCCTCAATCCCGTTCCAGAGCATTTCCTTCCTCGCTTCGTTACTCCTTCGTGTTTAGTCAAACTCAAACCCTCTCCACCATAAAGTTCCATGCATTCCAGTAGTCATCGGATAGGCGTTTCATTTTGGAATTTCCTACCGAAGTAATAGATGTGGAGTTTCAAAGCGATGCGTTGGTGGACTGTCCTGATAACCCTTTCGTTCCTCTGTGTAGCCTTCACCGAGGTAAGCCCTGAACGGAACGGCTATTTTCAACTTCTGGAGATTCTGCCCTAGCTTTTCGCATTACAGGCGAATGTCAATTGGCATTGTTGGCGTGACTGGGGTCCTCCTCTTTGTCGGCGGAAGAGGAGCAGCGAAGCAGTAGTTAGCGACGGTGCTGGTACGAGGCAGGAGAAGCCGACCGTCGTTAAGACTTAGAAGGACGACTAAGGTGAGGACTCACAGAGAGGCAGATGCCTTGTGCCCTCGTGTGCTGAGAAGAATCTGAGCAACGTTTTTCAGCAGCTCCATCTGGACGTAAACGAAGAGCTGGACGTGCCGCTTGCCGGTTCTTGAAAAGGTCTTCAGGCCTTTTTATTTTCACGCCACCTTGGTGGACAACGTTCAGCTGCAATAAAGTGTCATACAGAGGAGTTTAGTTGTTCTGCAATGAGAAGAACTGAAGTCTCAACTGAAAGCTATCATTACTTCTAGAAAGGTCTCTAGGGGACATCGCGGTCTGACAGGCCTAAGGGTAGATAAACAACGAAGACCCTCATTTCTACGAAGAAAAAATTGTTAAGAAATCAAACAGGATCTTGCTTGTCTATTGTTTTGACTCTGCCTGGAAATCGAACCTCCACTTTGCACAACGACACTACATACGCAAATGCATAGGTCTAATTCTGTCTCTAAGAGTCCCATCATCTTCGCCAGCTTCTTTTTCAAAACGGTTTTCTGGAATAAAATCATCTTTCTGAAATAAAGTGTCTTACATTGGAAGCTATGTTCTTGAGGTTCTTGACGATCGTCTGAGACTGAACGTCGGCTAGCTAGAGCCCAACCTTATCCTAGACGTCATTATGAACGTCTTCAGCATCAGGGGTCTACATGAATGAAATCCGAAAGTCCGTAAATCGTAAATGGTGGTTACGAAAAAGCCAACCAAAATAACAAATAGTAAATTGAATTAGCTACCTGAGGTGTGGTAATAATAATTACCTGTAGTTATAATATGCCTCGCTGTCGGCGGAAGAAGAGAGCGAAGCAATAGTTGATGTCGGTGTTGGAGGAGGCAGTAGAAGCCCGTCGTCAAGTTCTAGAAGGACGACGAAGGTAGGGACTCACAGAGCGGCAGATGCATTGTGCCCTCGTGTGTTGAGAAGAAGTTGAGCAGCGTTCTGCAGCAGCTCCACCTGAACGTGAGCCAAGAGCTCATAGAGTGCCGTTTGTCATCGTCTTTTCTTCTTCACGCCACCTTGGTGGACACCGTGCGGCTGCAGTAAAGTGTCATACAGAGCAGTTCTGCTTCACGAGATCGGAAACCTTCCCGTCCGACTTGCTACCAAGAAGTAACACGAAAAACTTGTCCAGTTGCTCAATGTGAAACTTTGGCCACATCTGCCATTGACCTCAGAATGACCTTTTTTAGATAGTGTACAGTCTCTTTCACGAATTTTGTCTGCTGGCGGCCGCCTGCCAATGTACATTGTCGCTTGGAAGAAAAAGGTGATAGCTGTTCTGTGGAACTGAACAGAACCGGAGACCATCAATATTTTTCGATAATTCCCTTGAAGTCAGAAAGGCCAATATCTAGACGGCCTATGAAGCTGCTCTCATCTCTGCGAAGAAAAGTTATTAAGGAATCAACTAGGATCTAATCTGTCCAGTGTTTTGACTTTTCGTCGAAATCGAACCACTTCTTTGTACAGTAACACCACATACACAGATATAGAGATACAAATCTGTCTCTAATGGTTCCTTCAACCTCCCTAGCTTTTTTCTCACAAGGGAAGGGTCATAGGCGTAGGTGTGAGCGGGAGAAATGGATTGTACTACGAGACTCTCCAGCCTTCATATATTAGAGAAACATGGCTGCCGCAGTTCATGGCGGCTCTCACCCGCAGCGCCAGGAGCTGCGGGTGAGACCCGCTGGGGGGCGCGATAGATAGGTGCCGATTATGGCTCATCTATTTGAGAACATTTTCTTAGCGAATCTACATGCTACTAATATAATGGTTGGTGCATAATTTCTGTCCATAAAGGAGCTTGACAACCAACAATACAATCACTGTTCGTGTCGACAAATGGAGGCGTATGGAATCCTGCACTCAAAACGTAACGCAAAAAAAAACCTTTGCACGATATTACGAAACCTTAATTGCACTGCAAATCTTCGTGGTCTTCCAGCCACAAGTTAGCTGTGTGAGGTTTAGGGAAAACCCTTGCACAGAAATGCAACAACAAAGCAGACTCTTTTTAGAGTGAGCTATAACTGCATCGGACAGACGTCTCGGACTCAACAAGAGGGAATGCTGTCATTCACAAGGGCTACCACATTATCTCCCAGTAACCATGCGGGTGCCGCACCACACGCCGTTGTCATGGCGGGTCCACGGCACCCGCAAGACTGACCTAACACACCGTCAGCACGTGCCCACGTGCATGCGTGCGCGCGCATATGGGACGCGGCTGAAAGGCGCTTCAGAAAGCGAGTTGGTAGCTCAGCAGGTTCCGGGGCTGCTTCAGAGGTGCTGCATCAGAAGTTCGACTCCCGTGCTATGCCCTCCTTTTGAATTTTTTTCATAACCGCTGCTTCCTTCACCAATTTGCTTCCTACACGTCTCCTGCATATTTATTTCACTCTAAATTGTCAAAAGGGTGAGATTCATGATCAACACCCAGATTCGTGATGAACACCCCAGCCCTAGTCATCCGTACCTGCTGTAACTAGCGTATTCAGCCGAAATTTCAAAAGCGAACGTCAGATTCATGACCGGCACCCCAAAAACCCCTCTGGGAGAAGTTTGGGCAAAATCGGTGAATATGACCCGACAGCCCTAATCATCCCGTACCTGCTGTGAAGTTACTGTCTAACATTTGCTGAAAAACACAAAGCATTGTATAATAGAAAAGTGCGAGCAGTGAGTGAAGCACAGCTCAATGTAAACGCTTATTTGAGAAGTTAGAGTGAAGTAAATGTGAAGGAGATGTGTAGGAAGTACGCTGATTTAAGTCGCCATCAAGGCTCTATTGTGCTTTCACAACTTCAGACGACAAGGAGAGGTCGAAAAGCGGTTTTCGCCCAAACTTCTTCCGGGGTGGGGAGGGGGGGGGGGGGGGGGGAGTTATTTGGAGTGCTGATCACGAATCTGACATTCGTTTGTTAAACATCGACTGGTTATGCTAGTTTACAGCAGGTCGGATGACTAGGCCTGTCATGGTCATGATCACCGATTTTGCTCACGTTTCTTCCAGAGGAGTTATTTGGAGTGCTGATCACGAATCTGACATTCGTTTTTTAAATTTCGGCTGATTACGGTAGGTTACAGCACGTACGGATGACTAGGGCTGATTGGTGAAGGAGGCGGCGGTTATGAAAAATGCAAAAGTAGTGCATAGCAGTGGAGCCGAACATCTGGTCTAGCACCTCCGAAGCAGCTCCCAACCTGCTGAGCCACCGACTCGCTTGCCGAAGTGGCTTTCGTCGCGTACCATACAACAGCGCGCATGCCTGCTTGTGGGTACGTGCTGTCGGTGCGTTACTGTGCCCCGCCTTCGACGGCCCGTAGCTCATTTGGTTGAAAGACTCAGCAAAAACGAAACATGTTTTTCTACTGTATGAAGGGTGGAGATTCTCGCAGAACTATCCATTTCTCCCGTTCACACCCTCGCCTGAGACCCTTCCCTGGTCAGCTTGGTTTTCTGGCAGAAAATACAGAAAGTCTCACCTGAAGCAGTTACCGTCCTCATATGCCAGGTGAGCATTCAATGCAGGTCTAGAAAAGGCGGTTTTATCATCACTTTCTTCAACGAGACATTCAAAATACAAATACTAGGCGCGCATACATATATGCCAAATTCGCGTCAAATCGGACACTTATCAAATCAAACTTGGCACTCTTTTGAGCAAGCATGACGCTTTGAAATACTTGTTAATCTTCATGTACCCGATACTACCCGTTTGCGATGTTGCGGACAGGTGCAACGTTTCTGAGGAGTCTCGTGAGGATCCTCCAGAAAGTGTTCATGTCTTAGGACATTGAGACAGAGTACCAGTGAGAGACATTTTCGAGAAGGCAGAAACTGTCACCAAGAAGTTTATCTGCGACTTTTGCAGACTGGAAGGAAACCATGGATGGTGACTGTAGCCTCAGGGACCCATATGTCTCCCAGCAGGACGGCGCACCGGCTCACCCGAGCCATTTGCTCCAGAACTGACTGTCCAATAACTTGGACATGTTCTGGTCTAAGGCGTTCTGGGGAGCTCCCCCGAATAGACCGGGTTTGAAGCCCCTGGAGCATTATGTCTGGAGCGTAGTCGAACTGGTTGCCAACAAGACAGGCACTCTAATGTCACATCTCTTGGCGCCACTATTGAAGCAGCATTCACAGCATTTTTACATAACGACCTTTTAAAGGAGTGTGAGCTCAGACCAAAGATGAAAGAAGTTATTGCGCTGAAAAAGGATATATTCAGTAGCTTTGCTATTGAGATTTCTCTTTATTTGTGTGCAGAAGAATTTTCTATTTCATTTGTGTTTTGCCCTGGCAAATGTGTTTGAAAGAGAAAGTTTGGTTTGTCGGATTTGGACGCCGCACCCTGCAGATCAATGGTAATTTATAATTGTAGAAGGACACCTATCTTGGTTGCAACTAGAGTAAAGTAATATGTAGCTGTTAGATACGGAAGCGGACTCGCAACGTTTGCCCGCCGCGGCATGCTATGGCTCTGCCCCCCCCCCAACTGCTATAGCGCCCTTGTGGTTTAGCGAAAATGAGAGATACTAGTGTATACCTTTCCCGCCCGCTGATGTAGTGATAACAACAATTTTGCAGTGAGATCAATGGTGTGTTTCACTTTGCTCATGTTTGTACTATAACGCACTCTTAATAATACATCGCCGGATATTTGTAAGTTGCGGTAACCGCTCGCTTAAACTGCACACTCGTCAACACTGAACAGATGGCAGTAAACATCACGAGCTCGCTTGTTACGAATGGAATGCGATTCAAAAATGTCAATCTGCTTGGTAGAGAGTGAGGGACCAGAATGAGTTAGGGACGCGCTTATGATGAACTATGAAATGTGTTACGCGGCGCAATGAACGAAGGGGGGGGGGGGGCAGGTCATGGACTTCGACCGCCTTGAGCGTAGCAGGATATGGTGACACGGAATTTCCCACATTGTACACAAATCCATGCGTACGTACGTTTAAAGGCCCCCGTACACTTCTGCGGCAAGCGGCGGACGGCGGACGGTGAAAACTATGAGTCATGCCGTTCCCCGGCGGCCGCCGGCGCCGCTGAACGGCATGACTCATCGTCTGCGGGCGCGAAAGGGCAAAGCGCGTACAGTCTCTCCCGGCGCCGCTGGCGGCAAGCTCTGCGTCCTTGCTCTACGGTTAAGGATAGGGTAGCGGCAACGCCGCAGAAGCGTGCGGAGACCCGTTTATACTTCCGACGCCGAGCGACGCGTCGTCACGTATAGCGGCCAAATTGATCGATCGCGTCGCTCGATCAGCGTGTCATTCGTTATACCATCCCTCACCACGAGCGACGCGTAATGATATGCTCCCATATCGATCGGCGGCGCGATGGGGTCGATATAGGGCCTTCAGAGCGTTCGCGTAGCGACGCGAAGCCAACTATCGGTGCGACGCGACCACCGCGTCGCGCACTTTCTCTCGAAACGATAGCGTAGTAGCTAATCACCAAGCGATGAGCAAATCGCTCAGCGATGAACAGTGATATCATCATCGCGTGGCGATGCCGATAATTGCTTGCGATAAGGTGTTCGCTGCGGAACAGGTGTACAGTATTCACACTCCTTGCGCCGCGGTACATAGGCGATATATGACATGTGGGGCGCCGCGGAAGGTCGCAAGGGCAGCGAGCGGCCCGCCGCCGTGCTTCTGTAGCAGGCTACTAGTTGGGGAATTCTTGACTGAATCTTAGGTTTCCGCGCGTTTGCTCTTATCCGGAATCGGGCCTATGTTATTCAACCTTGGCACTATTTAGCACCATAATGACACTTGATGCGTAACAAATACAGATCTGCTGAAACCATAGAGGATTTCTGAGTTTCGATGAATCTCGTCAACGAAACGCCTTAAGGACATGCCACTGGGAATCTCGGAGCGGTCGTAAATCAATTAACGGAGCCGAGAAAGCAAAAGCTTCATAACTAGGTCACTGTGCAATCGTTTTAGATTATGTTTAGATCGCTGGATAGAAAATCCTTCTAATGGTGTTAATTAAATTTTAAACAAATAACTTTGAAAAGAGTTGTAGCAATGCGACGCTTTATGACGGATTAATCCGTCGCAAAGCGTCTTTTTGCAAAGAATTTGAGCGGTATTGTAATTCCGTTGTGAAAAGAAAGCTTCGCTTTCAATTTTACAGTCACCGTGTAATGACTGGGTAAAGTGTTCCCTCTCCCTCCTGAAAGATCTAAAATTTAAATTTATGAAATCACGTCGTGCACTTCTCACCTGCGTTGTATAAAATAGAAGAAAATTTGGATTTATTTTAGACGCCAAATGTTGTTCGCTATTGTCGTTGGTGGTTGCTTAATTATTCTCACACTACTAGTAGTCTTCATATTTTTTATAAGAAAATTTTGTAAGGTAAGCTATAAAGCAAACGTCCAGCAGAAAATTGAAAAAGGATGAGATCCTTCTAAATTATCTGATCTTCAGAAGAAATTTCAGAAGAAACAGACCAGTCACGTCTCGTTAAGATTTCCTTTGCCAGCACCTACAGGTGAATCAGATATCATGGACGACACACAATACGATACACATGTGAAAGCGCCTCGAACCAGCAGTACGGAAGGTAGTCACATTCGGCGCAGAATTTGTCGTATTTCACCGCCGAAACAACTTTTAGGGTCGGTTGATCTTGAAGCGGAGCCGAAGGAGGTTCCTGCTCCTTTCGTACCCACAATAATTAGAGAAAATAAGGAGGACGTGGCATCGGCGCCTGTTGCTCCTCCTAAAATGTAAGCATACGCTCCTTATAGAAAATGTGAAGAAAATATAACAATGGGAACGAATAATTTGTTAGTTTCACACTAGCAGACGGCTTCACACTAGGATTACTACTGCGAACAAGAGAACTACAACCGCTTTGAAAGGTTTTCTGCTTCTCTTGGGCTGACGTACATTTCTTAATTAATCATTTATCACCAATTGTCCCACAGTGAGGCAGTCCGCTTGTGTAGATTACTGGCGAACACCAAGAGTGGCGTGAACGAACACAGCATTAACATTTGTAAGCCGCAGCTGGGCACTTCAGGAGATACTCTAGAACGTTGCGCTTTCTCAGTGCAAGCCACACTTTGTCACGCAAGGCACGGTTATGTATTTTCTCCAAATACAGGGATGCCAAATATTAGGATGTAGCATGAGTTCTGTCCACTTTCTTCGGGTTCAGCTGCCTCTGAGCCACGTGGCAAATTTGGTTGTGAGAATGTTCTGGAGTGTCCTTGGTTTACTATAAAAGTCTAAAATTTGCACAGAGCAATATTTATGGCTAATTATAGCTTGTGACAATAACCACCTCCGACACTGCTGTATGAGTCCGACGGAGGTTACTCCGCAGCGGAGGTCTGCCGAAATATATGCAGAAAATACGGCGAAGGGCTGGTCTGTACAAAAACTTGCAAGAGATGATTCCCCACTTTAAGTTAGGAACCGGTATACAACACGAGGTCGGAAGGAGGTTAATGACGAGACTCTTTGAGACCTCGAGGAAGCCAGTCCTACAACAAGTACCAGGGCAGTGGCAAGAAGGTTGGGCTGCAACCGCTTGACGGTGTACCGCCATCTTCGAGAGCTTGGGAAAGTTGCAAGGTATGACAAATGGGTACCTCACAAACTGACGGATGACCAAAGACTCCTGCGAGTGGATGCCTGTACTTCCTTGATCTCCAGGAAGCGCTGTTTCCAGTGGTTCAGAAACATAATCACGAGCGTTGAAAAGGTCGTGTTTCTGGTTAACCATAGTAGACGTAAGAAATAGATAGACAAATAGATAGAAATAGAGGACCCGGAACCGGGCGTCAAAAAAAAAGATCATGACAAGAAAGTGGCGTTGTCGGTTTGGTGGTCGGTCTCTGGAGCTGTACACTGAGAGCTTCTGCAGGATGGTGTCTCAGTGACCGTCGAATCTACACTCTCCAGCTGAAACGTATCAAATCTGCTCTGGATCGGAGATCCGAGCAGCCAAAGAGATTTGCTTCCTACACGACGCTAGGCCGCATGTTTTTTACAGACGCGCAGGAAATTGTTGCAACTGGGATGGGAGATTCTACCTCATATCTTCTTACTCAACTGATCTAGCACCATCAAACTTCCATCTTCTCCGCTTTCTGAAGCATTTCTTGAATGGGAAAAGACGCGATGACAGAGACGACCTGGAACAGGACCTGAATGCATTGTTCTCGTTAAAACTTCCAGAGTTGTACAGGCGCAGCATTGAACAGTTCCCAAGAAGATGGCAGCAAGTGACCAATAGTAGTGGTGATTATATTGATTGTTGATTGAAGGTTGTTTTTTAGAAAATAAACAAATTCCAAAAATTCAAAAGCCGACTGAACTTACGTTAACCCTAATAAATGATTTTACAACTCGTTCGATGTTTGTCTCTCAATTTCTCTGGATATAATGGGAAAACACAGCCACTTTCAAATTGTTTTCTTCACCATTTACTAGGCGCGGCGGCAAGAGGACTCACTTTCAGAGAGTCACGTTATCTCTTTGAAGCTCCACCGCCGTATGAAGAGGACCCTACTCAGACCCAGTCCGGTGGTCAGAGGCGCATGGTTGCCATCAAACTGTCTGAATGCTGCATTGTGAGTTAGAGCTTTCCTTCCCTTCATCCCTTACAGCTGATCAGACTCATGATTTTCGGTTAATTGGAAAATTTCGGCCTTTTGTAACCATTGTCTTGACTGTTTCAGCCAAGGAGCAGTACCACCACTCCATCAACCCAGACGGGGAAAACATCAACAGCACCCAGCTCACTGGATGCAACGCCTTCTAGACAACCACCAGTGGTCCATACCTGTCCACATTCTCCTCGGGAACCTGCTGATGCTTCTACTGCTGTTGAGCCAAAAAGTCGTGAAAGTCGTGCAAGTGTCTCCACTAGAAGCAAGTCCTCACTATCTAAGGCAGGTTAATCTCTAGGTAACGTGTCCTCAAACCGAAGTGGTGAATCTTAATTACGCTCGTTCAAAGCAACCGCTAAGGTTGGAAAAGTGTGAATCTTTCACGAGACATACATTTTTTGAGAATTTTTTAAAGAAAAAACTCAAAGTATTGCAGCCTGTTCAAACCTCCAAAGAAAGCAAAGAATCCAGTAAAGCTGAGATTAATGTTAACAACGACAGCATTCCAAAAGGTACCAATTCTAAACTACTCCACTACGCTCACAAATGACGTATGACTTCACTGCAGGTGAGACAGGCAGTGTTGCGAAAGCGGGATCAACTCCCAGCAGTACTGAGCCTATCAGTGGTGCGAAGGCGAAAGCGGGATCAATTCTAAGCAGTAGTGAGCCTATCAATGGTGCGAAGGCGAAAGCGGGATCAACTCCAAGTGGCAGCGAACCGCTGCAAAAAACGCCAGGAAACCGTGATCTCGATCTGTCAAAAACTCAGAAAACAACCAGAGAAAAGAAATACTAACCGGACCTTTTACTACGAAATTAAAGTTTATACCGTTCCATCGATTGTGTGAACATCTGATCCTTTGAAGGAAAAACAGCAAAGCAGATAATGTACTAAACCGCTGTACTAGAGAGGTGTCAGCATAGTGGCGCTCAATCTCTTCTGCTTTTTCTACTGTACACTGTTGATATATTAAATGTCACTAAACTTCCGACAATCTTATGCCGCAGTCAGAGTATTTTTCAATTATATTATCCTACTCAGGCCAAAGTGGGTTAGTAACCGAGCATGAAAGGGTTTGAAACAGGTTTACTGTTCGGTTTGAAACCCTGCCGAGTCTCACAAGGGAGGTCAACGAGCGTCCCGTGGCAATTTTAAAAGTGTCCTATTGAGGGTTGTAGGGGACTGTAAGAGAAGCACCTAGTGGTTTTCAAATTTCCTGCGGACATCTGTGTAGGTGAAAAATTGCAAAAAACCGTATCACTTCAGTGCGAGCCGTGGAAGCAAAACCGACATCTGGAACTACCATGCCGTTGTTAGAATCTATCCTGCAAATGGTTTGGGACTGGAACAATAGCGGAATTACAGCGATTTCACAATTTGCTTGTTAGCCGTACGATAACCGAAGCGGAGCATTGAAGTGCGTCGCTCACGAACACAGCCGCGGCGACTGGATAGCCGAGTGCATACGAGGGTGGGCTTACGGAAAAGGGGTCAGGGGTTCGGATCCGGAGGGTGTGATCTTGCATTGTTGGGCTTGCTCGATATGATTTTGTCGATGTGAAGTGTATCTTGACCACGTACTGTACCACACTGACATTGTAACCTTATTTTAATCTAGATGTTACGATATAAAAACAAAAAATAAAACAACAAAAAATAAGCTCATAAGTTCGATTGGCCATTGAGGAGAGCAGGCGGCTTTTCTTTGCTTAAAAATTAGATAATATTCTTTGTCCTGACCGTCTTCGGTAGGAATTGATGGTGGGACTGTCAGCACGACTGTACTTCACGACTCCAGAGATTAAGGAAAAGTGAAAAAATTGGATAAAAAAGTTTCGTTATCATTACAAATTTATTTATTCATTTATCGTTTTTAATTTTATTTTTATTTATTATACTTTATTATTATTTATTATTCATATTTATGTTTTTAATTAATTAATTTATGTTTATGTTTTCGACCTCTCCTCGACCTCTGGAAGGAAGGTATAACAGTAGCAACCTGTCTTCTTCATGCTCAACCAACCATATTGCTAGTGATCTCACGGCCGTCACATAAAAAACCTGGTCACTGTTACAAGAAGACGTAATACTACGAGCAGTCTACATTCTGCGCTTCGTTCAAGGCAAGCTAACATCACGAACGAGAGGACGTCAGTGGGATAAACATCAAACAAAAAAACTACTTGGAGTAATTTGTAGTGGCTATGGCTTCAGTCGACCGGGCAGCCTCGGAGAGGGCCACGGGAGGAGCTGCATTGTCTAAAGGCCCCCGCAGACTTCTGCGGCGAGCGGCGGGCGGCGGACGGCGAAATCGCTGAGCCGCCGAGCGGCGCCGCACACCGGCTTGACTCATCATCAGTGGGAGCGGTGACGGCGAGGTACTGTACTGTTTCAAGTCGGTACCGACTGGTGCTTAAGAATAACGCGCCCCGATGACGAAACGGATAAAGGACGCGTCCGTCTCCGCTCTGGATCCCGCCGCGAAAGGGCAGAGCGCAGAGCGCAGACAGACAGACGCTGGAGCGGCGCCGCCGGGTGGAATGATTCAAGTCATTTCCGCCAGCGACGCCGCCCAGCGGCGCCGCTGGCGGCGAGCTCTGCGACCCTGCCCTATGGTTAAGCATAGGGCACCGGCAACGCCGCAGAAGTCTGCGGGGGCCTTAAAGTTCAGCAAGAAATAAACGCGATCAATCTAGACTCGAAAACAAGCGCCGCCGCCGCGAGTCTAGATTGTTCCTATTTTAGTATATGTTCAGGAATGACTACTTGGAGCGTTTCCTCCTCATCAGCACGATCAATATCCCCATACATAGCATTTTGAATCATGCCCCGCTACGGCGATCTCCCTACGAAGAGGAGCAGAGTAGCCGGGAGGAAGGCAGTTAGCAAGACAACCAATAACTCGGCACGGAGAACACATTGCATTATACAATTGATATCAACTCCAGGAAGAGGACTCGTATAGTGTGCCGATGTATGGCCACAACAGTCAATCAAATATAACTATACACGTTGATTAAATAAACAAAATATAAATATAAATGAAAATTATTAATTAATAATTAATACAAAATAAATAAAACAATAAATAAAAATTAAGATAGATCTTTTTATTCATTTCTTCAGTCTCTTCTCGACTTTTGGAGTCATGAAGTACGGTGGTACTGACGGACTCACCATCAATGCTTAGCGAAGACGGTCAAGATAAAGAATATTATCTATTTTGTAGTTGGGATAGGCTCTTGCATGCTACCAAGAAACTGCGAGGAAAGTCGTCTGTTCTCTCATTGGTGATGCTAGCTTGACTTGAACGAAGCGCCAATGTAGACTGGTCACCGGACGATGACAATGATGTGTGTGATATTACGTCTCCTTGTAACAGTGAGGAGGATGCTGTATGTGACGGCCGCGAGATCACTAGCAATATGGTTAGTTGAGCATGAAGAAGCCAGATTGGTATGTTATACTTTCTCCCCAGAACTCGAAAAAACTAATCTTAAATATAACAATTAATTGAAATATAAATGTAAATAATAAATAATAATAAAATATATTAAATAAAAATGGGGCGCGTGTAGCGCAGTCGGAGGAGGCGCGACTGTCGCGTGCACTCGATACCAGGTTCCTCTTTCGGATTTCCCGCCCAGGCCAACCAAGCCTTCCATCCCTCCGGGGTCGGTGAATTGGTACCAGACTTGTCTGGGAAGGATAAAGCGCTGACTTGTTCATCGGCTGGCCACCGCAAGTCATTGTATGGCCAAATACGCATTCATGTCGCCTCCACGACATCCCGTAGAAGTAGAATGCGCTGGCGCATCCCGGAAGGGATTGAGTAACGCCGTCCTTTATCCTTTATCCTTATTAAATAAAATTAAAATTAAAAACTTAGATGAATGAATAAATAAATAAATACAAAAACAAATGTTTTTATTCAATTTTTCTCATTTTCTCCCCGATTTTTGAACTCGTGAAGTACAGTCGTGCTGACAATCCCACCGTCAATGCCTACCGAAGACGGTCAAGATAAATAATATTATCTGTTTTTTAAGCAAAGAAGAGCGCTGTTGCTTTATTTTTTGTTTTTACATCGTAACATCCAGGTTAAAATAAGGTTACAATGTTAGTATGGTACAATACCGTGGTCAAAATGCACTTCACATCGACAAAATCGGATCGAACAAGCACAGCAAAGCAAGAACACACCCTCCGGATCCGAACCCCTAACCCATTTCCTGCAATCCACTCGAATGTCCAGTCGCTGGCATACGTTCGCGAGGGGCGCACGTAGTGCCACGTCGGTTACTGTACGGCTAACAGGCAAATTGTGAAATCGCGGTAATTCTGCTATTGTTCCAGCCCCAAACCATTTGCAGGATAGATTCTAACAATGGCATGTTAGTTCCAGATGTCGGTTTTGCTTCCTCTGCTCGCAATAAAGTGATACGGTTTTTTGCAATTTTGATCTACCCAGATGTCCGCAGGAAATTTGAAAACCACTGCGGTGCTTCTCTTACAGTCCCCTACAACCCTCAATAGGTCACTTTTAAAATTCCCACGGGACGCTCATTGACCTCCCTTGTCAGATACTAGGTCGGTTACTAACCGACCTACATACTGTCTGAACCGAGCAGTGAATCTGTTTTAAACACTTTCGTTGTCGTTTATTAACCGACCTTCGTCTCAGTAAATGTTGAGGAATCTTTTCCATAAGAACTGACATCGTATCGAACTCATAGTCAGTAATTGGCGAGAGGCGAAATGAATATTGCAGCAGCAGTACGAAAAGAAAAGCAGACAAAAGAGCTTCGATGTATATACTTCTGTGTCACTGCCATCACAATTGCAACATTCTTCTTCTTCAGCGTTTGTCCCGCTTCGTCGCGGGGTCCGCTCTTTTGGTGTCGTGACGCCACCTCTCTCGATCTTGCGCTTGATCAGTATGGACGCCAGTTACTTTCATGGCCATGTGTAACGAATCGGACCAACGCCGCTTTCTTGACACTTCCAACTCAAGGCCTATCTTGCGGACGCTTTCTTCTTTCCTACATATAAAACGTCCCACAACCATCATAAGCGAGCTTCGCACATCTTGTCCACTATCGGCGCGACACCCAACATCTGCCGAATGGCGTCGTTTCGGATGCGGTCCATGCGCGTGGTTCCTGCCGTCCAGCGCAGCATCTTCGTCTTCATGACGCTGAGGCGCGTTCAACTTCCTTAGTCGCAGGCCAACACTCAGCGCCGTACATCGCTACTGACCGCACGACTGCGCTCTGTAGATCTTGGACTTCAGCAGCTCTGGTATCTTCCTATCGCAGAGCACGCCAGTCAGCGAACGCCACTTAGACCAAGCTGCACTCACGCGTGAGTTCACTTCAACCATCAGACCGCCGTCAGACGCTATTGCTGATCCCAGGTGTTTAAACACCGCAGTGCGCGCAAGCTCAGTACCGTTAATCTTAATGGAGCCGGACTCGTTTACGTCAGTCACTAAGTGCTCGGCCTTCTTGACGTTCAATTTGAGATCGAACCTCGCCAGACGGTCGCACCAAGCTTGCAAATGCCGCTCGAGATCACCTTTATCATCGCAAGCGAGCATCACGTCATCAGCATAAAGCAGCGTCCATGGAACAGGCTGCTGAAGATCTCGCGTAATGGCGTCCATGACGACAACAAAGAGGAGTGAGAAGGCGAAGAACCCTGGTGCACACCAACAGAGATGGGAAACTCCGTCGAGGTTCCTGCTGCCGCTTGCACACGACTCTTTGGACAAGAGGATAGCATTCGCACCCACTCTACAAGTTCTTCGGGAACACCGTGCTGTCGTAGGGCGTACCATATAACCTCACGCGGTACGCGATCGAAGGCCTTACCCAAGTCGAGAAAGACTATATGCACCTGCTTCTGTTTCTCGTGATGCTTCTCCACCAGGAGGCGGGCGGCGTGTATAGCATCAATGGTCCCACAACCAGACCCAAAACCGCACTGGTTGTCGGAGAGCTTGACGATTTCACGAATTCGTCTGTCGAGGATTCGCTCGAAGATCTTCATGCTATGCGAAAGCAAGCGAATCGGACGATAATTAAAGCAGTCCGCAGGACTGCCATTCTTCTTCCAAATCGGAATCGTCGTACCGTTGTGCCAACACTCCGGTACTTTCTTCTCCTTTACTACCTGGTTGAAGAACTCAGTCAACCACTCAGCAGGATACCAGAGCTTCGACTTCCAAACATCGACAGACAGATCATCCGCCCTGTCACCTTGCAGGGCTTCATCTTCTTCAGAGCCACTTCTGTTTCCTCCACGGTGATCTTGTGAACGGGACCGTGAACAGAACCCACAGAAGGGATAGCCGAATAAGGAAATTCCATAGTGGAAATTTCCTCAAAGTAATCACGCCTTCGCTTCAACGCTTTTTTGCGGACTGTCAGAAGATGGCCGCTCTCATCATTGAAAACAACTTTTCAATATCCTCGGTTTCGCGATGGCGGGTCTTAGCAAAAATACCACTCACCATCGCGAGACTCGAGCTTTCGGTAGACATCACCATAATGAGTGGCTTAGGCGTGTCGATGAAGCTTCTCTTCGTCTCCAATTTTTATTCCAGTTTCATTTTCTGCTTCTACAGCCTTATTTCATTGCATCAAGTAGTCAAGTGGTTCGTGTATGAATCAAGCTTTTCTCCTCAAGTTAATCTCAAATATCGGGGTTATTTTGCTGTGTGACCTCATTTGCTCGTGCTCGATTTATATTATTATATGAGAATGTTCAATTATCCACGTTTGAGATAAATCTTACTTTGTACGACTCGTGTACTTTCTGACACCGCGTGGCGCGGTCTCGAGAACCACTTAACGTTGTGCATACATAAAACACAACAACACACACAGAGAGGGGATAACTTGGAGTCAATCCGGAAGTGCAGTTGCCTTATAGAATGAGTTGCTGTGGCCAGTCGGCTTGCAAAAGAAAGTCCCTCTCGTATGCTAGTTTCAGTGTGCCGCCACTGTAAACTCGTTTTCTTTTACTGATCAGATTTTTCATCAAGTCTTTAGAGGCGTTTTAGATCATTGCGAAAAAAAGAGTACGAGGAGGTGTCTTATTCAACTACCCCCTCTGTAAAAAGAAAAAATAAATATATATAAATAGAAAAGATAAAGCCTGAACATTACCAATAAGCTATCTCCCTTCGTCGACCTTTGCAAACTCTGACTCCAACGTCTTCAAATCTTTACCATTCTTCAAGTCATTATCAGTCTTCAAGTCGGAAAGTCTCTCGCCAGGCCGTCAGACCACCCACTGTACGTTGCGCGAGGAGGTGGCCTGCCCTCAGGGGCCCGACATTAGCAATGAGCTATCTCCCGCTTACCGCCCTTTAACGGTGAAAATACCGCCAAGCCTACCGACATGACACTCATCAGCATCTTGGAGGTACAGGGTGCGTAAAAAGTATTGACGCACCTACTTTTTGTTTCAGCTCCAGCTTTCTCTTTCTACCCCTCTAGGATTTATGTGTTATTTTTGTTGTCTGTATTGTGCTCAAAAAAAAACTCACGAAAAAACTGAAGAAACATGGTCGTCATCGTTACGGTGGTCCTTTTTTTTTGTCTGATACACAGACAGCTGAATACTTCCTTAACAAGAGAATTAGGCGCTGTTCGAAACGGTTGGTGAGGAAAGAGGTCAGCAACCCAAACGTCAGCCACGGCTCTGTCATAACAGATGATGATTACAAGATGTTCAAGCACGATAACGTTCATATCCAAAATTACCAACCTCTGTCCAATAACGGTAAACAGATAACGCGCGCAGGTGTAGCCAGCTTCTCAGACTGCACAGCTTAAACATGAATCCGCTGGATTATTCTTTTTAGGCGATTTTGGAGAATGAGGTCTAGGCTATTTTCAACAGAAGTGTCCAGTCGCAGAATGTTACCCTGTTAAAAGCACGGAACGAAATCCAAGCGAGTACTTGCGGCGCGTGCTCACGAATTTTTCCGTGGTTTTCGCTCCTGTATTCACAGTAAAGGAGCCAATGTCGATTACGAGTTATTCTATCGTGTTTGCAAAATCATTTTCCATATTTCTCAAGTGAATATTTTAAAACTTACTGCGCAATACTATTCCCACAACCGTCACTTAGTGCGTCAATACTTTTTACGCACCCGGTATTTTCACCGTTAAAGGGCGGTAAGCGGTTAATGAATCTGGTCACGGGTAATGTAAGCATTTCATGCGTCTACGTGGACCACCCCACGTCTTTGTGATTTGCCACACTTGCCTTACCTTGAAAGGCAGTTGGGACTGCTTGGATCACGTTGGTCTTTGATCTGCTAGGATTTGATTTGATTTGATTTTTTTCTATGGATTTGGCTTTGGCTGGCCGCCAATCAGATGGAGTGAAGTGCCCCCTCCCACTAGGATAGACCTGAAAATTCCTCTTGACACGCAAATATCTGAGAGCCTATGCATCAACCAAATAATTTAACCGTGGGATTGTTGTAGCGCAGTCAGAGGAGGTGTCGGCTGTCGCCTGCATCCAATTTAAGGTACTTGATTCGGATTTCTCGCCCAGACCAACCTGGTCTTCCATCTCTCCAAGGTCGGCGAATTCGTACCAGGGTCATCTAGAATGATAAAAGTCTATTTGTCCACAGAAGCATAGAAAATTTTGAACAAGTTGCAAGCTTGTTGCAAGCTGAATGCATGTAATAGATTGCCTCAAACTAGTCACCCGTAAGCTGCTGCAAGCTAGCACAAGATGTCGCATGTCGCAATTTACACGGAGACCCCTGCAAGTCATAGGTAACCTACTGCTAGTATAAATATGGTTTAGATCTAAACTCGAATGCAACCTACATATAAGCACCAGGCGATGTATGTAACTTGGATTACGCATCCTTTAAGCTAATAGCCACCCGTAGGTCATATTTAGCCTAAAGGGTTCTATGTGTACTATTGGAACAGTCGCCTGTGATCTACTAAATCAACACTCAACTATTCCGTCCCCTGTCAACAGAGCATAGAATTTTGGCTTTCAAAGCGGTCGTGCTCAAGCCAGAATGGGCGATTGGAGGGATATGAAGCAGAGCGGAAGACGGTTATATAAAGCCAAGCTTATACCCAACAGGGACCGGATTCATCAACAATTAAACCCATGGGTATGCGGGGTATAAGGGGCTGAGATAAGATAAGAGTAAGATAGAGATAAGGTAAGACTCAGAGACGCAGACTTCACCGTGGGTACCTCTACCCCTATACCCGTAGGTTAGTCGTTGCTAAATCCGACCCCTGGAGTGGTCCGGCAGTGGGGTATCGGACCCATCTCAACAGTTCGCTGCAAATTGATAACAAAATCAAACCCGAACCGAGTAGAAGATTCTGCCGCATTTCGAACGCTGGCTTTTTCAGCTGAAATTGCTGTAATACAATACTGAATGTACCCAGAATAAAGGTGAGGAGAAATCTCGCGGTGCAACACCTCCTTACGTACAACAGGCGCGTGGTAGCTTTGCTGCAAAATGAGCCGGTTGTTTGTCTATTTCAACTCTATACCGCTAATATAACATTGTTGTAATCACAGAGTCACTCTAGATACCGAAGGGTGGCCGAACAGTGAAAGAATCTTGACCAACACGGGACGCGAGTGAGGAACTGTTCATACTTCGCGACAAGGCGACAGGAGCGACAAGAGCGACAAGAGCGACTGGAGCGACGGATGTAGTGTGGTGCACGTAAATAATTACGCATTTCACACTACATTCGTCGCGGACGGAGTGTGCAGTACGCAATTATTTACGTACATCACACTACATCCGTCGCCCCAGTCGCTCTTGTCGCGAAGTGCGAACAGGCCCTGAGGACGCGTGCGTAATGTTTCAAACTAATTAGGCGCGAAACATTAACTTGCATGAAAGCTTCTTTCCAGCTTGCATTGCAGTTAGTTGCGTGCAAGTTTAAAATTCCTGGGTGCAACCTTGCAAGTTAGTTAACCGCGAGGGATAAGTCGCAAGTAACTTGTTTTGGAGGTATAAAGGCGCAAGTAACTTATTTTGAAGCTCATAGAGCCCAAATAACTTGTTCCCAATTTCCTGAGGGGACCCGCAATTCATTGTACATGCAAAAGAAGCATTCAAATCGCCTCCACGACACCCCGAAGTAGAATGCATGGCGCACCCCACAAAGCAAGTTTCCAGATCAAGGGATCAAGAACGAAGGGATACGCCTTTGTTCTCTTTCCTTTAACTGGTCCGTACCACCACGCTTCGCCATTTCAATGTGGACACGAGCCCTCTCCCGTTGACCCTGAGCGCTGGCGCCAGCGAAAAGCAAAACGTCAAGTAACGCGCCTTGTCTGTAATCACACAGAACACGTTCTGCTTTACGTTGGCGACGTTGCGATGACAGAAATTCCTGAAGACGTTCTAATTTTAGAAAATGACGGGTTATCCTGTGATATTTCGTTGCGCGGAGTGTACTATCGAACTACGTAGGTTTTCGTCAATCTATTGTTTGCCCTTCTTTCGCTTTTAATTACGTTTCTAACCATATTCACGTCGAATTGAGCATTCATCATTAAACGTACTCCGGAAAAAGTACGGACCAGTTTCTGGGCGCGTTTGATGGCGTTCTACTGACGCGGCAGAACCCCATCTCTCTGCGTCTCTGGCAGCGGAAGAGAGGCGAAAACGCGATTTGAAACTCCTGCCGCGCCCGAGAACTCGTCCGGAAACTCGTCCGCACTTTTTTCCGGAGTACGTTTAATGACGAGTGAACTGAACACTTCTCAAGCTTGGTGGACGTCTTTCAAACTAAAGTGCTCCCTCCTCTATGCAGGTTTAACGCCTTTGAAATCATACTGAACTTTTTCCAATTCGAAACGGATTTCTGTGGTCATGACCTCGATAGCCTTATTCATCCGTATCCATAGTAGCCTACCGAAATTTCAAGAACGGGTGTCGGATTCGTGATCACCACCCGAAACAAACCCAGAACGAAGTTTTGAGAAAACTTCAAAAAAAAAACAACGTTTTGTGCTGCACGAAACTAGATTTTTTGCAGCACTGGTGTGCTTTACCCCGAAGGTGAACTGAAGCCACTTCCGATGTAACTAGACATACATGTGCCCTCCTACCACGTCACAACCACTGAATGAATACAAGGCGACCTATCCCCCACCACCCCTCCGAGCCGCACTGCGTCAAAAAAGAATGAAAGTATCGTGATTGGCATTTCAAATAAGTCAAATAACGCTCAGAAGCAAGACCTGAGCGAGTTTTAAGACTCAGAATGCCTCAAACTCTGTCTACCGTAACATTCCATAATCTGCCGAAATCTCAAGAACGAGTGTTATATTCATGATCAGCACCGCGGCTAATCTCACAGGCAATATTTTAACCGAAAACGGTAGCCTTGATCCCATCACACTTATATACCTATACCTACCATATTCTGCCGCATTTCTCGAGCAAATATCATATTTATGTCAGGAGGAAGACCAATAATCCGATTTTCGGTGATATTTTTCATCCTTTTCTAGACCTTTGGAGTCGTGAAGATAAAACAGTGGGATAAAGAAATGAAAACGGCAAAGAGTCTTTGACTGCCGTGGAGCATAGTACGAGTTTGGGCGTGTTCATACTTCGCGACAGCGGTGAATGGTTGACCAGGCAAAACATGGGTATCGATTAAAACCAAGCGATTGCCGTGAAATCTGTCCCTAAGGTCCCGCACTCTTCTGCGGCCACGCCGCAGCCCTATCCTAAACCATTGGGCAGGGACGCAGAGTTCGCCGCCGGCGGCGTCCCTGCCCTATCCTTAACCATTGCGGCGAGCGGCGTTGCCGCAATGGGGGGCCTTTACTTCACGCTGGCGACGACAGCGCTGGCGTGGAAGCGCGAAATCTACCACTGCTGAAGGTCGGAAGAGCTCGAAGTTTGCGCATGCGCTCGATCAATTCAATCGAGGCACTATTTTACTTTCGGGACTCCAGGGGTCGAGAGGTCGAAAAAAAATTTCGTCCAAGCTTCGCCTGGGGGTTACTTGGAGTGCTTATTATGAATCGGAGATCCGTTTTTCGTTTTACATCAGAGTACGGTAGGTACCGGTGACTAAGGTGATGATCACCGATTTCACCCTAATTCCAGCGTAATACGGAAAATTGATGTCAGATTCATGATCAGCACCCCAAATAGCCTTCCTAGGCGAAGTTTGGGCGAAAAAAGAGTTCGACCTCTCCTCGACCTCTGGATTCCCGAAAGTACAGTAGTGCGCAACCGATTATCCAAAAGGTATTCTCAGTGAGTTTCAGCCCAACAGCGGTACCGTTCGCCTAGATGGCGAGAATGCACATTCGCAAAGTTCTTTTAAATTTTCATGCCGACAAACAGAAAATTCACACTGCTTGCAGGGTTCCCGGGGGTTAAACATATTACGATCCTCATATGCCCTAAACACATAGTGTGATTGTCTCAGATGAGGTTTAGAAAAGAAGTACAATCTGAAGGGAAGTGGTCTAACCAAGTAAGTCCGGATTTCGAGGACCGTTTTCTCTCGTTTTTCTGGGCTTCTGCTATGCAGTTGGGTATACCACACTTCGCTATCGCTTCCATCGCTGCCGTCACGAAGTAGAACGAGCCGTTTGTAGAAGTAGATCGGTAGAAATACGTAGACTGTTTCTCGCTGCTTACACTTACCTGCTATGATACGCTGCTTATACTGCTAATATTCTAGCAGTATACGCCTTTCATGTCTTCATAATAGATCTTTTCATTTTCAGCTAGTCTCGAGTTGCTGGAAAGTCATATCTGGAGCAGACATCTGCACAACTTCCCGTTCAGTTGTGCAATATGTCGATTTCCTGCCATAGCCCACAGCTCGCTTGCGGCACATTTCAAGCAAGCTCACTCTCCAGGACAGGTAAGCGTTTCTGCAGAAGCCTAGCTCCATTTGATGTGTTTCTTTTATCCTTTATTCGTTTCTGGTGCTACCACTTTTTGTTCGGTTATTGGACAGTACTTGAATTTCAACAGAAGAAGTTGAAAAAGACGGTGGTTGGAGAAGATGTCGACTGCAGCGTGCACTCCGATTCGAGGCTCTTGGTAAGGATCTCCTGCTCAGAGCAACCAAGCCTTCCATTCCTCCGGGGTCGGAGAGTTGATACCAGACTTGCCTGGAAAGCAGGAAGCGCTGACTTGTTCATTGGATGGCCAACGCAGGTTCTTGTGTGGTCAAATGCGCATCATACAGCCTCCACGACACCCCGTAAAATTCGCGGAACATCCCGAAGGGGTTCAGTAGCGCCGCCCTTTATTCTTTGTCTTTTATGGTAGTTAAAAAGTACTAGAGAGATCAGAAAATCTGATTTTGGATTTGTCTGGTTGTATTTTTCCTTCTTGCTCTGTTCATACATGAATTTTGAAGATATCGAGCTCCAGACCTATGGGTGCGCAGTAGCGCAGTCGGAGGCGCCTGTTGCCGCATACACCCGATTAAAGGTTGTTAGTTCCTCCCATACTAACCAAGCTTTCCAGTTGCTTTCCGTCATCATCATGATGAACCAGACTTGTCTGGAAACTGCAAAGCATTGGCCTGTCAATGGGCTGCCCATCGCAAGTCATTTTATGGCCAGATACGCGTTCAAGTTGCTTCCACCACACCCCGCAGAAGTAGACGGCGTGGCACATACCACAAGGGACTGATCGCCGTCCTTCATCCTTTATCCTTTTATTCTACTTGTAGCGGTGCCCAATTCATCGTCAAGTCGTAAGCATGCAATTTCTGCGTACAATTTTTCCGAGAGTAGCTGTTGAAACAGTTCAAATTACTTAACGCTCAACGAAGAGATTAACGCCGTTCTTTATTCCTTTTTTATCCTTTTATGCTCTAATCCTTATTTTTGTCGTATTGCATAAGAGGTGCAAAAAGGAGCTCAATTCCACTTTCAGCCAGTGGAATTCCAACGCAAAATGATGGACGAGTTGCGCTTGCGAAACATTATTGCGAACTCGATTGTTGTTCCGGTTTACGAAGAGGACGTGATCTACGAGAGCGCTGCGCCAGTGGTGAGAATATCATGCGATCATCCGTTTGACCCCATTTCATCGACTATCAATTAAAGGAATCTCAAGAAGAGGGAGAGCAACGTGAAGTCCGTATACAGTCCACGGACACGCGAGACTCGAAGCCACTTCACGCAACTGCTGCGGAAAGTGACCAGCAGCTGGAGATTCTGGATGTCACCGGTACCGACGACAGTATGGAGCTGACTGTTGGCAACAATAGCAGCGCCGCTGTTGGGATACCGCTTTTGGAGCACGACATGGCGATCGAGAATGAGGTAGTAAGCGCTAGCTTTTCATGATCTGCTACCCTTTTTATGTGCGATTTTTAGATGATAAATGGTCTCGAGGTGTTCGTCCCCGCAGATGATCGCTATCAGAAGGTGAGCTCTCCTTTCAAAATGGCGCTTATTTGCTAAGGCAGCTGAGATATTAGGCTGAGATATTAGCTCGGTTTCTTGCAGGTCGGCATCTTCCAGAATGTTGACAATGGAGCTGACATCACCGTGGTTGACGAATCGGGAATGCTTTCCGGGCAACATATTGTACGTCTCTTCCCTTGTGATTTTTATTTTATTTTTAGCTTCTTTCTATCCGATCTGTCTACCAAGAGAATCGCTTTTCATTCGTTGTTTGCTGAGAGCTGAGTGACTTTACTCTTTAGCTCTTGGCTTATATTGAACGGTGCAAATAGGGTCAGAGAGGTCACTTGTGGGAAGGCCCTATACAGCGTGTTGTGTAGTGAAATTCTAAAAGGTGGGTACTAGTGGAGCCGGTCTTTGGAAAAGCTGAAGAGGGTCGTTCCGTTACCAGTAGTCACTGACAGGAAACTCGCTCTAACTCGCTCTGCGACGTCATTCTTGCACGGAAATTATGTGTTTATGCATCACTCTCTACTTTCTCTTTGCCGAGTTACCTTCGGCTACTGCATGACATTCCGCTCCACGATCTCCTAGTACTCGTAGCCTCTTGATCACTAGAGGCTCTGAGGTGGGTTTCTGCTTAGCTAGAAGAAATATTCTACTCGCTCCATCGGCCAGAAACCAGCCGCAACGTGTGCACGGATGATCGATATAACTCTACAGTGTTCTGCCCGCATAAGAAAAAAGATATTCTCGCAATTGAAAGAGTTCAAAACACGTTTACACGCAAATTATTCCTACGCTCATTCAGGCTGTCATATGCTGATGTTCATAGCTCATGCGATAGAAACAAGAGATTATGCCTTCCTTCTTTGGAATGAAGAAGAAAGAGATTTGATTTGCTTATGGCCTTTAAGATGCTAAAAGGCACTATAAATCTCAAGATTTCGGATTTCTTCATACTGGTTCCTTCATCCACAAGGGGCGCCAATATCAAAGTCAGTACAGGTGTTGCCAGTAACTCGGTCAGAGCAAAGTTTTCAGCTTTAGAACACGGACTAGTTTTAATAGAGTTCTTAGGTCTTCCAGTTGGTCACTGAGTTATGCTTCTTTCAAAAAGCGGATTGCCAAGTTCGTTGATTGATTTGTACCCTTTCATAATTATGTGGTTTTTACTGTTTCGGTTCAAACTACCGCTTTCTCATTTTGTAGTATTGAATTGTCGCTTAATTCCTAGCATTGTGTTTTAGTGCCTGTTCTTGTTGTCTCGTTTGGTTCTCCTTGAGTTTTGTTTTCTCGTGCCGATATCGGCACCCACAATAAATAAATATTACCCGGGGGCGGCAGCGATAGTCATTTTGACGCGTGCGGACGCGCGCGCGTGCTCACCCCGGGCGGAGTCCTCTCTGCTTCTCTGGCGGGTGGACGAGTTTTGCGCAACCGTGACGAGGCTGGGCCAGGTGAAGCGCCAGTATGGGTGCAGATGAATGGACTTTTGGGAAAAACGAAGATATAAAACGGCATTAAGCCAGTCGATTAATGAACACTATTATCCCACCAAACTCTATAAGTGAAGAATGCGAACCTGGTGAAAATTAAACGAAGAGGAAGATCCAAAGACGAAATACACGATTTAGCGATTCCTGATGATAAACTGGCGGGATTAAGCCAATAGGTCCAAATAGCCAATAAAATATAATTTGTGAAGGGTTTTGGAATGTTAGAGACACAAAATCCTATGAAAGGTCATTCGTATAGTATGAAAATAAAATGAATCTGATGACGGTAAAAGAACTAGAATATTAGTAGACAATGTAGTGGAGTAGGCAGCCTGTAAAAATTTTCTCACAACAATTGGATTCCCTGTGGACAAGAGAGACTTCTCTTTTCTCTCCAAAAGGATTTTTCACCTGTTTAGGTTTCACATGTAGTTTAGGCCTCATACCACTCCTGAGCCCTAAGGATGTTCTAACTTCTTAGCCTATGGAGACAATTGGATTTTTATTCTATTCATTGGATCGATATTACCCTGACAGTGGTAGGAAAATAGACGCCTGATACATTGGATTTCTATTTTTTATGCATACTGATAAGGAATAAGACCCGATTTCGATCGTTCCGCTTCTACGTTTCTGCTGCTTTCTACTTCCATGGGATGCCATGGAGGATGTTTATACTGCGTAATTGCCCCCCCCCCCAAGAAACGTATTGAGATGATCATCCAATGGTTAACTCAGTGCTTTATTCTGCCAGACAAAGCTGACACCAATTCACCAATCTCGGAGTGGTGAGGGGCTTGGTTGAGGCCTGGAAGGAACCCGAACGATTCAGTGAGCACGCTAGAGTCGGCGCTTCGCCCAGAAGACGCTCCCATAAGTGCTGATAGCAGAGCAACATTATAATTATATGGAGTATGCGTTGCCGCTTTGCAGTTCACAGCATAGTTAGTTTTGTATTTTTCTGCTCTATACTTCACGCTACCAGTCATAGACTTAGGCAGCAAGCATGGATCACTGTACTAGTGGATATGGTTTCTGAGCCTATCCTACCTGTGGGCGCGTCGTAGCGCAGTCGGAGAAGGTGCATGCTGTGGGTATGAGTGATTCCAGGGGTCCTGGGTTGGATTTCTCGTCCAGTCCAGTCGTACCTTCCATCTTTACGAGGTCGGTGTATTGATGCAAGACTTCTCTTGGAACGCTAAAACTCTGTCATGTCCATCGGGTGGCCACCGCAAGTCATTGCACAAGCCAGATTCATATTCAAATCGCCTCCATGATATCCCATAGAAGTGAAACGTATGGCGCATCCCTCTTTGGAGTAACTAGCGCCGGTCTTTGTCCTTTATCCTTTTAGTCTATTTGTACTGGTACCCATCTCATCGTTAAGCTGCAGGTTTGCAGTTTCTCGCCGTCTTGTGGTAGTTGAATCGGCCTAAACTGCTTAAAATTTTGCATATTTCTAGTAGCATTGTATATTCAGCACCTCATGTACATTCTTGTGAGCTCTTCCATGTATTACAATTGTTTGTTCAGACAAGAGGAACTCAAATGGTTCACATCGATGAGGACGGTTCTGCATATTTTTACGAAGGAGAAGACGCCGGAGAAATTCTCGTCGATGGAGCTTCGTACGACTATCACAACATCGAGGGAAACAGCATTTACATCGAGGATTCAATGCCCTCTGCGGTACGTTTCGCTTTCTTCAGTCCAACCTGACCGGGGAGGAGTTTCAGGCATGTGTTTGAACGGGAAGATGGATACTGTTGCTTTAAATAATATAAAAGTATGTTCCGTTCTTGGAAAGTCCTAGATCCAATCCAGTTAAAGTTCCGATAGAATCCTTCAGTCGCGAAAGGCAATGCCTTCCAAACATCGCATATGCAGAAAAAAAGTAAGAGCATACTCTTCATAGGCTCCGGGTCAGGTGTTCGACTCCTTGGCCTACAGTAGTATTTTTGCTTTTCTTGCGAATTTTGTATTTTCAAGGTATTGCCATGTGCGACTGTGCGCTTTCATAGTAATGTTTCAGAGTCGTAAACTTTGCAGGTTCAATAACTTTGCAAAAATTGGAAACTGCTTCCGTACTGTACCATTTTCTCGTCGAATTGGACACTTCTAAGCTAACCTAAGACCTTTGAAATCAAAGCGAACTCGTCTAAATTGAAATGAGCTTCTTCTACATTAAAATAGTTATCCTTCACAAGGTTAGAATAATTTTTCGTTTAAGGAAAATTTTAGTATAACTTTCCTTGAAGTTTTAATTCACCTACCCAAAAATGATCATTGTTTGAAATTTTGTAAAAAATGTTATTTTTGGGAGAAAATATTGGTCTGAAACTTGTTTAGAAGAACAAGGAGAGGCTCTTTTTTAGTGCCAAAAAGAGGTTGCGCCATGCCCTCGTCCAAGTCGTCGCGATTTTTATTCGACTGATAGCAGAGTTTCTGTTGGTATGCGGTTTGACACCTGTTACGTTACAGCAAAAATAACTGCAAAGAACACACATCCTCACAATTCCATCGCGGCGATCAGTTTTGCAGAGCGACGCGAAAGGGTTTGAAATTCTGAGCGCTCGTCGCATCGCCCATCGCCCTGCAAGGGAGCGCGACGGCGATCCGTTCAGGACCAACGCTAAACATCGCGCGCGGCGCGAAAAAGGGTGCCATGCCCGTGATGGGCGCGGTAATGCGCATGCCGACCGCTACTTTTGCGGCGGGCGCGGCGAAGTTTTCTTTGACTATTCGATCGCATGCGGCGGAGTGGCCATGAACTGAGCTCCGCGATGACATCGCGGCGATGGAAGTATGCCCCCGGCCTAAGTGACATTGACAGTATCAATCAAACAAAAGCTGCTGCGAACTTTTTGATCGCACGGCGCGATCCGATCTTTTAATGTGCTAATTGCTTCTTTGCTGTACTTGAAGGCAGATTTTATTTTTTTTATCAAAATGAAAGTTTTATAAAATTATTACACTTATTGGAGTAGGTAAACTGAAAATTTAAAAAAAGTTATACCTAATTCTTTGAACAAAAGTTTTTCTAACCATGTTAATCAGTCGAACAATTGTTATTCTAACCACATTATTCAGTGTAGTTTAACCTGCCTGAGGGTCGTTTCGATTCGGTTTGATTTCAAAAATCCTAAAGCTAGCTTAGAATCGTGTCCAATTTGATTTGAGAAGTGTCCAGTTCGACGTGAAAATGGTATAGAGAGAGGAGATTCTCGCAGCGGTATGCGCCTTCGTCGTTCATATACACCTCTAAGACTTCCCTGGTTGTATAGGAGACAATCTACCTTTCTGGAAGCTAAAGTGACGAATAGGCGAGAGGGTTTTCAGGTCGTTCATATCCATCGCCAGAATCACGGCAGTGTTCTCAAGTGGCTTACTTCACTGTGTTATTTACACCTCTGTTTTAGTCGAAATCCAGCACTGATCTGCGTATGCGATTGGCGAAGCAGCGGCATATCGACTTCGTTGTGAATAAAGTTGCTCGGCGAAACAATGGACGATCAAGACGGCCGCTTACAATATACGAGTGCGAGGACTGCGGCAAGATCATTCGGGTACTCAATAGCGCCGTTTATGTACTGTTGTCCCCATATGTGTGAAGGATAGCTGATTTTCATTCACTGTTGCAGTATCCTTCTAAAATCGAAGAGCATCGGAGGTCACACAGTGGCCTGAAGCCTCATGAATGTCTTCATTGTGGGCAACGATTTTCGCAAAAAGGTGGACTAACCTGCCATATGCGTTTGCATACAGGTTAGTAGTTTTATGCATCATTCGCCTGTGTTTCTTTTAAAATTTCAGGGACTAAAGATTAGTGGTTAGGTAAAGCTGTTTCCATTCTATGCTCTGTTCAGGTGAACGTCCTTATCAATGTACATGGGATTGCGGGAAGTCCTTCCACTCGAATTCGGCTTTGAAAATGCACGAAAGGACGCACAAGTGGGTGAAGAACGTTTTCCGGGGCCGGATTCATCAAGCACTGGGTATAGGTAGAGATAACGTAAGGGAATCGTACCCACTACTCGCAGTGGTTAGCGGGTGCGATTCGTATTCATGAAAGGAAGGATATGGTAGAGATAAGGAACTGTTCATACTTCGCGACGGGAGCGTTTGGTCGGCCGGGCGAATCATGCGTATCGATTTTTGCCGAGTGATCGCCCAGCAAAATCGATAGTGTGGTTTCTCCGGCCGAACAATCGCTCCCGTCGTGAAGTATGGACAGGCTATAAGCCTCTCGAGAGAACGCTGATCTTCTCACTGGAGCGGCATTTTGTCAATGGGGCGCGAAATCCTCGCAGGTATGCGGGTATGCCCACGACGATCGTCGATCGAGTGTTCTCTACCCACGATGTGGCGGCTAAGGTTTATCACCAATGCCTCATCGTGTGTACGTCTACCCCTATACCCTCATACCCACGGATATAAGCCTTGATGAACCCGGCCCCAGGCTACCTCTTGAAGTGTTCATGCAATTTTTCGCATTACAGCGGTGATCGACCCTATTCTTGTGGAATCTGTGGGAAGCTGTTCTCCAAGCGATCACATTGTCAGCGGCATGAGGCGGTAGGTTACCGAATGGGTTAAGCAATGTCACCCTATGGCTGTGCGAGCGATTGCCCAGTGCTATAAAGTGAAAGCGCGCATTTGAATCTCTTCCATCCGGGCTTCAAGCTTAGTGCTTAACTCTTTTGTGGATCGTAGAGTCTGATGTAGTCGTTTTTCTTCTCAGAGCATCAAGAATGCAGATGTGCCTGCCTTTTTGCCCATGCTTGCCTTTACCTTTAGATTCACTCCCTTCTGTCTTGCAGGCTGTACATCCGCGAGAAACTGCTCGTCGTGCTGCTCATCAGATCGGTCTTGCTGCGGCTGGAGAAGACGAAGCACGGCTGCGAGATGTGGTGAATGGCGTAATAGAGGAGGTCAGAATAGAGCGATCTCTTCGCAGTGAGCTGAAGGTGGAACTGGTCTAGCAATGATTTAAACTGGTCTCGTCAGTCGCAGATACGGGTTGTGTTCTCTTGTCCACTTCCATTACTCCTCTTCTGTCTTTTCTGTGTTAGGTTAATGTGTGCAATGGAGATTCGCTAGTTGTTTTTCTGAAAAGTTCTAGACATCAGGGTATTGTTCTCTGAAATCTCATTAAGTTATTATTATCTAAAATAATTGGATCCTTCATTTGAGCTTCATTTTGTCTGTTTGATTTATGTGATTGTTCGAAGAGCGAAGTCGATGTTTATTGAGTGATTATTGTTATAGAAGGATTCTGTCTGTTATAGGGTTTTCTGTGATGTGTGTTACCCTGTAATCTTCCTTGGTTTCCTTGGTGGAAAATATCTTAAGAGCTTTTTTTTGTTTGTTTTTTGCCTTACTACAGATAAACTATGAAGCTCTCTAGCAATGTCTTCCGGTGCTGGTGAGTTAAACTCACTTATTTGTAGAAAATCAGACTTTGCTGCCATTGTAGTCCAGTGAATTCAGCTCGTTTGCGACGCATTCGCGGCACAGTGATGCTGCTCAGAGAAGATTGTTGTCAGGCTTTTGGTGGTCCTTCGGACATTCTATGATACTCCTGTTTGAGTACATTTTGAGTCCCAAAGGTTTCCATGACAACAACGGCTGACGTTGTTGCCATGGAAACCTATCTAGGACATGTTCATACTTCGAGCGACAAGAGCGGCTGGAGCGACTGGAGCGACAGAGGCGACGGATGGAGTGTGGAGTACGTAATTAATTGCGTACTCCACACTACGTTGGTCGCAGACGGAGTGTGAAGTACGTAATCACACTACGTCCGTCGCTCCAGTCGCTCTTCTCGCTTGAAATATGAACAGGCCCCACTTTGGGCCTGTTCATACTTTGCGAGAGCAGCGACAAGAGTGCAACGGGCGGAAGTATGAACAGGCGACAGCAGCGACTAGAGCGACTAGAGCGGCTGGAGCGACAACGCCGGCGTTCGATTATGAACACTTTTCGGCGGCGCACTTTAATCGATTCGCATGTTTTGCACGGGCGACGGGAGCGACGAGGGCGCAGCGAGCGTGGCGTGCGCAGCGACAAGAGCGACTACAGCGACAGCGCCGGCGCCCGAGTATGAACACTTCGGCGGCGCGCGCTCGGCTTTAGTCGATATGCATACTTTGCACGCGCGACAAGTCGCTCTTGTCGCGAAGTATGAACAGGCCCCACTTTCGTTGAAAGCTGGAGCAAGGAATGTCATTCCTCTAGCACCGTATGCAATTATCCCTGTTTCTTACTACCAAACAAACCGAACACGAATTCAGGGACGTTAGGTATAAATGAAGCAGTGCAGAAACGTTTAATAAGATGGGTGGGAATAGAGACTGGCGGTTTCACAAAAACCTTCAGACATTCACGATCGCTTTCTCTCCTAACAATAGTTCGGTCTTCACCTTTACATTCGCGCTAGGGCGCCCTATTTTAATTGACTAAGGAATCAGCAAAGTAGGCTCGCAGCTATGGATTTAATTAATTGAAATGAAGAAACACGTCACTGGAAGAAAATACAATTCAACCAATTATCGCTCACTTAAGTGACTTTGTACACCGCCCCAACCTTACATTTCCGTGGAAATCAGGGGCCGGATTCATCAAAGTTACTGCAGTAACTTTAACGGAGAATTGTAAGCAAATAGCTCAGATAACGCGGCTTATCAAGCGATATGGTGAGCGATAAGCCACGTTATCTGAGCTTTCGTTTACGGTTCTCCGTTAAAGTTACTGCAGTAACTTTGATGAATCCTGCCCCAGATGTACTCTAACAACAAAGGTGCATGAGGATTGGAAAGGGAAAGAAAAAATGAAAGCAGTTGAATTGGTACTGTAAAGTATGGTAGAGGTATAGCGCACACAAGCAGCAACTTAGGGCCTATTCATTCTTCGCGACAAGAGCGACAAAAGCGAGAAGAGCGACTGGAGCGACTGGGGCGACGGATGTAGTGTGGTGTACGTAAATAATTACGCATTTCACACTACATTCGTCGCCGACGAAGTGTGGAGTACGCAATTATTTACGTACACCACACTACATCCGTCGCCCCAGTAGCTCCAGTCGCTCTTGTCGCTCTTGTCGCGAAGTACGAACAGGCCCCTAGGCCCCTGTTATACTCCCGCGGGAGCTTCCGCGGATGGGCGGAAATCGCGTCGGGACCTGGCGCCGGGCCACTCGCCGTGCCTCGCCACCTCCGCCTCCGCCGTGCACCATTGGTCCGCGGTCGTTCCGCGGATGCTCCCGCGGGAGTGTAACAGAGGCCTTAGACTGCGCAATTCCTTCGGAGATCCGAGCTACTTGACCAGATATGCGTGGAAAAAGCTGGAGCTACTTGGGCGGAGATTATTATAGACTCAACGCTCTGGAGTTTAGACTGGGACCAACATATGAAACTCATTCCATCCTACTCAACCTCTGTGTTTCCATCGTATCCTTCAAAATCCTTCGCGGACGCATGGTATGGTTAGGATGGTTCAAAGGGCAGAATGCGCGCCAATCGAGCACTAGGCTACGGTGGCAGCAAATTCTGGTTGATTTCTATAATTCAGTCTTAAACTAAACCAGATGAATTCACGTAAAACGTTAGCACGTTGATGCTTCTATCCCGCCATAGTAAGCGACGGGAGTATTTGCGGAACGCTGGGCTGGAACACCACCTTGTAGGCGCAGGCTACGGAATGAACACTGCCATTCGAAAAGTACTTTGTTACTGTTAGCTTAGCGCCATCTATAGCTGCCGCAAGTACAGTGGCGGATTCGGTTACTTGCTAGGCGTAAGATTTTGTATCTCTCCAATGTTAGCCTGACAAGGTATTGCTATGACTGCATTCACTTTCAGGGCTAGTTCAACCTGCAATGATACCGCAGTCAATTGCTAATGCTATGAATGGGGTTTATCTGTCACCAACGTTAAAATTTGTTGTCCGTTAAATTGACACGTGCTCTAGAGTGCTCCTGATCACGTTGATTGAAAGCTGCTTCTACTGTGATTTCCATAGTCTTTTGCTCCAATCACGCGATCGCAACGAAGTTCTCTAGTTATCTATCAAAACTTTTTACCCACAACGAAATCAACAAGGAGGTTTGTCTATCACCACACACATCTTTGCGCAAAGAACGACGGCAGTGCAACACACAACAAAAAACAGGGATTCCACTTGGAGCAGAAGTGATACAGATCGCATAGCTGTCCTTCCTGGTCTTATTAGGGTGGACCATAAGTATTAAGCCAAAACTTCGAATCAAATCGTTATCTAACTGGATGCATTCTCGGCACGAAAAATCATAAAGAAGCGCATCGGCCTGTGTCACGCAAATCCCGCCCAGTTCCCAGAATTGAAAGGTCGTGACCAGGGGTGCACATTTAATGGTTAACGATTTAAGGAATTAACGGCATCTTTCGTTAAAACCTGGCTTAACGATTTAACGGAAATTTTTAACGGATTATTTTCTCAGTGAGTTTATCACATTTACCCTTAATTTTCACTAATGTTGCAGCTCTCATCCTCCTAATTAGAACTGCTCCTGAAAAACTATTGAAATCAGCAATATTTTATTGTTTTCATGAATTTGTTTTAATTTTTTCGGAAGTAATGCATTTTGGGGAGATGTGTAGCTCAGTCGTAGGAAGTGCCGGCTGCCGCCAGCACACGATACCACGACTACACACGATTCCTGGTTCGAATTTACCACGAAGGCCTATCAAGCCTTCCATCCCACTGAAGGCGGAGAATTGGTACCAGACTTGCCTAAGAAGGAACAGCGCTAAGTTCTTCATCAACTGGCTCCCGAAAGTCATTGTATAGTCAAATACTCATTAAAGTCGCCTTCACGATATCCCGTAGAAGTAGAATGCGTGGCGCATCCCAAAAAGGATTGAGCAACACCTTTCTTCATCGTTATCGTTTAATGCATTTTAGAGCAAGAAATTTCTTTGACGATTCCCCAAGCACGTCAACGAATTCACAAAGATATGTACTGGTCTATCTCCTCGTAAGATATGCCTATGCTGCTACTGCTGGTACTGCTTATCCCAAAATGCTTTTACTCGCCACCTGGAAAAGTCGAGACAGAGAATACATTTTCGGCCGCTGGAGGTATTTTCAACGATTTTTGAAAAACGCAAAGAGAAAATTATTAAGGCTACTTCTGAACGTTAACACGTTGACGACGTGTCACACCTTTTCGGCAGTGTGGGACCGTGTGACACAATGTCGTATTTCGATCCCAGCAGGAACAAAAGAGGTTTTAGGTTTTTCTCTCTCGTAGAACAGTCACACAACAAGGGTTAGCAACGGACTAGGAAAGCGGAAACTGCGGGTTTTGCCTGATCGCACATTTTAAGATGCCTTGTCGGTATCATCTTGAGCGATAATTCCATACCAGTTTTTATTCCACACTAGGCATTGGATCCAACGCCGATACGGATAATTCGGATCCTTCTTTTTCAAACCTTAGTTAAAACGATAATGGATAACAATAACAGGATTTTTGAAAAGCTCGAATCTTATGGTGATTCAGACAGGGGTCACCTTCACTAGACCAAATATTCAGAAAATTCAGATAATGGTTTTGATCTAAAATCTGATGCCCTATCCGATTCGGACATCCGACGTGAGATCCGAATAGAAATCAGTTATTTTGATCATCCAAGGATCCTTCTTGTTAAAACTAATCTCATCTGAATTATTCCAAAATCCGAGGCTTTTCAAATATGCTATTATTCGCATATTCCTTTCAACCGGGTTTTGAAAAATTGCGAATTCGAATTATCCGGGTCTCTCTGTTTCGTATCCGATGTCTATTCCTTACCCTGTGGATAATTTGTTGCTGAAGACCTGTTTTTTTCCTGTGTTTGTTGAGGCTGAATTCTTCATTTTAGATTGCAGTGTTACACTGCATTCCTTGAACTTCAACGGTTAACCTCCTGAAGTTGAAACGTATAAGTTTTCCTCAATTTTTTTACATGAAATAGTGGTTTACAGCTAATTTTGTTTTTTAACGAAATTTAACGATTTACCGGAAATTTAACGAAAATTTTCCGTTAAAAAATTTAACGCACAGAATTTTGTGTGCACCCCTGGTCGTGACTCGATCGACTCGCAGGATGAGAAGTACGTCCTTATCCACGCCAAGAAGTCAGTCTGGGTGAGGCCTGACGACCGGTGCTGAACTTCGTGGGATGAGATACGTGCGGCGAGAAGCAGCTTCTGAGCCTTTGGGTATGGACGCATGAACCGGTGGTTATAGGCACATGTCGTGGAAGGTGCTATCTCCCGAGGGGAGGATCATGGATTCCAAGGCCATGGTGAACGAAACCGAAGAGTGTACCTCCAACTCGCGCTTATTCGGTCTCCCCGCTTCAAGAAGGTGCTTCTCTTTGACACTGCCCCCCCCCCAATGGGGAAAAGTGACCCGGATAAGCTTGCACATCACATCTCTCACCCACCGCATTCGCCGGACGTCTTTCCATTCGACTACTACTAAATACTTCCTGATTCTGCAGGACTTCATGATCGGGATGGACAAAAATACCCAGGCTGACTTTGATCACCACATCCAGCAGTCCCTAGTAAAGCATGTGCATAACTTTTTTAAAACAGAAAACTCGGTGATATTCGTGGTGGTGTTTTGCGCGCCTATATTTGAGAAATATTTAAATATATTTGTTCATTCCTGAACATATTCTAAAATTGGAACAATACAGAGAAGATAAGCATGGCCCCTTCGCAAGGATGGCACGCAAATTCGTGAAGCGTTGCAAACATTTTGCGTTTTTGGGCAGGTGTAACGCAGTTGGAGGAGGTGCCGGCTGTCGCGCGTACCCGATACCAGGTTCCTGGTTCGGATTTTCCGCCCTGGCTAACCAAGCCTTCCATCCGGCCTTTCCAGTCGGTGAATTGGTGCCAGCTTTGTCTGGGAAGGATAAAGCACTGAATTGTCCATCGGCTGGCCACCGCAGGCCAAATAGGCATTCAGATTGCCTCCACGACATCCTGTAGAAGTAGAATGCGTAGCGCATCTTAAAAGGGATTGAGTGATGCCACCCTTTATCTTAATTATCCTTATTTTTGCCTACTATTATACAACGGCTTGCGGTGATCAGCCAATGTACAAGTCAGAATTTGTTCTTCTCACAGAATTTTTTAGGAAGCGCAAAATTCCTGCACCACAGGAGAGTTGAACCATAAACCACCCCGTCTCACCACGTCGTTGCTCTGCCCCTGCGCCAGCAGGGCTCAGGCGACAGCGCAGTTTCAACCCTACTTGTGCTCGCTCTCTTGTGACTGGCCCGCTCTGCGTGGACGGACCTAGACGGCAAAGGAGCCTGATATGAAAATGGTGCATACATCCGTTCACAGATGCGCGCAGTAGAAACGGAGCACATATTTAGAATCAACGTTCGAAGCAGCATCCCGTGATATGCATCCCATCTCAAAGTCTCATGGTCACCTAGTATCCTTCCCTAGTCAGGTACGAAGTCTGGTATCAGTTCATCGTTCTGAAAGAGATAAAAGAATTAGTTGGTCAGAACGAGACCCGAATCAAAAGCCTCTCTCCAGGGTGCATGCAACAACCTGCACCTTCTCCTACTGCGCCACCGTTCGCTTCAGTTGAGTGTAGTAGCAATTATTCACATTCACGCGTCGGCAAGAGAATCGGGTGTCCTTGGTTCTCCATGCTGTGTTATAAGGGTGTTATTGGTTATACGAGCAGAGGTGTTTTCACAGACTCATCTCGATGATAACGGGTGTGAGCTGATAGTTGAGTACGAAAACATCTGCCAGTAAGTGTACGAGAACTACCTACAACCGGTGCTTTTCCTGATTTTCGCCTTGAAAGGAATATAGTTGTAGTTCGATTCTATATTTATTTCATTTATAGGGGGATTACTGAAGTGCGCCTAAAAAAGAGGAAAACAGTGTCAGTCGAAACAGTCTAGTCCGACTTCAAATAATTGATAAAGAGTAGAAGTTAGGATAACTCTATGAACTGCAGCTAGACAAGAGAACTGTCTTTTGCAACTGTTAGCCATACCCGAAGCAAAGGCAAAGGATAAAATAACGTACTTAAAAACGAAGGTGCACTGGAGTATAAAACCGCCTTTATCATTCTCACCCTTTATTCTACTCCTATTTCTTTACTTGCAGCAGTACACGGCAATAGATTAGCTGCGTGACCTGCTCATAAAAATGGCTGGTTTTGAAGGAATATATATGACCAGGGCGCGTGTAGCGCAGTCGGAGGAGGTGCCAGCTGTCGCGTGCAACCGATGCCAGGTTCGTGGTCCGGATTTCCCGCTCAGGCCAACCAAGCCCTCCACCCCTTCGGGTTCAGTGAGTTGGGACCAGACCTGTCTGGGATGGAAAAAAAGCTATGACTTAGTCATCAGCTGGCCACCGCAAGTCAATGTAGGCCTAACACGTATTCAAATGGTCTCCGAGACATCCAGTAGAAGTTGAACGCCTGGCGCATCCCAAAAGAGATTGAGTAACGCCATCCTTTATCCTTTATCCTTATTTGCGAACAACATCGAAAATATGATCCAATGTCATATGAACTTTCACTGTTTACCAAAAATTGCATGATGATCCTATTATATTTAGTGTCAGCTTATCCCAGTAGTCAGAGTAGGAAATCATTTGTCAGTGCCCAGAAACTGTCCATTGGGATAAAGGCGGTTTTTTGTCACCGATTCTGTTTCTCATTTTCACATATGATTTGCCAAGCTATGTCAAGACTGATCCCAGAATTTCGGTTGCTGCTTTCGCCGATGACGTTAAGGTCTACATTTCATACGAGAGTAGTGAGTCAGAGGAGGCTACGCGCTTGTTGGATGAAGCAGTGTCGAAGATGAGCACCTGGTCCAAGGAATGGTCATTGCCTTTAAATACAAAAAAGTCATATTTTTTCGCTCAACTCCTCCCCGTTGGAAATAAAATTTCCAGATGGCACTTCTCTTTCCCCTGCGGTCAGGTGGTAGACCTTGGCGTGCTTCTTTGAAAAGGCCTTTGTTGGTCAAATCAAGTTCAGGAAGTTGCTAAAAAGAGACAGGCTAGTTCATCTATTATTCCGAAACATCCACTGTTCTGATGTAAGCATTTGGTTGAAGCTGTATAAAACCTACGTTCTCCCAGTAGTTGATTACTGTAATCCTGTTTGGAGTCTCCATCTGACTGAAAATATTCAAGCGCTAGAAAGAGTCCAAAAGACCTTCACTAGGCTGTTGTACTACAGAGCGTTTGCCAATGATGGTTGTGAGTCGAGCATTCCTGAGTATACGGTATGGCTTAAAGATCTCAACATGAAAAGTCTTTTCTATCGTAGGACTGTTTCAGACCTACTTCTTGCTTTCAAGATCTTCAGAGGGGATGCGTTGTCTGAGCCCGTCGAAATATTGGACATTCCGTCCATCGAATGGCAGGAGAAGTCGTTTCAACGTATACAACTACAAGCTGGGTCCATTTCAGAAAGGGCTACGTATAAACTCGTTCTTTGTTCGGATTACGAAATGGCTTGAAAGTCTGCCCGTGTCAGTTCTGTCTTGCTTGCGAAAAATCTTCTCAGTTTAAACAAGCTGTAAAGAAGATTGATATTTTAAGTTCCCTTGGGATTCCAGATGTCTCCTAGTACTCTTGTAGACTTGTTCAGATAACCCGCCCAACTGATCCGGGTCGTATTATCTTTTATTTATTTATTTACATGGATAACCATGCACAAGAAAAACAGTGCAAATGTTATTATAAACATAAGTTAAAGTCATTGTAAACAGGAAAAAACAAAACCAGCAACAAGAATCCACCTAGTAAAAATGAAAACTACTAAGCTGCATCCTGAAGATATCGGTCAAGAAAATTATTATTTATTTATTTGTTTATTTTATTCTCTAAACTCGTGGCTTTTCCGCAAGCGTGGCTTGCTTATACTCCATGTTCCATTTTCTTGGCATTCCCTGCAAGGGTTACGCAACTGACCGGTCTCATCCTGTGTCACAACCAGGTAGAGTCCCTAGGAGTGACTTCCGGTGGGGAGGGCTTCACCTATTGCGATTCATGCTTCTTTGGCCCAGGCGGCTCTCCTACAGCTTTTAAATGGTACAGCAACCATTTTCTATTCGTTGTTACAGGATGTTTTGTTGCGAACAAAACTCTTGCGCCAGGCGGGACTCGAACCCGCATCTTCTGCTTTCCGGGCAAGGATGTTCGCCTTACACCACCGGCGCTGTTTGACCGCACGTAACATCCGCGATACCCTCCAGGTCTGTCAGCACCCACCCGTGATACGGGATAGGCCGGCTGTTGATATCAGCATGGA
Organism: Heligmosomoides polygyrus polygyrus; assembly: GCA_947396885.1. Lineage (NCBI taxonomy): Eukaryota > Metazoa > Nematoda > Chromadorea > Rhabditida > Heligmosomidae > Heligmosomoides > Heligmosomoides polygyrus. The sequence goes on from OX377205.1 coordinate 84,696,480, forward strand.
ACCGGTTAAGCTGAAGACCTTACTAGTAACGAAGCTTGAACACATTTGCTTAAGCCTGGAGCGGCTGGTAGATATCCTCCAGGTCTGTCGCATGTTACGTGCGGTCAAACAGCGCCGCTGGTGTAAGGCGAACATCGCTGTCCGGAAAGCAGAAGATGCGAGTTCGAGTCCCGCCTGGCGCAAGAGTTTTGATCGTAACAAAACATCCTGTAACAACATATAGCCTCTCACCCAGCCGCTCCAGGCTTAGGCAAATGTGTTCAAGCATTTTCTATCCCCTCAGCTTTCTGCCGGCCATCTAGCCTTTGGAAGAGCAGTAGACGTTGTCCTGAATACGCTTTGCCTGCACCTGTGCTTAAGCCTGGTCACGCTCTAGGAGCCTCTACCAAGGGGAGGGCTTCACTTATTGCTATGCACGGATCGATTTTCGGCCATCACGGGTTGTTGCCGGTCTGACATTTTTCCTCTCTTCTCGATCATCTTTTGCCTGGTCTCAGCTTACACGACAGAAACGTCTTGTCAAATCATGGAGGATATTCTAACCTCGTTCCCGGGAAACCACGAGAAAAAAAATCGTAGCTAGAGGTGCTCGCATTAGGACACTTGAACCGATTCGGTCCACTTGGCGAGAAATCTTCATCTGCCAACTAGTACTTGTTTCAAGCGCATGACTAACATAATCTTAACTTTCCACGATTGTAGTCGTTTATTTTGTTTGGTCGCTTTGTTTGTTTTAACTAGTTTAATCGTTTCCCTTCGTTTTGCCCCCTTGCGTTCCTTCTCTTGTTGTTGACCCATGGATCACTTAAATTTAGCATGCCCTCCATGGGCGCATAAATAAATAAATAAATAAATAAATAGTCCCTCCGTACCTTATCGAACGGTCATATCTGTGCTAGTGGGGTGGCGAAGGCAATTTGCTCATTCTTTTTTGACAATAACGGTAAAATTAAAAGTGACCTACCTTACACAGACGACAATCTTATTTTTCATAGGTCCATTGTTCACAATTTCCCAGAAGGGATATGCCACCCGGTTGGTTGTCTTGTTTGTTTCGCTTTTCTACCCCCCCCCCCCCCCGACTTGGGTAGATCCATGAATCAACTTTCGAAAATGTTTCGCTGTACAAAATCGTATCATCACATGGGAGCCATCGGCGTTGCAAACTGGAATTTTCCTTTGTCCAGGCCCTAACTGCCCCTTTCTTCTCCTACGCTCTGAGAAAAGCTGTCTTAGAAAAATGTTCCAAGGTTAAGAAATAGTGCAGGAAATTGTGTAAAAAAGTTGTTGATCATCCATCAAACGCTTTGCCTAAGAGAGTTAGACAGGGGCTGTAACAGGTTAAGTTACTGCCTATCTGAATGCGTATCAGATCGAAATCCAAGTGCTGTTATTTCCTGACCTTTGCGCTGCAGATTTGTAATGCACTCGACTCACAAATGCTTCTCTACGAACAGCTAGCTATCCGGATAAAAGTCGTAATGATCAGAAATTAATCTCTAAATAGCTGAACAGCTGCTGTATTGAAGACCATTGTCAACAAGCAGCACGTGAAGCTGATCAACCTTCACTCATTTTACACTTTTGATGACATGACGCTAAAAGTAGCTCAATGTTGGGCTTCGTTCTCTTCTATTTAAAATAAAACTATGCTCAAAGAAGCTGGCTCATCTCCTGGTGTATAAGAATGGCATAGAAGATCTGCTGCATTAGCCCGGAGTACGAAGATGTGAAGATGCTATACAGGCTTTGGGTCAAGGGACTGATTGCATAGATGGACTAAATGAGACCTCTTAGAGCTTCCAGCTATTTGGATAGAAAAGAAAGACGTTGAGATTAACGGAAAAAGGATAAGGGCTTACAAAAGTCAATCTTCTTTCGATTGTGCAACGCAGTCTACTTTTGGAGGATTTCGTGGAAGCCATTTGAAACGTATTTGGCCTACTCTGTGACTTGCGGTGGCCATCCGATAGACAAGTCAGTGTTTTCCTTTCCAGAATAGTTTAATACCGATCCAGCGACCCTCGGTTTCCACTCCTGCAAAGGAACGTTCTAGGAACTCGGTCTGCTCTGATTGATTGAATGCTTTTTCTATTGAACATTCTCTAGGCCACACTCTAACCACCCACTTTTCAGCGATTTGTGCACCCACTGATAGCGACAGATGAACAAGAACACCGTCAGGTCTGATTCATCCAGTTCTGGGTGTTCGCCTGACGGTGGAGTGATTAGGCGATCACTGATGTAGAGCTAATGGCCAGAACACTGGACGAATTCCGAAACGTCAAATCACTTTATACAACAGAGTTCTACCCTGACACACCTGCATGGTCAGTACCTGTAACATGTCGAAATACAACATAAAAGAGTCGTCAGAAAGGCGGAGTTTGAGAAAGTCGCTGAGCGAGAAGTCAATGTGAGCGGCTGAAGTGAGCGAGTTCATGCTGCCGGCGCAGCACGAGGGAACGGGGCTCGTTCCACACCTTGACGTCGAGGTTCGAAGTGCAAATGGTAGAAGATGAGGTCCTCCGGCAGAAACTGCCAAGCGTCGTCGCTTATCATCTACATCATTGCACTTAATGGACGAAAATAACATTTTGGACAGCTGGAATTAGGCTAGACCAGAAATGTGCAACTGATAGCTCTTTGGACTAGATTGTACATTAAATTATCTCTGTAAAGGTTGTTTTTATACCCGTGTTCCGCGATTCCAGCATTACCGTATTACACCTAAAGGTGTGAGGATACCACGGCCAACTGATGCTGATAACAGTCTTTGTTTTTTAATGGCTAACTGAATTTCTTCATCCATCCGTGCTTTAATCTTTTCTCGGTTTCTCTGCGTTGTTGGCTTAAAAAATTTTCATCGCTGAACCTAGTGATTGCTGTTTTTCCCTCATTTTCTAATTATTTTCATTTTTACTTGCATTAGTGATCTGAACTGTTTGGATGATTTTGAGGCGCACTCTTTATAATGTACAAATGGATAAAATATAATATAATGATAACCGCTGATCTTCTCATTCCAAGATTAGAGAAATATCTATCAATACATACTTACACCTCTCCACGGTGCTATGACAAATCCTTGTTGGTTAGGATGATTTAGTGCAATGTACATATTATAAAATACAGTTCTAAGGATAAATAGACGAAGGGTGCATGAGAACGTGAAATTTCCTGACGTGAAAATTGCGGGAGCAGAAGCGTTCTGTCTTTCACCATTGATTTGCCTTCGGTATCTATCGTTATAGAGCAATGCGCCTCAACTGTTCGGTTTGTTCTGACTGAAGTGGTTCATGTGTCGATTAAATCTCGTCGCTCTTGAATTAGTGCAGTCATTTTTTCAGCGATTCGCACACTGCCTGATAACGACAGATGAACACGAACAGCGGGAGTTCTGGCTCATTCAATTCTATGCGTTCACCCGACGATGGAGTGATCAGGCGGTCACGGACGAACAGTTAAAGGCCGGGGTACAATTTCGAAACGCAAATCACTTTATACAACAGAGTTCTACCCTGACACACCTGCATGATCAGTACCTGTAACATGTCGAAATACAACATAAAAGAGTCGTCAGAAATGCGGAGTTTGAGAAAATCGCTGAGCGAGAAGTCAATGTGAGCGGCTGAAGTGAGCGAGTTCATGCTGCCGGTGCAGCACGAGGGAACGGGGCTCGTTCCACACCTTGACGTCGAGGTTCGAAGTGCAAATGGGAGAAGATGAGGTCCTCGGGCAGAAACTGCCAAGCGTCGTCGCTTATCATCTGAATCATTTTTCTTAAGGAATGAAAATAGAATTTTGATCAGGTGAAAGATAAAAGATAAAGGATGCCTCTGATCTATCCTTTTTGTTACCACTACGCATTCTCCTTCTGTAGGTTGTCGTGTAGGCAGTTTGAATGCGTGTTTCGCCTACTGACCGACAGACAAGTCAACGCCTTATCCGATTCGTATAAATCCGGTACTATTAGGTTTTCCGGAATGTTCTGAACGTTTTGTGTTACTCTTTCTCATTCGTCTATTATTAATTAAAAATTCAACTTGCATTGCGCATTAATGCTATTTTCTGTACATAATTTTTTACACAATCTGACTAAACAACTTATGTTTCGACGTTGTTCTATATTTTTGTTCTTGGAGGGCTTATTGAAGTATGTCGAAGGAGCAATTTTGAACGATGCTTTATTTGAACATCAAATTGGGACAATTCGCAGCCGAGACAGTTCGACAAATCAATGAGTGTGGGGGCCGAATAGTGTTAGAGAAGGCACTGTGTGCCAGTGGTTCAGTAAATTTCGGACCGGAGATTTCAGCCACGAAGATGACCCCCCTAGCGGTCGACATAGAGCAATCCTGGACGACGAGTTGAAGGAATTGATGGAAGCTGAACCATCCCAGACAGTTCGAGGGATCGCGGAAGAGCTGTACGTCGCTGTAGTAAAACTGCTGTTGCTGACGCTTCGAAACGCCTTGGGAAGGGGAAAAGCTCGAAAAGTGGGTTTCGCACGAGTTGAGTGAGCGGCAAACAATGTCACGTTTTTGGATCGAGTGATGAAAAGTGGAATCTGTACGATAACAGAAAACGTTCCGGACAGTCGGTTGGGGCCGACGAACACCCTACGCAGTTTCCAAAGACGAATCTCCACCAAACATGATAATGGTCACTGTGAGGTGGTCGGCGGCTGGTGGGATCCATTACAACTTTTTGGCATTAGGCCAAGCGATCACCGTAGAGCACTACTGTAAGGAATTCGACGAAATGCACCGAAAATTGCGTCAATTTCAGCCAGCATTGGTCAACAGAAGAGGCCCGATTCTTTTGCACGATAATGGCCGCCCACACGTTCCACAAATCGATATTCCAAATTTGAACGAATTAAGGGTTGAAGTTCTGCCTCACGCTCCATATTCTCAGACCTCTCACCAACCGACTACCACCTTTTCAAACACTTTCAGAACATTTACGCCGGTAAAACCTTTACCAATCAGCACCAAGCCAAACCAGCTGTCGTGGATTTTGTTTAATCTCGACCACCTAATTTTTTCGCCGATGGAATATGTATGTCGGCTGCCGGCCCGTTGACAAAAGTGTGCTGATTCGAACTGTGCTTTTTTCAACTAAATCCGATAAGACTTGAGAAAGTTATGGTAGTTCCAAAACGCAGAGAACTTTACGGACAACCTAATAATTCACAGATCCCGGAGGGATTGAAGGCCTAATTGTCTAATTGTCTGTGCGGAAAACCCATATTAGATTCGGTTATTGGTTTGACTTAATGTTGGAAAATCAGGCCTTCTATTTCTTCAGTTTCAGTGAATTGCTACCACCCTTGTTTGGGAAGCTTAAAACTCTGACTTGTCCATCGACATTCACACAGCTCATCGCATACGCCAAATACATGTCCAGGTTGCCTCTATGACATCGCGTAGAAGTAATTTTTATGTGTATTTAAAGAAGAGGTCGCTCCATGCTTTCAAGCAGCACGTTGCAATTTCCCATTGATTGATAGTAAAAGTTCTGTTTCAGTTTAGCGAACGGTACTCTTCTTTTCCACAGAAGTACCAATAGTAGAAAGCGGGCATGCTTCATATCGCGGTAGCGAATAAGCAGCTTGTACACTATCAGTCAAAATCGCGGCCTGCTGGGCGAGTTCATTACGCGATCTCTTCTTTTAATTAACTAAAACTTCGCTATTCTTCGCTATACTTTAAAATTAAATAGAAATCATCGTTTTTTTTCTAGAAAAGTAAGAAATCGACAAAGCTTTAAACACAGTGCTCTCCGTCCTAGGGCAAATAAAGTGCAGATTCTTTAAGAGAAGTCCTACTAAGTTTCCGTGAGACAAAACTTTAGTTGGAACTTCTTAGGCAGTCTGCTTCATTATGGAAAAAGGTAGATGTCCAGATTGATTTTAGAAGTGTCCAATTTGAGCTGTGGGATCTCGTGTGAAGCTGTTGAGCCAAGATTGGTATGTTTCTTTATTCGGCTTACGTTTCGGCGTAACCGCCTTCTTCAGAGCATGGAGAAGACAAAAGGAGTTGGGGAAATTACCCGCCCAAGGATGATTTCAAGTTAAAGAAGCTCCAGGAGCAAGTGGCAGAATGAGACGAAAAGGGGAGTAAGGCAACCCGTCTGACCTTTTGGAGATAGCTGTGATGCCAAGATTCAACGACAGTCGAACATGGAATATGTCAAATTTGATTTGAAAATGACCAATTTGCTTTAAAAGTTTCTCATTCTACCCGAAAATACCACGAGTTACAAATTAAGTAGCCGTTGTAATGCTATACACGTATATGTCGGATCGTCAACATCTATTACATCTAAACAATACTCTCACGGTCTTCCTCCTTAAATGTAAATGTCCAAATGCAGTACTACATATAACTAAAGGTTAAAAATTCTGTGATTATTTTAAGAGTGTAAAAATATCAGGACGATGTTGCACATTAAAGTCTGACTGCACTAGCCTGATCTGCTCAGAAGATACTTACGAAACCGAACAGCACATCAGTGTTATCTAGAGATAAGGCGATGAAGGCGAGCAATCAGTGACTAGCACTTTTTTAATAGGCAAAGTTCTATGCCGTTCGCGACACTAAGGCTACGTTCGGGTTCTGCGTTTCCAATCCGTATGTTGTTGCAAGTGAAAGAAAAATTCGAACGAGGTGACAACTTCAACGAACCATAACGTCTCCGAGGAGATAGGTGAGAACCGTCAATATGCTCATCAGCTGATTTTGACTGGAAGGTGTCGGCGATAAGGAGCTGAAGAGACGACCGCGGTAGGTTCGGCTTATATTGTCGCACTGAGAAACCGGGAGAGAGAGCGAAGCACGAGGAGTGCTGTGCTCTCTGACACCACAATGAACAACGACACATCGATCAGCTGATAGGCAGAAAAAACTTCAGGAAGGCGGAGTCTGATTACGAACGGTCACTCGGAGCCGCTGATCAAGTTCGAGACGCTTCTGACAGAGGGTGAGTGAAGTGGGACGAAATGTGGAACTCTAGGGTCTACTCTAGTGGGGTGGATGCACTCCACTCTGGCTCTCTGATAGCAGCGGCAAACCTGCTGCGAGATTCATCAGTGTTACAGCGGTAACATTTTACAGTGGATTCACAATACAAGGATCCTACAGAGCTACCGAGCTTCGTAAATCGTATCTTTTACAGGGAATTTCACAGAGATTCCACTATAACGATTGCTGCTAAGTCGCGTTGTCTGCGTTTTCGGCTGTAATTTCTTTGTTGAACTACTGTAAGTCGTTGAGGAATTCGGCTCCTGGAAGAAAACTACCTCACAAGGACGACATCGTGAATTGGTCTACGAGAGCACCTCTCTTGCAATTGCCTAACCGAGAGGCCACGCTGTTTAGGTCTACTTCGCTTTTCTAGAGATGCCTCCCCCGACTAGGACAGATCCGAAATCTCATAGGGCATCACTGTAGAGGAGCGAAGATCGAGCGATGGTTAGAGGATATTGAACATAGAACATTTGTTAAGCTAAAAGTGATACAAAATCAGTTCTGCACAAAAGATTGAGCAAAGTTGGATTTTTGAATATTAGAAAAAGTGACTTCTTCCATGATTTGCAAAAGTGGGAAGTCCTGTTGTCTCAAGGCGATTTAGAATATCATTCACTGAGAAAAGGTACTCTACTTTCAATTAAAATATCGTTCACTTAAAAAACATTTTGTAAACAATTTTATAAATGTCCTTTCTGTTTAAGAGAATTTCATAACTTGTAAGTTGAATGTTTTTGGCGAAGAATTGAGGATTAGGAAGGTCATTCCAAATTTTCACAACACAAACCGGCAAAGAATTGTCTCCACCATCGTTATACAAATAAAAAAGAATGAAATTTAGGCATTCAATAACGCTGTGAGAACGGATTCTGAATGATGGGCGTGAGGTGGCTCAGTCTGGGGAGGCACTGACTGTCGCGGGCAGCCGATTCCAAGTTCCTGGTTCGGGTTTATCGCCAAGGCCAAACCTCGTGGGTCGGCGAATTGGTACCGGACTTGTCTCTGAGGGATAAAGCGCTGACTTGTCCATCGGTTGGCCACTGCAAGTCATTGTAAGGGCCAAATGTAGGCTTCAAGTTGCACCCACGAAATTCAGAAGAAGTAAAATATGTGGCGCATTCCAAAGGAGATTGACTAAGGTCACCTTTTATCCTTTAAGCAAAGAGGTAAAATTCCAAATATCAATCAAAAGAGGAGACATATAAACTTCTGGTTAGGTAAAGTTTCCATCGGTTGGGCAATTTTCTGAACGTCTATATACATGTACATAAAAGCTGAGAGGAGTATGCATACGGCAAGCTGCCGACTCAAGGAAGCACGAAACTCTACATCGGCTTCAGTCCCCTGTTCAGTGAACTTGGGTAGCTGATAACAGTTGGTGACTTCAAGAGAATATGGTGACTATGGATGGAGTACGGTGGTGTAGTGCGATTACCTTCGCTTCGAATGCGAAAGATTCCAGTTCTATCTAAGGCGGAAGTTCATCGCCGTCACATCCTATTAGCTCATACCGTAAAACAAGCAAACAAATTAAAACGACCGTGACCGATACCCAGCAATGAGCACAGAAAACGCCTTGAAATACTGTGCGTCAGGTTTAGTGCTAGTTCGATTTTAAGATCACGCCGTGCAGTTGCCCAGTGTGAGGCGATGTTCACACGATTGCCAGTGTGAATGTTATCTAGAAGACTTTTGGATATTGAAAAATGAGTGCTTCTTACTTATTGATCTTCTGAACCTATATTTCAACCAAAAAACTTTGAGCCAGAACTTTTGCACTTAAATGAACATGAGAATATGGATAGTCATTCTTTTTGTGAAAAAAGTTATTCAACTGAAGCGATCATAAAATTTTATTATTGTATACAGGGGTAAAGAACGGCATTGATTAACCCCGTTTGAAATACGCCATGCATTATACTTCTACAGGATGTCGTGGAGGCGACCTGAATGTGTATTTGGAGTATACAGTGACTTACGGTGGCCATCCGATGAACAAATCAGCTATTTATCCTTCCCAGACAAGTCTGGTACCGTTTCACAGACCCTGGAGGAATGGAAGGTTTGGTTGACCACGCGCCCAAAATAAATAAATAACAAACGAATAAGCAAGTGAGAAACGCAAAAATTTGCACGGCTTAACTGGCAAGCATAGACATAACTTCGCCTCACTTCAGGTGGTGCAAAAAGGACAGATTAATTCTGTCGATTGTACCGATTTTTGGTTGCCCCTTGCTAGTGACAACAAGGCTGTATCTTACTCCCATCAAAATTTGGAAATCGCAATACTCATTCTACCACCTACTAGCAGTCAGCAACCAACGAAGCAGTCAAACGGGTTCTTATGAATTCATCCTTGGAGCGCAAATAAGCCTCTCCGCTTTAAAACATGAGTGTCATGGGATACTTTGACGGATGTGAGTATGTTATAGTTCAATAGTAAGTCCAGCCTCGACTTCTGAGACTGTCAACTGTATCTCGGGCGCGTGGTTGCGCAGTCGGAGGAGGTACCAGCTGTCGTGTGCACCCGATTCCAGGATCCTGATTCGGATCTCCCGCCCATGCTAACCCAACTTTCGATCCCTTTGGGGTCGGTGAATTGGTTCCAGAATTTTCTGAGAAGGATAAACCACTGACTCGTCCATTGGCTCGCCACAGCAAGTCTTTGCGCCGACCTATTACGCATTCAGTTTGCCTCCATACACTCCATAGAAGTATTTAGATTGTCGCAAAGGGGTGGATTAACGGCGAAAAAAATCTGAGCTCAATACTGTTTCATGTAGGCCAGGTCTAGAGTCAGGGAGAAGTCCATCCTTCATCTATTTCCATATGTGTAGCTTTACCCTAGCCAAAGCGCGCTTAGAAATGTTTCCGCAGTCTCATTGAATACACATTTGTATTTAACGTTTAAATTTTAAAAGTTTTCAAAGAATTTTACCGGATTTTGGGAAAGAAATTAGGGTGGCCCAACGTTTTTAAACTTGCACAGCCGTCTATTTAATATTAGGCTGAGTAACAAATTTTGCACATTTCTGTTATTTTCTGTTATTCAAGGTAAGTCGGCTGAAATGTTGTATTTAGTTTGAAAGCTTCTTTCCTAGCAATAATTTTGAGTTATGAATCCTTAAATTTCCTTGCGTTATTGAAAAGTTTTGTTCACTAGAGCAACGAACATTCACTAGAAGTTCACGCCTAGCCGAATAAACTATTGGAGATGGTACAAGATGTTCTTTTCCGCCCAGTAGGGCAACAAAGACAAACCACTCCCGGGAAGATCAACTGCTGTCAACAAAGGGCGCCAGCTCCAATCCATCAAGTCGAATTCTTCTCAAACCAAACTAGCACTGACGATCGCCACACCTCCCAGTGAACCACCGCTCGTCGGCTGCAGAAGATTGGAAGGTCGCCAAAATCGTCTTCGTCAGTGCCTCATGCGTTGAGAGAAACCCAAGTAAATCGCCGTGCCTCTGACTGCCGAGAGCTCTTGCAGCGGTTCAAGCGAGAGGGACTGAATGGAGTCCTTACCGGTGAAAAGCGGATGCTTCACTACAGCTTCAAAGCTGGAAAGCAATACATAGCTGGAACGAAAAGACCTGGGGTTCTGACGTCGGAATTGAAGCTCCACCGAGTGAAGGTACAGGTGTGCGTTTGCTGGATGTGTTGTAGTCCAGTATACCGGGAGCTGCTCCACGTAGTCAGGCCATCTTCGACGCTTGTTTTGCCAACGAATGGACCAGATCGAGCAAAAATCAGTGGAAGAAGAAGTCGATACGAACCAATGTCTCATCCATCAAGGCAACAACGGACCGCTTACGGCACTTCAAGAATTTGAAGAAAGAATTGTTAAGAATTTGGCTGGATCAAAATCAGGCACTATACCCCCGCAGATTGCGCAGTCTGAATACTTCGATGGATGGATCACTTCCTCCACAGTAGGCGCTTCGCCGAAGTCGATGAGTCACGGAGAATGAAACGCGGAAGAAATTCATTGAGAATAATTTCAGTTACTTTGCTTAGGTCAATCAATTTTCCTCTGTGGTATAATCTTATTTTTGCTGGGAGACAATTTTTGTTGCAAAATTTATGACTCAAGCTAATAGTTCATTGTTTAGTTACAGAGGAAGATGATTGATTAAGTTCGAAACCCTCGAAATTAGATAATTAATAGAGCACTTTTCCCAAACAATTCTCGAATCTTGTAGACTTTCTATAGCAAGATTTTTCCTGTTTCACTTGCTATATAAGTTAAACTACTACATTGTCCTTCCGTAATCCAATATCTACTCCAGTGATTTGGTGATGTATGCTGTGGAAGGTGTGGAGGAACTGCTGACCAGTGCCTGTCTGGGAAGGGCCACATTTTTTACTTCCACAACATACCACGAATGTGATATGAGAGTGTATTTGGTCGCTTTAATGACTTGGAGGCGAGTTGAATGCGTATTTGGCCATACATTGACTTGCGGTGGCCAGTGGATGAACAAGTCAGCGCTCTATCCTTTCCAAAAGAAAGTTTGGTACCAATTATCCAAGCAGTGGGGCTGGAAGCCTTGGTTGGACTGGTCGGAATTCGGAACCAAGAAGCTCGTTTCGTAGTGCCCACGACAGCCGGCGCCTCCTCCGACAGTACTACCATGAGCTTCCTTTCCAAAAACGAACCCACTGTAAAAATATGCTCTTGAAAGAGTTCTGTAATGACTCCACAGAGTTCGCCTATTATATTATAGAACTTGAAACACGAAGACTTTTGAGCATGGAGAGATCCGGTCATGACAGATGTGAGCGACGACAAAAAACAAATTTTGGATTTCAAATGTTGTCCGATTCAAAAACTGGTTGATTTTCCACACCATACCACTGTCTAGCATGAATTGGCAGAAAGAAAAATTGCCTGAAGGGAAGAATAAGACTGAAAGTGGAACCCAATTGCAGTTGCAGTTCGCATATTAGCATCTTTGCTTTAGAAATTTTCACGTCTAGTTGGATCGCTCTGCCCAACACCCTGCTTTAAGAGTCTATCTCAAAAGCATGAGACCAAGCTCTGAACCTCTTCATATTTCGAGTGAACTATGCGAATAATTTTCACGTCAAAGTGGATACTTTCAAATCAAATTTAACGCTTCTAGCCAGGAGAAGACTTTGAAACCAACACAAACTTTTCTTAATCGAAATGAGCTTCTTTTACATTAATGCAAAAAACTTTTCGTATAACTTTGAAGTTTTAATTTATCTAGCCAATAAATGAATATCAGCAGAGTGAATATATGTAGTGCACTTGTTTGAAATTATATAAAACTTTTATTTATTGAGAAAAAAATAATGGTTTCGTACTTGTTTTAAAGAGCAGAAAGGCGGCCATTTTCTGTTCCCCAAAAGGAGATTGCAGCATACCGCCTTCCGTAACGTCGCAATTTCTATTCGATTAATAGCAGGAATTCTGTTTACATTTAGTTTAGCAGTTAAACGATACAGCAAGAACAACTAAAAAAGAACACACATCCTCATTTTTGATGGTTTATGTAAGTGGCACTTACACTAGCACTCAAAAATAAGTTGCGGCGAACTTTTTGAGTGCATGGCACGATCTCATCTTCTAACGCGCAATATGCTTGCTTCATTGCGCGCTTCGAGGCGAATTTTAATATATTATTTTCCCTATAAATGAAAATTTTATAAAACTATTACACTTGTTGGGACAAATGGACTAAAAAATTTAAAGGAGCGTTAAACCAAATTTTCCTTGAAAAACGTTATTCTAACCATCTTATTGAAACTGTAGTCTGACATGCCTAAAGGTCACTTCAATTTGGAAGAGTTCGGTTTGATTTCAAAAGTCTTAGGCTGGCTTAGAAGAGGACCCAACTTGAATTCTTTCAATTTAAGCCTTTTAATTCTTCGAATTTTACATTTCGTTATGTTTCATATCGATTCGAAATGTGTCCAAATCGACGTGAAAATGGCATACTACATAGAGCGGGAATGTTGGCCAGAAGTCATTCCAAATCGAAGGACCACAACGAGAACGAAATCCACGTGGAGTGCTGCTGCCGCTGCTCGAAGCCGGCGAAAGTGCATGGCGCCGTGTGTCGATATTGCATTATTTTATCGTTTAACTGATGGCGGGATAAACAATTGCACAGACCGAGCCGACGGTCCAGCCGAAACAGTCGGGTGAGGTAACTGGAAAGATTAGACGAGAGCTGTGAAAATTCGGTTAATTTAAGAAGGTGAACGAAGAGTTGCTCTGAAATTCAACCTCTTTCGTGTTTCAGTGTCATGGATTACTCGAAAATCGGAAGCGCGTAGAGAGTGAGGGTTTTTCTGGTTTAAGGGCTTTCCGAACGCTTTTTTAAGCTTGAAATCCTTGACCCATTGAGCGAATTTCTGGGCCCGGATTCATCAAAGCGCGTACTCATGGGTATGCTGGGTATAGGTGGTAGACGTACCCACAATTCATGATAAACCTTACCCACCAAATTGTGGGTATATCAGTGGGTAGAGAAAACCCGCGCATCGTTGTGGGTATGTATGTACATCCGTTTACCCGGGACTCATTCGCGCCCCACTGACAAAATGGCGCTCCAGTGAGATCATCTGTTCTCGCGAAAGGCCTAGTTGTTCCTTAACCTTGATTCCTTTCATGAATTCGTCGCTGGTAGTGGGTATGATTCCCTTACGGTATCTCTAACTATACTCATTGCTTGATGAATCCGGGCTCTGGAGGATTAGATCGCAAACGGCCATTTGCGATGGCCGACTATGACAGCATGAGTCATGGAGTTATCGTTAGAGAGCCACTCATTACTGTCAAAGTTACCACATCTATTGGAATACAACACTGACTTATACTCCTTTCGGCCACCGCAAGTCGTTGTATTGGCCTAACAAACCAATTTTTTCTCTTGTTCTGCTGCCCGAATGAGTGTAATAAAATTCTAAAAAATTTTTAGACAAATAAAGAACGCATTTTTTCCAAGCGCGACAAGGCAGCAACCATTTTGTGCATAAAAAGAGAGATCGCGCCATGCACTGGGAAAGCTTGCTGCGAATTTTATTCATTTGACAGTCCAAATCCTGCTTACATAAAGCATCAATGTAAGAGTATGTATACGCTTTTGTTGCATTGTTTACAAGTGTGAAAGTTCACGCAAACAGGCACTTTGCCATCAATCGTATAAAAATCGAGAAGTCTTAGACGACCGCCAATCTCTTCTTTTGATACTAGAAAGTTGCGCCTTTCCGCTCTTAAAGTAGGTTTTTTCAACCATTAATTTTTTTAAATATGAATTTTATAAAATTGCAAACATTTGCTTATTGGATAGGTGAATTAAAACTTCAAAGAAAGCTACACTAAAAATTTCCTTGAACAAAAAAGGTACATGTCGCGTAGGTGAGCAGCATTGGTAGGTGGGAGCGCGCCAGCCAATGATAACCAAACAGAGCACAGACCGAACACATGCCAGCCCATCAGGGTACCAACTGTTCATGCTCTCTCTGAATGGCATGTCTGTTCAATGCGGTGATTGGTTTAGACGTTCCCACCTACCAATGCTGCTCACCTACGCGACATATACCCAAAAAAATTTCTAAAGTGTTCAGTTTGAGTTCAAAAGGCTCTATTTCAAATGGCTTTCAAAAGGTTAAAAGGGTCCTAGGTTTGTTTAGAGGAGTGTGCAGTCGGGCGCATAAACTGCTCAATTTGATTTTAAAGGTGTCCAATGCGAAAATGGTATACGTGAACGAGATACGATTTAGGACAACCCATTTTACGAAGTACTACCATCTACAGGGTAAACTTTCGGCAGTTAAACGTCTTAGTGTTAAAGTTTTTGACCGATACTTCAAATTCCAACACTAAGGTCAGTTCTCGATACTATATTTCCATGTCTTTCAATGAAAAAGAGTCACGAGATGCAACGACAAGGCAAATGAAGGGACTACTAATAGACGACAGTGAACAGACGTGCACCGAGATACAGTGATGTTAAAAGTTCTGCCTGACAATGAGATCGATGAACAAAGGAGAGCGAGCGAAGAGGAGGGTAGAAAGATCTCTCAATCGGCCACCCATAAATTCCGACTGTTGTTTTTTCTGTGTACAACTAGTGTAATGGACAAGGGTGCAGTGGGCATCTCCCGACGATCGTTGGCGCCGTCTCATCACTGCCCATGAAATTCGTCGCCACAACAGCGCCGCGGCGAAGGGAATGAATGAAGGCCAAACGGCTGTACTGATCAGCAGTGCGATCAGCTGGCCAGTCATCGCCAGAGGTAGCAGTTGCCCGCGGCGAAACCAGAATGTCTGCAGCGCAGTAGTCACAACACAACGACAGCCACGACTTGGACGATCAGCAACGGTGAAAAGGCCGACGACCGCGTCCTAAGAGCGAGGAGATGCGCGCGGCCTATCTTTGGAAAGGGGACTGGGGAATTCCCCAGAAGGGAGAGGGTACCGAGCGACACTCGAGAAAGGGAAGAACGGAGCTGGACGGGTTTCACTGAAACGGTCGCTTGCTTCCATTCGAAAGTGATGAAGATCTCGTTCATCAATTGTTCTATAGGATACGACACGTATTCTGCTACCACTGAATACCGCGGAATCATTTTGAATGTGTATGAATGCATACTATGAAATGTAGAAGCCAGCATATGAATAGGCCAGTGTTTTCTTTTTTCCAGAGAAGTTTGGTACGACGTCATAGACACCGAAGGAAGGCCCAGACGAAACCCGAACCCTTAATCGATTCAGGGTGCGCGCGAAACTAAGGATGTCCTCCAATGGTGCTACGGCTTACTCGATATTAGTGAAGTTAGCTGGTCTTTCGACGGAATCGAAAACTGAATCTGAGCTCAGCCGTGAGCTCTAGCATATTTCGCGTTTAAATAATTTTTTAGGAGTGAGTCCTGCTTTCTATCTTCACGCCATGTGGTTGTATAGATATTTTAATTTCCGTACATGTCGGAAAGATGGGCAGCATTAGGAGATGTGAGCCAGCCTATCGGTCAGCATCAAATTAGGGTGCCATTCAGAGGGAGCTTGTACGGTCAGTATTCTGCTTGGCTGATGTGTGTTCGGCCATTGCTCCGCGTGCTTATGAATGGTTGGAGCACCACCACGTCTCACTGCTGAACATTTTCGCGACATGAACCTGAATTTCTAATTGGGACCGGCTGAAAAAGGATTCCATCGTCATATTAAATAACGTGTGTAATTAATAACTCCGTCTATTATATGTCCTATGTGATTTCACCTCCACAGGATATTGTGGAGGAATTGAATGCGTATTAGGTCTACACTACCACATGGTGTAGCAACTCGATGGAACACGCAGTCTCTTACCGTTTCCAGACAACTTCAGCACCAATCAGTTGTCGACGTAGGGGTGGATACATGCATTGGATGGCCCGCTTTAGACCGAACCTTGAATCGATTCTGGATGCTCACAAGCGCCGACGCCTCCTCCAACTGCACTCAACGCACCCTGGGGCGGCGTCAACCTCTTACAAAAAAATCTACCACTTCAAGCCGCTCAGTGGAATCAATACCATCATATTGAGAACTAAAAAGAGAGAAAAAAGAAAAAGAAAAAAAAGATTTTAGATGCAAATGGCTCTTCAAAAAATGCGAAACTGAACAAATTTGTCCCAAATTGATTTCGTGTTATTTTTTCATTTTTTTTGGCTAAACAGATTTTTGTGTTTACTGTACTGTAGGCATATAAGAATTTGCAAGCCTACGGAGAAGTCGAGTCAAGACACCTCGTACCAATTGGGTTTTGTGCTCCATTAGTATCCATTGGTATTTTTTCATGGAACGCTGGTCCCTCTGAAAAAGACCTTGGACAGTGAAAAACATTATGAGAACTTTGCCACTTCCGCTGATTTACTCGCTAAACATTTGACGAAATCTGCCGTTTTTTAAACGTGACTTGGCCCTCAATTCCGACTCCGACTTCCTTCACGTTTTAAATAATTCTAGATTACTTCTTTAGGCGCGTGTTAGCGCAGTCGGAGGAGACGCTGGCTGTCGAGTTACTCCAATTCAATGTTCTTGATTCGTAGTTCACGCCTAGATAAGGATAAAGGATAAAGGACGGCGTTATTCAATCCCTTTGTTGATGCGCCACGCATTCCACTTCTACGGGATATCGTGGAGGCGATTTGAATGCGTATTTGGCCATACAATGACTTGCGTTGGCCAGCCGATGAACAAGTCAGCGCTGTGTCCTTCCCAGACACGTCTGGTACCAATTCACCGACCCCGGAGGGGTGGAAGGCTTGGTTGGCCTGGGCGAGAAATCCGAACCAGCAACCTGGTATCGGGTGCACGCGACAGTCGGCGCCTCCTCCGACTGCGCTACACGCGCCACGCCACGTCCAGGATAATTAACCCAAAAGCGGAGTGTGTAGTGCACCCCGAACAGCAGCTAATTAATGTCGTTCCCTATTCTTTATCATTATCCTTTCCCTACAGGTTTGAGGATTTCTTTTCCTTTGCTTTCGAGTCCAAATTACCCATCTCTACCGGTAAGTTGCTGTTAAGCAAAATTTTGCACTAATCTTGTCGTATAAATAACTAGAGGTGAATTTATCTCTCCTCGAAACTAAGCTCTTTTTTTTCGCCTGCCCGTCGTTCTCGTCTTAGCTTACCTCTTATCGTATAGTACGTAGAACACATGTAGCTCAGTCGGAGAAAGTGCCGGCTGTCGGGTGAACCCGATATCAGGTTCTTGGTTCGGATTTCTCGCCCAGGGCAAGCAAGGCTTCTCTCCTTCGGAGTCATTGAATTGGTACGAAATTCGTTCGGGAAGGATAAAGCGCTGAGCTGTTCATCGCCTGGCCACCGCAGGTCAAAGTAGAATGTGTGGAGCATCCCAAAGGGATGTGACTAACGCCGTATTTTATCCTTTATCTTGTACATGTCACACTTATTGATAATTTAATGCGTAATGATGGAAAGTTTGATGGATGAAGTTGCTTCAAAAAAACTGTTGCATTTTCTTCTATTATCGCCAGAAGTTGTTCGATGCGGTAAATAAGCGGCGCTCGGTATCAGAGTTGTGTGGGAAGCATAAAGCATCGACGTTTCCATCGGCGAGCCACCGCAAGTCATTGTGTAGGCCAAATCGGCATTCAAGTTGCCTCCCGATTTTCCGTTGAAATAGTAAGCGTGGCGCATCCCAAAATAGATGACTAACGCCGACCATTACTCCTTATCATTCATAGATTACCTATGCATGCCGTCCCTATGAAGACTGCAATGCAGAGGTAAACAGGTAATCTTAAGACCACTGGTTACTGGCTGGTTTTGGGCCACTTGGTGTCCCTCACATGTTGTTTGCATGTCTGTGAGGTAAGGTACTGGAAAGACGAAGAACGCTGGTTTAAAAGGAAATCTTGACTTAACAGTAGCAAACGACCACGGCTTGGGTGACATTTCTATGAGTGTAGGCACCGATCTAACTTGGGTTCATGATACACCTCAAGAAACCTTTGGGGGAGTAGTTCTTCGAGTGTTATTTGGACTCTTCCAGACTCCGAAGAAGGCGAAACCGCCGAAACGTAAGCCGAGTAAACTGCTGTAGCAAGCTCGGCCACAAAACAATTCAACACTTAAGGAAACAGTCAAGGAAACCTCGCATATGCAGCTACTTCTAAATAAATAACAATACAATAATTAAGTTAATACATAATTGTTTTTTCTCAATACTATGGTAGGAGTCACAGATGAACAACACAACAGAAGCAAGCATAAACATCACTTTTACATAGAATAATGATCAAAAATTGTTCCTACGTTTCATATAACGACACTAACACAGCTTTTTAATTCTTCAAATGTTATAACGCCTTCCCCGACTCTTCCACTGACGAGCCACCGGGAAGATGCTACAACATAGTGATTTGTATGGGGAAAGGTGGCGAAACGAACCTATTATTTCGCGGTCATTTTTTGACTTTAACTTTTACTTTATTGTTAGGTTAGAGGAAAAATACTCCATCCATAAATGGATGGTCGCCACGACTCCGTTCACAGCCCAGGTTGGCGCCGCATTCACGTGTCTGGCTGGAGTGAGGCGCGTGAACGCCCCCGTGATAAACACCAAGGGCCAGGTTCATCAACCCCTATCGCCCTCTAACGGTGAAAATACCGCCAAACGCCCTGATCTGACATTCATCTGCATCAGGTTTGGCGGTATTTTCGCCGTTAAAGGGCGGTAAGCGGTTGATGAGTCTGACCCCAGGAGGGTTATCCGTTGCCTAGAGGTGCAAAATGTGGACGATTTCGAGCGTCTTCGCTGTTGTGCAAATATTTATTTACTTATTAACTATCTACACTTACTGCTTACTATAAAAGATTATAAGTTTTCTGTATTATTCGTTTGCTTGATTGACATTGTTTAGGCTACCTGAGAAGATTTTGCTCTAGTATCTAAGTTGCTCTCCTTACTTTTCAAGCATGACATCATTATATAGGCTCTCGCAACCCAGACAGATGGCTTCTGAGATTCCTATTTAATGTATAACGTTGTCGCTTCAATCTTGTATTTCTGCCTGGTTCTGTTTCTTTTTTTTTTTGGTTTCACGGCTTATTCTGTTTTTTGTTGCTCTCACATATAGTGCGCGTCCTTGAGACGTAAATAAATAAATAAATAAATAAATAAATTTACACTTATTTATTTACTTATCTATTTACTGCACTTGTTTGAAAACGAGCATTGTCGCGGAGCCCCTCAACGATTCAGTAGCGGCTGTCCAAAGAATAAACGACCGCATCATGTCACTACGACTGGACACGAAGGAGGGTTACTGGACCATCATGTCTGTCTACGCTCCGCAGACCGGATGCTCCGAGCACGACAAGGATGACTTCTACCTCTCGCTCGAGGAAGCCATAAGGTCCGTACCAGAAGGCGACTACCTCTCCATAGCAGGGGACATGAACGGGCATGTGGGGAGTGGCAGAAGAGGAGTGGAAAGGGTGCATGGAGGAAAAGGGATCGGCCTGGTAAACCCGGATGGAGAACGAATTCTGGATCTGGCTATCGCCCACGACCTGGCTGTCTGTAGCACCTTCTTCGCGAAGAGGGAGAGCCAGAAGGTGACCTATGCTAGCGGAGGAAGGAGAACTGAGGTCGACCACATCCTGGTTCGAAGGGCTGCCCTGAAAACAGTCCGGAATGTGAAGGTCATTCCGGGAGAAGACGTGGCATTACAGCACAGACCCTTGGTAGCCGACCTTAGCATACCTCTACCCACCAGGCCCAAAGTGAGGACGGAACCCAGGATCCGGTGGTGGAGACTGCGGGGTTCAGAGCGGAACGAGCTACGAAGGGCAGTGCTCGAAGCAGGCCTTCCAGATCCAGCTGGTCCCGTGAATGAGACCTGGAGGAGGGTAGCCGAAACAATCCTGAGATGTGCCAAGGAAACCCTGGGAGAAACAAAGGGAGGAACCAGAGGGAATAAATCGGCATGGTTCTGGAACGAAGAGGTGCAGGCTGCGGTGAAGAGGAAGAAGGAGGCCTACAAGCTGTGGCAAAAGACGAGGGCACCCGAGCATCTCACAGCCTACAGGAAGCTGAAGAGGCTGGCAAAAACAGCTGTAGCGAAGGCAAAGAACGCGGAAATGGATGCCCTGTACGAGAAACTAGACGGGCCAGAGGGAGAGAAGTTCGCCATCCGCCTGGCCAAGGCGCGTCATAGAGCTAGCCTCGACATTCGAGTAGTGAAGACTGTGAAGAGTGCTGACGGTAGAGTGTTACGGAAGCCGGTCGAGGTCAGAGAGAGATGGGAGGAGTACTTCAAGGAACTCCTGAACGAGGAGTTCCCTCGTCGGGAGGCCGAGGAAGAACAGCCAACGGAAGGACCCATCCCACCCTGGACGCAAGAAGAGGTTCGCAAGGCCATGCGGAAGATGAAACTCGGAAAGGCAGCAGGGCCTGACGGTGTGCCAGTAGAGGCTTGGAAGGTGCTCGGAAACCCCGGAATCAACTGGCTGACGCAGTTCCTCAACAGAATCACGAAAGAAGGTAAGATGCCGGATGACTGGAGGAACAGCACCATAGTCCCCATCTTCAAGCAGAAGGGAGACGCTTCCGAATGCTCCAACTACCGAGGGATAAAACTGATCTCACACACGATGAAGATCTACGAACGACTGGTAGACTCAAGGCTGAGGGAGATGGTACCCATCTCCCAGGTGCAGTGGGGCTTCATGCCTGAGAGGTCCACCACAGACGCCATCTTCATCGCTCGTCAGGTGATGGAGAAATATCGGGAGAAACGAAAACCCTGCTACCTGGCATTCCTGGATCTGGAGAAGGCCTACGACAGGCTAGCTCGGACCGTAATCTGGAATGCCCTTCGAGGGAGGGGTGTCCCGGAACGTCTGATCACGGTCATAAGGGACATGTACGAGGGCTCGAAAGCGGCGATACGAACTCCACACGGGGTGACAAGGAAAGTGGACATCACAGTGGGGGTACACCAAGGGTCGGCTCTGAGCCCGTTCCTCTTCCTGCTGACGCTTGACTCTATAGTGAACCACCTTGAGAAAGGCCCTCTCAGAACGATCCTCTACGCGGACGACATCGCCCTAGTAGCCGACAACCAGGAGGAGCTGGAGGAGAAGGTGCAGCTGTGGCAGAGAGCCCTTGCGGACAACGGCCTACGGCTGAACGTGAAGAAGACGAAGTTCATCAGCTCTGAGCAGTGCGCTGGATCGATCCTAGACTGCCAAGGGAAAACGATCGAGAAGGTGGAAGAATTCCGCTACCTCGGAAGTGACCTATCCGAGGAAGGAAGTGTGGACCAGGCGGTCAGGGGACGGATAAACGCAGCCTGGCTCAAGTGGAGGGAGTCCACAGGGATCCTCTGCGACCGTAGATGCTCCAGGACGCTCAAAGGCAAGCTCTATAGAACAGTTGTAAGACCTGCCCTCCTCTACGGCAGTGAGTGCTGGGCCCTGGGTAAGGCGCAGGAGCGGCAACTGCACGCGGCAGAGATGAGGATGCTGAGGTGGGCATGTGGATGGACCCGTCGGGACAGGGTGCGAAACGAGGATGTTAGGGCAGTGATGAAGACAGCCCCGATCCAGCTGAAGATGAGGGAGCAGCGCCTAAGGTGGTACGGACACGTCCTCAGAAGGCCAGAGAATCACCCCGTAAGGTTGGCCCTAGATTACGAGGCACCCGGAAAGCGTCCAAGAGGAGCCCCTAGGAAAAGATGGAAGGACGTCATCAAGAGAGATCTCGCCGAAGTCGGCGCCACGGCAGATGACGCCCTTGATAGGATGAGGTGGCGACAGATCACAAGAACAGCGGACCCTGCGACTGCGCGGGACTAAACGCTCAGGAGAAGAAGAAGAAGAGTTTGAAAACGAGCATTATGAAAAAAGAATCTAACATTCAACGAGCTGAAGTGTTTCTCGATTTGATCTTTATTTCGCGAGAACGGCGACAAGATGGTTGGAATCTAACAGCGTAATTTCTGTCGAGATAAGATATGGTGGAATTTCACCATGCACTTGCCCAAGATGCCACGATATTCACTCGATTAGTAGAGCAGATGCAAGATGTGCATGATTTTTACCATTGAAATGCGTGATGCCTACGTTACACTTCGGCGACGTCGGCGGCAGTGTTAAGCGGGTACTACGCAGTGTGTAGCAGCCCACGCAACACTGTCGCCGACGTCGCCGACAACAGCGTCGCCGAAGTATAACATAGACCTAAGCGACATAAGTGACTTTCTGCCCCTCTGATTTGCCGATGGTGATGTGTGGTGTGTAGCAGTGCAATAGATCTAGGCAAAAACGGTCATGCGCACCCCTGCTTCAGATTCTTGGTTCGAGTCCCACCCAGACCAGCCAAGTCCTGTGATTTTCCGTGGTTGTCGAGACTTTCGCCACGGCTCTTCAAATGACGCAGAATTTCTCCGCCTGGTGCGAGGCCCCGCGCCGCGCAACAGTCGATGGGCAGGATCGTCTTTTGCGAGCGACTATGAACGCGGGCGCGCGCGGGTTTCACTCCTTCATCTGTCGTCCTGCCCTCCAGCGGACGGCAGTTTCGCCTGCCATCTGCACTACCGCCGTCCTCTGGAACGACTTCATGGATTCGATGGAGTTGTTCCTCATCCTGCCGCAACAACACCAAAGCCAAGATGGAGGACGCGCCGTACGCAGCCGAGAGGAAAGTGGATCGTCCCCAGTATGAACACCGGGATTAAGGTCCCTTACGCGGAGCACCGCCTCGTTGGCATACACCCCAGGCAGGACCTCGTCCATGCCTTGCGGACTGTAGCAACGGTTCTCCAAGTGACGCAACAAGTTGGGTTTCTCGACTTGTAGGTTTATATTCCGTTCGTTAGCAGTGTGTGTTTAGAAGTAGTAAATCTACATGGTACTTCTGTGCCCTCGGGAGGTTCGAGAAGAATGGTTGAAGCCATAATATCTTTATCGTCCGCAGCACTATGAAGAGAAGGGAGTGTAAGTGTGCATCCAAGTGCACTTCATCACCTTGCGCCAACACAGGGCCTTTCCCACCTCCGCGTCTCTGCTACCGCACATCGGGAGATCCAGGGCCGAAAACCATATATAGGCGGAAGACGGCTCTCTGGGAGCCGATCTTCCCGACGCTTGCGCGTCGCGCTCCTCGACCCGGTCCATTGGGAGTCTCCAGGCGTAAGCTGGAGATGTAGAGCCCCGTAGATCCCGCCTGGGCAGTGAGTAGGTAAATCCAATTGTTCAAGACCCCATATCCTATTCTGCATAATACATCGTCGTTTTTCGCATATTTCCGAATAAAATGATCTGCGAATCTTACCTTCTGCTAGGTTATTACAGGAACGGCGCAGAGACGTGAAGAGGTTATGGAGTGTAGACCGGCCAGAGAACGACCCATATAAATCTGTAGGGGCAGCAGAGCCAACATAAGAAGCAGTAGAAGCATAAGAGTGTTATAAGGCCTTTCCGATTCTGCCACAAAACGAGCCTCAAGCTTGGGCAATCGCTCACCCATGCCGGCGGACTTGAGCCTGCCGCACGATAACGGTTGATGATAGCAGACCTGCATGGCAAGGATTAACAACCATCCTGTTAGTCGTCTCACCACCGTTATTCAGTAGGCAGTTGTGGATTCAAATTTCCTCCACGACATAACGTAGAAGTGCAGTGTGTGGCGCACCCCAAAACGATTAATGAGCGTCGTCCTGTATCCATTATTCTCATGTAATAATGGTTCAACTTCCATTGTTACAAATCCATGACCTTCTAGCAAAAAAGAGAGAAAATCCGCTCAAGGCTTGTTCTCAGTGATAATGACACGTGTTCGGTTCTCAATACGTTTGCCTGATTGTTGATGTCCAGCCACTCTTTCCTAGCCGATGCACTCCGCTGCTTGCACCTACTCCAGCCTGTTGTTCAGCAGGGAGCATCACAACAGCTTCACGTGACAGACACCTGCTGCGTATCTCACCTCCTGAACTATGAATACTCCAGTCTCCAAGGGCGAGCTGGAGGGAATAGCTGCCGCCGAACTTGCGACGAGATAACTTGTTCTTTGAAAAAGCACTTCATAACGAAAAGTTTATTGAAATAATTAAGTAAAAAGGCAATTACATATCACCAAGCTGGAAAGAGAACTGAGCTAGATCAATAGGATATCGAAGATGCTGACGTATCCCGGAAATGCGCTAATCACCAGAGAACATGACAAGTTAAGCAACGACAAACATAGGAACAGACAACGATTGCGGATGATCAGCGAACGCGTCTCGATCACGCTCATTGTTTCGTTTCGCGAGCCAATAGGCTAGATGTCCAGGAGGTGACTTCGGAGAGGCGCTGACGGGCTTCGGACAACACCTAGAACCAGTACCGTCAATGTTGCTACTAGTCATTCTTCAGTCACGACACTAACAGGGGAAAGCGAGAACAGAATTCAGCCTCACTATGATTATGTTCGCCATTGAGACAGCATCCTATTACAGCTGCGTATCGTTACAGTATCCATTGTACGCTTGAACTAATCATCCTCCCACTCTGATCCGAAAAGCCCCTGAGGAGTCGCCGTGAAATCAATATCAGTCATCAACATCAGTCGTAGGAAAAACAGCCGGTTTCCTACGGCTGCGCTAACACAAGCACTGTTTTCTGCACTACAAGTTCAGATCAATAAATCAATATTAGATTTATTGATTTGAACTTGTACAACATAAAAGGGTGTTTGTGTTAGCGCAGCCGCAGGAACACCGGCTGTTTTGTGCACAACGAACCCCCTGGCCCGAGCCTTCCTTACCCAGGGGTAGATGAATTGGTATGAGTCCAGGAAGGCTACAGCACTGCAATCTTCATCGTCTGCCTACCGTTAGACATTGAATTCAATCCCGAATCAGATAATTCGAATCCGTCATTTTTAATCCGATTAAAAAGATTATGCGAATAATGGCAAAGCCCGAGATCTTGGGATGATTCAGATGAGAGCAGCTTCAAGAGGAAGAATTTGTAGATGATCCAAACCACTGATTTTTGTATCCCACATCGGATATCCGAGCCGGTTAGGACATCAGACTGCTGATTAAAATCAATTATCTGAATTATCCGAAAATCCGACCTGGTGAAAATCATCCCAACCTGGATAAATAAAGGATAAAGGACGGCGTTACTCAATCCCTTTTAAGATGCGCCAGTGCATTCATCTTCTACAGGATGTCGTGGAGGCGACGTGAATGCGTATTTGTCCAAACAATGGCATGCGGTGGCCAGCCGATCAACAAGTCAGCGCTTTATCCTTCCCAGACACGTCTGGTACCAATTTACCAACCCCTGAGGGATGGAAGGCTTGATTGGCCTAGTCGGGAAATCCGAACCAGGAACCTGGTATCGGGTGCACGCGACAGTCGGCACCTCCTCCGACTGCGCTGCACGTGCCCTTATCCCAACCTGAATCGTTCAAAAATCCGGGCTTTTCAAGAACGCTATTGTTTGCACAATCCTTTCATCCAGGGTTTGAAAAAATGACGCATCCGAATTATCCAAATCGGCATCGGACCCAATAAGGAAAGTGAGCAACAAGGCATAGGAACAAAAAAGGGAAAAAAGTAAGCAGAAAAAGGGAGCAATAAGATTGCCTTCACAATATCATGTACAAACACTGATACCGTATTTTTAATTTTTATTTAATAAAAAATCAGGAATAAAGGACTGCGTTAATGAGTCCTTTTTCGGGCGCGCCACGCATTCTACTTCTGCAGGATATTGTGAAGGTAACCATGTATGTTTTCCCTATACATAGTAACCTGTAGCGGGGAGCTGATGGACATTCCAGTGTTGCCTCATCTTCCCAGACACATCTGGCACCAACTTTGCTCCCCGAGAGTATGGATGGCTAGACAGGCGTGTATGCGATCCGACTACGCTTCTGGCGCTCAAAAAGTGGAGTTATTTGCAAGAACTAGAAAGATTCAATCTTCACGCTTCGAAAGGGCACTACACTTTAAACCACATATAAAAATGACTTTCAGCTTATCTATCGATCTTAATCTTCAGCAAACAAAAACCTTGAAGCTGCACCAACTCTCCAATTTCACTTCCAATATACTTTTTCTGATGTATAGCCTATGTGATGCGAAGGCACACTATCAGTAATCCAGTTCTGTTTCACGTCAACAAACCACTTTCGCTGCATTCAGGTTCTGTTCAGTCATTTGTCTCCTGGTCAAGGTTCACGCCAGACTACACTCTAGTTTACACAGGATTAACCCCTATCGACGCCGAAGAAATGCCGCCTCCCGACCGCCTGTTCGGACAGCCAACCTACCAATCAACTATCAGTGCCGAGAATAAAATTCGATAGCGGTCGACAAACAAACCATTCCGGACTGCATGTTGACCAGAAAATTACCTGAAGGGCGATTACTTCCCTACAACTAACACGTCTGGATCTCTTCAACGTTCATAGAAAGTACGAGATACACTATTATATCAGGCTCTAAGCCTCCGCTGAAGAGACGATATAGCAACATCGCCTGAGATGAAATACTGAGTTGGATCTACCGCTTATACAGATGCCATTACTAACGGCTATTGCGACTTTGTCCAAGCTCTTCGTTTCTTCCACCACTTAAATCCAGCAACGTGCTCTATACCTATACTCTATACCCCAGATCAAGCTACATGCATCGAAAATTTTACTGTAAACGGAACGAACATCTCCAAAATCTAACTAACTATACTAACAATGTAACTAACTGGTAACTAAATATGTTCGTCGCTTTTTATTTGTATTACCTACTTCTATCTCGCGTCCGCCTTTTGAGATGTAATGGCATAAACTTAAACATATAACGTGTAGTCATGTAATGGTAGCAGAGACGAAATCCGAACAGTATTTTCTGACAAGAGCTTCTTCTTCGAAAACGTTCCCACCTTATTTCACTGAATAAGAGGCCTGTCTTTGGGACAACTGCAAATAAGACAGGTGATTAAGGCGATTCACTACGATTTCCTGTAGTTCTCGTTTCAAGAACTTCGCACTTCATCCTCCAATTAAGCGAAGATGATGAAGTTGTCAGGTACAGCCACAGTTGGGTTAATTACTTCCTTCTACGTCTCACGAAGTACCACAGGTAGCGCCATCGGATGAGGCGCCGATTACCTGTGGAAGTCCCTGGTTTCGATTTCACGCCCAAGTCGACAAAGCCTTCCATCCACCCGAGGTCGATGGATTGGTACCAGAATTGTCTCGGAAGGATAAAGCGCTGACTTGTTCATCGGCTAGCTACCGCAAATCATTGTGTAGGCCGAATACGCATTCAAATTGCCTCCGGAACATCCCGTAGAAGTAGAATGCCTGGCGCAACCCATTAAGTAGCCACTACCTGTCAAGCAGATTCAGGAGAGGGACTCTGACAAAAGCCGCACCCCCTCTCTCAAATAGGATGAGCTACCCCAATCTAAGGGCTCCAAAGAAGGCGACAAAGCGGGAAAGTCACATGAATAAAGGAAAATAACGGCGCTAATCAATCCTTTTAAGGAATGCGCCACCCATTCAACATCTACACAATTTCATTGATGCAATTTGACCTATGCAATGATTTGCGATAGCCATCTGATGGGCAAGTCAGTTCAGTCAGTCAGGGCAGTGTTTTAACCTTCCCAGAGAAGTCTAGCGCCGATGAGGTCAAGGTGTTCGACCAGTCTGGATAGGACTCGAACCAAGAACCTCGATAAGGGAGACATGCCACATACGGCGACAACTCCGACTGTGCTCTGACATGCCCAACATGGAATAGAGCTACTGATTTAGTCCACTAGTACAGCTCCAAACGAAATAGAAACATAAGGATCGGCCCAGCAGATTTACGGGTAGTTGAGCGTGGACAATGATAACTTCGCCGTACTCTAATAATAGAATTTTGTGTGGTGAACGGAGAAGTACCTTTCTATCATTGCACTACATTTGTGGGTTGGTTAGCAATTGTGTAGACATTTTCTCTAAGTCGTTCTTTAGTCTTAACCATGTCCGCTTGGATGGCACGACTTATCACAGACCAACGCCGTTCAGGTGATAGGGACTGCTGCTAATTCTGCAGACGCAGCAAAAATTCTGCGTTTGAAAAAAGCCAAAACAATCATCTACGAGTTGCTGCTGCCGCGATTGGAAATTGCTTGGAAATGTGGTTGAAATACTAGGTTCTAGTTCAGCTCAACTGACCGTAGGACACTACGCCATCAAGCACAAACGGAACACAAACGGTACCTCGTCTCTGACTTGATAAATGTCGTTCGATTCGCCGAGGTTCTTATCGAGTTCCTGCAGATAGACAATGGCAGAGTCAACAAGGGTGCCGTCACCGAAGACCTGAAGCCAAAGGAAATTACGTAGCAGTCTGCTAGCTACACATCCATATGACAGCTTCTCAGATATGGGTACAACAAAGCGATTTTTAATAGCCGGAATTGAACAAGCTCAAATACCTAAGTGTCAGCGAAACAAACCTGCTTCTCCTTCAGCGTCTTCAAATTGTCCCTGAGCTGAGTAGACGTGGTGCGAATGGTCTTCATAAGAAACTCTTCGGGTTTCGCGCTGTGCTGCTTCGCCTCACCCTCTAACCGCGTCTTCAGTTCCATTACCGACGTCGACAGATCTCCGACTTTCTCGATAGCCCATTCACGTTTTTCACGGACCAAATCCATCTGCAAAAGCTTGCTTTGCAGCACGGCTAGTTTAAGAAGACAGTGGGATGCATATCGCTAGACTCACTAGGATGAAGCTTCCGCTCAACTGCTCCAGAAGGCTGCGAAGGTGTGTGGTGACAGGATCAATTACTTGGGTGTGGGCCTGCAATAATGAACCTATGCCACCACCCTGCAGTCAGACAGACGTATACGCAAAATGAAGACCGATTTTTCTCCACGAAATTGCTATTTTCAGGCGCAGGGATTGATTGAACAAACACACCTTATTATTGACAGTCTCCACGATTTTGTGGGCCAGTGAGCTAACACGCTCCTTCACCGAGCTCTCCGGATTCTCCTGAACGGGAATTCCCAGCGATCGCTCCACCAACACGCTGACGACGTCCAAAAACGCATTCGTGCTCTCGGTGAGCTTATCGAGAGGAATCTAAACGAACCAATATTTGTGTATTCGGATTCCTGATGAGGACATCAACAGAGCTCAAGCGCAGCCCAAAAATGACCGCAGTATCATTAAACGTAGACAAGCTTACATATGATTAACCCGGAGCATTCTAGAAGAAGCTTATCAGATAGAATTTCTCAATTTCATAGAACGAAGGCTGTTCGATGAAAACAGAGGACGGTATCTAACTCATCTTCTATATTCCCTCCTATTTGGCTTCGCCTTTACGGGAACGCAAACAGGTTGCAAAAACTCCGGAACTCTAGAGTATAGACACCTGGAGAAGTCGCCAAGTGTTTTTCTTACCAGAAAGCTGAGGACTAGGCGTGGTCGAGTGATCCAAGTAGTTATGAACCCCCCTCCGACCAGATCTTTCATTCTAATCCACATCCCTGCCATATCTATGTATCATCACCATACAATGACAAACCTTTGCAACACGCTGGCCTTCGGCGACTGCCTTCCAGATCTTCTCCTCGACGGCTTTTTCCGCATCGCGAACAGAGGACAGCATGTTCTGACCAGCCTGTTGTGCTCCACCAAGGGTATCAAGAAGCATAAGGGCGCCACCAGTGGATAGAGCGAGTCCCAGCTGAAAATGCCACATTATGGAAGTAAGCTCTATTCCCTAACCCGCCAGAAACCCTTCCCTGATTAAAAGGATTTCTTCGTGGACTAAAAACTACAGTTCTTGGAAGATAAAGCTATAGAAGGAATGAATGCTAAGACTCTTATTCGTACCTGTGTTGCAACAACTGCAGCTCCGATGCCGAATGTACCTCCCTGGACAGCAATGTTCTTCGATGTTTCCACGGCTGACTTCGTTTTCTCCATTCCTGAAAAGCAAATTGAAGAAAGCTGACTATGAAGCTGCTGATTGCTGTTTTTGCGATTCGCCTTTTTTTAACCTCGTTGATGCTATGCTATACCTTGATCTACCCATTAATTAATTGCTTAATGTGAAATAAGCAATAGCAGTCGCACATGGCGAACAGTTTAGAGGCATATAGACGTCTCATCTGGCAATTGCGTCGCTTTCAGAAAAGAAAGCGTCTTTATAGTAAAATTCTCTCTAGAATCGGCTACTGTTTTTCTACCCACCATGCAGCGCAGTCGATTGCGAGCTCCGTTTTGGTATGCGCAACGCATTATACTTCTACGCCATGTCGTAAGGACGATTTGAATACGTATTTGCCGATACACTTGTGGTGGCCGGCTGATGAATAAGTCAGCGCATTATCCTTCCTAGACAAGTCTTGTACCAATTCACCAACCACTGAGGGATGGAAGGCTTGGATGTTCCAGGCGGGAATCCAAGCCATTGCCCATGTGGTTATTTGGAGTGCCAATCACGAATCTGACATCCGTTGGAGTACGGTAGGTTACGGTATGATGGGTGACCAAGGCCTAGGTTATACTGCGAACTGCGTAGCACCCACTCTACACTGTCGCCGACAACAGCGTCGCCGAAGTATAACATACGCCTAAGGTTCATGGTGACCTAGACAGCCTTAGTAGCCCACACCTATCACAACCAACCGTAATCGGCCGAAATTTCAAAAACGTATGTGAGACTCGTGATCGACCCAGTAATTTAAAACAAAATTTTAAAAAATCTTATTCCCGCACTTGAAATAACGGCAGCTAGTTCTTGACGCCTGTTTCTGATCATTCCTTTTAACCAGCGAGTAGATTAGCTTGCTTTTAGACGTGATCTGAGCAAGTTTTCTAGATTTACTCTGTTTACCTTTTTCTCATTTCGTTCCGATAGGAGGTGTTTAACGCTAACCTTCTTCGGCTCCTAGCCTTCCATACTTTATCAATTAATAGTACTTGAAATTAAATTTAATATTAAGATACATTGCTACCGGAGCTGCCATACAATCAGCGCAGCCAGATCGTCCTTAATAAAGCAGAAAGGTTTCCAATTTTAATGTAATTGAACCTTCATTTTACTGCTACTTTTAACGGCTACTCTGTTTGTTTGGCGACTTCGTTAACGCTGTAGTACATCCTCGAGTGCATTTACAAAAAACAACACTACAAATACCGGAGAACGAGGCGTCTATAATCTCCTAATTCTCACGACAGCTTTTTCCCATGTTTACAACAATCAGATGGAGCACGTGCTCTAGTGCTGCCTGAATATGACACGAGTTCTCACCAGCGTTGTAAGCAGACGCGACGGCTTCCTTAGGCCGCACGTAGTAGTTCTGGTGGGCGTTCAGTGCTTTCTCGGTCGCCGTCTGCGCAACAACTGATACGCCCGACTCTACACGATCCAAGGTGTTCTCCAGCAACGTCGAGCTGTGCTTCGTCCAGTCGTACGTAGCAATAGCCTTAACGGAACAATATAATCTTAATGACCCAGCTCTTCTAGTATTAGATAATTTTAGACGTTCCAGATAGGCTTGGACGACTAAAAGCTTACCTGCTGGACCCACGGATTCTGCAGAAGGTAGTTGTAGTAGTAAGAATAGTCTATTGGAGGAGCTTGGCCCTCCACGTGCGGTGAATTTTCATTCGTCTGCATGGTGTTTATTCTGAAATGAACGTCGCGTTTTCACGAAATGTGTAAACAGGGAACCAATTACATTGAACGTTTGGATTGAAAACTCGAGCCGAAATGTCTGGAAAAAAAGGTGGAAGTCCTTTAAAGCACTAGAAGAACAACAAAACCAATAACTCTTCAAAGCGGGCAGACTGCAGCAGCCTCGACTGCGTTCTTACTATCGCTTTGACCGCATATCTTCGATCTTCGTGTCCCCGAGCAGGAAACGCCCACTGAGCTACTTTGGCACACGACAGGGATGAAAGGAAACGTTGCCGGCGCCCGCTCAAGCAACTCAACGATCAACTAGGCGACAGGTGATACAGATGACCAACTCCTTTCTCACTAATTGAAAAATGCTATATGAAGTGGGGAACAGTATAGCAGCGGTCGGGTCGTCAGCTAATGATCGCTTCACAAAAATAGGTGAGCTTCGCTGGACTAGAAGACAGCTAAGTTTACCTTTTCTTAAGATAAAAAAGCGCGTTAATCATCCCTTCTGTGATGCGCCACGCATTCTGCATCTACGAAATGCCGCAGAGGCATTTATTATGCGCATTTGGCCTTTATATCTGCTCTCCAATGAGTTGCGCTGATCAGCCGGAGTTTAACACCATTTCACCAACCTCGTGGAGATGGAGGGAGCTTGTTGGCTTGGACGAGAAACAC
Organism: Heligmosomoides polygyrus polygyrus; assembly: GCA_947396885.1. Classification (NCBI taxonomy): domain Eukaryota; kingdom Metazoa; phylum Nematoda; class Chromadorea; order Rhabditida; family Heligmosomidae; genus Heligmosomoides; species Heligmosomoides polygyrus. Next base: position 84,729,377 of record OX377205.1, read on the forward strand.
AGACCATTCAAGCCTTCAAGAATCTGATTCAAGGTGCAGACAACAGCCGGCGCCTCCTCCGACTGAGCTACAACTCGCCCCACGTCCTTTCATAAGACGCCAACAGCCTCAACAGATTAGCAAAGGACACCGCAACAAAAATTTTCGGACGTTTTCCATTAATCTTGGAACGGCTATTTTATAGAGTATAGCTCTGCCCTAATAACCTAGTCGAATAGGTATTTTCATTCGAATTTCAATATTCAAAAATGGATATTCAAAAACCAAATTTTTCGAATGAACTCGAATACGAACACTCAAAAAAATCGCGTGCTTCGGATCTAATCGAACTCGAATAATCAGAAAAATCGCACTTTTCAAATATATTCGAATTCGAATATTCGAAATTTATGCGCATTCGAAACCATTCAAAAAAAATTCGAGAGCACAACTATAGTATAGAGGTTCTTCTAGCGATCAATCCACGGCCCCAAGCGGAACTCGAGTCCCGTCCCAGTTTTTTCGGGGAAGAATATTACGGCATTACATCACAAGCGCCTGTATCGAATGGAACATCCACGATTTCCTCGTTTTGAGCTCGAAGAAAGAAGCGGTTAAACGGCGCCACAAATGGAATTCTGTCAGAACGAAGTCGGTGCAACGGCAGAAGGCATCTTTGATACTACATGAAGACGTCGGATGACAAGAACTCGGCACCTTGTGAATCTACAGGAATATATGAATGGACACCAATGAGGAGAAAGAAGTGGTCTACTGTGAGTTACTGGGCACACCAACTTGTTCTACAGGGGAGTGGTGTCAGTTTTTACCACCGGAGGAAAGAACAGACCAAAACAAGTACGGCAAGTATGCAACAATAGTGCAACTATTGACGAAGGTCAGAAACTGGTTTGAGCACTGCAGTGTGCCATCTCCACCATGTACCCTCCTATCTCTATTGTTGGATAGGAGCTCCTTCCTACTTCATTACGCAGCTTGTTTGCCAGAATGGCCGACGGTTAAACCACGACGATCTTCAAGGAACAAACGGGTATGCGAATGTGACGCTGATGAACTGCTGGGTGGCAAGCACCCTCGTCTGAACGCAGCCGGGCGGCGTAGGTAAAAAGCCGGAGAACAGCAGGCGGTGGAACAACACCGACTGGTCGGCAGGAACATTCGCGAACACAGATCAATATCGAACAGATAGCACAGATCGCCACCCGTCGTTTGTCATGGGTGGAATACCGATCAGGGAAGGGCGACGTCTTCGGCAGGCATCCGGAGTGGTGTGTGGACTTAGACCTCGTTCGGAGTCCCCATGACGGCGCTTTTATACGTTCTCTGCCGGGGTCAAAGTATGCCCAATGGGCCGTCATGCTAGCCAGCACGCCTCCCCTACGGACCCACGCTCGACCCCGCCGTCGGCCGACTCAGTGAACGAGCACTGCGTGAACGGGTGTGTAAGAACAGCCGATGTTTCTTCATTCCGACGTTACTCCGATAAGGGGAGGATGACGCCTCGGTGACGCCTTCTATTGAGTCAGAGAAGGTTGCCGCCGCTTTAGCGCTTGAATATTCCGGCTGTTGTTCAAATAAAGAAGAACTTTAAATTCATAAAATACTCGTTTCGCCTCTTAACTTAAGACGAGTATTTTATAAAGAAGAGATACCCGAGGCTCATCAGTTAAGTAAGCATCTCTTCTAATTAATTTGTAATTATTATTATTTTTTGGTAGTTTTAAATTGGTGACTAAAATTAAAATAAAAATCATCCATATAACATTAATTATCTGTAGTTTGTTCATTGTGCTTTTTTCTTATTTATTTATTTATTTATGTGTTAAATATTATTTTCCAATGAATTTTTAATTCGAACCTTCCTACACAATTTTGAAAAAATTCAAATAGGTGTTACAAACAAAAGAACGCGGGGGGGAAGGCTTGAAAATATCGAAGGGATGTTAGCGTTGCGAGGGAAGAAGTGTGTCAAGAAAGATTAGGCTGTATTGGTGCGGGATGGTACGTGTGGTCATCCACATCTAATAGTCAGTATACTCAGCAAAAACGCGTATATTTGAACAACTGAGTTGATCTATATACGGTATGGCACATCTTGTATATACAGATATATATATGTACACTTATATATCTATTACAAACGAAGTCTTAAATCAAGAACATTAAGCGTACTACCAGGTCCCGTTAATATATTTTTTTATTTCAAATTTTTTAATAAAATTATTAATTTTTTAAGTTTTGTACTCCACGACTTCACAGGAGGTTTTTGTCCTCTTACGTAGATAAAGGCATTTAGGTTTCTGTACGTGCGGAATATATAAGATGGCTGCGAAAAAAACCGAAAAGGTTGGGCCATTTTCCGCTACAGCAGGAAAGCCTGACTTTCGTGTCTTGAAGTTCTATGACTTGTATCGGAGACGCGAAGTCGGAATTAAACCGGAATTTTAATATTTTTATACCATTTTCACGTCGAATTGGGAGCTTTTTAAACCAAATTGGACACTTTTCACATCAAGTTGGACACTCTTCTAAGCTAGCGTTAAGACTTTCGAAATCAAAGCGAACTCTTCCACATTGAATTAGCCTTCAGGCAGGTTAAACTACAGGCTCAAGATAGTCAGAATATTTTTTTTTGTTTAAGGAAATTTGGTGCGACCTTCTTTGATTTTTTTTTTACTTCACCTGACCCTATCAATGTAACGATTATATAAAATTTTCATTTTTTCAAGAAAAATATTGGTTTAAATTTGTATTAAAGCAAGGCAAAGACGCGCATATAGCGCATTAGAAGATCTGGTTACGCCATGCACTCAAAAAGCTCGCCGCAATTCTTATTTGATAGTGTAAATACCTCTTACATGAACCATCAAAGAGAGGATATGTGTAATTGCTACAGTTGTTTTTGTTATTTCGCTAAGAGGTGTCAAACTCTGTACGTACAGAAATTCTGCTATCAATTAAAAAAAATGGTCGCCCTCCTGCTATTTCAAACAAGCTCTGAACAATTATTTTTCCTCAGAAAAAATATAACATTTCGAGCAATGTGTCCAAAATTATCCTGACCCTTTTGGAGAGTCTCTATTTTAATGTTGAAGAAGCCCAGTTGAACTTGGCAGAGTTCGTTTTGGTTTCAAGAGTCATAGGCTTCAGCTTAGAAGAGTGTCAAATTCGATGTGATAATGGTGTATATGGCTGTAGCCAAATTTGCATTCAAATCGCTCCCACCACATCCCGTGGAAGAACAGTGCGAGCCCATCCCAAAATTATCCAAGATTGAGCAACGCCGTCTTTTACCCTTTGGTCTTTTAAATAGTATCTCGGACGATACCTTATTATGATTAACCTTTTTAGACAACTTCGGCACTCATAAGGAGAGCCTCCAAAGTGGCGGTGGGCTTTTGCGATGCAATTTCTACAGGATGTATAGTCCCGTGTTTGGAGTCCAAAACATAGTTACTTTTTTCGGAATCCTCTTCTGTGGTCGAAAAAAAAAGCCTGTGGATGCGTGAGCGCGAAGTTCATAACGCCCTGCTGCCACCCTGCCAAACGTGGCCGGTTGGCTTTGTGGTAGTGTTGTGGTTTCGGAGGAGCGTGGTGGTGGGTTCGTTCCCCCCTTATACCTGGGCTTTTGCATTTTGCGATTTATCGCCAGTGGGACCCCTTATATCCATTTCCAACACATTTTTGAACAAAAACACGGCAACAAATGTTGTTTACGTTCATCGAGCTCTTTGAAAGTCGAAACGTGAGAGTTTTTGACTTCCAGGTTAAGCAAGTCAAAAACTGATGCCTCAGCACCCCAAATAACCCCCACGCACAAAGTTCGGGCGATATTGGTGCTTCTGACCTCATCACCGTGTCAGACTGTTGTCAGACTTTACTTTGGAATCGCCGGGATAGCCGGATGCCTGATTACTCTTCGTGGCTCCACACTCTCGCAAGAATGCTCAGACGCACGAACCTAGGAATGGCTGCACAACTCCTAGATCTTTCTCAAAGCGCTTGGTTTTTTCGGAGGTTTTTCAGAGCTTGATAAGCGGTTTTGTCTATCAAATGCCACTTTGACAACAAAAATCCTTTCATTCAAGCGTTTTTGTTTGCATTTTTTTGTTTAAGCTGAACACTCAGCGAGGCCTCATTAAAACCATTCGGATGAAATCTGCACTACGAATCAAGAGCACCGACGTGATCCTGGAGCGAATGAGCGCTTGACGCAATCTTCACTGTACCTTTTGCTTCGCGGTACCACACATATCTCTATAAAGTTTTTGTAGAAAATTGTAGCTACTAAAACAAGAGGCGACAGAAGATGGTGGAGTTCGAACTAAGTGGGCTTGTTTCTTTTTCCTATGCAAGGCGGTGTCTCACCAGGGCACATTTTGATATCTCAGATTAAATAAATTTTTCTTAGTTTTCTAAGTTGTCGGTACTGCTTCTCCTTCTCCTGCCGTTCAGTTTTTTAAAGATTTTCTTCTTAGTATTTATCAGCCATTTACTCCATTTTCTCCTTCAGTGTGTATACCATGCCTTAACAATAGCACTGGCAAAAATAATTGAAATGAAATGAAATTTTAAGCTGAACAGTGGCAAGATCATGATTTTCGCTGTCTGTCCTGAGTAGGCTCTCTACCTCTAGTCCCAAGTGCCTAGTGTTGTTGTTTCACTGCTGCCTTCTAACACAACTCTTTCCTGACAGCGCCAAATTTCGATTTGGTTTCGTTCGGCGTTTCGGCTTCGCTTCTCTGCAGTCCAAGTCGTATAGCTTTATGACACAAAAATTGGGCTTCTCTGCGTCACGTTAACTGGCTTAAACCTCAGTTTTTGCAATTCTCTTGTGTTTGATACTTATATAAAATTGGATTTTTCCCTCTACCTAAGGATATCAAAATCTCTTTTTGAGAATTCATGGAGTACAAACCGTAAAGAATGGCGGGAATATTCGACCCGACCTAATAATCTCCCCACATATCACGTGTTCTATTGCTTAGCCTTCTATTAATTACCGCGTTCTCTGACCTCATCGTTGCTGGAGACTGACGGATATTTATCAGGCGATGGGGAGTACGAAAGGTCAATCAGTCATGCCTTACAGAGAAACAGGGCAGATCTCTTTATGGAGATGTCACTCGAGACGATGTCAAAAGGCTAAAGAAACCCAAAACCCAAAAAAAGAACATGGCAACCGAGGAGATGCTACATCAAAGGGTTTGTATGAATTAGTGGTAGACGACCTGATTTAACATTTTAACTCTATACAAAATACATACGAAACACGAGGAATAGTGAAAAGACGATGAATGTATTGAGAACTAAACTCTCATCTCAACAGAGGATTTGAGCACTCATAAAATAGTTGCTTTCCTGCGCCTCAAAATATTGGCGACTTAAGCTGCATTCCCCGAAGGATTTTCGGGATCAAGAATCGTGGTAAGTTATCTACCCTAGCCAAAACGGAGCGCGTCGTTGCGCGGTCCTCGCTCGTATAAAGCATAAAGGATAAGTATAAAGTATGGCGTGTTTGGGATGCGCCACGCACTCTACTTCTTCAGGATATCGTGGAGGCAATTTGAATACGTATTTGGTCTATACAATGACTTACGGTAGCCAGCTGATGAACAAGTCAGTGCTTTGCTCTTCAAAGAGAACTCTCATACCCATTCGCTGACCCCTGAGGGATGGAGGTATGAAGATTTAATTGACCTGGGGGCGGGAATCAGGTGAACGGGACAGAATTTTAGCCATCAATCGGATGAAAATCACGACATCCTAGACAAGCTCATGACATGATCTCCTTTAGCACTAAAAAATTCGCTTTTTTTGCATTTTGAAATGAGCTTTAAATCATTTGTTTTCTTTGAAAATTAAAAAAGAATAAAAGATCACTCAGTTTGCTCAATTGTGGGGGAGGTGAATTAAATAATATTTTCAAAGAAAGTCATAGTTATTCGGTAAATGCTAATTTTAATTTGGGAGATGTCCAATTTGATTTCAAAAGCGTTAAGCTTACTTAGAAACAGTCCAACATGGTTTGAAAAGTGTCTAGTTTCACTTAAAGTGTTCATTTTTATTTGAAAAGTGCAAGATTGGAGCGCAAACAGCATAGTATAGATGCTGCCTAAATGAGGATGCGCAGTAAAAAATTATGTTTATTATCTTATGTTTTATTCCTAAATTTATGAGCAATGTAATAAACAAACGCCTGGAGCAATCTCTTTGCGTGATGCAACATTTTCTGTCTTTCCACACTTTAAGCTCTTTGAAATGTGCCTAAAACAATCCTGCAGCTGAGAGAATAGAGTTTATGACCAAACAGTGAAGTCGTTATTTGAGGCATCTTGTATAGATGTGTTTTAGTGATAACTTCTTTACATCAAAAATGTATTTTAACCTTCCTAAAACTACTCCAGCTTGATCCGAAAATTTCGGAAAGCATTCAGCTCAGTATGAAAAAGGCCCATCTCAAACCGTGTGTGGTCTATCGTAAGCTATGTAATTTTTGTTTAATTATTTATCGTACGCAATCGTGTGTTGCACAGTTGAATGAAGCAAAACATAGCGCTATTAGAATGCCTCTCCATTCTTTTAATCCACTTAATGAACGCTGTTCAATTGAAAACAAACAGGAATGTTGTGGATAGAACTTTGGACCAGACGGAAGCCCAACTTGCGAACTTGCTTCCCAAGCTAAGACGTAATCCATTAGTTTACCACATAGTGTACGTCTGCCAAATATTTCTGATTAGCATATACAATTTTCACGTCAGTTTAGACATTTTTCAAATCAAAGTGGACACTCCTCTAAGCTAGCTTTGAGACTTTCGAGATCAAAACGATCTTTTACGAATCAAAATAACCTTCAGGGAGATTAAATACATAATGGTTGGAATATTTTTCCAGATAAATTTGACATAACTTTCTTTGAATTTGTTTAGCTTACCTTCCCAAAAAGCGTGATCAATTTTAAAAATTAGCTTTCGAGGAAAATTTTTAATTTAAATTTTTTTAAAGCACAGCACAGCATCAAGCGTATGGCGCACTAAAGGATCGGATCGCTTATGGAATCAGAAATTTTTCCGCAACTTTTATTTGATTGATAGTGTAAACGCCACTTACCTGAACCATCAAAGTGAGGATGTTTGTGTTCTTTGCAGTTGTTTTGTTGTATCGTTGACAAGCGCGAAACTCCATGCAAATAGAAATTCTGCTATCAGTCGAATAAAGATCGCGACGTTTTGTACCAGGATATGGCGCAACCTCATTTTGGAACTAAGAAATGGCCGACTTGCTGCTCTTTAAAACAATCTTTAATATATTATTTTTTCTCAAACAAATGAAATTTTGGCGCAGTGCTACTATGAGGGGGCCAGCACACATTTGAACGAGTTTTTATCTGTTTGACTTAGGCCCCTCTCCCTGCAACTTGCCTTACACGTATGTACGCGTCAGTTTGCGTACAATGTGGGAAATTCCACGTCACCATATCCGACTGCTACGCCTAAGTTGGTCGAAACCCATGGGCTGCCCCCCTGGTATCATTTAGCCGAAATTTTTACAAAATTTCAAACAAAGTGTGCCTTATTGGGTAGGTGAATTAAAACTTCAAAAAAGTTATACCAAAATTTTTCTTGAACAAAAAATTATTTTGGCCTTTTTAGAGAGTCTTTATTTTAATGTAGAAAACGCTCATTTCGACATGGAAGAGTTCGCTATGATTGCAAAAGTCTTAAGCTAGCTTAAAAGTGTCTAACTTGTTTTGAAATGTGCCCCATTCGACGTTAAAAATGGGAATAACTTTTTCAGCTTTTTTGCACAGATCATCCAAGCTTATCATTCCTATGACGTCCGTGAATAGACGCCGATTTTTTATCAAAATTATAGAATATTGACCTGATAACGGGTGGTCCGGAATTTTATATGCGATCCTGTGAAACGTATGTAAATTGTTGTTCAACTTAGGAATGCAGTCTACAACTGTGAAACCTGAAGAAGTAGCCACTGGACAGGACACTAGGCACTAAATCATCAGAGAATGTGGGCAACGGCAACGACAGCCGATTTTAAGCGCTGTATCTTATCTTCGAGAAGGCAGAAATGTGTTGATAACAGCCCCGCTGCAGTCCAGTGCGGAAAACAACTGCATAGCGAACTGTACGTAAAGGCGCGGGAGACAGAAGGGAGTTGTGCACGGAATCACTGCAGCTATTTGCACCTTTGCTGCTAAGGGATACCTAAATGCCCTTCAGAGGACTATTGTAGACCTGGACACCGTCGCAAATGTTGGTGCGGCCGATGGTTACATTTCTGACCAACCGTGGAATTAAATCTATATGTTCCTACGGCAGCAAGGTCGTTCCAAGCTGATTCACGTGAGGAGTCGGGAATTGCGTGTGAGGTGATGGACCTTGGTGTCGGACGGGGGGCTAGAGTGTAGCCTGCCGAATTTTCACGCGGCGGAAAGCACTTTGCTCCCCACTCCCCACAACTGCCGTTTCGTAGACGATTTCCACATGACTATGACTCACCTCAGCCGTAATTGTGAGCCTGTATTGCGTAACACATCTATTGGCGAGGCTTTGGATTCTATCAGGTTACACGAAGTAAAAATACATGAAGAACTCGGACTTGACATTTTACGCGGCTTCACTATTATGTCAACTCATGACGTAGAACATTCGTCTTATTTTACGAAGACTTCCTTCATGTTGATGGTACAGAGATGAAGAGATGGACAAATAGAGATCTCACTAGCTTTCTCACGTTAACAAGGATAGAAGATAAAGGAAGAAATTAGTAAGTCGCTCGGCAGGGTGTGCCACACATTCTACTTCTACGGAATATTATCTCGCTTCGCGTGAGCTCTGTTGTATATTTTGGTTGATAGAAGTAGAAAGCATATTCCAGTATCATTCGCCAATCTTCAAAGAAAGGCTAGCGATTAATACTGGCTTTCATATCATTCGCTCTGCATAAATAGCAGGGTAGAGAGTGATAGTCAGCAGAGCCAAAGCTCTGACTGAGGTGTACGTTTCATACCTCCAGCCTCAATAAATATTGAAAGGAAGTGGAGTACATCACCAGGGCGATAACCAAGCCAGCGAGCTGAACTGAACACCACCACAGGTTCAGATATTGTGAAGATAGCTTTTTACGCTTGTACTACCACTGTACACGAAAGAAGGAAGCAATCTTCATTGTAAACGTCTCGGCGAAATCTGACATGTTGTCGGCAAAGCCGACCTTCCTTTGATGCCTTAAGTCATCCTTTTTTTCGGTTCTTTCTTCTTGTTCTAGCGCGCTATCCATTAGGCTTCACTTGGGAAGCGCGTTGACGTTGACGGCATGGCCGTCTCCTTCGAGGCGCCCGTGGTGATCGCAAACGTGACCCATCGATAACCGTTCAGGTCGATGCGGTGGTGGCGGGAAGTGAGCGTCGAGGGAAGGCAGCGCGAGGCAGGGGACTGCCGTCGTCGACCGCTGCTCGGTCTTTTCCTTTTTCTCTTCTTGTCACTCTTCGGTTGGGGCCTCTGGGGTCTTCTCTGGTCCTGTGATTGAGCTGGGGAGCGCTAGGACCCTGGGCGGCGACCGAGACAGGGAGCGCGGTTGAGGTTCAAGTCAAGAGTTGGAAGGAAGCAAGTCTAAAGGGAGGACGAGCACTTAGGGGAGCAAGGGTCTGGTGTAGACAAGGTGTGATGATTCATGATCGTCTCTTGTTGTCCTCGGGAACGGTCCACCTTAGAAGCCGGGAGGCCCTGATCATCATCCTTAATGTATTAATCGTGTATCTCATTGTTGTATGTTAGTTGCGTTATTGTTATGTTGTATTATATTTGTAATAAAAGTTTAATTACCCAAGTTTGAGGTTTCGTCTCTACGGTTGTGGCCGTTCTATTCCTAATTCTATACCGCATGGCGTCACATATTGTGATTGTGCGAGCAGTTCATTCTTCTAGTGCAAGTCACCGTCGAGCCGAAATTGGTGCACCGGCCAAAGGATGGGAAGCACAATAAACCGTTCAACCTACTCAAAATTTCATAAGCAGCTTCATCAGTCATGTATATAAAGTCTCAAACGTTAACAAGGTAGTGAAGCTGAGCACTTACAGGTCAGCGAGTTTGATTGAAAATGGCAAACAAACGTGTTGCTACCTCGAACACATCGTCAAAGAAGCGAAAGGAAGCAAGAATGATAGAGTGAGCGCGTTTGTCACTACCTTGTTACGTCTGTGGAGCGTGAAACATAATAGTTTCAGACTGGACAGCGAGTCCGACGATATTTTCTGGGAGCGCGTCATGAATAACCGTGAAATGGAGTGGGCCATGGTAGTGAGACAGTGACGACCGAAGAGTGGGACCATCAGAAGCAGCAAAGCCGTCTGCTGGTCGAACACTGGAGACAAATGGAAAAGAACAAGCACGTTGATGCCAAACAACCTCTGACCAAGTTAACGACTACGCAGAAGTTGCTCCGCGATTCGCTGAAGGCTCGGGAGAAGTTGGCTCGTTTGGGAAGCCGTTATATTGCGACAGCATTGGTCCATAAAGAGCAAGAGAAGAAGGACCATGTGGACGAGAAGACAATCGAGCAACAGGTATGGATGACTATAAGGGAAATGAGAGAGCAGCGTCGCACTCTCCAGGTCGCCATAGACGACATGGAGAGTTATCTCACAGCCGAAGAAGGCACATTAAGGAAGCTGGAACCATCGAGGGATTCGGGCTGTTCGTACGAGGAGCTACTACAACAACTGAAGGAGCTGAACGAACGGAAGGACGATAGGGAAGCGCTGGTAAAGCAGCTGCAATAGAAGGTTAAGGAGCTCGACAGCAAGGTCGAACATCTAGAAAGAGAGAAGGGAGCGCGCGAGTTACAGCTGCAAGGAACAGTAGACGAACTCGAGACATCCAACGTCTCGAGAACGAGAGGGAAGCACGGGAACAGGAAGCAAGAGCGGTGGTAAGAGAGTCCCCCCCCCCCCGCAGACGACCAAGAGTACTGGGAAAGGATGGTAGAAGAAGTACATGTCCAAGAACAGGGCGATGAAGACTTGCAGGACATCAACGATCCGGATGATCTCGAAATGAGATCAGAAGACAACTCTCAGGACGGAGAGGATCTGGAAAGGGAGCGCGAAGCAGACGACGAAATTGAGCAAAGTCGTCAACTGAGAAGGGAGTTCCTTAGGGAGCGACTAGCAGAGCTCGAGGACAGAGCGAGGGCCACGACGAGGCCTACGAGTCATCCCTGAAAGGAAGCGCGAATGGATATCGCAGGGCATCTGCTCGATGATGGAATGTGTATTTTGTAGGGAAGCTGGCGAGCATTACTCTGAATCGTGCCCAGTCGTGCCCAATGGGGATGACTGATACAACATCGTTGTGAAGCGCGGAAGATGTATCCGGTGCATGAAGCACTGTGAAAGGAGAGGCTTTTGCAGCTATAAGGACAAGAAGTGTTTCTACTGCAAAAGAGCCAAACGCACCATCTTTGAACAGTACACGCCTACCGATTCCGGTCACCATTCAGCGCTCTGCACCATACCGGACAGAATGGAGGAAGCAAGAAGGGAGCTCGACCGTATGGAGCAAGATATGCAGCAGTGCCAGTGGGAGCTGGCCCACCTCTGAGCATTAAGGTGAGCGGGAGTGTCGGCAAAGTCGACCTTTCTTTGATGCCTTAAGTCACCCTTTTTTCGGTTCTTTCTTCTTGTCCTAGCGTGCTATCCATTAGGCTTCACTTGGAAAGCGCGTTGACGTTGACGGCATGGCCGTCTCCTTCGAGGCGCCCGTGGTGATCGCAAACGTGACCCATCGATAATCGTTCAGGTCGATGCGGTGGTGGCGGGAAGCGAGCTTCGAGGGAAGGCAGCGCGAGGCAGGGGACTGCCGTCGTCGACCGCTGCTCGTCTTTTCCTTTTTCTCTTCTTGTCACTCTTCGGTTGGGGCCTCTGGGGTCTTCTCTTGTCCTGTGATTGAGCTGGGGAGCGCTAGGACCCTGGCCGCGACCGAGACAGGAAGCGCGGTTGAGGTTCAAGTCAAGAGTTGGAAGGAAGCAAGTCTAAAGGGGGGACGATCACTTAGGGGAGCAAGGGTCTGGTGTAGACAAGGTGTGATGATTCATGATTGTCTCTTACTGTCCTCGGGAACGGTCCACGTTAGAAGCCGGGAGGCCACAGTTCGTAGTGATCATCATCCTTAGTGTATTAATCGTGTATCTCATTGTTGTATGTTAGTTGCGTTATTGTTATGTTGTATTATATTTGTAATAAAGGTTTAATTACCCAAGTTTGAGGTTTCGTCTCGACGGTTGTGGCCATTCTATTCCTAATTCTATACCGCGTGGCGTCACATATTGTGATTGTGCGAGCAGTTCATTCTTCTAGTGCAAGTCACCGTCGAGCCGAAACATGTGTTTGCCTCTACAAATGTGGTCATGCGCAGAACCCAGAGGAACAGATAGGCGCGGTCTGTCTTGCATTTCATTCCGGTGATCGTCGCTTTGCTGGAGCGGACATCCGATTTTCGTATTACGGTGAAATACGGTAATTTACGGTAGCTGCGGGTGCGGACGTCGTGGTCTACCGATTTCGCCCAAACTTCGTCCGTGTGGGTTATCTGGAATGCTGATAACGAATCTATCATCCGTTTTTCGTATTAGACTAGAGTACGGCAGGTAACGGTAGGTACGGGTGATTAAGGTCACGATCACCGATTTTTCCTAAACTTCGTCTATGGAGTACTGGGGCCGTATGCTATTCTCGCCCGACTCAGGGACGGGACGGCGCGAAAAATCGATAGCGCATGATGTGCATACCGGGGATGTGGGCGGAGACCGCCTCATACCCGGCCGCGGACGGTGATGACATCCGTCTTTGGTACTACGCTGGAGTATGGTAGATTCGTGATCAGCACCCCAGAAAACCCTACATGTCTTGGAATCTTGAAAGTATAACAGTGCCAGTTAAATGAATAAAGAATTAAATTGATTAGATATGGGAATAAGTTAAGCGAAGGACGACAGATCTATCCCCAGGAATCGTCTGGTTTCAGCAGCATAGGTAGACCTTATAGAACGCTATGTTCGAGATAAGGAATCCTTCCAATCTCTGCTTTGCTGCAGCATATGGGCACTATTGTACCTTACGGACTCCAGAGGACGAGCAGAGGTCGAAAAAAAATCGCGCAAACTTCGCCTAAAGGGGTTATTTGGGGTGCTGATCACGAATTTTACATTCGTTTTTAGAATTTCGGCCGATTACGGCAGGTTACGGTAGGTACCGGTGACTAAGGCTGTCGAGATCATAATCACCGATTTCGCCCAAACTTCGCCTATGGGGGTAATTCGGAGTGCTGATCACGAATTTGACATTCGTTTTTCGTTTTACGCTGGAGTTTGGGCGAAATTGGCGGCCATTACCTTAGTTACCCGCACCTACCGTAATCTACCGTACTCTAGTCTAATACGAAAAACGGGTGTCAGATTCGTGATCAGCACCCCATATAACCCCCTAGGCGAAGTTTGGGCGAAATAGGTGATTATCACCTCGACAGCCTTAGTCACCAGTACCTACCGTAATCGGCCGAAATTTCAAAATCGAATGTCAGATTCGTGATCAGCACCCCAAATAACCCCCTTAGGCGAAGTTTGCGCGATTTTTTTTTCGACCTCTGCTCGTCCTCTGGAGTTTGTAAAGTACAATGGTGCCGAAAACACCGTGGTTCTTCCCCTAAGCACCTTACTAGGGAAGGGTTTCGACCTCCCATGGAACTTCAAGATGGGACCAGGATCATTAGAAAGAGCTCGGAATGCTGATTACGAATTTGACATTCGTTTTTCGTTTTACGCTGGAGTTTGGGCGAAATTGGCGGCCATTACCTTAGTTACCCGCACCTACCGTAATCTACCGTACTCTAGTCTAATACGAAAAACGGGTGTCAGATTCGTGATCAGCACCCCATATAACCCCCTAGGCGAAGTTTGGGCGAAATAGGTGATTATCACCTCGACAGCCTTAGTCACCGGTACCTACCGTAATCTACCGTAATCGGCCGAAATTTCAAAATCGAATGTCAGATTCGTGATCAGCACCCCAAATAACCCCCTTAGGCGAAGTTTGCGCGATTTTTTTTCGACCTCTGCTCGTCCTCTGGAGTCCGTAAAGTACAATGGTGCCGAAAACACCGTGGTTCTTCCCCTAAGCACCTTACTAGGGAAGGGTTTCGACCTCCCATGGAACTTCAAGATGGGACCAGGATCATTAGAAAGAGCTCGGAATGCTGATTACGAATATGGGTGCTAAAATTGCAAAATGAAATTCCTGAGCGAGTTATGGCCTGCCGAATGCGACGGGCCTCACCACAGGCGGGCCATGCGATGCACCTGGCGCGAGAATGGTGAGTCATCGGGGCCCCGTAAGAGGGGCCGCCGGCTGCGGCGGTGGCGTAGAGGTAGTGCTCCTCCTCGCCAGGTGCGACGTCGTTAGTTCGGTACCCATTACTGCCGGTTTTTTTGCACAACATAATTTATCTTCGAAATGATCTTTTGTTCTGAATGATATTGATTAAATAGCGAGGAAAACTACCAAACACGCTTGTAAAAATGCTTGAAGGCAAGACACTGGTATGGTCAAATTTTTATTTACTATTTTGCGCAAGTAGAGTCCAAATCATATATTGAACAACTAGAGGTGTTTTTAACAACCTTGGCATTCGTGGAACAAAGCAAATAAATGTGTGAAGCAACATGTTGCCCACACACTGCACATCTTATACATGCAGCCTCTCTACAACCAGCAACAAAACAGTCACAAAACAAAACAAAACAGTGCTGAACAGCCTTCGTCACCTAGAAAGAATAAATGTCCTAATCATACACTGAAAATGATATGCAACAGATGAGCATACCTGATCGACAGTCACAGCTGTGGTGTCAAAGTGAATAATATTCTGATAGATGGCACTCGAGTTTTCTTCGCCCTCGTCATCACAATGGTCCCAATCTGACTCGTCATCAGTAGACACATCTGATCCCAAATTTTCATCCATTTCCACATCAACTGAAGCTGCCGCACCGTCACGTAGAATAGCTGCGAATCTTCTAGCGATCTTCTTCTCTTCACGAGTTGGTGCATCGTTGTCGTCTGGCACCCCAAATTCAGCAAGAAGAATGTACACCACCTTTGCTGGTGAAAAGGACATAGTGAGTGAAGAAAAGGCAGTAGATCAACGACATTTTGTTCTTCCTCATCCTACACTTACCACTTCCCTTTTTGCTTCACACATTTTTTGCTTTGTTCCACGAATGCCAAGGTTGTTAGAAACACCTCTAGTTGTTCAATGTATGATTTGGACTCTACTTGCGCAAAATAGTAAATAAAAATTTGACCATACCAGTGTCTTGCCTTCAAGCATTTTTACAAGCGCATATGGTAGTTTTCCTCGCTATTTAATCAAATACGTGTCATAATTTAGAACAAAAGATCATTTCGAAGATAAATTATGGTATGCAAAAAAAAAAACCGGCAGCAACGGGGATTGAACAACGACGTCGCACCTGACGAGGATAAGCACTACCCCTACGCCACCACCGCAGCTGGCGATCCCCTCTTACGGGGCCCCCATGACTACTATTCTCGCGCCAGGTGCATCGCACGGCCCTCCTGTGGTGAGGCCCGTCGCATTCGGCAGGCCATAACTCGCTCAGGAATTTCATTTTGCAATTTTCACACACATATTCGTAATCAGCATTCCGAGCTCTTTTTAATGATCCTGGTCTCATCTTGAAGTTCCATGGGAGGTCGAAGCCCTTCCCTAGTTAGTTGCCTCTCGCACAAATGAAGAACTTAGTTTGCCTAATACACTCTACCAGCGCCTTAAGTCTTTGAAAGATCTTTAGAAAGCGACAGCGCGCGCAAGCAATATTTGCTCGTATTTCTCAATGTCTTCAGTGCAATTACGGATGAAACATCATTTCTGGGTCTTTGGTTGAACGAAATTGCTTTCTTGTTGTTTCTTGTTGTTGTCTTTGACTGTTTTCATTGACTAGGACAGATCTTATATGTGTATTAATTGATACGACCTTACATATTCTGTAGCTTGACTAAGACTTGCCGTTTGAGGAATTTTAGTCTATTCTGTAGTCCTCGTCTTCTGTTTCATCTCGTGATTCAGATTATTAGGTCTGGAGAGAAGCGAAGTGGCAGAAGATGGTTGGATGCAAATCTGGAGAGGGGGTCGGTCCAGTATTTCTTCCAAAGGTAATAGCTTTTAGCTGCAGTAGACCTAGATGTCCTTGTTTAGCTGGAGAGGCTGTGGCTGTGATGGGTATGCTAATCTCAAACATTTTCGAGAAATTCTAGGTACGTTACGGAAGAGGCGAAGGGTGGCCCCTCTCATGCTCCTACTTAAGCCTTGGACCGAGCGTTAAAAGACGTCCCATGTGCTATGATTCTATGATCGTCGTGTCTGATGGTACAGTACCTTCGCTCGATCACCAAGGATAACCGACTTTTCAGGATGTTCGTATGCTTTCCAGTTCTGCACGTTCACTGAAGACGTACTGGGGATTCAATAGAGGAAAGAGTGTGTTACACAAGGTAAGTGCGGATTGCTTCATTGGTCGCAAGAGAAAGGGATGTCTGTAAGAGCAGTTCCGAATGCGGAGAGAAAACATCTCTTTCACCCACACTAGGATTGAAAGGCATCTCTCCTGCACGTAGGAGTAATGCCGGGATTACGGGTTTTGTTCGAGTAAGAGAAGTAAATTTAAACATAGATCTCCATACTCACGGGAAAACTGTGCAGCTTCCCTTCCAAAGTTCTTTGTCTTACAAAACTAACCACCAAAGGTTGATACATACCATTTCTCATAATTTTCATCATTTGTGGCTACGAGTAGCGAGTCGAGAGGCAGTGGAAAGTTTTTCGCGACTCCAGATGTCGACGAGAGGTCAAACCCCCCCCCCCTCCCAACCCGTTTCCTGGGGGCGTTATTTGGAATGCTGATCACGGATATGATATCCATATTCAAAATTTCCTCAATCACGGTGGGTTAGGGAGAAAGGCGGATCTATCCTAGTCCGGGGGGCCACATAACTAAAAAGTATTATATGTGACAAATTCATTCAAGACTTACAGAGTGGCTCCTACATAACTACACAGGACCTAAACAAGAAAAATCACGAAGAAAAAACGAAAAAAATTGCATTTGTTACGGTTGTAAGAAGACAAAGTTGTGTGCCCTCCTCACCATGTTAGATCCTGGTTATAACATGTCAAGTCGCAGTCAGCACGCGGCATGACTCTATTACATCGCTCTTTGCCTCGCCGAGACGGTTGTAAACCGCGGCGATTTTTGTTTGTTTGTTTGTCCGTTTCTGGTTTCTTTTAGGTTAGGTTTCGTTCTCTAGAAGCCGCTCGGTAAGTATTAATTCCCTTTGTTGCACAGTTTTCAGTTATGTGCCCCCCCCCCCGTACTAGGATAGATCCAGAAAGACAGTCTGCGTCAGTAGAATCGTTTTCTTCACCTATGTAGTCGGAGTTGAGGGCGCCTGCAGCGCAGTAAGGAGGAGGTGCCGACTGTCAAGGCGCGATAGGTATATCCTAGCTAAGAGACTCAATAGGCTTCCGAAGCACCTTCCAACAAAATTTTACGATTTTTGTACTAAAAAGGATCTGAAGCTTGTCACCATTTTCTGCCATATCCTCCAATTATTCATCTGCAAGAAACGATCTTAAAAACTGAAGTAGGACGTTTAGAGGGACGTGCAGTTTGTGTCCAAAAATTAGCAACTACTACTGAGCGACTACTACTGATGCACGCGATGCCAGGTTCTTGGTTCGGATCTCCCGCCCAGGTCAACCAGGCCTTCAACTCCTCCGGGGCGGTTTTTAGCCGGTAAATTGTTACCAGACTTGTCTGGGAAGGGTAAAGCGCTGAGTTGTTCATCGGCTGGCCATCACAAGTCATTGTGTGACAAAATACGCATTGAAAGCGCCTCCACGACATCCCGCAGAAGTAAACAGGACGCGTGGCGCATCATTAAAGGGATTGAGTAACTCCGCCTCTTGTCCTCTATGTGGTCGGGCTTATTTTGCCACTTTCTACTCTGAGATGGAAAGTAGTCCAGGAAAAGTGACAGATTAGTAAAGGAATAACAGCTTCGTGGTCACCAGCTTGAACAACTCCCAACAGGGAAACATAAGGACGAAATTGTTGGATATGATCCCACAACACTTTACTCACCAGCGTCGTAACTTACCGTACTCTCAAATTAACTTTCCCGGGCGATTTTTGAGCGAAAATTTTCTTCGACCTCTGATCGTGACAGCACAATAGTGCCGCCGAAAGTTCTTCTTAATGTTTGATGTCATCACCGCTGATCTCTGTGATGACTTCTTCGTCATGTCGTTCATGGATTTGCTTCAACTATGATTGTTGTTTCGGTAATAAGGCAGTTTGTGCCCACTTCGCAACCGCAACGGCGAAGCACTTGTAATTTGCGCAAGCAACCCATCGCCAGTGGTTGGTGAAGAGGCCCAATCAGTACCGTTATTTTGTGGTCTTAAATAGATACTAGATGGTGTTTTAGGAGTGGGTTCTAACATATAAATTTTTGCGGAACTCTTAGATAGCTGATGATTGTTTAGATGAGCACGCAGAACACAGCGAT
This sequence comes from Heligmosomoides polygyrus polygyrus, assembly GCA_947396885.1. NCBI lineage: Eukaryota > Metazoa > Nematoda > Chromadorea > Rhabditida > Heligmosomidae > Heligmosomoides > Heligmosomoides polygyrus. Next base: position 84,748,045 of record OX377205.1, read on the forward strand.
TTCCACGAACAAGGATGGGCACATTTTGATACGCGTTTTGGTAAAACCGGGAGCGAAAATGAGCGCAGTAACAGGTAAGATTTTAGCGCTTGGAGTTTCCTGTCACATACGCATCAAATCTATCAAATCTTTGTGATTGAAGTTTGGTCCGAGCCAACCAAACCTTCCATTCCTCCAAGATGGTGTGGGTGGATTGAATCGTCTAGAAAGGTTGTTAAACTGTTAGGATGTTTTTTATAGCCGTTGGCCAATATTTTTATCCACTTTTTTAATCGGCTTAAGCCTATTTAAAAAGTGAATACCAATCTTGGTCAGCTGCTTCAACAAGAACATACTAACACTTTAACAACGACATGCCAACATTCATCCAAAGTCGAACTTGGCAGCTCTTAATGATGTGTGGGAAGGGTTAAACTTATTTGTTAATCGGCTACGGACCTAAACTCATTGTATAGGCGAAATATGCATGCCGTTGTGAAGCAGGAAAAATGGAGTGGCTCCCCAACTAGTGTAAATGTCTATTTTATGGTCACTGTAAGAAAAATAGAAAGTTGCTCGCTTACACACGCCTAGAATTGCGTCACTAGCGGGTTAAGGAACAAATGAACTGCCAGCAAAGGGAAGATGTGTTTCGCCTAAAGGGTTCGGTGAACAAACAAGCATCATTACTTGCTACATAGGGTTGAAACCAACAGGTGATCACTACACCTCTGCCACAGCTTTGCTGTCCTTAGCCATTTTCTGCCAGTCCAACCAAGCCTTGCATCCTTCCGGGGTAGGTGAATTGGTGCTGGACTTCTCTGAGAAGGATAAAGCGCTGACTTGTTCAACGGTTGACCGGTATGTCATTGCATTCACCGACCCCGGAGGCCTTCCACCACTACGCGATCGGTGAATTGGTACCAGACTGACCTGTATAGCAACGACGAAACGCTGATTTGTTCATCGGCTGGCCACCGCAAGTCATTATATGACCAAATACGCATTCAAATCGCCTCCACACATCCCGTGGAAGTAGAATGCGTGGCGCATCCCAAAAGAGATTGAGTAACGTAGTCATTTATTTCTATCCGTAATGGGTTAAATATGGCGTTAAGGATTTAGCACATTTGCTTAAGCCTGGAGCGGCTGGTAGAGGGGCTATATGTTGTTACAGGATGTTTTGTTACGATCAAAACTCTTGCGCCAGGCGGGACTCGAACCCGCATCTTCTACTTTCCGGGCAGGGATGTTCGCCTTACACCACCGGCGCTGTTTGACCGCACGTAACATCCGCGATATCCTCCAGGTCTGTCAGCACCCACCCGTGATACGGGGAGACCGGCCGCTGATGGCGCAAGAGTTTTGATCGTAACAAAACATCCTGTAGCGACATATGGCGTTAATCATTCCCTTTTAAAATGCGCCACGCATTCTACTTCTATGGTATACCGTATAGTTAATTTAAATGCGTATCAGACCTATACAATGGCTTGCGGTGGCCAACCGATGAACGAGTCAGCGCTTTGTCCTTCCCAGACAAGTCTGGTACCAATTCACCGTCCCCGAAGGGATAAAGTGCTTTGTTGGTGAAGGAAATTCGGCACAGATAGGGTCGGGTCACCTTGTAGGAAAGCCCTATACATCGTTATGTGTTGTTAGAAATTTCAATTTTTATGCAGCACCGGTGTGTTCCATCCCTATGATGAACTGAGCTAGGTCATTTCTGATCTTAATGGACATACAAGGTGACCCCCTCCGAGCCTATTTGCGCCGGAAATTCGAACTAAGAATCACGATTCGGGGTGCACACCGACTGCGCTCGACGTGCCCAAGCGGCCTACTACTGCAGTATAAACAGCATTCATAGCATAAGGGTCCTAGTTTTGCAACATCTTGGGTAAAGCTTCATCAACTGCATACTCAGAAATTTCACATGCAGTTGGTGTACGATCCAGACCTTGAAGTCTCAAGCTCATTGAAAGGAAATATGAATAAAATCGAAGCCTGTGTGTAATTTTAGGTGTTGGAGTGATGTATTGTAAAACATAGGGCATGATTGAGCCAACAAAATGCTTCATGTTCTAGAGCAGCAGCTAGGGTGGAGTGTATAGGTGCATATTCGAAGGAAGGAAAACATGGATCGCCTGGGCAACAACCTCGTTTCGGGGTTCTTCGCATTCATGCGGCGGTTAGCGCCTCCGCTAAGTTTTCATGCACCCATAACCCTATTTATGGTACCAATAAGGTGATGTGCCCGTAACGAACACCAGACCTAGACTTTTACCATCTAACTTATGTAAAGTCGGTCCCTGCTTCATCTCCCTCTCGGTCGCCCAGCCACTATCTGTTGTTCAAACACTTTAGGCCATTGGTGGCTCCTGAGCTTTAGATATTGCTTTACAAGTGGGGTATCAGTTGATGATGTTTGTGCTCTGATCTGTTTCCGAAGTATGTGTTGTGTGTCGAAGAAAATGAACGAATAAATGAAAATGGGCTGACGTCAATCAACCCCTGTGCACTGGTATGCCATCCATTCTACTTCCGCGAGATACTTCGGGGAAACGAATGCGTTTCTGTTCTATGGAAACGCATCGAAGTTAGTGCTGTATCCCTCCTCCTCGGCACCAATTTATCTGCTCGGAGATTGGCCATGTGGCTCAAACCATGAGTCGATTCTACTTTAACGGGATGTCGTGGAGACAATTTTACGACATATTTGTCCTTTTCATTGATGTGCGGATAACAGACAAGTCAGAAAACTCCATGTCCGACTTCCCATGAATCTCGCCACAAAGTTCCGTGTTGAATTGTTGGTTTCGTGAAGTTGTGCACCGAGGTTGTTATAGCACTTTATTCGGCTTACATTTTGGCGGTTTAGACTTCTTTGAAGCTTGGAAGAGTCCAAATAACACTTGAAAAACTACTCCCCTAAAGGTCATTTCATACTATAGAAAGAAATTCGAAGGTGAATGAATGAAACTGGTGGAGCTCCACGGCTTCCACCGCAGAGGTTAACCTTCCGTCGTTTATCCACATCGCTCTCGTTTCATTCACGTTTGAATTTCTTTCTGGGCATGAAATGACCATTCTGAGAGTAGTTCTCCAAGTGTTACTTGGACTCACTCAGGCTCCGAAGGAGGCGGAACCACCTAAACCTGAGCCGAATAAGGTCTATAACAATCTCGGTACACAGCTTCACGAAACCAACGATTCAACACGGAGCTGTGTGCCGAGATTCATGGGAAGTCGGACATGGAGTTTTCTGACTTGTCTGTTATCCGCACATCAAACTATAGGTCAAATACGTCGTCAAATTGCTTCCATGACATCCCTTGAAGTAGAATCGACTCAATCAGGCTCCGAAGGAGCGAAACCGCCGAAACATAAGCCGAATAAAGGTCTATAACAATCTCGGTGCACAGCCTCACGAAACCAACAATTCAACACGGGACAGGTCAGTGTTTTATCCTTCCCGGTCAAATCTGACTCCGGAGGGAAAGGCTTGTTTGGGCTTGACGGGAAATCCGAACTAAGAACTTAGAGTCGGGTGTACGCGGGCCGGCGCCTTCTCATATTGCGCTGCCACCGATTAGAATAGATCTAAAGAGCTAGTGGTCTAGGAATCGTCTGAAACTGGCTGGAGTTGAAATGGCTAGCTTTGTCGGTTAATGTGGGAGCCTAATTTAGTTGGCACCACCATTCATCAGTCAGTAGTTAAGGTCACAAGTGACACTCGTTGCAGACGTTGGTGAGGACGAAGTGGGTGTAGCGGTTGCTGCTCCACCACGAGAAGGGGAAGCGAACAGTGAGCTTGTCGACTACATGAGGAGCGTACTGGGACTGAAGAAAAGCGAGCTCACTCTGGACAAGGTATGCAGGATATAGAACACTGGATTCGCTTCGTCCTTTAACTGTACGCGAAAGTTAAGGGTGGAAAGTCGCGGTCGAAAACGCTGCTCATCAACTCGACGCGGATCTCCTCTGCGGAAGTCGCTGCAAAACTGAGGGCCGCTGCTGAGCAATGACCGGCTGCAACCTGTTGTACTGTACTTATATTTGTCCACTTCAAGCGCATACCGGTTTTCTCTCTGCTCCTCACGCCTCATCGCACGTGGAGGACTGTTATCGTTGGTGATGTTTACTGTGCTTGGAATTGATTTTTTCCCGATGCTGCTTTCTATCGATTTGTTTCCTATCTGATTAGCGTGCGAGTAGCAGCTGTTTTTCAATGCTGTATAAAAATTGCATGACTATTGGCCTACACCGATGTTATGTTTCTTCCATGATTCCTCTATGCTTTCGTTATTGTCGCCCTTTTAATGCGACTTATCTGGAAATGCAGAGCCTATACTGGGCAAATAGGCGCTCATAGTAAGCGTGTAGAACAGTCCCACCTTACTTCTTGAGTGCTGACGTTTCGGACCGCCCTCAGGTAGTCGTAATATCACTTTATTTTCTTTATTTCCTCGCCTTATTTCTTCATTAGGGAACATGCTAGCGCAGTCAAAGGTAGCGACAGCCGTCTCGTGCACCTGATTCCATGTTCTTGGTTCTTTCATCTTTCTTAAATTCGTCTAAGGGTAGGAACGAAACGAATGAATTTCATGTTATATGTGTTGTCTAATTGGTTAGGATCTTCTTTTCATCCCCCAGGCCAACCAATTCTTCCAGCACTTCGGGGTCAGTGAATTGCTGTCAGACTTATCTGGAAAGGATAAAATACTGACCTGTTCATCGGCTGTCCACCGGATGTCGCTGTATAGGCCAAATAGGCATTCAAATTGCCTCCACTGCATCTATTAGAAGTGGCTCATCTTAAATGGGTTGAGTAAGTGTAAGTCCTCCGTTATTGTTATAGGCTAACTATTGAACTATCTGTTTTTGCTTGTTGCTGCATGTACGAATGTTGAAATTAGAACAGTAAAGATGATTGATTTGCGTTTCGCAAGCTTTTCTTGGTCACCTGTCTGTCAGTGATGACCTGTCGTCCCGTTGATCATCGACTTGCTCGAGCGGGCGCCAGCAGCTTCTCCATTCGTCCCTGTCGCGTGCCAGAGCGCTCCAATGGATCCTCCTCGCTCGAGGGACACGAAGAGCGCATTATCGGTCGTTCAGGGCTTTCAAGAAGAAGTCCGACCAACGCGCTGGTGGGCGTCCTGGTGTTCTCTTGACATCCCGCGGAATCCAGCTGGTAACGGCTTTCGTTCATCGGGTGTCTGTGAAGCGCATTGCGTGACCGGCCCACGTAATTTTCGACAACTTGTGTCAAGGACGACACGACGTAGGACTTGTACCCGCTAATAATGAGGTGGTTCAGTGGATGTGAGAGCGAGTATAAGGGATGAGGGAAGAGTTTATTGCGAGACCAACTGGTCTATGTACAGGTGGAGCCAGAACTGCCGAGAGCCCGCTGGTTGCAGACGATGGTGACTTGGCCCACGCGACAGCGTCTCTGACCTTCGAACGGCGAAGGTCGGAACTCCGGAGGCCTTCTCTTACTTGCGTGAATCGTGTCACTCCGAGCATCGTCTCCTCGATTCCACGATGCGCGACGCTGATCGCGTGTTCATCTTTCGTACAGCCCAGGTCTCTGAGGCGTATGTTAGGGCAGGAAGAACAGTGGAGTCGAATAGGTGGGCACGGAGTCGGACGTTCTTCGTCTTCTTCGCGACTTCTTCCACGTTCTTCTTCCACGTTCTTGAAAGCTCCCCAGGCCGCTCGTTTCCTCATGTCAGCTCTGGCGCTAGATCGTTGGTCATATTGACTTCGCGACCCAGATACACGTAGCTGGAGCATTCGGAGATGTTCGTTCCGTTGAGGGAGAATGATCAGAAACTTGTCCGTTTCTCATAAACGTCGTCTTCGTAAGATACAGCTGCAGTCCAACGTTCCCACATCCACGATCGAAGTCGGCCAGCATTCGCTCCCTCTGGCTGATGCTCGGTGTTATGAGCACGATGTCGTCAGCGAAGCGCAGATGCTGCAGCTGCCGGCCGTCGACCGTTACTCCCATGTCTTCTCCTTCTAGTTTGCACATGAAGATTACGAGGGTGGCGCTGAAGAGCTTCGGTGATATGGTATCCCGCTGCCGAACCCCTCTCTTTACGTCGATGACAACGTCGTTGTAGAATGGTGAGATCTTGGTCGTGAATCCACTGTACAGCTCTCAAAGGACTCTAATGTACTGAGTAGAAACACCCTGAGTGAGCAAGTTGTCAATGACCGCTTCAGTTTCGACGGTGTCGAATGCCTTTTTCAGGTCGATGAACGTAAGATACAGTGGCAGCTTGTACTCTCGCAATACTTCGATGAGCTTCGTAAGGGTGTCGCCCGGGCCACCGTTAAGAGGTACGGCGTCGTCAAAGAGTTAGATTCGATGTGAGTGATGAGGCAATATTCCTTCTAACAAACGTTTCAAGTGCCATCATTGGAAAACTACGAAGTTTGCCAAGACAGTGGTTTAGCAATGGACTTTGTCGGAATTAAGTACAGTCACACCAGGATAGCTCAACACCTGCATGACCTTGGGAAGATATACAGATATGGTGCATGGCTACGCATGAAAACTGAGTGGCCACTAGCTACAGCGCTTTTAACGGTACCTCCCTCTGTGGGTTTTTGAGCGGGGAGCAGCTCTGTAAAACTTCGTTGTCGTTTAGGTAACCCGCAAGATTACCTCGTCCTCCCTTACAACGAACCCTTTTAGGGAACTGTGATCTATGGATCCCAGGTAGTGCATGGAACTCCTGCATGGTCGATTTGGCCTGCCATCTCTCGCCCATGCTCTTGTTATTCTCCTTTCATCAAATTATTAAGTAGATTTCTCTTCTTTCATGAGACTAATTCATAGCATCTCATCTCCATCATTCGTATCAGCTTTGAATTGTCTTGCTTTAGCTGATCGCAGTAGTAATGCTTTTAATACCTTTTCACCTCACCCTGGCGTACCAAATAATACAAAGCCTGTACCTTTGACAGTCGGATACTTATCGTCTGATCCCAGTAACAGTTTGACGGGAGATTTTACTTAAAGGATAATGGATACAGAACGGCGTTACTCAATCCCTTTTGAGATGCGCCACACATTCTACTTCTACGGCATGTCGTGGAGGCGATTTGAATGCGTATTTGGCCATACAGCGATTTGCGGTGGCCAGCCGATGGACAATTCAGCGCTTATTCCTTCCCAGGCAAGTCTGGTACCAATTCAACGACCCCTGAGGGATGGAAGGCTTGGTTGGCCTGGGCGGGAAATCCGAAGCAGGGACCTGGTATCGGGTGCAGGCGACAGCGGAATCCTCCTTCGACTGCTCTCAGATTTCACTTAATCTGAAGCAAATATGTGGGTGGAACTGAAAGTGTGTCGGATCTTCAGCACTGGAGCAAACCGCTGTTAGATCTACCAAGTCCGGAAGCCAATACAGCCTAAGCGAAGGAGTTGTGGCTCAAAATGGCCTTATTTTTCGCTTCGGTGGCTGAAAGAGAACGCAACAGTGACCACGTAGAAGGATTCCTGGAGCAGAATTAAAGACCAGTTGTGTTCATCGTCTATCCAGTGCAGATGATTGTATAGCCCAAATGCGCATTCAACTGTCCTCCTATTCTGTAGAAGTAGAATATGTGGCGCATCCTAAAAGGTATTAGCTAACGTCGTTTTTTCCTTTTATTAATTTGTGTTCAAAATTTAACGATCAGATTGCACCCATACTGGGCGCGTGGTTGCGCAGTCGAAGGGGGCGCCGGTTGTCGCGTGCACCGGATTCCCATGTTCCTGGTTCATGTTTGCCTTCCAGGTCAACCAAGGGTTTCAACCCTCCGTGGTCGGTGAATTGGTGCCAGACATGTCTAGGAAGGATAAGACACTGCAATGTTCATCGGCTGGTAACCGCAAGTCATTGTATGGCCAAATACGCAATCAAATCGTCTCCGCGGCACCTATTAGACGTAGGATGTGTGGCGCATCCCACAAGGGGTTGATTAGCCGTCCTTGTCCTTTACCCTTTATGTTCAGAATTAGTCTGCAAACTATCTCAGCATTAAGAAAATTGATGTTTGTGAAGGTCACTAAATGTTTTTTTTTCTGACCACGAAACGTTGGCACGCATCAGAAGCTTCCTTCATTTCGAACCACAAGTTATCTCTTGCGAAAACCGAAGATAAACGGCCATAATGGTGCTGCGGCATAAGTTGACCGAACTGCGTTAGATAGGTGTAAATAGCGGTGATTTTTTATTTCATTTCAGTTTATTTTTTGCAGATACTGTGCGCCTTAAAGAATAAACGAAATAAATGCTGTAGATTAAGCCAGAATACATGACATATGTTTGGTTTGAGTGTTCTTTAATTATTACTATAAGCACTTTTCGAATGAGTACACCGCCATTGGGTCACCAGTCGACTTTTTCCATCAGCGAAAAAATTAGGTGGTCGAGATTCGATAAAATCCACGAAAGCTGTTTTGGCTTGGTCCTGATTGGTGAAAATTTTACCAGCGAGAAAGTTCTGAAAGTGTTCGAAAAGGTTGTAGTCGGTTGGTGAGAGGTCGATTTAAAGCGCATGTGGGACTACTGCGCTATACGCGCACCACTGGATAATTATTTCTCTTCTGAATCGGTTATGACCGTCTCAGAGCTGGTCCTTTCGAATTATTTCACATGCAAGCATTGTGCTTCATTTCTGGCAGTGAATCCTCCCGGTGTACAATAGAAATTCGAAAACGATTAGCGCGTTGTTTTGTTCTTACCGATGTAGCTTTTCGTCTTCATGCAGTCTTATCGCTCATTGTCAGACCCCCTCCCATTGCGGAAAGATTATTCTGAACATGAAGGCACCACACGCTGTCAGAATAATCTTACACCATTTTCACGTCGAATTGGACAACACTTTTAAAATTAAATTGGACATTCTTCTAGGCTAGCTTTAAGACGTTTGAATTCGAACCGAACCCTTCTAAAACGAAATGACCTTCAGGCGATAAGATGGTTAGAATAATTTTTGTTCAAGGAAAATTTGATGCATCATTGTTTAATTTTTTTTACATATTAGTTCTCATATGTAACTACCCGTCGTTTTTTTTCGACGATTCATTGCGGATTTAGCCGGCAGTCTCTTGCATAGCGCTATACAGCATTCAAAAGGGAATGATTTGCTCTATCAGACCTTATATTTTTTCTTTCCTTTCTTTTTTCATCTTGAAATTTGTCAATTTTTAGGTCGTAAAGTGAAGAGTGAAAAAGTGGCCATCTGCGCAGTCGCTTCTCTCCGCTTAGGTTTGGAATTGCTGTGCAGTTTTTTATAGCGTTTGGAAGATTATGTTCTGTGCTATAAGAATACATGTTGGATCTATTTGCTTATTTGTCCTTTATTGATTTTTAGGTCATCAAATTGGGACGTCCGACTTTTCCTTCCGAATTTTTACCGGCAGCTCGGTACTGTGGTTGGACTTTTTTGCTTGGTGTTATATGTCGTTTGGAAGAGGATGTCTTGCACAATAAGAATCTGTGTCGCGTTCATTGGCTTATGCTGACTTTTGTCGAATATCAACAAAATTCCAAAAAGAGAAAAATCATCTTCACCAACAACTCCCTCTCCTTCTTCAGTTGTTGATATTCGACAGAAATCAGCATGTACCAATAAACCCGACACAGATTCTTATTGAGCAAGACATTCTCTTTCGAATGACGTATAACACGAAGCAAAAAAGTTCAACCACAGAACCGAATTGTCGGTAAAAATTCGGACGGAAAAGTCGGAATTCCCTATTTGATGACCTAAAAATCAATAAAGGACAAATGAGCAAATAGGGCCAACACGTTTTCCTATAGCACAGAACATTGTCTTCCAAATGCTATAAAAAGCTGCGCGAAAATTCCAAACCCAAGCGGAGAGAACAACTGCGCAGATGACTTTCACTTTTTCACTTTTCACTTCAACGACCTAAAAAGTGACAAAATTTATGATGAAAAAAGAAATGCAATACAAGTTCTGATAGAACAGATAATTTTCTTTTGAAAGCTGTATAGCGCTACTCAACGATTCATTGCAGATTTCTCCTCGAGACCGCCGGCGAAATCCGCAATGAATCGTTGAAAAAAACGGCGGGGATTTATGGGACAACCTAATAGTTTACCTGCCCCAATAAGTGTTATAGTGTTATAACATTCTTATTATCAGAGAAAAAACAAATCAAAATTTGTTTCAAATGACAGAAAAAAACAGTCATATAGCGCATTAAAAAAGCTGGATCACGCCATGCACTGAAAATTCTCGCCGAAACTTTTATTTGATTGATAGTGAAATTTCCAATTACATGATCCACTAAAGTGAGTGTATGTATTTCAACACAATGATTTAACCCAGAAGCGGCTGGTATAGAGGTTACATGTTGTTACAGGCTGTTTTGTTGCGATCAAAAGTTTAGGGTATGTGTGTTCTTTTTAGTTGTTTTTGTTATATCGTTAACAGGTAACAGGTAACTCTATGCAAACAGAAATTTCGCTATCAATCAAATAAAAAAAGCGACGCCTTGGGAGAGGGCGTTGCGCAATCTCTTTTTTGCCACTATAAATGGCCGACTTTCTGCTTTTTAGAACAAACTTTGAGCCATTAACGTTCCTCAAAATGTAAAAATTTTATAAAATTTCAAACAATGAGTTAAAACTCCAAAGAAAGTTACACTTAAATTTTCTTTAAAAAAATTATTCTGAACTTTTCGTAGTTTCTAGTATAATGTAGAAGAAGCTCATTTCAATTTCAAAGAGCTCGCTTCGATTTCAAAAGTCTGAAGCCGGCTTAGAAGAGTGTCCAATTTGATTTGAGAAGTGTTCAATTCGACGTGAAATTGTATACTTTCCATGTCTACAGATGGTGGCTGAGAGATTTTTGACTTGAAATGGGACTTGAAAGTGATTTTTCTGTTGTGAGAGTTCTCGTTTCCTGTTTTTTAGCAAATAGGATTATTTTAAAGCTTAACAAACTTTGGATCAATCCTAGTCGGAGGGTGTCCACATAATTAAAAATTATGTAACAAATTGACTTGAGACTTGCCGAGCGGCTCCTAGAGAACACTATAAGACCTAAACTAGAAAAATTCACGATGAAAAAAGAAAAATTAAATTTGTCTCCGCCGCGGTTGTAAGCAAGCAAAGTTATGTTCCCGGTCACGTTGCTAGATCCTGGTTAAAACATGTCAGATGGTAGTCAGCACGTGACATGCCTCCAACGTCGCTCTTTGCCCGTTGAGACGCTTGTAAAACCGCGGCGATTTTTTGTTTCTCGGTTCGTTTTTGTTTCTTTGAGGGCCTATTGAGTTCTCTAGGAGCCGCTCGGTAAGTCTGAAGTCAATTTGTTGCATAATTTTTAATTCTGTGACCCTCCCCCCCCCCCCCCCCCCGAATAGGATAGATCCCAGATTTTATATGAGTGAGTGAGCATGTCATTGTGAATTGAACATATGCGAGTGTCATAGTGTCTTCGTCATTAGCTAGCATTATATTTTCTCCACATCTATCGATACTCAACGTCGTGTCGGATGTCTCGGCCTGGATGACTTATTAATCGTCTGTCGGTTCCGCTCGGCACGAGGAGGGCGTTGCGTAGTAGTTTCCGCGTGTTCCAGACTGCAGTGGAGTGTGATGCTCGGGATAGGGCGAACAACAGTTTGCCAGCAGGGAATCGCCGCTGTCTCGAACAACGTTTTCTGCCCACCTCGCTTCCATCCCTGCATCTGCACGAAAGTATTCACACAGCACACACTGCACTAATTGCTCTGATCATTGGCGTTGTCTTAACTGAATATTGGCCTGTAATTTCGATTCACTTAATTATTAAGAGCCACGTGAACCGCAGTAGCTATCCGTCAATCGTCTAGGAATCAGCTTGTCGATTATCCGAAGCTCATTCCGCATGACTTGGCTTCTCTGCTCTGCTATGTTTGTCTGCTATAGCTACGCCAGAATAGATACAGTACCTGGCGCGTCTTTTCAAGAAAAACGGCAAAGCCGTAGTTTGGCATGACAGAGCACTGTCAACGTACGCCATGTTTGAGATACTCCGAAAGCATCCATGTCCTGGGAAATAAGCTGCTCCAATCAAAAGGAGTCTGCTCCAGTCATTCTTTGGCCACGCACAGCGAAAATGCAGTGATCTGACAAAACTGCCCACATAAATGTGATGAACTCGAGGAGATAAATCGAACGGTACCAACCGCTTCTCAAAAAACCCGAAAGGCACTATTGTACTTTTAGGATTCCAGATATCGGGGAGAGTTTGGAAAAAAAATTTTCACCAAAACTTTGCCTAGGGGGTTATTTGGGGTACCGATCACGAATCTGACATCCGTTTTTGAAATTTCTGTTGATTACGGTAGGTAGGGGGTACGGGTTATAAGGCTGTCGAGGTCATATTGTCAGATTTCGCCTAAACATCAGATAGGGGGTTATTTGGGGTGCTGATCAAGAATCTGACATTCCTTTAACACATTTGCTTAAGCCTGGAACGGCTGGTATAGAGGCATAAGTTGTTACACATATACCAGCCTCTATACCAGCCGCTCCAGGCTTAAGCAAATGTGGTAAAGCATTGTTACTAGTAAGGTCTTCAGCTTAACCGGTTCCATGCTGATATCAGCGGCCGACCCATTCCGTATCGCGGGTGGATGCTGACAGACCTCGAGGATATCGCGGATGTTACGTGCGGTCAAACAGCGCCGGTGGTGTAAGGCGAACATCGCTGCCCGGAAAGCAGAAGATGCGGGTTCGAGTCCAGCCTGGCGCGAGAGTTTTGATCGCAACAAAACATCCTGCAACAACATATGTATAATCTGACATTCATTTTTCGAATTACGCTGGAGTTTGGGCGACATCGGTGACCATGACCATAGTCACTCGTACCTACCGTAACTTATCGCACTGCAGTGTATTACAAAAAATGGATGGGGTCTATCCTAGTTCGGGGGCACATAACTAAAAAGTGTGTAATAAATCGACCAGAGACTTACCGAGCGGCCCCTGCAGAACTAAATAGGACCTAAACTAGAAAAATTCACGAAGAAAAAAAAAAACGAAAAAATTACATTTGTTTCCGTCGCAATTGTAAGCAGGGAAAGTTGTGTGCCCTCCCCACCATGTTAGATTCTGGTTATATTATGTCAGGCGGCGGTCAGCACACGGGATGCGGCTTTATGCGCCCTCCTCATCATGTTAGACCCTGGTTATAACATGTCAGACGGTGGTAGCACGCGGGAAGCCTCTATTGCGTTGCTCTTTGCCCGCCGAGACGGTGGTAAAGCTGGCGCGATTTTTTTTTGCTTGTCTCTTCGCTTTCTTTTTGTTTCGTTTAGGTCCTATCTTCTTCTGCAGGAGCTGGTCGGTAATTAGATATGTGCCCCCCCCCCCGGACTAGGATATCCAAATGAATGTCAGATTGGTGATCAGCACCCCAAATGACCCCTTAGGCGAAGTTTGGGAGAAACGGAGATTGCGACCATGGCAACCATAGTCACCCGTGCCAACCGTAACCTACCATACTCCAGTGTAAAACCAAAAACGTGTAAAACGAAAAACGGATGTCAGATTCGTGATCAACATCCAAAATAACCCCCTCCCCCTAGGTAAAGCTTGGGCGAAATCGGTGATTTTAACCTCGACAGCCTTAGTTATCCATACCTACCGTAACCTACCGTAATCGGCCGAAATTTCAAAATCGAATGTCAGATTCGTGATCAGCACTCCAAATAAACCACCTGGGCGAGGTTTGGGCGAAAATTTTTGTTTCGACCTCTCCACGATATCAGGAGTCCAGGGGCCGGATTCATCAAAGTTACTGCAGTAACTTTAACGGAGAATTGCAAGAGAAAAGCTCAGATAACGCGGCTTATCGCTCACCATATCGCTTGATAAGCCGCGTTATCTGAGCTTTTCGCCTACAATTCTCCGTTAAAGTTACTGCAGTAACTTTGATGAATCCGGCCCCTGAAGGTACAATAGTGCCTACCTCAAATTATAGGAATTGTGAGCAGGCAACGGTTTTCAACGGTTTGCGTCTGACAGCTCGTCCGCGACCGCCCTTCGCAATGGAGCGCAAGTTTTCAATTTCGAAGATTTTCATGACTCCATATAAACAATCTATGCCAAACGAAAGAGCTCGAGTTATATAAGAAACCGCAAAACCACGGTTTCTGTGGCGTCTATTGAAAAGATGCATCCGGTACTGTAGGTAATGTTTTTATTCTATTTTAAGCATTCCTATTCAAATTTTCGAAAAACCACATCTTTCGAATTTACATACACTGCGACCGGAAAGTATAGGGACACCAGCAAATTGCGTAATTCTGCTAGCTACCCGTAGGAATTGATCGGAAAATTATACTATGGAATTCCTCACGGCAAGGAACATATATACGAAAGAAATGGGCAAAATCCCCTGAGGTGGCAAGGAACGGAAAAGGATCACGTGACGGGACCCTGTTTTTGAGTGACCAGAAAGTATAGGGACACCACCAAATAAGGTGCGCGGAGAAAGGTACGTTGTTGAAAACTATTTTGCTATGCAATATACTGCCTCATAATTTGCTCATTGTAAGGATGGGTCGCGAATCGATGCTACCAATAGAGGAACAAGCTCAAATCAAGGCCCTCAGAGATGCAGGACTCAGCATACGCCAAATTTCGACTCAACTGGGACGATCAAAGAACGTTATTAGCAAATTTCTACGCAGTCCTGATCTATATCACTCGAGGAAGTCTTCAGGACGTCTTAGGCTTCTTTCGACTCGAGACGAGAGGCAAATCGTGCGAATGGTTTCCAATAAATCAATCAGTTTGGAGGAAGTGCGTAAGAGTTTGAGTAAGAAAGTCTCGAAAGAAACGATTCGGTGCTGCTTAAAACGCAATGGGAATGTTGTATATACCCAGCTCCGTTCTGCTCCACGTTTGACAGAAACGCACAAAAGGAACAGGCTCGAGTTCGTCTCTAGGAACAAACGACGTCTTTGGACTAAGGCAGATTTTTTGCGTTGTCAGTTCTGACGCTAGGTATTTTAACATTTCATAGTTCAGGTGATGTTCTCGGACGAAAAGCGCTTTAACCTCGATGGTCCAGATAGGAACCGATTCTACTGGCATGACTTGCGCAAGGAGAAGGAGTATTTCCCTAGAAGGAATTTTGGAGGCGGCACAGTTATGGTGTGGGCGGCATTCCACAAAGAAGGAAAGCTCCCTCTTGCCTTCACGCCAGCAAGGATGGACGCATATGAATACTAGCAACTGTTGGAAACCCATCTGCTCCCATTCCTTCAACAGAATGCTGGTCAGGGATAGGTTTTTCAACAGGACAATGCACCGCCGCATGCCAGCAGATCCACAAAAGGCTTCCTCAGAAGAAATTCTGTTGAAGTTCTCGACTAGCCTGCATGTTCTCCCGATATGAACCCAATGGAAAATATCTGGGGAGACCTTGTAAGGAAGATTTACGAGCATAACCAGACATATTCTTCTCTGCAAAGACTTCGATCAGCAATTCTACGCGCTTGGGATGAACTTCCTCTACAAACACTTCGAAATCATGCTGCTTCGATACCAGCCCGACTTGTAGATGTTGCAATGAACCGCGGAGGACCAATTGAGTACTAGTTATCAACGACTGTTTTTTATCTTGACAATGAAGTTGTTTTTTACTAGTGTCCCTATACTTTCTGGTCAGTTGAAAATGGTGTGTCTCCATATTTTATTTTCTTATTTAACTCACATCAAACCGATTTCGCTAAAATCTTTTGCTTCGAACTTCTTTGAAGTAACAAAATTTACAGTAAAAAATTCAGGTCAATTGATATCGATTAGCGTACGAGAAGTACAATTTTTAAGTGTCCCTATACTTTCTGGTCGCAGTGTATTGGAACCATTTTCTAGTACCATTCTCTTCTTGAGATGGTCATCTTATAAGCCTTCTTGGATGGCATTCGTTCTTGTTTGACGTAGAGAATCCGAGTCTCGCCTATAGCTATTATATCTTTGAAAAAGTCCACCTTTGTGGGCGAAGAAGCAACGATTCACACACGATGACCACCGACGCTTTGTTCGAATTACGCTGTTCGTGTAGCAGCCATGCACAATGAATTTTTCGGCGATCATTGTCATGGAGATGGTTGGCTATGGCTTTCTGGTTTAATTACCCAAGTTTGAGGTTCTGGTCATCCCAAAATGCAGTCATTAGTGCGCAGGGAGGAGGCTTTTCTTCGAGAACATTGCACAGTCTTGTCGTACAAGGCGGTAGGGTGTCCAGAGTGTCTTGGCTCGCGAAAGAAATACCTTCAAATCATAGCCGCTGCTACAAGCGAGGAAGTATGGATTCGGAGGTGACGTCCTTCCTGCATACAGCGGCAAGTGTTGGCGGTAGCGGATGGCGATCTACGGCCCTGTAGGAAGGCAAAGTAGACGATGGCTCACAGACAACGCTCCTCAACTGAGGCAGTGACCGCCTCATATGTGTAGTAATATTTGGGGAACGTTGTGTCGCATCTTCGTGTAACCGTCTGACAACATGATCTCTAGGAGTTTACTGTGGAATGGAGCAAAGACCGGTCACTACTTCTCCTCAAAACAAATGCAGAATGTCGATCATATAACTGAACCTTACTCGAGACGAATTGGAGCTACGGAATTCGTATCGTACCAGTTCTACGGTCAATCTTTTTGAATGACAACTGATGTGGTTAGCAAAGGCATACGATGGTCTTTATTTATCAGAGGGTGTTTGGTCAGAGAAATAATTTTTCTATCTGAAAAAGATGCCATTAGAAGGCGAAATTGTAGTCTGTTAAATTTCGGTCCATGATTATTGTTATTGTTATTGTTTATTACGATTGCATAAGGCGATACCTTAGAAAACAAACGCAGAGACAATCACAGAAAGAACACAGGGACGAAAACAAACGAACAGTGAGACAGCACTTACAAACCATCATACTATTCAACCAATTTCAGATCTAACCATAAGCAACAAACTTTCAATTGGGCTTCTGAATTGTCTCGGTGTTAGAGGAAAGTGAAGGTGCTTAGAGAATTTCAGGTATAAACTACCTGCCATAAAAGTGAAAGACATTGCTCGCAAATTATTTCCTGGCCGAGGTAGCTGTAGCCTAGCGGAGCCACCTCTTGTGTGCGAAGTCTTCATATTAAGGATTTTACAGGGTGCGCCATAAATATGGTCACTCAATAAAAAGCGACTTACTCACGGGGAATTTGTCAGGGGATAGCGAAACTTCCTCAACAATTTACTAACAATCTAGTTAGCACGCAAAATGGATATCATCTAATATGATCTTCCTTGGCACGAATGACAACCTTCAAACGCTTAGGGTAGGACTCAACGGCGGCACACAATGTTGCTTGCGGAATTTCCTTCCATGCTTTTTCCCGTGAAGATTTCAATCCTGGAATAGTAGT
Organism: Heligmosomoides polygyrus polygyrus; assembly: GCA_947396885.1. Taxonomy (NCBI): domain Eukaryota; kingdom Metazoa; phylum Nematoda; class Chromadorea; order Rhabditida; family Heligmosomidae; genus Heligmosomoides; species Heligmosomoides polygyrus. The sequence continues at coordinate 84,765,468 of OX377205.1, forward strand.
GCGCCTTTTAGCGCAGGCTTCTCCCTCTTGAATAAACCAATACAGTAATCCATAACACTCAAATCTTACGAGTTTGTCGGCCATTCAGAAACAAGGATGAAGTTGGGGAGATTCCTTGCGCACCACTCCTGAGTCTTCTTGGACTTATGAGCGGGTGCGCCGTTCTGATGAAAGGTCTATGTTGCATTTTCAGAGTGTTCTTGAGCCTAGGGAAGCAACTCCTTCATCACAATGTCGTTCACGTAGACATTGGTGTTGACCTTGGCTCCTTTTTCAACGAAAACCAATCGTCTCCGTCCTGTGGCGCAAACTCCGGCCCAAACCATCTGCGAAGCTGCACGAGATTTTCTGTTAACGATGTCTGCACCCTCACCACTTTCAGTCAATAACCGCGAGTTTTGGCGGTCAAAAGGCTGCTCAATTGAGAAAAGTTTCTTATCAGTGAAGAGCGTCGTGCAGTGGTCGTGCCGCTCGAGGAGTCATGGACATTTTTTCTTCTTTCTCTTCTTCCTTCCATCTGTGCAGGCGTTTGTTCGTGCAGTTGACGGAACTTGTAGGGGTATAGTCCAAGTTCATTCTTAGCAACTCTCTTCATCGTCGTAGCCGATACGTTGATCTCGGATGCCATCTTTCTCATGCTGCGGCCTGGATTCCACTTGAATTGTTCTTTCACGATTTTTCAAAGACTGCTCGTGGCTACGGATACCGAGCAGCCAGGAACGATCAACGAAAGAGTTACGTTCCACACAGCGATAGACTGTCATCTTGTGCAGCTTCAGCAGAGAGCGATGTTGGGAACAGAAGGCCCTGCCCTTTTCGGATCCAAGATTGCTCCTCTTTGACAACAAGACTCTACCATTTCTGACAGAGGCAGTGTGGAGATCCAATAAACACTGAACACGGTTAAGATGACACGTAGAATACGAAGAAACAATGGAAACTTAAAAACGTTCACAAACAAATACAAAAAATGACGCGCGAAAAAGTGACCATATTTATGGCGCACCCTGTACAAGGCCCGGAATCGGTGGCAAAGTGTGACAGCTAGTGTACAAGACAGATATCAAAAACCCTGCGGCGAGGTTCTAGAGATGGTAGTCCGAGAATACATTTCTGATTGACGCCTTTCGCACACGTGAATATACGACTCCCTATTCTAAGAAGAAGCTTCCTGGTGAAGTTGTTCTGTACCTTCTCTATGCCTTAAGGATGTTATGTGTTCGTAACAGAGCCGTATGACATGTAGCACGGATACATCTTCCAAAGTCTAGGTTATTGCTATAAGAAAAACCCAAATCCTTATCATTATTACGTGGTAAAAATCGTTTTTCTGTAGCGATTGACGATATCAGAGTCGTAACATGCTTGTCTCAAATTTTCTTACTTTGTCTTCAAATTCTTCCTGTTCGAATTTAGACTAATGCTTTCTGGATATCATCACAAACCACAGTGTCAATAAGTCATCCGACGTGTCCTACATTAAGATTCTAACAGTTGGATGGCTGCTTATAAAATTGCCAACTTACTGGTAACACTAATTGTAAGGGAGTTTAGAGGGTTAACTGCTGGTCGGTCTTTTGTCGACGCCACTGGGTTGAAGGGCTTTCAACGGCTGCTAGTGGTTTTGTACTTAGCAGTCGAGTTCTCGCTTCCATAGAAATCAGCATTTCTACCCAAAAACACAACGTCGCTTTCGTTCTCGTTCTAGCATTGCTTACTTTTCTCCTTTTCTCTTATCAATTCATAAGAAGTTGCCGAGACAGATTCTCTTCGACGTTGATCTTTATTATTTGTGCAGGTTGCAGGACTAACAAGGAAGGCTTCCCAACTCAAGGTGAACTTTAGCGGTGCTATTTTGACAGGATATGGGGCCCTGTGAGCGGAGTTCAGAATCACAGGTAGTTTTGCTGAACGCCTTTTTAAAGACCTGAAAAGGAGGTCTGAAAGCGTGAGCGCAACTATCATCAACCCCTACTACACCCAACGTGATGTGCCTCGGCGGCGCACTCAGTAGGAGCGCTGCCTCATAGGAGCATCCCGGCGGGGGTTTTCAGTTCGAGTCCGCGTGCTGCCGATACTTTGCACATATTAGTTTGTTGTTATTACGCTTTCTCGCTTGGTTGGCCTAGGCAGGAAATTTGAACCGTGGAACAGGAATCGGGTTCATGCGACAGCTGTCGCCTCCTCCAGCTCTGCTACACATGACTACTCAAAATATTAGGTTGTTGCAGAAGTTCTCGCCATTTTCAAGACATCACATTTTTTAGTTCTACAAAAAAGCGAAACACGTCAAGAAACGAAGTAACCGCCATCATGTTCTATCACTCTTTTTCACCTTTCAGGCCGGCTTCTGATCCCGTCAGCGTATAACTTTTCTGGCTTTGATTCGAAAACCAGCGAGCCAGCGTTCCATGTCGCTCTCGTCATCAAACGTTTTTCCTTGCATGGCGTTGGAGAGGGACAGGAAAAGGTGGAAGTCCGTTGGTGTAATACCTTTTCTTCCGAAACGTGCTTGTCGTCAAAGAAGACAGATTTCTCTAACGGTGGTTGTTCGCTGCTGTCGTCCTCCTCACAGTCATCATCACGTGTCCAGTCGACATCCACCTCCTCATCGAAACGCACGTATGAAACCAGTTGGATGGCACGTGTAGAAAGGTCTATTCCCATTGTTCTACCTCTAACCTAAGCCAATTCTTCTTCCTGACGGTCAATATCTCCATATATGGAGTCCAGGAGGACTCCTCTTCTGGCGTCCGCAACCGCAATCTCTCTCCTTGTCGGAGAAGTGAAATCCGGTGTGAACGTGGAAAGTAATCGGCCGACAACATGTTCAGGTGAGAACGACATTTTTACTGCACTTATGCACCGATATGGCCCGTGCTCATAAAATTCAACTGTAAGATACGCGTATTTATGTGCATTTACGGCATTATTGGTGATATGGTATTATATAGTGGTGTGCAGATAGACATTGTTGAACAACTAGCACTTATGAAGGCGCAAATAGACTGCCTTGATTTGTTTCAAGCTTTGATGTTCTAAAGTTAACCCCTGTGAACATGAGAAAGCGTAGTAACAACAAACTAATATGTGCAAATAAAACAAAAGTTAGAGGCAAAATGAATAATATGAATAAATGTCGACTAAATGTTAGGTTCGTTTCGCCACCTTTCTTCAGACGGACCTTCTTTTTATACCTCCTCCCCGGTGTCTCATCAGTGAAGAGGGAGGTGCTATAACATTTTTTGAATTTGTAAAATACCTATGTGACCCATTGACGACCGCGCGAGAAATCTCGTGTCTGCCGCGTGGGACCTCGCCGACGCGTGAATCTCATGAAATCACTACTTCACGGTATTCCAAATGAAACTCTCCCTTAATGGTTTAGTCAAATATCGGAGAAGGCTAGAACAGGTCTGAAAGCACGACGTAGAAGATGCTACTGTCAGAAGGTCTGCAAAGAAAAAAAGGCGCAGGTTCGCCACTAATCGTGCAAAGAAGGTGACCACACGATGTAGCAAGTGTTTGAAGTAGTTTAGTCTAGATTGTTTTCGAAATTCTTACAAGAAGTATCACTAGTTCTTTTGTGCATAACCATTTTTGTAAAATGTGAGAAGGAGTTTGTGAATAGTATCGATTTTTGCGAAGCTTGAATAGTGTGTAGTGTTGATTAATTGTTTTTGCCAATGCTTAGAAGTAAATGACTCCCGGACCACTGCGCAGATAGCGTTGGTAGGATCCAACATATATAATGAATCTAATGAATACTGGTAAGCTATGAAAAAGCGAGAAATGTACCGCAGCGAACCTGATTTATAACCGCGGGCCAAGATCGGCCCGCACGGTCCCACGCGACAGAAAAACTGCGACTCAAAATCGACCAGCGCGGTCGTCAATGGATTAATTAAACAAGATATTTAAATTAATTTTTTTTAAATTATAATATTTACAAAAAATTTAAAGGAAGAATGCATTAAAATATTACGTTTAATTTTTGTTCATTTTATATTGTGTTTATTAGTTTTTATTACTACATTTTTTAGCTAAAATTATATTAAATATTATATTGTACAATTTATTTATTTATTTATTATTATAGTTATTATTAGTTTTATAATTGAGTTTCAGCTGACGATGATCAGCTGACTGCACCCTTTGCCTTCCCTCAAATAACCCAACGGTAGTATATATTAGGTTGTCCCATAAGTCCCGCCGTTCTTTTCAACGATTCACTGCAGATTTCGCCGGCGGTCTCTTGCATAGCGCTGCATAGCTTTCGAAAGAGAATGATTTGCACTATCAGAACATTGATTGCATTTCTTTCTTCATCATGAATTTTGTCAATATTTAGGTCGTTGAAGTAAAAAGTGAAAAAGTGAAAAAGTAGCCATTTGCGCGCTTGTTCTCTCCGCTTAGGTTTGTAATTTTTTGGGCAGCTTTTTATGGCACTTGGAAGATAATGTTCTGTACTACAAGAATATGTGTTGGTCCTTTTTTCTCACTTGTCCTTTATTGATTTTTAGGCCATCAAATTGGGAATTGCGACTTTTCCGTCCGAATTTTTACCAAAACTCCGGTCCTGTAGTTGGACTTTTTCGCTTGATGTTATATGTCGTTTGGAAGAGGATGTCTTGCTCAGTAAGAATCTGTGTCGCGTTTATTGGCTCACGCCGATTTCTGTCGAATATCAGCAACTGAAGAAGGAGAAGGAGTTGTTGGTGGAGACGATTTTTCTCTTTTTGGCATTTTGTTGACATTCAATAGAAATCAATAAACGCGACACACATTCTTATAGAGCAAGACATTCTCTTTCGGATGACATATAACACCAACCCAAAAAGTCCAACCACAGAGCAGGAGCTGTCGGCAAAAACAACCATCCTCCTTCGGACGTCCCAATTTGATGATCTAAAAATCAATAAAGGTCAAGTGAGCAAATAGGACCTACACATATTCTTGTAGTACAGAACATTGTCTCCCAAATGCTATAAAAAACCGCAAAAAATTACAAACCTAACCGGAGAGAACAAGTGCGCAAATTGCTACTTTTTCACTTTTTCGCTTTTCACTTCAACGACCTAAAAATTGACAAAATCCATGATGGAAAAAGAAATGCAATAAATGCTCTGATAGAGCAAATCATTCTCTTTCGAAAGCTATGCAGCACTATGCAAGAGACCGCCGGCGAAATCTGCAGTGAATCGTTGAAAAAACTGCAAGGATTTATGGGACAACCTAATAGTTCGTTACCAGAAAGGATAACTCATAGCATACTGCAACTTTAGTATACAGTTTGTTATCGGCTAGTTACCGGCAGCGAGCGGACTCGAACTGGAAACCCCGCCGGTGTGCTCCTATGAGGCGGCGCTCCTACCAACTGCGCCGCCGAGGCACACCTCGTTGGATGTCGTAGGGGTTGACGACAGTTGCACGCCGCCTTCAGACCTCCTTTTCAATTCTTTCTTAAGAAGCGTTCAGCAAAAACTGACTGTGGTTCTGGACTCCGCACACAGGGCCCCACATCCTGTCAAAGTAGCATCGCAAAAGCTGACTTTGAGTTGGGAACTTTTCCCTGTTAGGCCCCACTCTTTCCTAGGTGCTGAAATATTTTACGCTCCGCAAAAGGGCAGTTGACTTAGGTTCTGGACGTTGTGATAGTGAGCCGCTAGGCATCTCGAAGGTTCCATCGAGAATGATACCACGAGTTTATGACGTGTCAAGAGCACTGATCGGTCTTCATGAGCTCCTGTATTACTTCATTCATTCATTTGAAGCCTTTGTTTCTGGTTTATGACGATCAGCACCCGAGAGTTCCAGTTTCTGGTCAGATGCTCCGGGAACATTTTTCTATTGTCTCATAGAGCCCGTCTTTATTTCATTAGGTCGTTGCACACGAAATGGCCGGTCTTGCTACCTCAATTTCAGGAATGTTTCCGTTTCGGGGATTCCATACAGGTTCCGAAAGCGAAGAATCCTCTTTCTTACCGTTTGCAGCTTTTGTGACACAGTTCCCTCCTGCCGGGGTTTTGGCGTCATTGTGACAGCATAAATAGTATATTATATCATATAGATGCATCATGAAGCCGAGGTTTCCTACCGTCACAAAAAGTGGCTAAAATCTGTTAATTTTGTTGGACATCTTGTATGCGTTATAATCGTTTAGACCTATCCATAGTATATAGTTGCTCGTCGAACTTGTACATACCTCGGATCCTAGCCCATAGCTTCTAAGCCTCAAGATGTATAATACTCAAAAAAGCATTGATGCAATGTAGTTCTTTCTTGCGTACGTTATATTGGAATGTATCCATACTCCTTCGTACACAAGATCCTTTTAAGAGAACTTGCAGAATACTGGGACGATCGAATGACAATTTACCATGTACTCTTGCTTCTCGCCTCCGCGATGCCACTGAGCACAGTGAGTTCTTCTTCTGTAGCGTCGAATGAACATTTGTTCTCGAAACATGCAATTTCATTGCAGCTATTTTCCGGTAACTTGCGGCTGAAACAGTGCTCTGTGCTGTAGGATGAATTATATATTATTTTTCGAGAATTTTTGAAGCCTGTACATAAGGCGGTAAATACAGGGTGAATCAAAATAACGTGGACAATATTTTTCGTCATAATTATAAAACAACCAACAATTCGAGAAAACGTCAACTAAATTACAGCAATACACACATTATTTCACATCATATTCAGGTGGTTTCGAGGTGGCCTTCCTTGGAACGGATGCAGAGGGCCAAACGTTTCGCGAATTTTTCATCGATGGCCGCATTTCCTACCGGGGAACAGATTCTTTTCACGGATGAGAAGCTGTTCACCGTGGAGCAGGCGCACAATCGCCAAAACTGTAGGATGTGGTCTACAGAGGCTCCAAGCACCTCTGCTATCGTCCAAAGCCCACAGTCTGTCATGGTTTGTTGCGGAATCTGCGCCAGCGGCAAGACCCCTGGTTTTCGTGGATAAAGGAGTGAAAATCGACGAGGATGTGTACCAGCGAGACATTCTTCAGTCCGTAGTTCTTCCTTCGGCCCACCAGCACTTCGATGTTGCCCACTGGACGTTCCAAAGGACTCTGCATCCGCACATAGTGCGAATAGTGCGCAGGCGTGGTGCAAGGTCAACTTCCCTGACTTCATCACGCCTTCGGAATGGCCGCCGTATTCTCCGGATTTGAATCCGATGGACTACAGTGTGTGGGCATATTAGAGGCCAGGGTCGGCGTCAAACGCCAACGCAGTCTCGAGTCGCTGAAGGAATCCTTGTGCCAGGAGTGGGAACAGTTGTCTCCTGATGACCTGCGGCCCATCGTCGAAAAATTCGCGAAACGTTTGGCCCTCTGCATTCGCTCCAAGGGAGGCCACTTCGAAACCACTTGAACATGATGTGCCCTAATGTTTGTATTGTTGTAATTTAGCCGTTGTTTCCTCGATTATGATAAAAAAATCTTGTCCACGTTATTTTGGTTCACCCTGTATTATGTTGGCGGGAAAAATCCGGCAGTTTTTGTGCAACCGCTATTCCTTCGTTTATTATTGAATCAATATTCAGCTTACTCCGCATTTCTATATAACGCCTAATACGTAATTCTTCACTCCATCGACGAAATAATTTGTAGTATTACTGAGAAGTTTCACTGAACTCTGGGTACACTACGGAATACTGACCTGGCAAGCGAAGATTGTACACGACCCTCATCCAAGCCTTGAGCCGGGGCTGAGCCCCAGGCCAACCACTAATTTGCGCCGTAAGCGCTTGAATTCTGAACTTGAGATGCCCGTACAATCTAGAAAGGCGTTCGCGAATCACAGGAGCGAGTGGCCTGTACAACGTTTGTAGTGTCCACGTGCTGCTCACACTCCTAAGAAGTACCGGAAACGGTATATGTAGCGAAGACGCATCACAGGGGTGCGGGAACGCGCCGTTACTGGTACCGTAACCGCGGCGGCCAATCAGCCGCTGGCTCAGTCGCATACAGTTCACATGATTGGCTGCCAATATTACGGTGTCAACAACGACGTGTTCTCTCACCGCCACTGCACGTTCCCGCACCCCCGCGCGCGTCCTCGCGACATGTAACCCGAAAACTGTCAAAGTTGTGAGAGTTGTATATGAAATCCGTTGCATTTTTGATGAAACCAGTGATGGGTGATTTAGGCATCGACAGAAGAATGCTGTTCATGCGATGTGTACGAGAAGCTTGAGGAGGAAGCATGCTGTGGGAAGAATGGATATCTACTACACTACGGGTTGAAGAACTGCCGAATGTTTGATTCCCCAGGTTAGGCTTTGTGAATTTTAGGGATATTTGAAGCACTGGCCATGTAATTGCTTTGATATTCCTTGTCCAATCCTGCAGGGTGCGTAAAAAGTATTGACGCACTAAACGTAAACGTTAGAAACAACAACACAAAAAATTTAAGAAGTTTATATACAAAATGTCAACAATGATCTAGCGAACGGAGTAGCTTCTCTTGTATTTTATATGGGCTTCTCTGCTGCGAATGCAGGGGCGAAGACGCCGAGGAAAGGGATCGACGGGGCGCCGCAAGCAGTCCACGTCGATTTCGTTCCATGCTTTGACCAGATCATCCTTCACTGACTTCGTACTTCTGTGAGAAGTAGCGCAAGTCGTGTTCTCCAAAACTTCCCACATAGGGTAATTCAGCGGATTCGAATCCGGTCTATACAGAGATCATCCCTCCTGAATGAAGTCCTCCAAGTTGGCGTGGCACCAGTTTCGATAGAAGGTTCCTAGTTCGGATTTCCTGTCCAGGCTCTCGGACCGTTTAATTCCTACCAGACTTCGAAGGTCAGAATGGATCAGCTACTGGCGTGACTATCGACGGGCCAACTTAGCTCATTGCATAGGCCAAATACGGATTTAAATCTACTTTACAGCCAAATATTTTACACTAGAAGCATTCCACCAGCATCCATTGGGTTCCCGCACTACAGCTCTCCACCCCCACTATAGCTTTGCAGCCCACTTTACATACAACATCTCGTAGAGACGGAATTCGTGGTGCATCCCACAAAAAGATCGAATAAAGCCGTTCTCTTTGCTTTACCTATCAAATCTGAGTGCTCTACACTAAGCGTTGTGAGTAGCTATTACACACAATTGTCCCGTCCAACTGCTCATAGTGATATCCCATGTTCCACTTACCAGATTGTTAATGTTAAAAGCTCTCAAAAGCTGCGCAAGATTGATTTAGCTATGCGTGAACGACGGTGTTACTCAATCCCTAGAAGAATGCGCCGCGCATTTTACTCGTGGAGACAATTTAAATGCGCATCCGGACTATGCAATAATTTGCGGTGGGTAGCCGATAATCAATTCTGTGTTTTATCCTTCCCAAACAAGTCTGGTGCTAATTCAACGACCTCGAAGGCTTCGTTGGCCTGGGAGGGAAATCCGAACCAAGAACCTGGTATTAGGTGAATGCGACAGCCGGTACCTCCTCTAACTGCGCTACACGCGCCCAGGTTTAGTTGCTGATAAACAATTAAATGAGTGAATAAGTACAGGAGAGAGGCTGGACGAGAAGCACGCATTCTACTTCAGCGCGATGTCGTGGAGAATGTTTTAATGCGTATTTGGGCTGTGCAATGATGACCAGCCCAAATACGGCAAGGCAGCCTCTTACCGTTCCCAGGCAAGTGTGACAGTAATTCACCGACACCGGAGGAATGAAAGAATTGGTTGATTCGCCTAAGCTCGATTCGATGATGTTCACAACTTGTTCTGACTACGCTCAGGTTGTAAAATTGCAATTGAAATTAGGGTGGGTTTTGCATGCCGACGTGGAGAGTGTGACTCCTTGCCTCGCATAAGAAAATCGGTCTTATAATGAAGCTACACGTCAAATTTTTTATTTTCAGAAGTTATCTCTCGTTTCTCTGAGGCTGGTCGAAAGTTCGTTCAATGCACGAGGGAATGCCTCATAAAGCATCTTCAGGACATGTTTAAGGTATGAGTTTCGTAAGATAAAGCAAAGAAGACGTGTTGAGGCAGGCGCCTTAGGTTATTCTAAGTAGTTTTTGTTCAATTTGTTACACATCTACATACGAACCAAGTCGTGTGGTTAGGAACAGGAACTGTATACTAGACGCCATATAGCGTCTCCTATGTTGAGTCGTGCTGCCGCGTGCAGCTCTCAGTTTTTATTCGAGTTCTAGGTGCTACATTTGGATTTCGCCGACAGGAAGCTAAAATTTTCTTTCAAATTTTGTTATAAAACTTTACAGCTTTCTCTGGTTAGGGAGATGTCTAATTGAACTGATTTTTCAGTTGGAGTAAAGTGCTCTGAATTGAATTATTAGGTCGTTACATATATTTCATATGAAATGGAGAGTTTTGACTGAAAATTTTGGCAGATCATAACTTTTCTTGGAAGCAATTTCATTATTCAAAATAAGCACCGCTACAATTAGTAAATTTTTACCAACGCGAAAATAGCTTAGGCATATCATCTTTATAAGAATCAGAACTACGAGAATAAAAAAACATAAGAAGTCATTTTGGACATCATCTTGGGTACTGATTTTTTATCTTTCACATGACGATCTAAATGTTTGAAATAGTAGTAATCGGTAGGGGACAAGTGCGGTGAATATGCAGGATGTGGCAGATTTTCGTATCCCATTTCATTCACTTTCTGGAGAACAGTTTTTGAAACCTGCAGACGCGCTTGTCATGTATGTAGGATTGGACCTCTTCGATGGACCAAAGCCGGCTGTTTTTCACTCAACTTCTGCTGCATCACCTCCATTTCGGTACAGCACTTCTCCGCTGTGATAGTCTTCCCAGCCTTCAAGAACTTCATCTCCGTATCGAAACCTTTCGAATGAATGGCGAATTGTGTGTTCCTTAGCGAAATCCTCCCCAAATGCAGCGTTTATGTTATGAGCTACGGCCGCAACGTTGCGTCCACTTTTGCATTTATATAAGTAGAGCACCCGAATACGTTGATTCATACTGTAAAAACGGCGTCAAAAACTCGACAAGAAGCGATTGTGCCACAAAAGCCATAAACGGTAAGAAAGCGAAGATTCTGCGCTTTCAGAAACTATGTACAGTGCCTGAAACGAGAAGATTCGTAGTTACGAAAAATCAGCCAGAAATTGCGGCGGCAAAATCGGCCGTTTAATATGCAGCGACCTAGTTCATAGGTTGCGTGACGTCATGTTGGACTAGGCTTACTGCAAACTACTGTATTCGCTTCAATTTCAATGCCATTTGCAAGAGGTTGAGAAGGAAAAGTCCGTTTTCTTCTCCAATGCACCGTAGCCATTCTTTCCATTGAGCGCCTATTTAGGGCTAGATCTGAGATGAAGCATCAGCACAATTCAGTGGCAGTCGGTTGAAGTTCATGTTCTTTACATTCAGAAGGACAGGCCGACGTGCGATGACATTTATGACTCAGCAGTCGACAGCCACACAGACTGCTATCTGAAGTGCGGCTTCTGCGAAATCTGCAAGACGGAGAAATGGGCGCTGTTCAAGGGCTATCACGTCACGGACTTCTTTTCAGTGAAGTCTTTGAAGACTGTGTTTAGAGTCCTCCGAGCGTGTGGTCCTTTATCATGTTTGCTTTGAATACGTGTACTTCTCTCGAGATTTCGCTGTGCATTTTCGTAGTGGAACTTTGCAAGCACGGCTCACTCTTGTTATGTCCGCACTCGAAAGCATATTCTCAATCCTCACTGGTTTATTAATTAGTTTGAAGATTTGACTCTGTTTAAATAATCCATGAACACAGCTTTGAAAAGGATTTTTGACGATTTCACTCGCTTCTCGCCTACTCACGACTTCCGCATTTTTTTGCTGGTAATTTGTGCATTCGTGTTCACTTGGAGCCTTCCGTCGGGTGTGTCTGTATCTCTACAACTGAACCTGGAACATTGTTGAATACTGGATTGGAGCGACATAAACATTTGCCTAACGTTTGCCAATCAAATCGGGCGCTGAACATCGGTGCATATGTGAGCTTCTACTGAGAAATGTTGCTATCGATAAGCTCAGATTTCCAAGGCTTTATGTTGCTTTTTCTTCCCTGAATAGGGTGTCTATAGGGCGCGTGAAGCGCAGTCGGAGGAGGTACCGCCTGTCGAGTGCACCCGATACCAGGTTCTTGGTTCGGATTTCCCGCCCAGGCCAACCAAACCATCCATCCCTCCGGGGTCGGTGAATTTATTGCCAAATGCATGTCTGGGAAGGATAAAGCGCTGACTTGCTCATAGGTTGGCCACTGCAAGTCACTGCGTGGCCAAATACGCATTCAGATCGCCGCCACGACATCGTATAGAAATAGAATGCGTGGCGTATCCCAGAAGGGATTGAGTAACGCCGTCCTTTATAACTTATCCTTATTTATCTTCCGCAATCCGTAAAGCCTTCCATCCCTCCGGGGTTGGCGAATTGGTACTATACATTGGATTCGATCAAAAATGTTCTAATATTTGAAGGACTCGGGTAGCGGCAATTTTGCGGACCCCCGGATCTTTGGATGATTCGGATACGGGCAATTAGCTGGACCTTGGATTTTGGATGATTCTGATCGGGCTATCGGAATAGGAATCTGAAAGTGACTTATTCCATACAATAGATCTGGTCGAAAGTCTTCGGTTAATTATATCATTTGGACACGCTAATTTTGCGAACTCCGGATTTTTGAATGAATTGAATTTTTGAATGGATCAGGATTCGGAATCGGATATCCGAAAATGATTCATTCGGTGGTACTAGACTGACCTGTATGGTAAGGGCGAAGCGCTGACTCGTTCATCGGCTGGTCTCGGCAAGTCTTTGTATGTCAAATGCACGATCAAATCGCCCCACTACATCCTGTAGAAGTAGAATGCGTGGCGCATTCCAAAGACGGATTGAGAAACGCCGCCCTTTATCCTTTACTATGTGATTTGAAACATGGGATGCTGTGTCGGCCGAAGAAGCGCGGGCTTTTCTTCCTTGACATAACAGCAACTGCGTGCGTGTTTGTGCATCCCGATTCAGAATGCGTGCCACAGACGTCGTCGTGCGTGCGTACATAGGTAATCAGAAGACGTGCTGAACACATCCAATGTGCGTCGGGATTTGGAAGACGAAGAGTGAAGGATGGCCAGTAAAGGACAGGGGGATCACTAAGGGATCTGCAAAGAGAAACCAACACATTGCGGAGCATTAAGGAGGAGCAGTAAGGTGGACCATCAAAGGGTGGATCAGTAAGGGATGGTGACCACTAAAGGGAGGCCAGCAACTAGGAGATCAATAGGGAGGGGGACGTTAAGGGCGACGAAGTGAAGGGAGAAAGGTAGTCGAACGTGCGTTGGGTTTCAGAAGACGTGCCGCAGATGTTAATGAGAAGACGTGTCACTGATCGATTGGCAATCAATATCAATCGATATTATCGATTTCCTGTCAGGTGATTTCGGTTTGGTCCAGATTTAACCAATCGTGGTTGGAGTTCCGTAATTGTGATCGCTCTCAGAAAAACTTCACCACAAGAGGATAGCAATCAATGCCAGCGATATTGTCAAATTCCTTTCCAGTAATACCTCGGTTTTCTCCCAGATTTATCCGATCGGGGTGGGAGACACGCTGGAATAATAACTGATGGAAATGCTTCACAGTAGGTGGAAAGGTTCAATCGGGAGGCCAATATCGATTTTTGTTGTTGATTTCATGCTGTTGTTTCTTTGTTTGTTTGTCTGTCGATGACGGTTAGGCAACTTGTGACTGACTTAGCGGTCCCGCGTGATAAAAATATCTGTTCAAGATAGTATTAGAGGCAGAGGGAATCCACTTTCAAAAATACTTCTCGTCGTGTGACCAAAATCGATCAGATGTTCAGTACCTATCAAAAGTGTCGATTTTTGCCGGAGGTTGACCGTTTGAGGATGAGGAGTGAAGGTGCCTGCAGTCAAGTTGGCGCTAGAGTGAAATGAAGGGCCATTATATGGAAGCATCAGGGACCGGATTCATCAACGACTAACCCGCGGGTATAGGGGGTAGAGATACCCACGATGAAGCCTGCGTCTCTGACTCTACCTGATTCTTATCATATCTCTACCCTTTATACCCAGCATACCCACGGATTTAATTGTTGATGAATCCGGCCCCAGAAGGGTTGCCGAACAGCCTAAGGGACGAAGGCACCGATTAGGTCAGACAACGACGTCACTGAACAGTCTGAAGGTGACGCCAATGTTTAACGTAAGGTTGGTGGAGGTGGGGTCTGGATGGCTTCATACCGCTAAAATACTTACCTGACCTTAAAGAAGGTAGAGCAAGGCTGAATCATACCACGGCTTTCAATTATTGTCTTTTGAATTGCTTGGAAGGCGCAATCTGCACAAGTAGTGCAGCTGTCTTGAAGTGAGTGACCTTGGCTTACTTACATATCTTAACATCACGCGAAGAGCTTAAGTGCAAGTCTTCTAAATTTGAATTACACGCCCACAGGCTGTCGGAGCATTTATAATTCAAAATTAGAATACCCGCACCTCTCCCACCCCGATAGGTGAAATCTGAGAGAAAACCGAGATATTACCGGGAGTGATTGCTTTCCCCCTGCGGTGAAGCCTTTCCGAAGGCGATCACGTCTACGTCACTCCCAACCCGATCGGTTAAATCTGAAGAAAACCGAAATCACGACCAGAAAATCGATAATATGAAACGATATTGATTGTCATATCGATCAGTGGCACGTATTTTGATTGACATTTGTGGCATGTCTTCTAATCCCGGCGAACGTTGGACTACGTTTTCATCGTCACTTATCCCCATTACTGTTCCCCTCCTTATTTATCTCTTCCTTGCTGGTCCCCTTTATTTTACTGTTTACCACCCCCTACTGGTCTTCTCTTTCTGGTCACCTCGCTGATCCACCCTTTAATGGTTTCCCTTACCGCTCCTTCTTATTGCTCTGCCCCTTGCTGGTTCCCCTTTGCTGGTCCCCTTATTGGTTGCCTTCCCCCATACTAGTCATCCCTCTACGTCGTCTGCAACCCGACGCACACTGGATGTCTTCAGCACGCCTTCTGATTTCCTACGCACGCACGACGACGTCTGCGGCACGCACTCTGAATCGAGATGCTCAAAAACGCACGCACCATCTGTTACGTCAAGCGAACAAAATTAGGAGACCTAGAAGAAATTTGATTCCATTCCTACACTTATTGGATTCCTGCCTTCCGCTTCACAACATAATTTCCAGAATGGGTTGCTCATTTTTATTTCAGACTTTCAAAGCACATAGGAGAACTCCGCGATTCTATCATATCGAAGATTGTGTGCCCCATATAAGTGCCCTTCGCGGAATAGGGCTACCAAAGTGAGTATAGTTTCAATCGTATACTTTCCCTGGTCACAATCTGTTTTGAAACAACTCTTCTAGGTGTGGGTGTGTATGCGTTGCACTCCGCTTCTTCAAGATATGATGCTATACGTTTTTTGCCTGTCGTCGAGAAGCGCTCTTCGGCCGAAATTGCCTCCATCCACTTGTTTCCTCTTCAACTCGCCCATCACCCATCATCCGCCTCCCGCGGCCACGTAGAAAAAGAACGCTGAGCAACAGCTCCTTCCTCGTTCTTCATGCACTCTTCTTCATTGCATGACCATTGACGCAAAGTTTAATGCATCTTCAGACTTTTCGTCGTTTTTAGTTTCTCTAATGTTTCATTTCCTTCGCTTCTCGATATGCTTGAATTCTTTTCTTCAGTTCTGCAGCTAAGGGCTCTTATCATTACGTGCGTAAGCCGTGCTCCGATTTTTGATTTCCCGTCATTTTGCTTGCTTCCAGTACCTGCTTTCCAATGAACCTGCCGCGCACCGCTGATACGCATGTATGGAAAATGGCTTACTTACTTATGTAGTGCAGGCTTACACAGCCTGTGAGTACCATTTGTTTGGCTCCCAAAATTCGTCCTAGTTGACAAATAGCTTCTGTATCATTGTGAGGTTGGAACCGCAGTACACATTTGATCCGACACCGATTCGGATAATTCGAATTTGTCATTTTTTTCGAACTTGGTTTAAAAGATTAAGGAAATAATGCTATTTTTGAAAGTTCCGGATTTTTGTATGATTCAGTCAAGAGTAACTTTGACAAGAAGGATTTTCAGATGATCCAAACAACAATTTTATCTTCGAATCTCACATCGGATAAGACGGGCATCAGATTTCTGGTCGAAATCATTCCATGTGCGACTCTCTATGAACTTTGGTATCTCTGACGTTGTAATAGACAAGCAGTTTCTTCAGCGTAGCCAAGGTTGCTACAAGACTCTTCTGTCCACAACTAAGGTTAGCATTTTCGACCTCTTACGGCGTCGCTCTCGTGGTCTCTTAGCCTTTTGGATGGGTTTCTGCAGAATGAAATGGCATTTGGGAGGGTGGTTTCTCAAATGATTTCGACGTTTCCAGGCCTACGACTACGCTGAAACGTATCACCTGTATCACCTGTCGTCCCGTTGATCATCGACTTGCTCGAGCGGGCGCCAGCAGCGTCTCCATTCGTCCCTGTCGCGTGCCAGAGTGGTCCAATGGATCCTCCTCGCTCGAGGGACACGAAGAGCGTCATATCGGTTGTTCAGGGCTTTCACGAAGAAGTCCGACCAACGCGTTGGTGGGCGTCCTGGTGTTCTTTTGACATCCCGCGGAATCCAATCTGTGACAGCTCTCGTCCAGCGGGTGTCTGCGAATCGCATTACGTGGCCGGCCCACCTAATTTTCGACGACTTTGCCCATGCGACAGCGTCTCTGATCTTCGAACGTCGGCGAAGCTCGGAACTCCGGAGGCCTTCTCTCACTTGCGTGAGTCGTGTCACTCCGAGCATCGTCCTCTCGATTACACGCTGCGCGACGCTGATCGCGTGTTCATCCTGCTTTCGTATAACCCAGGTCTCTGAGGCGTATGTTAGGGCAGGAAGAGCAGTGGAGTCGAATAGGTGGGCACGGAGTCGGACGTTCTTCGTTTTCTTCACGACTTCTTCGACGCTCTTGAAAGCTCCCCAAGCCGCTCGTTTCCTCCTGCTCAGCTCTGGTGCTATGTCGTTGGTCATGTTGACTTCGCGACCCAGATACACATAGCTGGAGCATTCGGAGACGTTCGTTCCGTTCAGCGAGAATGGGGCATCAGAAACCCATCCGTTCTTCATGAACATCGTCTTCGTAAGATTCAGCTGCAGTCCAACGCTTCCACATACACGATCGAGGTCGGCCAGCATTCGTTCCGCCTGACGGATGCTCGGTGTTATGAGCACGATGTCGTCAGCGAAGCGAAGATGGTGCAGTTGCCGGCCGTCGACCTTCACTCCCATGTCTTCCCATTCTAGTTCGCGCATGACGTTTTCGAGGGTGGCGCTGAAGAGCTTCGGGGATATGGTATCCCCTGAAACGTAAGCCGCGATAAGATCTTGTAACAATCTTGGCTTCGCTGAAGGAACTAATCGAAATCATTTGTCTGAAAGTTTTGAAAATCCGATCTGATGAAAACCACCCCTATTTGAATTGCCCTAAGATCAAAGCTTTTTAAAAGTCAATTATTCGCACAATCCTTTTAACCATGGTTTGAAAGGTTTCAGACGGGAACATGACGCAATTCTAACCGTTTGCATGCCACTGAAATCTCGTTACATTGTTACATTTGATATGAGTCTCAAACATTTTTAAAAGCTTCAGCTTCTGGGAGCAATGTTAAAACCTTTCAAACAGTATTTGCTTTTTTAGGAGACCCTGCATTTTTTGCAAGCCATAGTTGTTTTTAAGTTTTGAATCTTAAGGGAAGCACAAATTAATCGAAACGGCCACTTGTGAAGAAATTATAACAATTATGTATTCAGGCGAGGCGTAGTCAATCGAGTGTAAAACGCAAAATTTCAGACGGCTGCATGGCGCATTCCATGCTGCTCATATGTCAAAAATTTCTATTTTCTTATGCTTTGAAATGAGCTTTTGACCTCTTCAGTATCCTTACATTGAACTAACAGTAAGTTACAACTTTTCAAACAATGTATTCGTCTTTTTGAGACACCCTGTAAGGTCCTATTTTCGCCTTCAGCTCATGTTATTCTTAATTTCTTTTTTGTCTTTCTTTCTATATTCTTTTCTTTTGATACTGCTTGCTTGGTTTTCTTCTCGATGGACGGTATTTAGGAGAACCCAATCAGTTACGGATCTTGCATCTCATTAGTCGACCAGCCAAACTATTAATTTTCGACGATCTGCTTCAAGCGACAGCGTCTCTCATAATCGGACTTCGAGGACACAATCTGTAGCCCGGGATGGAAGAGGAGAAGAAGTCGGTGTACAGCAGCACGTTCCCTTCTCCAAAGCTTCTGTTAGCTCTCAAGCCGCTCGTTTCCTCCTGACAGCTCCGGCGCTTCGTCGTTATCCATGTTTACTTCAACACCTAGATAAACGTAGCTGGAGCATTCGAAGACCGTTTCTCATAAACATCGTCTTCGAAGCATTCAGCTGTAGTTGAATAAATGAATAAAATAATAATAAATAAAAATACAAACACCGAGCGAAGCACTGCCATTATTTATTTCACAACCCTATCTACTTTCCACGGGGTGATTGTATAATACATTTGCTCGTAATCGTAGCTTGCAATATTCACTCTCAGTCTCATCGGTCAGAAATGCGATTCCTATGTACATCCGGCTCAACTCGCCCCTAAAGGCGAGTGCTGATAGCCAAGAGTTGATGGGATAGAGCAGAGTGAATGACGGCGCTCTACTATTAAGTACAAATTACCCCAGTAATAGATATAAAGTGACTCTCAGTTTTACAGATCAGATGAGAACTACATAGTTGAATTATTTCAGCGTTTTCCCTAATTTTCAATTTTGATCAGCCCCAAAGAAAAAAAAAGAATAAATCAGTTCTTTCCGCTGAGATCATCAAGAGGCACGGAATAGTTGGCAGCATTTCACTTCATTTATTTTTGCCAATGCTATATATTGTTGAGACACAGTATACACATTGAAGGGAAAAATATTGCAATTAGCTGAGAAATTCTAAAAAAACACAACGAGTGAAGAAAAGGAAAAAGAAGCAGTGCCGGCAACTTAGAGAGGTGCGAAAAAATGATTTCAAAGGAAGAAAGAGAGAAAAGCCATGCTAGAGTTAAACTAGGCAAAATCAGTGCAAGGAAGCTTAGAAGCATTCCCTCTACATGTATTTTTGTTAAGAAAGTACAAATCTGCAATTCAGCGACAATGACCTCTTTATCTTCTTGCCCTCTAACATATGAAGACTCCTAAGATCAGGTTCTTAATCTTCTCTCGAGTTATCATACTCTATAATAACGCGCTAAGGGCTGAGTCATAGTATCGATCGGCGCCGCCGCAGAAAATAGTCATAAATCGGGGGAAAAATCGAGAAGAAAATGGGGGAAAATTACGGCACAGAAATAGCGAAAAATATCCAGACGTATTCTCCCTGGGAATTTCAGCCCTGGGGCAATCGAGGTCGCTGAACACGAATCTGAAGCTTGTTTTTGAAGTATGATCACCATCAATCAATATTGATCAAATTACGGTGTGGGAAAATAGTGGAAAAGACCCAGACGTCTTCTACCTGCCTGGAAACTTTAGCCCTGGGGCAGTCGCAGTCGCTGAACACGAATCTAAGGTTCGTTTTTAAAGAATCGATTGCCATCAATCGATATTGATCAAGAGGCGGTTTTCCGTGGATTTCGTCCACGCGGTACGAAACTTTAGTCCTGGGGGTAGTCAAGGTCGCTTAACACGAATCTGAAGTTGGTTTTTGTAGTATCGATCACCGTCAATCGATACTGATGAAACTACGGGCGCGAAAATAGCGGAAAATACCCAGACGTCTTCTACATGTCAGGAAATTCGAAAGGCGTGCGGAATACGTCGCATGACGTGCCTGGGACTCAGAAGACGTGCAAAAGACGCCGCTCAACGTGTTTGGGGATCCAGGTAGACGTGCCGAAGACGTCGTTCGCTAAGGGGTCATCATTGAGGGGGACCAGTACCAGTAATGGGGGACCGTTTCACTTGGGGAGGACCAGTAGTGAGGAACCAATAGATCACCCTATCATACCGTACGTTGTACCTACTGCAGCCTTTTGTACTCCTAGGTAAGGAAGAATGCTGTACAAGTAGAACAGCTAGCTCGATGCGTATGTCCTTAGCTTAGTGATACTGCAACATCGCGCGAAGCGCGCAAGTGCGAGGCACGCCGATAGACGTTACGGAACATCTGTTATACAAAATATAGCATTTTCACGTCAAATTGACACTCTTCTAAGCTAGCATAAGAATTTTGAAATCAAACTGAACGTCTTCCAAATCTATTTGAAAAGTGTCCAATTCGTTTTGAAAAGTGTGTTCAATT
Source organism: Heligmosomoides polygyrus polygyrus (assembly GCA_947396885.1). Classification (NCBI taxonomy): domain Eukaryota; kingdom Metazoa; phylum Nematoda; class Chromadorea; order Rhabditida; family Heligmosomidae; genus Heligmosomoides; species Heligmosomoides polygyrus. Next base: position 84,785,851 of record OX377205.1, read on the forward strand.
CGAAGTAAAAATGGAATATTTAAGAACCTTGTGCTGAGGTTTTACCACTCCTCACTCGGTAGACACAAGGTTACATAAACACGGAGAGTTTAATAAAAAATCACCGAAAATAGTCTTTTGTTCGTCAACGACAAACAGCGATGATGTACGGCGTTAATCATTTATTTTGTAGGATGTGCCATGCACTGTACTTAAAGAAATATAAAATAAGGTTAAGATAGAGATAAATACATACCGAAATATGAACAAAGACGAATTTAGTTTGAGCCTCAAATCCAGCTATCTTCGGCCTCGCATTTTTATTTTCGTATATATCTAAACGGTGGAACAGTCAGTTATGATTCTAATGCCCACCTCGAACCAAGGTTTATGGTTCGAGCCCGTGCAGGCCAACCAAGTCTTCAATTCCTGTGTCTGAAGGGCGCGTGTAGTACAGTCGGAAGAGGCGCTGGCTCTTCCATGCACTCCAAATCAATATGGATCGGAACTTCCGCCGGCGCCCACCAAGCCCCCATCCCTCAGGGGTCGGTGAACTGATGTCAGACTCGTATGGGAAGAATAGAGCGTTGACTGGTTCATCGGTTGGCCACCGCAAGTCATTGTACGGCCAAATGTACACTCAAATGGCTTCCAGGGGATCCCATAGAAGTATAATACGTGGCGCATCCCAAAAAAATTGAGTGATGGCGTTATTCGTTTGTTTTTTACTGTGCGATTTGAGTTCTCGAAGTAGTGTGTTGAAGCAATAACACTATTTTTCCACAGGAATAGCCAGCAATCGTGCCGAATCCGCTCTCCCCGCACGTTCTTGCTCCAGTTTCTAATTGCCTCTCTCTTCTCAAGCAGTGTCCTTCTGCAAGACCCGTTTCCAAGAGCCATTCGAATTGCTGGTCACGTCATCTGATTGACCATTAGTGTCTCTACAGAATTGCTTTTTGATTTATGCGAATCTCTGCAAGACATTGATTCAAACACTGCACATATTCATACATCATGCTGCTAGAGCAAAATATATAGGAGGGAAAAGGACTGCATTTCAAGGTTGTCCTATCTGATATAGCCTTGTTCCAAACTTGCAATAACGATGGAAATTTCAATGAAATAGCGTTGCTTTCCTCGGACTACTATGTATTAGAAGTTGGTGGCAAACGGTGTTCATGCCACAGAAACTAATTTCAAGAGAATCAAAGTGTCCAATGATTGAATTCAGTTTCTTTAAGCCTCAATAGCCTCAATAGCACCGAGAACGTAAGCTGTTACAACGATGTTTTGTGGCGATCAAAACTTCTAGCACTAGGCGGGACTCGAAGCCGCACCTTCCTCTGACCGGGCTGGAATCTACGCTCTATCTACGCGACCGTGCTCTACGCCAGGCGGGGCTCGAGTCCGCACCAGGGGTGCACACAAAATGCTGTGCAAAATTTTTTTAACGACATTTTTTAACGGAAAATTTTCGTTAAATTTACGGTAAATCGTTAAATTTCGTTAAAAATACAAAATAGATGCAAACCCTTATTTCAAGTGAAAAAAAAAATCAAGGAAATCGTATAGGTTTCCAATTCAAGAGTTCAACAGCTAAAGTTCAAGGAATGGAGTGTTACATTGCAATGTAATACAAACAATTCAAGACCAACAAACGTAAAAAAATAAACAAGCCTTCGGCAGCACATTATCTACAGGGTTTGGAATAAGAACAGGTATGGAATTGTCATGGAAGATGGTCACCGACAAGGCTTCTTAAAATGTACGACCAGGCAGATTCCAGAGTTTCCTCCTTTCCTGGTTCTTTGCGAAACCGTTTTGCCTGACTGTTCTACGACCATATACAATTTCGATGCGGGCACAGGCCACTAAATACAAAAAGATCAAATATAGATACAATTAAAAGCCAGTCAGTGGAAAGTTTCTACGTTATCGGACGCACGATTTCCCCGTGCGTGGGACTATTATTTTTTTGCAACGTCGTGACCATGACACGGCATCGTGTCACACGTCCCACACAGATGAATAGGTATGACACATCGTTAATGTGTTAACGTTCATGAAAAGTAGCCTCCCAAATGTTTGTTATTAGCGCTTTTCTAAAATCGTGTAAAATACGTCCAGCGGCCTAAAAAATATTCTCTCCGTCTCGGCTGTTCCAGGTGGCGGACAAAAGTATTCTGGGATAAACAGCGCCAGGTGAGGATAAGCATATCTTACGAGGAGGTTAGACCAGTATATTTCTGTCGATTCGTTGACGTACTTGGGGGCTCGGCGAAAAAATTTCTAGCCCCCAAATGCATTAAAGGATAAGAATAAAGGACGGCGTCACTCAATCCCTTTTGGGATGCGCCACGCATTCTGCTTCTATGAGATGCGGAGGCGATTTGAATGCGTGTTCGGCCTATACCTACTTGCGGTGGCGATCCGATGAACAAGTAAACGCTTTATCCTCCCAGACAAGTCTGGATGGAAGGCTGGTTGGCTGGGACGGGAAATCCGAACCAGGAACCTGGTATCGGGCAACAGCCGGCACCTCCTCCGACTACGCTACAGGCGCCTCAAAATCGTTATTTCCAACAATTCAAAACAAATTCATGAAAACATTATAATGTTCTTAGCAATTTCAATAGTTTTTTAGGAACAATCCTAATCGGGAGGGTGAGACCTGCAGCAATCGTGAAGACTAAGGGTAAATGTGACAAAGTCACTGAGTAGAAAGTCCGTTAAAAATTCCGTTAAATTTCTAAAAATTTCCGTTAAGTAGTTAAGCCAGATTTTAACGAGAAATGCCGTTAATTCGTTAAATTCGTTAAATCGTTAACCGTTAAATGTGCACCCCTGATCCGCACCTCCCTCTGACCGGGCCATTCCCGCCCGTCAGAGGGAGGTGCAGGTTCGAGTCCCGCCTGGCGCTAGAAGTTTTGATCGCAACAAAACATTGTTGTAACAACTTACGTCCTCGGTGTCAGCCAATTGAGGCTTAAAGAAACTGAATTAAATCGTTTCTGTCAAGACCTACAGCTTAACTGGTTCCATGCTGATATCAACGGCCGGCTCATCCCGATATACGGGTGAGTGCTGATGGGTCCCACAAGGTGTGAATGTTGCGTTCGGTCAAACGGCGCGGGCGGTGTAATGGTGTAGAACATTCCTGCCCAGTCAGAGGGAGGTGCGGGTTCGAGTTCCGCCTGGCGCCAGAAGTTTTGATCGCAACAAAGCATAGTTGTGACAGCTTACAAGGTGTCCAATCTTAATTGCATCAGTCTGCTATCTACATGGACCGCTTAGTTGTGCTGTTCAAAGGTGCCGGGCGCCGGCCATGGTTACACCTCACTCGAAGATACACTCTAGTCCACTCTATTCCACAAATAAGACGAAATAGGACGAAAATAGCGATATAATGCAGTTTTTTCTTCGAGAACCAGACAAAACAGGGCACCAACTCAATCTAAAATCTGTTATGATATACACTATTTTCATGTCAACTGAACATTGTCCTGACCAAGTTGGACACGTTTAAAATCACTCTTCTAATCTAGCTTGACATTTTTGAGATCATGCTAAATTTCTTACAAATCCAAATAGGCGTCTTCCACCTAGAGACTCTCAAAGAATCCTAAAACACTTTTTATTGTTCCATGAAAATCTAGTATAGCTTATTTTGAAATTTATTAATTCACTCATATCAGTAAGTGACCATTCTGTTTGAAATTTTACTAGAAATATTGCTTCAACACATTTGATTAAGCCTGGAGCGGCTGGTAGAGAGGCAATCGCGGATGTTACGTGCGGTCAAACAGCGCCGGTGGTGTAAGGCGAACATCGCTGCCCGGAAAGCAGAAGATGCGGGTTCGAGTCCCGCCTGGCGCAAGAGTTTTGATCGCAACAAAACATCCTGTAACAACATTTACTAGAAACATTTTTTCGGGAAAAAGAATGAATTAAATTTTGTTTCAAAGTGCACATAGGCAGAAGTCATTTAGCACATTAAAAGAAGAGATGGCGACATGCCGTCCACTAGACCGTCGCGGTTTTTATTCGATTGATAGTAAAAATTGTCTTTGCGTGAAGTAACACGAATGTAAATGGTTCACACTCCTGTTTAAAGTAAAAAGCATTTACACTATCAATCAAATAAAAATCGCGACTATCTACTCGAGTGCGTGGAGTGATCTTTTTTATTACACTAAATTGTTGGCATCCTTCCGCGCTTTAAAACAAAATGCTAGTCACCATTTTCCTTGAAAAATAAAATTTTTATGAAGTTTCAAACGATGCGTTGTTTACTTAATTGATTAGATGAATTAGAAATATCCAAAGAAGATTTCACTAAATTTTCATTAAACGAATTTTTTGCAAACCGTGTTGGAGGATTCCTAGATGAATCTGTAAGACGCACAGTTTGATTTCAAAAGTGTCAGGTTTGCTTAGAATAGTACCCAACAGAGGGAGAATCTCTGAAGACAAGAACAGAATTAATCTTCTGATCTTGTACCATGCTTGCTTGTACATATTTCGTTTCAGCTCTGCGAATACATGCGATTTTAGGTAAGTCTGTGCGTGAAGGTGTAGAAAAAATCAGCTACTTCTAAAAGACAGAACCTTTTGCAACGCGGATTTTTCAGTTCCAAACGAGTTCTAATGGGAGGGAACTGTAGTAGATTTTGTAATACAGAAGTACGCCAGTTACTGCGCTGTCTTATTCTGTACTTTGCAAAGGCACCGCCATGGCGATTTTATTTGCAATCAGTGGTGGAGAAATTATTAGGATGTCCGGAAAGTTTTTAGACTAGTGTCGGAGAACATTGTATAGTTAATAACTTTATTAACAACCACTATCATTCAACAAAATATTCACCATTATGATCTATCACATATTGCCATCTTTCTGGTAGAGATCGAATACCACGAGCGAAGAACTCCGGAGTCATGGACAGCAAGAAGTTGTTGACACCACTTTTGACTTCCTCCCGATTTGCGAACTTTTTCTCAGCTAAGAAAGACTGCAGCGACCGGAAAATGGGGTAGACACTGGGTGCAAGATAAGCTGAGTGCAGCGGCTAGGGTAACAGTTCAATTCTGAATTCCTCCAATTTCTTCTGCGTATTCTTTGCTGTGTGTGGTCTGGCGTTATCCATGAGAAGAAGAATTCTTCCTCTTCTGGGATTGCGATTACGTATGATTTCGCTCATTTTTTCCAGCTGAGCGCAGAACACGTTCGAGTCTACCATGGAACCGCTAGGAACCAATTCCCAGAATACTGGGCCATTGATGTCCCACCGGAAGGAAACCAACTCCTTTTTGTTGTGATCAAGACGTTTCGGCTTTGGTTGGGGCAGCACATCGAAGTCAATCCAGTGCTTGCGACGCACTAAATTGTCGTAGACGCAATGCTTTTCATCCATCGTGACGATCGAGTCGATCCAAGCAAATTTGCGGCGACAGTTGGGGAGAGAAGTGCAGATTTCAACACACTTCCACCTCTCCTGGAGCACGCGGTACGATTCGAGACAACTTGGTGATTTTGATCTCCCAAGTCCGGCCCGCCCACAACTTCAGCTGGAAAAGATACGCTGTCTCGAATCTTACCATGCAATCAGTATAAAAACATTCCGGACAGCCTAACGCTACCATGGGACGGAGTTACTCAAGCCCAGCCATTGCTTGAGAGTTGCGAGCTTCAACCTCTACCCACTGCCCTTGCCTCCGGAGAAGTGAATAAATACTCTAGCCGAAACAGTAAATTTTTGGTTCACCCAGGCCTTTGCATTCGCGAGATAGTGGTAATTAATTTTTAAACTATTTAACATTAACCTCAAAACGCTCGAATATTAAAAGCTTTTAGGACGTTCTGTCCTAATGAAACGAATTGTGCGTAGTGTCTGTATCGTACACTAAAAGAATTTTCAAGTTCCATTTCTCTCTATTTCATGTGCAACATAAACACTAACTCTACAGTAACGAGCTCGAGCCATAAAGTTTTACTTCGGTTCAGATGTGTACATACATATTTTAGATTTCCTGAGCTTATCACAAGCTTGTTATACGGCTTTATGGGATAACATTTCGGCTGCATCACTTTCCTCAGAGCCTGAAACGGTCAAACAGTTTGGAGTTATTCAATTCAACACCACTTGAACCTTACGGAATCTAAAATTCAGTTGAAAAAATTGTAGTGTCTGCTGTACCTCACAGCAGTTCTCTGAAGGGCCAGTAGAAACCGCACAAGGTCAACCAGGGGTACGAAACAGCATCTACTCAGATTAGAATGCGAGACTAACAATAAGCTCCGACGGTTCGAGCCTGGAACCCACTCTACTCCGCTGGTCACCCCTCTGGCTATCGATTATTTCATCCCTTCCATTTCTTGTGAGAAATCACCAAAATTGAAGGTTGGAAAGGGCAATCAGCGAATTCTTTCAGTCCAAGTCTCCTCACCATAAGTTTTGGGAGAAGGGAATCGCTCCCCCGCCTATTATGTGGCATACTATAAAGGATAAAGGATAAAGGACGGCGTTACTCAATCCCTTTTGGGATGCGCCAGCGCATTCTACTTCTACGGGATGTCGTGGAGGCGACATGAATGCGTATTTGGCCATACAATGACTTGCAGTGGCCAGCCGATGAACAAGTCAGCGCTTTATCCTTCCCAGACAAGTCTGGTACCAATTCACCGATGGAAGGCTTGGTTGGCCTGGGCGAGAAATCCGAACCAGGAACCTGGTATCGGGTGCACGCGACAGTCGCGCCTCCTCCAACTGCGCTACACGCGCCCTGGCATACTATAGTGACTAACAATGCTGTTGAGTGAATTTCATTGCTGGACAGAAAAGAAGTAGAAAAAAATGTCCAACACCCCAACACATTCTTACTACCCTGATACACACCGTACCTCCTCCGGCTGACATTGGTGACCCTGGGATAGATCCAGTGCTGCACAGAGGCCTTAGGCGCTAAGGTTTGAACATCCTGCAGCGGACCTGAACTTCGAACTCTTTCATTCATAACAGTGGATTCCACAGAAGCTTTGGGAACACCCTAAGCTTCTCCTTCCATGCCCCTGATCCGGTGTTAACGTGATCTGTGTACTCACCTATCACAATCGATGACCCAATAACGACTTGCTTCGTTGGCGCAGACTCCATGTTCTTCTAACCTTGAAGCGTCAACGAACAGCATGCTAGTCTTAACAGTTTAATGCTGTTTGTTTACTCTCTTTACGTTGATCTCTCGCTGATGCTTTTTCCTTCTTTATACTGTTGTTCTTTTCGTCGTTATCTTCCTTAAAGGTTTTATTGCTCTTTGGGGCAGAGGAGCTTCATATTTTGTATCACTAACTAGATTTGAACAGCTGATTTAAACGCGCTTACCGTGCGTCCATGAATAATTTAAAAAAACTTCTATCGAGAACCAGCAGTGGAGATTTTAAATAGTGGCGAAGATTAGCTCTGCAAGAAATTAGGTTTATGAAGGTTAAAGGATAAAGGACGGCGTTACTCAATCACTTTTTGAGATGCGCCACGCATTCTACTTCTACGAGATGTCGTGGAAGTCGATTTGAATGCGTATATGACCATACAATGGTTTTTGCGGTGGCCAGTCAGCGCTTTATCCTTCCCAGACAAGTCTGGTACCAATTCACCGACCCCGGAGGAATGGAAGGCTTGGCTGGCCTGGGCGGAAAATCCGAACCAGGAACCTATTATCGGGTGCATACGACAATCGGCGCCTGCTCCGACTGCGCTACACTCGCCCAAATTAGGTTTACACTTCATTAAAGTGCCTTTTTGCAGAGAGACGATCTCTCAAAACTTGATATCCTATCGTACATAACAGATTTTGTACTTCGAAGTTCAAGAAGCAAATGGAAACTCATTTCTTGTGGCTGTGTACTGGCGACGATTACTACTAGGTTGGCCGAAAAGTTCTCGCAGGTTCGACCGGTCCAGTTCAAACGATCATAACTTATTCACACTCATCGGATCCAGTCGTACTAAGCACTATTTGCGTCAGCACATTATTTTCGACGCGGTGCTATTTGATTAATTCCATCGTCGAAAAATCTAGGTGGTTGAAATGCGACGAATTCTAGGAAAGCTGTTCTAGCGTGGTCCTGATTGGCGAAGTTTCTACCAGCGAGGAAGTTCTGAAAGTGATTGAAAAGGTGGTAGTCGGTTGGCGTAAGGTCTGAAGAGTATGGCGGGTGAGGCAGAACTTCTTTCATCTTCTGCTTCGTTTAATTTTCGTATGGGGACTTTCCAAACGTGTGGGCGAGCGTTGTCGTGCAGGACCTCTTCTGTTGATCAGTACCGGCTGCAGCTCACGCAGTTTTCGGTAAATCTCGTAGGACTCTTCCGTGATGGTTCGTCCTGTTTCCGGAAAGTTGTGCTGAATCACGCCAGCCGCTGACCGCCACGCTGTTACCGTCGTCTTTTTCTGGTGGGATTTCGACTTCGGGAAGTGCGTGGGGGGGGGGGGGGGAGGAGGTTGTCGGCATTAACTCACTGTCCTGATCGTCTTCGGTTATCTTACAGAATCCGCTTTTCATCACATGTGACGACTCGATTCAAAAACGAAACCTTTGGACTACGGCAAAGCAAAGGAGAACGGGTTGTGAAACGCGACAATTTCTGGCGTTCACTCCAATCGTGGGACACCTCTTTTTCGAATTTCTTCATCTTCCCGAGGCGTTTCGTACCCCTTGTAACAGCAGTTTTACTGACTCCTAGGCCTTCCGCGATCTCACGGCCTCTTTGCGATTGAGTAGCTTTCAGGAAGACCTTAAAATCGTCGTCCTGGATTGCTTTTCTAGAACCAACCATTGCACGTTCAGCACTCCAGCACTTTTTGGCCCCACGCATAATTGATTTGTCCGGCTGTTTCGACCTCGATTGGCCCAGCTTGAAGTTAAAACAAAATACTGATCGGAACTGCCCTTACTTCAATAAGTCTTCGAAGTAACAGAACTGTTAAGCATATATGAAGCGCAAATTATTCCATCAGATAGAGCGAAAAATTCCGCATTAAACGCTATATAAAAATGCGAAGAAAATTGAATATTGATTCAGTAATAAACGAACCAAGAGGGGTTGCATAAAAACCGCAGGAACTTTCGGGCCAACCTAACACAATGCCTAGCTGTGCTCATTTCTAAGAAATGTTCAACCTTTTTTAAATTACTCGATTCGTTCTCTGCTCTGGGTGCAGACTATTCCGAATAAATCTTCATTCCCCAAAGCAATCGTCTTTTTATAGTCTTTAAATTAAGCGCGCCTGTCAACGTGATGCTTATCAATCAATGTCACCTCGAAAAAAACTCCGAGGAGCAGGAACCAGTGTGGTCTTGTAGACGAACACCAGCTCCATCCTCTCGCAAAGCGGCAAAGGAGAGCTACAATCCTTATACAATTTCTCTCATCTACTTGATCTTCGTCATATTTTATACTTATAACTCTTAAAAACCCAAATATTCTGTGGTGAGCGGTACGGGGGGGGGGGGGAGGGAGGGAGGGATGGTGGCAGAGAAGAGTCTAACAGTCTTGTAAGTGTGACTGTTCTGCACGAGACTGCGGAGGCTAAACGTGTTGAGCAATATTGCGGCTTCGAGTTGTCCAATTTTTAAGAAATTATAAGAAATCGAAGATAATTTGTAATTAAAGGTAGAAGTTATTCTCCGACATTATTGCAGTGTCACGACTTTAAAGGTCTAGAAAAATTTGCCCACAAAGTTGCTGATCATAAATCCTACGTCCATCTTCAAAATGCTGACCTCTTACGGTAGGTTACTGTAACTTGAAGTACGTTACTGCAGCGAGATGATGCGCTTGGGAACGATTCAAATCAGTTTCTTTAACCCTCAAATGCCTGGTATCGTGGTTGCAAGCTGGCGTAACGGTGTTTTGTTGCGATCAAAACTTCCAGCGTCAGGCGGGACTTGAACTCGTACCTCCCTCTGACCGAGCATGAACTCTACGCCTTTACACCACCGGCGCCGTTTGATCGAACGCAACATCCATACCTCGTGGGACCGATCAGCACTCACCCGTATATCAGGATGAGCCGGCCGCTGGTACCAACATAGAGTCAGTTAAGCTGACTGATGGTCGTAGAGTCTTCCCGCTCGGTCAGAGGGAGGTGCGGGTTCGAGCCTGGCGCTGGAAGTTTTGATCGCAACAAAACATCGTTATGACAGCTCATAGGAACGACGCCGCTGACGCTTTTCACCATAGCTAGATTTATCGTCACCTATGTACCGCAACTCTAAAAAAAACGAACCTTCGTCTATGAATGACATCTGAAATAACCCGTGTTCTAGAGAAACTCTCGCCCACATTTGGGTTAAAAGTGAAAAGCTTATACTAATTTGGTTAAAACTGAGCGCGTCAAAATGACCAGCACCAGTTGATACGTACTCTAATCTCCTTTCTATGTGTTACCATGCCGCACATTTTTGCCTATCCTGGACCACGCAATGGCTCACAGCAAAAAGAACTTCACCGCTGTGCTCCTAGTTAGATCCCCTACGAGACCATAGGTCCGGTAGGGGACCGTAGGTCATGTTGGAAATCCCGGGGGTTCACAGATGCCCCTTTTCGGAGCTAACCTCGGAAAGTTCAGCTGTCTAACAAAAGTGTTTGCGTTTATGTCTGCTGATGTACTCAGTTCTACACTTCTGCTGTTGTCTGGAGCAGCAAGAAGACGTATCGAAAATATCGAAGGCGCAATATGGGTATGGGGTGCAGTACCTTGTAGGCTTGGAAATTGTCAACATACAGTAGCGGTAGGATAGATTACTCCGCTTTCCTAGAGGGAGCCCCCCCCCCTCAAGCAGCCACACTATGTATTTGACGTCTCCGAGTGTTTTGTATCCCGTTTTGACCTTCGACAACAACATTTGGTGGCAGTGCCGTCGACCTTCACTTTTGTCTCCGGTATTGATTCCACGGATGATTAGCTTGCCCAGTTCACAAGCTCGATTGGCTTCATTCCAGTCGTGCTTGCGCGAATTCGGTTTTTTCATTTTTCTAGAGCGTTGGTTGAGCTGCTCCTCGGTGCAGTTCCAATCGGGGAGGGGGGGGGGGATACACATTATACGAACATTTGAATAATCTCATATTAGAGAAACACCCTTACGTTAAAACGCTTGAAATGAGCTCAGCCTTATATAAAAGTTAGTGTACTTATGTCAATTAACGTTTTGTTAGGTCGTTGCATATGAAATGGCCAATTTTGACTGGAAATTTTGATAGATCATAACTTTGCTAGGAAGCAATTCTATCAATTGAAATAAGCACCATTACAAATAATACACTGTTCCCTTCGCTACAATAGCTTAGACATTTTATCTCTGCAAAAACCAGAGCTAATCAGATTTAACAAAACATGAGAAGTCATCTTTGACATCATCTTGGTTGCTGAATTTTTAGCCTGCACATGACGATCTGAATGCTTGAAAAATTGTTAACCGGTAGAGGCTGGTGAATGTGCTGGATGTGTCAGAGTTTCGTATCCCATTTCATCCAGTTTCTGGACAACAATTTTTGAAACGTGGGGACTTGTGAGTGAATAGAGCCGGCTGTTTTTCAACCAACTTCTGGTGCATCATTTAACTTGGTCTTCTTTGGATGGAGACTTGGTTTCGGCTTCGGCTTGGGACTCTCATTGTTCTCGCCATTTTGCCAGAAATTGTGGTAGCAAAATAGGCCAGTTCATATGCATGGGGATAATGCAAACATATATCAAATTTGCTTCAGGCTTGGTTCCACTTTACCGTATTTTCCGCCATCCTTCCCCTAACTAGGAATGCAGCTTTGAGTACCCATTAAAACTATTGGGAGGACCTGAAAGAATACGGTAAGCATCGTTGTACATTATGTTGTATGTGTTTCCATTTCAACTATTGCTTACGTGTGAGAAATCCTTTTCCCATCCGTTGGAGGATGGGAGCCAGCCTGATATACAAACAATTGGTGGAGTATACGTTATAGTGAACGTTGCCTCGCAGGATGCAAACGACAAAAAAACGGGTATACGCGTTTGCATCGTCGGTTGGCCGGGAGTGTCATGAGCCTGAAGCTCATGATGTTTCATCTAGAGCCCCGCCTCCTTTTGGCCGCTCTTAAGCGCAGGCCGATCGCGCCTGGGGAAGGCTCTCGCTGGGACGCTCTCACTCGTGCGCTCCGGCTCGTCTTCTCGGCGACGACGAAGGGTCGGAATCCCCCCACGACAGCAGCCTCGCGGCAGAGCAGAGTGACGGCGCATTCTTCGAAGATCGCGCCTTAGCTCGTCCTTCCTCTAGGGCACAGCCGAGCAGTCTTGTCGGCGGACCCGCTTGCGACCCAACTCAAGCCTCAATACAATCCCAAATCAAACCAGAAGGGTCAAAGGTCAAATTCAATTAAGCCACAAAGTTCTCCTCTCCAGTTATCGGTAAATGGTGTTCAAATGTACAGTGAAGTAATTTCTTGTAAGGTTAGAAAATAAATCTGTATAATGATCGGTGTTATGTTTTGTAACGGAAAAAGAACCACCAATCTTTCCATTTGGGAGTGATGCCCCAAAACATGGTGCATCGGCCGAATTTCAATATTCAATCAATATACACACGATCCGGTATAGGCCGTTTCACCGTCACAACTGTCAATTGTCAAAGCGACAGGTACACAAACTTTTCAATCAGATTTAGAAAAAAAAGCACAAGTACAACGCTCGTGGAGTCTCATTAAACTCCACTTCGACACGCGCAAAAAATCTATACTCCACCAATTGTTTGTGTATCAGGCTGGCTCCCATCCTCCAACGGATGGGAAAAGGATTTCTCAAAAGCAATTCAAAAAGCGTTAAGCGCTTACTTTAAGTGGTTTGCGCTCAAATAACCATAGAACGGAATAACAGAATCTCGTGCACTTTCTCTCCTTTAGGGTACGCTTTTTAGGGCCCAAAATGCGTACCTACTTCCGTACCCTAGCACGAGAAGCTCTAACATTCCGTCGATATCGGTACCCTTCAGATTTCCTCCTTTTTTTATCCTCTATCTCTATCCCTTTTTGCTTTTCTCAAGTTCAAGTCAATCTACCGCGGAATACTGAAGATGGAACGAGAAGGCAACTCGGAAGAAAACCCGGTGGCAGTCCGACAGTCTGGCCGAAATAAAGGTACCTTTTATCATTTTTGATCCGTTTTATTGAATTTCAGATATAAAGAAGTCGCGCGCAGAGTATTTGTGGATCACGTTAAGGTAAGTTATAAAGAGAAGGTAACTCTTAGAAAACCCGGTGGACGACCGATAGTCGTGCCAAAAAAAAACAGGATTACAAAAAAATTTCAAGCTATCGATTGCAGCTCAAAACCAGCTGGAGTTCAATCAAATCGTAAAGTTCTTCAAATTACAGTTCTGAGAGCTTTAGTCCTCTCAACGAAGCTTTCTCGAGCTCGAAAATTTGAAACACGATCTGAGCTCTTTGCCGATCGACAACAAACATCTCAAGGAAAAGTTTCGCAAAACATCTGTGAGAAAAAAAGGGAAAGTCAAACATTTCAAAACATTGGTGGAGAAAATTCATCGATCTCAAAACACCGCGTTTGAGACCGAGACATCTCACAACATTCCAAAGCAAAGTTTCTTCAGTGCCACTGCTCTCACAACAAATCCTGTTCGCAACACATCTTCAATAAACTTTATCGTCAAGTCAACATAACACAACAGATAACAAGGATGTATATAAGCCAACACCCTATAGCATGCCACTTTGCATTGGCACTCACAGTCTTCAGTCATCGACAGGTCGACAGGTGCTGCGCTCTTCTGGACGGTCGACGAACCAAGCCGTTATGTCGCACAGGCCGTTCATCCTGAAAAACGTGAAACAAAAATTAACTCGCCATCTCAATACTCTTGCTGGCCTACTTCAAGAGGCCGAAGAGTTCCGGGAACCATGGAGTTTCCCAACCCAGGTTCAAGAGATGGACCTCTTCTTAACATAGAAGAAGATGATAGTCAAGGACCTTATGTCCAAAATCGGACAGCAAAAAGAAGGCATTAGCGAGTTCTATGCCGAATGCAATCAGCAACTCAATGACATTGTTCAAGAATCAAAGACCGATGTGGAATCTCAATTCGATGAGTATTGGTCAGAAAGGGGAGGAAATGACCTGCTCAGCCAAGCACAAGAAGTAGAACGCAAATTGGAAAAGAGGTTGCTGGAACTCGAATGTCAAGAAGCTAGCCTCAGACAAGAGCTCACAACGGAACGAGTCAATTCAAGCAGAAACCAAGATCATCCTGCACCACTCGAGTACCATCAACTCACTTCAACGAGCCCTTGGACGTTGGAAAGACGACTGCTCGGTAACGAACTCAAAATACCAACCTTTCATGGCAATCCCTCAGAATTCACATCATTCTGGGAACTTTTCGAGGAGCTCGTACACAAGCAACCCTATTCAAACATAGAGAAGCTGTCAATACTCATCAACAGCTGCAAAGGAGATGCAGCTAGAGCACTTCAAATGATCCCTAGGACAGGCGATGCCTATGAAAGGGCAATTACACAACTCAAAACTCAATACCAGGATCCAAGGCGGATCACTATACAGATGATCCGCCAACTCAAATCAATGAAGCAATGTCGGGACGACCATCGCTCTTTGAGAAACAACCTCAGTGATGTACAAGCCATAATGGCCACACTGGAAAGACAAGGTGAGCCAATCAACACCACAAACATGAGAAGTATGGTCCTCGACACATTCTCGAAGAATATTCAAGACGAAATGGCAAAAAAGGAGTTTGACTCCGGCAATGTGTGGACAATGACAGATCTTCTTGACAACCTGACCATCGCAGTGAAGCGCAAGGAACATGTGGATAGCCTAAGGGAATCAAACCAAGACGAGCACTCCATTTTCCACACGAGCACGTCAAGAGTAGCATTGCTGCAATGCACTGGCTGTGGACAAAACCACAAGTTTCAATACTGCAATAAATACTTAACCATTCCTCAGAAGATTGATCGTCTAAGAGAACTAAGCGCTTGCTGGAAGTGCTTCAGTCACAAACACAACACAAACCACTGCCGCAAGTACAATTGCGCCTGCTGCGGGGGCCCACATCACATAGCCATCTGCCGAAAACGCTCAAGGCATAACGAGAGACAAATCAGCCCTTTCCGACAAGGCAATACTCCTGCACACCAAAGAAGGCGAGATCGTTGGCTAGTCTACCCAAGACGTAGAAGTTACTCGCCGAGGTTCAGAGGTAGAAGCTTATCGCCAAATCAACAGTCATATAGAACCAACAATTTCAACTACGGGCGGAATCAGTCATCGCCTCGAAGAACTCCATCGCGTTCACCACAGAGGTCTCCTACACCTAAAGGCATACTTAGAAGATCTCCTTCGCCAAAAACGTCGGAACAAAATAACCGAGTTCAATTCGGGCAACCAACGTATCCAAGAAGAAGATCGCTTGAGAACGTATCAGTCAATTTACAAGTTCAAAACACCAACCTAACTGAAAGCGCTAACAAAAACGTTACAAACTCATTTGCACACAGCAAAAGTGTACGCCTAATGATAGTCCCGGTTGAACTACAAACAACTCAAGATGGAAAAAGCGAGACAGTATTTGCCCTCCTTGACTCCGCTTCCGATCAATCCTTTATAACCACTTCGCTTGTCCAAAGGCTTCATCTCAACATTCAAAAGGAAACCACTGTGGTGGTTAATACCTTCGGAGGAAAAGCGGAGAGGAAAAAGGTAAAAAGAGTGGTTACTCCACTCTACAACAATCAAGGTGACCACATAGTGGTAGAACTTTTGACCAGTAACAAAATCACACCTCCATTACGACTCGGACAAATTCTTCCAGAAGATAGCCTCTTCTTACAAGACAACTTCTCTGAGAAGGAAATACAATGGATTTCTCAAGCAGTAAGCGGGACGGTAGTACCCGAAATACTCATCGGAATGGACTACTTCAACAGCATAATGGTCCTGCACGAACCTATTTTACGGCTTCCTTCAGGTCTCTGCATTACGTCAACATTTTTCGGTCCGGTGATATCAGGCGTGCCTCATTGCAGTGTTGACGAACCTGAAGAAGATAGCTTTTACAAGCGCATTGTACACACCTGCACAATGAATTACTCATTCAATGACCACTTGGATATTTCAAACTTATGGAAACTCTCAACTATCGGAATTGTAGACAGTTACAGTGACGAAGAAATCAATAAACAAATTGTGACAGAATTTTATTCAACGGTCCAATTGCAAGATAATAAGATATTTGTCCGTTTCCCTTGGAAACCTAACAAGGATCAACTTGCTAACAACTACAACCTTGCTTTAAGCAGACTTCACCAACTGTTCAAGATGAAGGATCGCAATCCTCAATGCTGGAAGGAGTACTGCAGTATAATCGAAGACCAACTCAATAAAAACTTCATCGAAGATGTGTCTCATTCTCAACACAACAATTATCACACATCTCCTTTTTATTACATTCCACATCAGGCAGTTATCAAATCAGAAAGTGCCACAACCAAAACACGCATCGTGTTTGATGCGTCCTCAAAAATGAAGGGTGAGTTGAGTCTAAATGACGTTATTTATCAAGGACCGCTCATACTACCCTACCTGTGCGGCGTTCTTCTAAGATCTCGAATAGGATCTAAAATATTGATTGCCGATGTCGAAAAGGCATTTCACATGATTCACCTTCAAGAATCCGAAAGGGATGCCGTCAGATTCCTGTGGCTCAAAGACGCATCACAACCTCCAAGCATAGAAAATATAAGAATTCTACGATTCTGTCGACTACCGTTTGGAATAAACGCATCCCCATTCTTACTGGGAATCTCAATCAAATACGGCATCCAGATGCAGTCTGATGTCGATGAAACCTTTCGAAAACAACTGCATGACAATCTCTATGTCGACAATGTTCTTCTTACTGAAGACACTACTCAATCCCTTATTACAAAATACCGATGGTGCAAACAAATATTCAATAAGATGTCGATGAACCTTCGCCAGTTCATCACAAATGACGAACACTGTAACAACACCATAGATCCCACGGATAGGTCTACTAATAAATCGATAAAGATTCTAGGAATTCCATGGAACAACCACAAAGACTCATTTTCAATTCAATGCAACCTTCAATGTCAACCACCTCTGACAAAACGTAAGGTTTTGCAAGCCGTACACACCACATTTGACCCTCTCGGCTTTATCATGCCGTTGCTATTACCGGCAAAACTCTTCCTTCAAGACTTATGGAAGCTTGAGTACGGATGGGACGACGTTCTGTCCCCCGATTTTCATTCTCAATGGCGGGCCGTCTGCGAGCATGCGGCGGGGTTCACGGCAACGGTCCCCCGCATGGTGACGAGCTTCGCATCAACTCGTCAATACGAGCTTGATACATTTGTCGATGCGTCGGTTCGATCGTTCGCCGCCGTTGCCTATTTGCGATCGATCGATTGCGAGGGCTCCATCGGCTGCTCCTTAGTGATGGCAAGGCAGCGGCTCTCACCGATAAACAAGACGTCGAAGACAATGACAATACCCCGGTTGGAGCTGTTGGCACTCCTAATCGGTGTTCGACTAACTAATTTCATTCTACAAGAATTACACCTGAGAATAAACACAATCAATATTTTTAGCGACTCGCAGGTAGCCCTGCATTGGGTCCAATCAACCACAAAAAATGGCCTCTTCGTCGACAACCGATGTGGAGAAATCAGAAGTAAAATCCAAGGCTGGGCAGATAGTGGTATTTCGTGTCATCTACGACATATACCTTCTGAACTGAACCCAGCAGATTGCGCAACAAAAGGTTTATCAAAGGATCAAATGGACAACCATGTCTGGTGGACAGGTCCGAGATACCTATATGACCACAACTCCAAATGGCCCAACTTCCAAGAATTCTCTTGGTCTCCTGCGGAAAACCCAGAAGGCGAGAGTCCACCACTCTCGGTTCTCAATACAAAGATAGAAGCACCCGTACAATCGAATCTATTAGTCTTCATAAACGAATTTTCATCAATAAATAAATATAAAAGGGTGCTGTCAATTATCTTAAAATTTCTCAAAGTTAAAATTTACGACAGAATTTCAACAAAAAATAAGTCCAAACTGAAAGAAACCATACCTGAGATCGAACGCATTGCTAGCGACAGGCCGTTAGCGTGGCACAGCAGTCTTGATCTCTCATTGGCTGGAAAATTACTGATTAAGTCGGCTCAAAAGGCGTTTAATCAAGAAAATCTCGACAAATTCGACGATTTACAACTATACGTGGACAAGGACGGATTAATAAGATGTCGAGGAAGAATTAAAGCTCGATATCTGTCAAAAGAAACCAGAGAACCAATACTTTTACCCACAAATCATAAATTTACTACTCTCCTTGTTCAAGATGTTCACCATCGATGTGGCCATCAAGGTGTTAACGGAACGTTAGCAAACTTAAGACTCAGCTACTGGGTTCCAAAAGGACGACAGACAGTCAAGAAATGTTTAAAGTCGTGCCTAATCTGCAAAAGATGGAACTCGAGACCGTACTTCTATCCAAATTCACCGCCGCTGCCGAGTGCGCGAACAGAGCCGTCGCGCCCGTTCTCGCACGTCGGCATTGACCTCGACGGTCCCTTCCGCACGCGCAGCTGCGAAAATACGGAGCAAAAGCGGTGGATTCTACTGGCAACATGTATGGTCACAAGGGCTGTACACCTAGAAACAGTCAACAATCTCAGCGCACTGGAATTCCTCCACAGTCTGCGTAGATTCATTGCGCGTCGAGGAAAACCCAAAATCGTAATTTCTGATAATGCAACCAATTTCGCATTGGGGCGCGAAATCATCACTTCCCTCGAGAGTCAAGCAGCAACACCCACTTCAACAGTTCAAAATTACCTTTCAAACGAGGGAATGTCTTGGAAATTCAATACACCTCTTTCCCCATGGAAAGGTGGCTTCTACGAGCGCATGATAGGTGTCATGAAATCAACTCTCAAGCGAATATCGCGGAAAAAATTGCCGCACGACAACGAATTTACTACTTTCGTGACAGAATGTGAGGCTATGGTCAACTCAAGACCACTCACGTACGCCGGTAGTACAATAGAGGATTCAGTAGTGCTCCGACCTATCGATTTTTTGATCCCATATGCAAATATCAACTTCTTACCCATTACTCAATCGGACGAGGACGACTCGGATTACATCTTCAAAATCTCAACAAAAGAAGAAGCAGTTCGGTATTTGAAAAATCACCTCAACTATCTACAAAGTTTATGGAAGTTCTGGACCAGCAACTATTTATTAGAACTTCGGAATTTTCATCAAAAGAGAATCAAACAAAAGAGCTTCACGAGAAAACAACCATTTTTAGGTGAAGTAGTTCTTCTAATGGAGGAGAATACTCCTCGCGGAGAATGGCCATTAGGACTAGTAACCAAACTAATAAAGGACCCTGATGGAAATATCAGGTCAGTTGAATTGAAAACGGCAAAGTCCAAAATTACAAGATCAATAAATATGTTAATTCCACTCGAGATTCAAGACAAAATTTCATCGGAGGATAGAAGTGAACCTGCAGCAAAGCAAAACGAACAATCGATGGGCAAACACAATGAGACAGTGTCCGTGCCGTTGGACGGTGGGGCCATGACCCCGCCACACGAACGCGAGGCCGAGCAGCGGACGAGGCCGCTGCTGCCACGCCGCGCAAAGGAGAACAAATCCTATTATGTGGACACGGTGCAATCGCAAAGCGGAGACGCCGCGAGGGATCGATCGAACGCATACTGGCAGCGCTGGCTGTTGATCGCGCTATCTGCCAGTCTGACAACAGGCGCACAAGCGAAAAGGGACGCGGAACATACCGTTCAATGCGTAAAAGGCGGAATATCAATTGAAACACACACAATACAAGATAAATTACAAGTCTGCGCAAACGACTACTGTTTAGAAATAGGAAATCCTGACCAAAATATGAAAATACAATTTCCTGCAAAAATCACTCTGTACTCGTACCAAATAGTAGTTAAAACACTACTCGGCAATCTGACTCAATCAACTCACTGGGCTTGTCCCCCAAGCCCGTTTTGTGAGCAGATTTCATGCACCTTTTGCACATCAATGGTCGCAAACCCCGAGTGCTGGCCTCGACTAGCTATAATAGTCGCTGGAATGCTGGTATACCTAGTATTAATAGCTCTGTATATCACGATCAGCACGGCTAGAAGAATAGGTAAAGCTTGCCTATGGACTTATAATAGATTATGCTCTACCAGACACATATGCAAATGGCTTTCAAGACGGCAACGCCGTCAATCAACGGAATATCTTCCCTTAGTAGAAATCAAGAATAACGCCAACAGGAAATGGAGCACATCCACGATTGTGCGACTACTAACCGTCATCACAATTTGTCAAACAGCGGTCCTCGGATGTCAACAAACGATACTCCTCCCCTCTACGGTTACTCAGTGCCATTCAAGTGACAAATCTTGCAATAATCAAACCACAATCTTAGCTAGATTCAACACAATTCAATCTGAGCTGTGCTTGCAAGTCAAGATGGAGCACTTTCAAGTACACCTCATGAAGACTACAATCCAAGAACTTATTCTCCGGTGTCAAAAAGAAACTCTTTACTTTACACAAGATACACAAACTCACGTGCAGTTCCGCAAACGTTGTCCACATATGGGCACGTGCACGGGACTCAAATGTGCCAAAATTTCGACTGACACACTTGTCGAAGAGCTTGAAATGGCAAACAATTTCACCGGAATCACTTATTGCACAGAATCTTGCGGAGGACTAGGATGTTCATGCGGGTTCCCATCGTCTGGATGTCTTTTCTACCGCATCTATCAAATCCCAACTAGCGACGAAAGTTACGAAGTTTTTCAGTGTCTGTCTTGGTACAGGACGGTAAAATTCAAAATTGAACAAATGTACAAGCACAACAACAAAAGAACCTTTACAGGAGAAATTCAACCATACGCAGATCGAACGGTCGGCGCAACAAAGATGGAAGTAACAACGATCTCCCATTCACCAATTTCACTGCAATTCAAGCGGTTTATAACCGACAACAAAACAACACTGTACCTTGAAGACGACGCAACTTTTAGCTACGCTTGCACGTCAAAGCCCGCAGCTAACGCCTCAACAAATACTTGTAGTATCCGAGACACATGCAAATGCAATCCAGCAGAAGATTCCGTGTCCTGCTACTGCACTCACAACAATATGTCGCAGATCCTACAATTGTCAAACGCTCTACCACTCCCAATTTCAAATGGAATCGTGCTAGCCGGTCCAAAGAGACTGCCGATAATACGGACTACGGCGTTCTCGCTTGAATTAGCTATTCAAGTCGATCCAAAAGCGCTACAAATCGCACAAGAAATAACAGATTTCTCATGCAATATTTTGCCAATAGCCCTTACAGGCTGCTACAGCTGCGCCAGGGGAGCGGTAGCTTCAATTCAGTGCACATCCGATGTGCCGCAATCAACAGCACAAGTCGAGTGCGGCTCAAGACAGTTCGTGCTCACGTGCACAAAGGAAGGCACCCACAACGAAATACGACTATTTTTCAATAGGGCGCGCATAAAGGAACAGTGCCGCGTGCAGTGCGGAACGCAAATTACCGTACTAGAGCTTCAAGGGACTCTCAACTACGTCAACGGCTTCAAGCCAATACTCAAGTATACCAAACTATGGAGTAACAATAGTCAGGATGAAGACCTATTCGATATGGATATGGAATTTCCTGACATCATGCATTTCATTCAAATCTGCAAGACATTCTACATGTATACGGTAATCGTTCTCACCACCGTCTTCTGCGCAATCGTTATCAGCGCAGCATATCTCTGTGCAGGTACAACAAAAACCCTCACCCAAGCTTCCACGCCTCCAAAAGCCACATTTTTCTTCTTCCCAATGGCATGCGGAGGCATGATTCTCTTCTCAATTTTTCACAAATTTTTCACTTTGCTCCGATCCCTCACTAGAATTCCGTTAAGAGGACTGGGGGCCCTTCTTCACAAAATCAATCGAGTATCACCCCATTAAAGGGCCAAATCTCTGGTTCATGCCCAAATAGTCAACGTCATCATTTCAATTTTGAATTGAACCTCACCACACATCGCCCGCGACTGTTTATAACTCGTTATCGTCTTCACGCGTTCAATAGATATGCACGCAATTCTCAAATATCATGATTTCAGAATGAGCGAATCCGAACAAAACAATGATGTGCCCATGGAGCCGGCCGCAAACGAGACCGCTGCCGCGGAACAACAAGATCAGCAAGGAAGTCAACCACCAGAACAACAAGGACAGCAACAACAACAGCAAGCAAGCCCGAGGAACCAACACGACCCGCTGAGTCAAGCCGTACCATACGAACTAGGCATGATGGGAAGAAAAATCACAAGAATCCTGGGACGCACGGACGATCTTGCCTCCATGAAAACGAGGCTTGAGAGCACACGCGTGAGTACCTTCTTCTCAAAGTCAATCACTCAAATTAATTTCTTTTAATTACAAGTCAATTTTAATTCAAGCCCTAAACATTTCAAATTTTGGAATTCAACATTTTTGTGACCGCGCAATTTTCAAGCGTCTAGATAACAAAAATTGTTTAAGAAAAGGACGAGATCGCCAAAATTGAACGCCTCAAAGAAAGATGACCAATCATCTCATGTCCCAAACCAAGCCTTAAAACAACGCCGTCTTGAGGAGGTATTACCTCGGGAATCAACCAAATCTCACAAATCAACCCATAATACCTCAAATTACCAACTTTCAGGGAATGGTTCACTACGTGGATCAGCGCACATCGCACATCAAGACCACTGTGGACGAAACCCTGCACGGGCTCGAGGAGGTCTTCGAACTCAACAAGGAGATCCTGCGCGAAGTAAAGGAACAAACCAAGCTGCTACTCGAAATCCAGTCGTCGTCGAGGTCGCGATCACCGCAGCCAGGACCAAGTGGAACATCGGTCAGGCCTACTCAAACTAAGAAGTGTCCATTTTGTGAGGGCGATCACTATGCATGTGATTGCGACAAGTATACCGGTCGTCGCGAACGATGGCGCCGCCTTGTCGCGAATGACCGGTGTGAACGTTGCCTCGCAGTAGCTGATCACCTTGCGACCTCTTGCGAAGCAACCACTCCATGTTTCTATTGCAAGACCGCAAAAAGGGAAAAGGTGATGTACAAACGCCACAGCGCCTTTTGTCCTTACAAATTCCCAATGTAAGCTCAATCTCAATCGCCTTCAATTTCAATTCTTCAATTTCACTTGCCTTCAATTTAAATTGTTCAATTTTCAACAATAATGTATCAAAATTAATGTCAATCAATTCTTTAATTCACTGATAGCAAAATTCAATAATTCCCTTCACCTCATTTTTAATATCAATTAATTTTCAAATTTCAACTTCAACTATTCAATTCTTTTGCTCACTTTCCAATGCACTCCTCTCAATGCTCTGATTTCAATGTCAATCATCCACCTCGGCACGCAGCTCGTTCGCGTCATCCTCTGCCAGCGAAAGGCTACGAAGGAATGTGGTGCTGTATCCCTTTTTTTATGGAATGGTCGATTTTGGTAGTTTAGTCCTATTGTATCACTGCTATATTTTCTTGACACTGTTGTATCAGGCTTCATATGTTGTAGTATTGTAGCATTGTGTTGCACGGTTGATTTGGGTTGTAGCTGTCATAAAATAATTAGTGTTGATCTTGTGCAAGTCAAAGTCAACAGAGTTTCAATTTGTTTGACCCTTTCAAATTTTCAAAATCGACAAGATTTACGTTGCGGGGAGGATGCAAACGACAAAAAAACGGGTATACGCGTTTGCATCGTCGGTTGGCCGGGAGTGTCATGAGCCTGAAGCTCATGATGTTTCATCTAGAGCCCCGCCTCCTTTTGGCCGCTCTTAAGCGCAGGCCGATCGCGCCTGGGGAAGGCTCTCGCTGGAAGGCTCGCGCGGATATGCTCTCGCTGGGACGCTCTCACTCGTGCGCTCCGGCTCGTCTTCTCGGCGACGACGAAGGGTCGGAATCCCCCACGACAGCAGCCTCGCGGCAGAGCAGAGTGACGGCGCATTCTTCGAAGATCGCGCCTTAGCTCGTCCTTCCTCCAGGGCACAGCCAAGCAGTCTTGTCGGCGGACCCGCTTGCGACCCAACTCAAGCCTCAATACAATCCCAAATCAAACCAGAAGGGTCAAAGGTCAAATTCAATTAAGCCACAAAGTTCTCCTCTCCAGTTATCGGTAAATGGTGTTCAAATGTACAGTGAAGTAATTTCTTGTAAGGTTAGAAAATAAATCTGTATAATGATCGGTGTTATGTTTTGTAACGGAAAAAGAACCACCAATCTTTCCATTTGGGAGTAATGCCCCAAAACAACGTGGATAAGGCGGACCTCCTTCCCCCCCCCCTCCGATTGGTATTGCACATGCTCCACTTTGCCTGTGAGCTATTGAATTGCTTTGTGTTTTTATGCAGATTGTTTGTAAATTATCTGCTTCAAGTTCCCCTCAACATCCCAACTAAGAATTGAAGTCATTGATAAATGGACTAGCTAACGCCTCGAGCAGAAGACAAACTTAAATGCAATTATAGCAGTTAAATGACTACGAAGCGTATTTCTACGTCCCTCTCTCAGGATGCCAGAGTACCAGAAATGTGGTAGAAGAATGTTCTCGTTATTTTAAGCAATTATTCGAACTTTGTTCTTCTTTGCTCAACACTAATGAGAGCGGCAGCGCGTATCAGAGTTCATTCGTCGTGCAATTAATTCTTAATAGTCTCACTCGTGTGAAACTCGGCGTTTTAATTCCACAGTTTCTCTAGAGGTCTAAGTTCTATGTATTTCACGATCAAATCTTTTAAGGTAGGGGGTGTGTGATTTAGAATGCAGTAGTTATTGCCCACTACGATTGGTTTTATAGGCTTACCAAAGTTTAACGACAAAGCGTTAAGCTTTGACACCAGGCAATACCCAACCACAGTATTAGTTTCAGGCCGGAAGGGTTAAAAGTCGATATTGGGAGTAAAAATTTTTGAATCACTTATAATCAAGGGTAAAAGGCGGTATTAGTTAGTCTCTGGTTGGTGTGAGCAACGACCTTTGCATTTTTTCATGTACGTAATAATGCTCCCAAAGGACATCTGACATTTGACTAGCTATCTCACTTCGTTGCTCGTATGAGCGGGATCATTTCAGAAAATTTCCATATTTTTCACCAAAAAAAGGTAGGCCTTTTTCAGGATAGAAAACATCAATTTCACTCTTTCTTGTCTGAAAACTCATCGTCAGCCCAACAACGTGATATTAAATTAAATATGAATATTTATTTATTATTATTATATTATAAATCTTTTAAAAATCAAATAAAATTTTTATAAATTAAGTATTAATTAAAATAAATTGGTACTAAATTAAGACAATAAATTGTTCGCGCAAGCTCTATGTAGGCACGATGCTTCTCAACAGCAGCGAGCTGCTTTACACTAGTCATCATTCATTAAAAAAGGTTTTTTTTTGCTGAAAATGGTATGATGTTTAGAAATAGGTTCTTGGTTTAGGAGGCAATTTAATTGAGCAATGAGCAGAGGGAAGTATTTAGTTTTAGTACTAAGTAAAGTACACTAGCGTGAAAAACGGAACAGTCCTAGATGTCTTCTTGATTTTTTCGAATGTTCGAGTGCTTTCGAACGCTCGCAAATTTCGAAAATTGGAATTCAAGTGCATTCGAAAAATGCGATTTTTTGAATTTTCGAATACGACTATCCAAAGTCGAATAAAAATCGTTCAAATGCGTATTTCATTAGATCATTTGAGCGCAGCTATAAACAGTAGCACCGTAAAGTAAATTTAGGAAAAATAGTTGCTGTTATAATAAAGGGTATAGATTGCAAGTTATCCGTTTTGATAGCTAATAGTATATGATTCTGATTCACGTTTGAAAAATAGTTTGAAGCAAATTGGGTGGTGTGTCAAATGTACATGTGTTGCAATTTTATAAGAAATAGAGATATTAACTAACTGGCAAAAAATATTAGAACAAAATAATTCGTGTTAGTTCATACGGGTACATGAAACAAATTTTAGGTATTCCCAAGAAGCTGTAACGTCTAACTCTTCATTGGCGAGCCAGCGGGGAGATTGTACATATAATAGTGTGGAAACAACTGATGAAACATGATGAAACGAACCTATTTTTTAACATTTTCTTATTTTAATATTTTCTTTATTAGAGCGGTGATTGTCGGTGTCATAGCTAGCAAGTTGTATGAAGAAAGATTTAAGTGGAGAAATATTTTTGCACACTCTGCAGTGCAAAAACATTTCTTAGTGTTAAAAATCTAAGAATATTAATCGAAGGGAACGTCACTCTGTATGAGCACTGTGGAATGTGTTGGCTATCAGAAAGCTGAACTTTTGGATGTTAGGTGCTCCTTTCCCTCACAGTCAGTTTAGTCTCATCAAATTAAGGATAAATTGTTAAGTCTGTGGTCGGATAGGCTAGTCTCAGTCTGAGAAGCAGCACAATATTCAAATCAAGACAGAAACACCTAGTGGGTAAGGAAACACGAGGCATCTATAAGGTCTCAGTTTTTTACTTGCCATGCTGGCTATGAATTTTTGAAATTATCCGAGAAACGCATCTTACCGAAATCTTTAAGACAGTATGAAGAGCTTTTTGACCGGCATCTTCTGGATGCAGCTTAGTAGGTCTCCTCTTTATTAGTTTGATTCCTTTTGCTTCTTTCATTTTTTCTGACTACAATGACTCTAACTTACGCTCCTTTGCGTTGCATTGTTTGTATGGTTCCCCATGTACAGAATAATTGAATACATAAATCTCTGAGAATAGGCCGAGGATAAGAACAGAAGGGATGCGCTACAAAATGCATGTGAATTCAATTCACTCTCATTCTGAGCCCTCCGCCCTACTCGAGCCTGTGAGTGCCGCCTTTTCGTTGGTTGCGGATGTGGACGTGCTGTCGGGGGGTGTTTTAAAATTGTTTCCTCAAAATTACCCGCACGTCATCGCGCACATCGTTCAGCATCCAATATGGAGCCGGGTGAAGCTCGTTATTTGCGATCACTTTACGGCTTCGCATTATGGACTCGAATGCACTCGCCTTCTGCAGGGAAAAACGCTCGTCTACCGACGGTCGATACCCTTGTCGTCATCGTTCACTCTCCCAAAGTCCTCTTTTCGAATAACTGTGTCAGCTCTGTGCAAATGGATGTCTAGAAAGTTTCTTCAGGTTCTCTTCAAACTCATTACTATTCGAGTTCATTCCTTCATCATCCAATGCTTACCTCATCTCCTCGTGTATACCTAATCTTTGTGCGATCAGCTTTTCGTGTTCCATTAGGATTTAGGAATAGGTGGCGCTATGGCTTCCATTTATTCGGTGATGGTGGTATTGCGTATCTACTTCATCTGTACAAGAAATTACTGGGCGGAAGTTGGTGGACAAATGGATCTGCTGCAAGTGCTGTGCTAAGCGAAGAGATGGATAGGGGTCTTTGGTTACCAAATGACTTGGAGGTGGAATCGAACATCATCGGCTCGCACACTAGCAGTTCGTCTCACACATATTCAACACCGCTAGTAAATGTAACAATCCCAGTATATATAAAGGTGCGGCTGTCGGTCCGTCGGTTCGTCTGACTGAAACCTTTCATAGACGTCCTGAAACAGACGTCCGGGTTCAGAAGACATGGCACCTACGTCCGCCAGGGTCCAGAAGACGTGTCACCGATGTCATGCCACGAGCGTTTAAGGACCTAAGAAAAGGAATAAGAAAAGGATAGTGAGCGTGGCAGCAGAACGGCTGGGGGACGTCGAGGGTAAGAGATCAAGAGAGCGGCCAGGAAGGAGGAACCTGTAGGAGGGGTCAGGACGGTTGAGCCAAAAGGAGAGGGCCAGTAAGGGGGGATCAGGAGTCTCCGGGTTCACAAGATGTGTCACCGACGTCGTGAAACGATTGTCCGGGTTCAGAAGACAAAAAATATAAAAAAAGTAGAGCGGTTGCAGCTACCGGTTCTATAGCATTCTTGGGATTCGAGGACGAAGCTCTCCACCAGACTTTGCTGGCCGGTAGGCCGCCGAACATCTGGTGAGGAACATAGGACACAACGACGACAACAATGAGGAATGTCGAGTTGACGAGACTTAGAGGTTAACGGACTGCATCAAGGTCCAATGGAATTTTGTTGGTTCTCAGTAATATTCTCCCTTTATTATTACGGATAACCTTTTAATCCTTATATATTTATTTCCCTTAGAATCAACTGTAAACTACTTTACAAACTACAAGGAAAAGAGGGCGATTAAAGGACTTGTAATCTTGAATTTCTTTTGAAATTTTTTGTTGATCTTCAGGTCCTTATTCTTGACTTTGCTTATTGAGTTACTTATAGCCTAGTTGCCTAGTTAACGCGTGTCTGACGACTGAGGTCGGCATCCGGCTCTTGGTCGGTTGGTTTCTGACGGTTCTTTCGTCCGTAGGGTTTTCTATGAGTCCAAATGTCCGAAGATCGGATGATCGGACTGAGACGGAGCAGACCGGACTGGACTGAGCCGAACCGGCTCAAGCTTTTCCTCTGCTGGACCTTAATTTATAGTGGAAAGTGTATGGGGCTTACAAGATGGTTTAGATGTCATGAAGAAAAGTCCATGATAGAGGTTGAAGCGGAGTCCAGTGGCGAAGAGTGGGAGTTGGTTATCTAGTTCAAGCTGCGGGAGTGGAGGAGAAACAAGGATTTATGGGACGGAAGTTGGTGGATAAATGGATCTGTTGCAAGTGCCCTGCTAAGCATGACTTCGAGATGCAATCGAACCTCATCAGCTCGCACACTGGCAGTTCCTCTCGCTCATGCTCGAAGCTACTAGCAAATATAACAATAATGGAAAAATAACGACGTTATTCAATCCGTTTTTGATTATCACGCCTTTCAATTGACCTACCCCGACGGGAACGAAGAATAGCTTGGCATGAGTGGCAAACTCGAATCAAGAACCTGAAGCATGGTACATGCGGCAGCCGACGCCTCCTCGGACTGCGCTACCCAACAGAGATAGAGAGAAATAGTTGAGAAAACGAAAATAGAACTGGCTTTTTCTGCTACAAATTGATGTGTGAGATCACACTATAGCCCTCTGAAATGCAATATAAAGGGATAAAGGATGGCGTTTCCCAATCCCTTTTGGGGCTGGCCACGCATTCTATGAACTTATACGGGATTCTGTGGAAGCAAGTTGAGTGCGTATTTGGCAATACAATGGCTTGCGGTGGCCTACCGATGAACAAGTCGGCGCTTTATCCTTTCCAGATAAGCGTAGTACCAACTAACCGATTCCGGAGGAATGGAAGGCTTGGTTGGCCTGGGCGGGAAATCCGAACCAGGGACCTGGTATCGGCTGTACGCGATAGCCGGCACCTCTTCCGACTACGCCACACGCTCCCAAAATGCAATATGCGTTTAGTATATTAGCCCACGAGGCTATTGTTTAAGGATCACATTCGTAAAAATTTACGATTCACAGTCAAAAATATTGTAAATCGTAGGGTCGTAAGTCACGGCGCTTGTAGCGCAGTCGGAGGAGGTGCCGGCTCCCGAATGACCCGATTCCAGGTTCCAGGTTCGTATTTCACGCCGAGGCCAATCAAGCCTTCCTCTGAGGTTGGTGAAATGGCGTCAGAATCGTTCAGGAAAGACGAAACCCTGACTTGTTCATCGACTGACCAACGCAATTTATTGTATGTAGAAGGGCTCCGATACGCCTAACGGCGTCTCTCGCACTTGCGCGCTTCGCGCGACCTTGCAATCACTAATCACTAACCTACGGAGAGGCCTTCGGTATACTCCCGCGTCGCGCAGGCGACGGATCGTGATGTGAGTGCCAAATCAATTTTTGTAAAACTTAAAATCCTGCTGAGTACTTTTGCATTCTTCGCCTCCGTAAGTTTACCATAGGTGTTCCCTCCGGATCGTCCAGTAACGTCACTACTTTGTAATGCACTTCTGTGCAACGCTTATATTAAGGGGGGGGGGAGCAAAAGTAATGAGATAAAATGAAAAAAATCTTTATCTCCTTATAACTCAATTACCACTCAACGATGCTGAGGAATGTATTTGCCATTAAGGGCAATGACCTTGCTGCCATCGCTCAGTCAACTTCCTGATCCCATCCTTACAGAACTGCTTGAGCCTGGTGTTGATCAACTGCTCGATATGGTTGTCAAGGACTGCTTGGGTTCTTGTGTCCCTTCCGACTAGGAAGTCCTGTAGGCTCAAGTAGTAGTGGTAGTTGCATGGAGAGATGTCCAGCGAATACGGTGGGTGAGGCATGTGAACGTAGCCCAGCTGGCCAAGCTTATCCGTGCTTACTTGTTCCCGATGGGGTGCGACGTTGTCGAAGAGGAGAACCTTCTTGAAGCGCTGCGAATGAATAAGAGCGAGTCGCCGGCCCATCTCCTCTATTTCGTTCACCATGGCCTTGGAGTTCATCGCGGTGCTCTTGGCAGACAGCTTCCAGCATACCGGTCCATGGGCGCAGACTCAAAAGCTCCAAAGATGCTTCTCGCCGTGAACATCTCGCCGAACGAAGGTCGGTAACAGGTCACCAGGCCTCACCCAGACTCGCTGCTTGGCAGGGTTAAGGTAGAAGACGTACTTCTCATCTTGCGTGAATATTGAGCCCAGGCTCCTCGGGGTTGGGAATTGGGGGAGATTTGCGCGACACAGGTCGACTCGTCAGATTGGGGGTTTCGGCATGAGACAGACTGGGGTTTTTGGCATGCTTCTGGAAAGGGCGGAAGTGGTAACTTCTCTGATGGGCTTCAATAAGTAGCATACAAACATACAAATACGATAAGCACGAATCCAGACTTCAGCCACGAGATATATGGACACGGCATGGGGTGTCTCATTACTTTTGGCCTCCCCCCCTAATATATGTATAGTAGGATAAGTGGCAGCTGGATCATCCAAAAGGGCAACGTGTTCGGCACGTCTACTGAGTCGCCAGGCATGTTGCACAGCTACAACACTATCCCCCCCCCCATCTCCACACTTTTCCCAACACAGTCCCATCTCCAGGTGCGCTGGTCGACATGATTAATGGCAGTTCGATGAATTTTCTTTCACCGAAATAGTGATTTTTCCCGCATTCTATTGGAATTTTGCAAATGTAGAGTTGAGTTCGGCGCGTCTACTGAGTCGCCATGCATGTTGGGCAACGTGTTCGGCACGTCTACTGAGTCGCCGGGCACGTTGCACAGCGAAATGCGTGGTGCAGCCCCAAAAGGGTCGATTAGCGCCGTCCTTTGTTCTTTATCCTCTTTACCATTCGCATCAAATTAGAACTTCACGAAATAATCTGAAACTCGACTTAGGATTCCCCGCAGAACCTTGCTACTTCCGAGAATCCTGTTATCCCATTCCGCTTCATGGCCAGAGGCATTGGCATTGGGACGTACTTTAAGGCATTCTTTTGCATGGTAGTGCATAAATGCACCCTGCATCCCTAGGAACATCCAACAATCTTGATTACGAACTATTTTTATAGATTTACTAAGCTTGTCATGAGGTTGTTCACTAGTTTTTTCAGCTATCGGCTGGATCGCCTTTTTCAGAGCCTGCTGAAGCGCCAAATCAATTAGAAGTTATTGCGCCAAAGATGATCTCTTGAGCGCGTGGAGCAGTCGGATGAGGTGCCTGCTGTCGCCTGCACCCGATACTAGGTTCCTGGTTCAGAATTTCCCGCCCAGGCCCACCAAAGCTTCAATCCCCCCTGAGTCGGTGAATTGGTACCGGACTTGGCTAAGTAAAGCGTTGACTTGTTCATCGGCTGGCAACCGCAGGTCATTGTACGGCCAATACGCTTTTAAATCACGTCCACCACGAAGCAGAATGCTTGGCGCGTGCCGCAAGCGATGGATCAACGCTATCCTTTATATCTTTTTTCGCCTCAACTCAGTAAAATTTCTGGTAGAATTTTTGAAAGTGTGGCCAATGGAGAAGATCCAAGCGGACAGGGTGTAATAAGGGTACGGGACAGCACCTACCCCAGCTTAGAATGCACCATTTCCTTAGCTCTTCGACTGTGCAAATCCCTGCTATCTTCTAGCTCCTTGTATTCTGCTGCATTCCGCTGCACTTCTAACGACCTCAAGTCTTCTGCAAAGTTGCAGAGCGACAAGCTGCCCCTTTCCACTAGCCATTTTCGGTCTCTTGCTACCGTTTTTGCCGTGCCGTTTTTGCAGCCCTTGCGCCTGACTAGCATTCATCGTTAATGAGTAGAGTAAATTCACCGAAACCACGTGCTCCATTCCATTGGCGTCGCCAGTTCTGCCATTGCTTCCTCTTGAGTTCACTCCGCCAGATGAGATGCTTTACTAATTGTCCGCTTCGCCTCGAACCGACCTCGTTTTTATGGGCACTGCTCAGCACTAGATCGGTTAGCGGTTCGTGTTGACGTCTCCGGAAGACGTGATTCGGAATGCGCATGCGCTATCGCCTCCATTTCCTTCGCAAATCCCGCAGCGCTGCTCGCGAGGCTTATTTTCGTCTCGAAGAGCTGCCGCGATTTGTTTGTCGGCTTTATTGTATTTACATTCGCCTTATTTGTCAGCTATTTGTCCGAGTCGAGCACCGAATGTAATGCGAATCCTCCGCCTAGTTGAGTGCTTCTGACAGCTGCACAAAAGCAGCGTCTTATTCCATTCAGTTCTTATTCAAAACATGAGAGAGCTGCTTTCGTTTTCTCGCTGACCTCCAGAAGAGCCTGAAACGTATACGCGGCTACCATGAACAAGCCATAGATGAGGATTTCCCGAAGACACATCCATTGTTCAAGTAACCGTGAGATTTTGCTCCTTCTGCAAAGAAAAAGGATTTAGGATTCTTTCGACGTTCAAGAAAAAGCAAGTCAGAATACCAAGTTTGATACTGCTCGGTATGAGCTGCTTCGGATTACTTGGAGCTGTGCAAGAGTCATCGCTCATGGCAACTTTTTGTACTTCAAAGGCATGCTAAACCTCCGTCTTAAGGATGCTTAGTCTTCATCCTTGTAACTCCTGTGTGCATTTTTTTGAGCGTCTATGTTTCTTTATTTCATTTTCTATCCGCTCTTTTCACATTTATGTAAGAATATGTAAATAAATAAATAAATAAATAAATAAAAATAAATAAATATGCAAATACATCATTTTCAGGTCGAATTGGACACTTTTCAAACCAAATCGGACACTTTTCACGTCAAATTGGACACTCTTCTAAGCTCTCCCAAGACTTTTGAAATCAAAGAGAACTCTTCCGAATTGAAACAACCTTCATACAGGTTTAACTGTATGTTCAGCAAAATGGTTAGAAAAATTTTTTGTTCAAGGAAAATTTAGAAAAACTTTATATTTTATATTTTTTAAACTTTATCTGCCCGAATGAGTGTAATAATTTTTTAAAATGTTTACTTTTTAGAGAAAAATAGCACATTAAATTTTGTTTTAAAGCTCAGCAAAGCAGAAACCATATAGTGCACTAAAATACAAGATTGCGCCATGCACTCGAAAAGCGCGGTTTTTGTTTGATTGATAGTGTAAATGCTGCTTACATAGGTCAACGAGGTATCTGTGTTCTTAACAATTGTACTTGTTGCAATGACTTCAATTTTCTTTCGTTCGAGAAAAACTTCAGTATGATTTCTTTATTCCTTTAATCCACTTATCCAATAAGTGAACACTTTGTTTGAAAATTTATAAAATGCTAATTTTGCGTAAAAAAATAATGCTTTATAACTTGTTTAAAAATTGTATACACAAACAGATTTACTTGCGTAGATCTGTGTTATCTATACTGTAGACAATGCAACAAAGACAGCTGTTACATACCCGCTGTTCCATGGAAACAGCATTCTCACTATCAATCAAATAAAAATCGCGGCGAGCTTTTCAGCTGCGTGGCACAATCTGGTCTTTTTATGCGCTATATAGTTTTTGCTTTGCTGTACAAAAAAAATTTAATGCGTTATTGTTTCTTCATAAGTAAAAATTTTTTCAAAATTATTACACTCATTCGGGCAGCTAAACTAAGAAAAATTCAAAAAAAAAACTTATTCTAAATTTTCCTTAAACAAAAATTACTCTAACAATCTTATTGAGTCTGTATTTTAACCTGTATAAAGCTTGTTTTAGTTTGGAAGATTTCTCTTTGATTTCAAAAGTCTTAGGCCTGAGCTTAGATAGGTATCCAACTTGACGTGAAAAGAGTCCGTTTTGATTTGAAAAGTATCCAATTTGATTGGAAAAATGTTCAATTCAGTTTGAAAACTGTTCAATTCGCACAGCAAAAAAGCAATAGTATAGCATATTAAAAGATCGGATCGCGCCGAGCACTCAAAAAGGTCGTCGCGCTTTCTACTCTATTGATAGTGTAAAGGCTGCTTACGTGAAACATCTAAATGAGTATATATATGCCCTTCACAATTGCTCTTGTTGTACTGTTTACAGGTGTGAAACTCCATGCAAACAGAAATTTTGCTACCAATTGAATAAAACTCGTGATGTATTGGACGAAGGCAAGAACGTGGCGTAATCTTTTTTAATACACTATATGATTGCCGATTTCCTGCACATAAAAAATTCATTCATTGCTTTTCCTTACATGATAAGGATTTAATGAACTTTCAAACAATGTGTTCACCTATTGCAAAGCGAATTAAGAATTCAACGAAAGTCATACTGAAATCTACCTTGGACAAAAAATTATTCTAACCTTTTTGGAGAGTTTCTTGTTTAATGTATAATAGAAGAAGCGCGATTCAATTGGGAGAGTTCACTTTGATTTCAAAAGTCTTAGGCTATCTTAGAGAAATGTCCAATTTGGTTTGAGAGGTGTCCAGTTCGACGTAAAATGATATATATATATATATTTGCAATTTTTTAAAATTGCTACATACTGAGATCGTGCTACGCTCCCACTACATGTTCATCGTCGTTTTTTACGTTGCCGGTTGGTAAACACGTCACTTAACTGCAGTGGTACAGCAAAGGGATGCACCTTTTTTGCCTTCGGTTATGGCAACAGCGGGAAATTTGATTACCTACAAAATGCATTGCATCCAAAAATTGGATGGCCAATTGCGTTATCACGTAGGAAGATTCAATACTCTTCAGGTTTCGAAGGCGAGCCTTTATATTGCGATATGACGAAATGACGTGACATTGGATAAGAGCAGGCTTGAACATATGCCGGAAGAATTGGAGCCGATGTTGCGTATGTGGGCAGCACTGAGAGGTGGGGAGGCGCCAGATAATCATGCAGTATTGAATAGGCGTGCCACTCAGAAAGCGAATGTAGAATCAGTACCTTTATTGGCTGGGGTGTGCTGGGTCTGTGATCGGCTTGGTTATGATTATCTAACGCCTCTTCACCTACCAATGCTGTCCATCTTCGCGACATGATTCGAAATTCGTCCACTCTGGCAAAATAAGCTTAAACAGAATCGCCGCTCTTGTCTAGTAAAACAGGGGTGTGAGTTAAATTTTTTCGGTAATTTTTTAACGACCATTTTTTAACGAAAAATTTCTGCGTTAAAATTGGTAATTCCGTTAACTAAAATTCCTTTCAGCTGCGAACAGTTTCGCTGTATTTTAGTATGTAAATGGAACCTCCAAGAACTGCAGTTGTTCGCCATTTGAAGCAAATTGGGTGGAGAAGCTGAATTGACCGAACGCCAGAAAAATCGCCGTTTTGAGATATCGGCGGCCCATCTTCCGCGCAATCTCACGATCCGTTCTCGAACGGATTGTGATTTGCGATAAGAAATGGATACTTTATGATAACAGGCGACGAGTTGCTTAGTGGCTGGTTGGTGGCTGAACCAAAAGAAGCTTCCCGACATCTTCCAAAGCCGGAAAAGATGCCGAGAATCGCGTTTAGACATCTGGAAATAAAAACCAAATTATTTTTTAATAAGCGACTTGAATTGAATTCCAAACATATGTTTAGAAAGCGCATATAATAAGCTTTTAACGTTATATAATACCTTATAGAAAAGTCTTAGTTGTTTGAAAAAAATTGTGTTGAAACCAATAAAACAAAAAAAACCTGCATTTCTTTTTCACCAACCTAATATATACAAGAATTTAAATATGTTATAAACAGTTCCTTTTGCCTTGTAGATAACCATACAGTTCTGTAGTGTGGTATATTACCATCTTCGCTTTCCTGTGTTGCTCCATGGATTTCCATTTGCCAACGTTGTGCATTTTCTCGCTGGCTTGGGATTTCTCTCAGAGTTGCAGAGTTGCCAGAATTGATGAATGCCGCTCCAAATTAGCTTCAAAGTGCGTCAAACCAACTTCTTTCGTTGCTTGTTCTTCAACAAACAAAGCACTGGCTTTAGAAGCGTAGTTTTTCGCAACAATAATTGGCTGAACCTTCAGTGCCAGAGAGTACGCTATTACTCATTCTAATGGATCCCTTCTGCGCTTAATGCCTTACAGCGAGGTCGTCCTTTTTGCTAGCAGCCTGCTCTAATCGTTCAGCATTCTATCGTGTGGTAACGAGATAAGAAATGGCGTTGATTCATCCAAGGCCGCATAAGAACCTTAACAGATGGAGATGCTCAAATCCCCTGCTTATCTCATTCTGAAACCAATTCATCGGTTCACTTTAATAGCGCCACATCTCGCCGCTTTATGTTAGACTGGGCCGTAAATTTTCGTTGCTTTATTGCCAAGGATGTTTTTTCCTTAGTTCAAATTCTTGGTCCACGGTGGGATACACGGATTTTGCACCATTTTTTAAAAACTTAACCGCGTTCATTAATAGGATTGAAGGAATCGGGAAGCATTTTAACAGTATTCATTACTGTTTCGCTCAGTTGCACAGCGAGTGATTGCATGCAATAAGCAAATAAATATTTAATACTATCGGTGTCGCCTGTCGTCCCGTTGATCGTCGAGCTGCTCGAACGGGCGCCGGCAGCGTCTACGTTCGTTCCGGTCGCGTGCCAAAATGTTCCAATGGATCCTCCTTGCTTGAGGGTCACAAAGATTTATGACGCATATCGCAGTAAAGCAGACAGTTGGAGCCACATGAATTGTAAGGATTTCGGTGGACACCCAACACAGGCTTCGAGTTGTAGACTCGATTCGTTGTAAATATTATACATATATGAGTTAAGGGCTTGTTACTCTATGGAGAAATTCCGCTTATGAGCTAGCTGATAATAGAAATCGCTCTAAAGCTAATCAGTGGTCTAATATAAAACTCTTTTATTTTTTCCACCATGATAATTTAAGTAAATTTCTGTATGGCCTGTCGTCCCGTTGATCATCGAGTTGGTCGAGTAGTCGCCAACAAGATCTCCATTCGTCCTTGTCGCGTGCCAGAGTGCTCCAATGTTTCCTCACCGTGGGACACAAAGAGTGCCATCTCCATCGTGCAGGGCTTTCACGCACGAAGAAGTCGGGCCGACGCGTTGGTGGGCAACCGGCTGTTTTCCTGACATCCGCAGAATCTAGTCGGTTCGCAGATACCCGCTGGACAACGGGTGTCTGCGAATCGCTTTCCGTGGCTGGCCCACCTAATTTTCGTCGATTTGGCCCATGCGACAGCGTCTCTGATCTTCGAACGTCGACGAAGCTAGGAGGCTTTCTCTCACTTGCGTGAATCGTCTCACTTCGAGCACTCTCGAATCCTCGCAGACGCTGATCGCGTGTTTATCCTGCTTTCGTACGACCTAGGTCTCTGAGGCGTACGTTAGAATAAATAAATAATAAATAAATAATTTTAAAAAGTAAACGCAGTCTGACGAGATTTTCAAAACGCTTCACCTGGGGCCGGACTCATCAACGATTTGCAGCAGTTTAACGGAGAAAATGCAGCCGAAATCCTCGATAGCGCGGCTAAATGTTTCACGATATCGCTTAATAAGCTGCGCTATCAGGGATTTCTGCTGTATTTTCTCTGTTTAATTGTCGTAAGACGTTGATGAATCTGGCTCCTGGAGTCACGGTTGAAGGTTGAAGACTGTGATTCATTGTTTACCTTTACGTTGAGCGACGTTCAGACTTGAATCTCTTCTATCTGCTCTTCCTGTTGTGTAATCTTTTAGGTCACGTTGTTCTGTATGGATTTCGCATGCGCTGAGTCTACTTATGGGACTCACTTTCTTCCTTCCTAACTTTATACTTCACTATTTTATGCTTCACTTTCGCTTCATTATTGAAACAAACTTCTTAAAATTGAGAAAAATTTGTAATATTATGTTTGTGTTCACTGTCCTTTATTATTGCATTGTATATTCGAGATGTCTTATTCGAAGGTGTAGAGTCTTTTATAGTTTTATTAGCTAGTTTGTTATTTGAAACAATTTTACTGTAAACAAAATTCTGCAACGTCGGTGCTCACATCAACAATTATGTGCATAGTAATGAAGTCTGATTTGAATTTTTTCGAGCAAACAAACGCAGCCCTAGAACAGCTTTATTGCCGTTGTCTTAATGATGTGGATAGGGAAAGAATGTATCTTCTCGAAATGACGTCTACCTGGAGAGTATTTGTGCCTCCACAATGCTGGAGCATGCCTGGTGTGCTTAATCCAACTGCTGTCTCACGATGTTCAGCGATTTCTTGGGAATTCATTGACGGCGACCACACTTAGCTCTCAGTCATGGCGTTCTGCATGAGAAGGTAGCAATCTGGCAAAGTGACCCGTGAAACGGCCACGGCTATACACCTCAATTTCCGAAAGCTGTCCTCAAGACAACGTGTTTTCCTGGGCAGGAAACACCGTCGGCCTCACGTCGGTGTTACTGCTGCACATTTAGGTGGTTGTTCCGCTTTCTCTTTCCCTGTCATTTTCTGTCCTGCTGAGTTATTTTTCAGATCCTAAACGCCTATCCGCAAATCATATGAAGTTAGTCAGTTCAGATGTCGTAAAGACTGGACTCGCTTTGAAAACCAGGTAGGCAAATTGGTCAGCAATGGCGGGAGAATATCCACGACACTTGCGCTTCAAAACGACTCACGGAGGTCCGATTTTTCGGAGAATGCTTTTACGGCAAAACAACTTTTTCTTAGCACATGTTCTGTGTCTCTCAAGGTTCTAAAGAGATGTTTCCTCATAGGGATTCCTTTAATGTCTTTCACAGAACTCCATCCACTGTGCCTCGCCTACATCCAATGTTGAGGATAAAGAGATAATAATAATAATAATAATAATAATAATAATAATAATAGTAATAATAGTAATAATAATAATAATGGGAGCATATCGTACCTATTTGATTCGATGACGATCCGAGGAGTACGTCCGATTTTTAAGGCTCTTTTTAGATGATTCTATCACTGTGGGTGTCTCAATAAAGTTACAATTTTCAGTCAAATTCGACACTCTGGCAGATAAATTAAAGAAATTTAAAAGAAAGTTACACTAAATTTTGTTGTTAGGTTAGTTTAATTTTACTAATTTGAACAAAAAGTTATCCTAATCCTCTTGGAAGGTCTCCAGCCTAATGAGTAGGAAGCTTGTTTTGATTCGAAAGACGTTCAGTTTAATTTCAGAAGAGTCAAGTTGATTTAGAAGAGTGTCCAGTTTGACGTGAAAACGGCATATGTGCACTGTCTTAATGTTCAATTTTAATCAATCAATCAATCAATCAATCAATACTGTCTTCGAACTGCTGCAAAGATTCAGAGTTTATTTTGAAGAGCAAGAAAATAAACATATTTGCTCGCGTCGAGTATAAGGTTTGCGCCATGCACTCATCCAGCGTTGCACTATCTTCACTTCATAGATAACGTAAATGAGGCTTATCTGGAGTTAAAAAAAATATTTTTTCTATTTTCTATATTTTGTTTTGTTTGTTTTGTTTTTTCTATATTTGGTCTGTAAGTTGTTTCTTGCGCTTTTGCTACCTTGAGTCCAATAAAAA
This sequence comes from Heligmosomoides polygyrus polygyrus, assembly GCA_947396885.1. Classification (NCBI taxonomy): domain Eukaryota; kingdom Metazoa; phylum Nematoda; class Chromadorea; order Rhabditida; family Heligmosomidae; genus Heligmosomoides; species Heligmosomoides polygyrus. Next base: position 84,825,855 of record OX377205.1, read on the forward strand.
TACGAAAATGGTCTAATAAAAATGTATTCTAGCATATATTTCTTCGTTGACTAAGCTCTTTCACGAAATTTTTAACCAGAACTGTTTCTTTGAGGCCAATCTTAAACTGATGGCCCTCTGATCAGTTTTCAAAGGCTTGCAATTGGCTTCCTATATTTTTATATATTGCTAACTCCTGCATTTCATTTCACATATCCATTAATTTCTTCTAACCTATTGCACCCCTATTTGTTCAGTACTGGAAGATATTCAATGTCTTCTCAACCTGTAGAAGAAATTATCAGAAGGGGTTTGAAAGAGAAGCGTGTCTCTTGCAAGTACATTCCTTCCCTTACGAAAGAAAACGTTATGCTTCTCCGCCTTACTGGGCTTTCAATCTGGATAGAGAATTTTCAAAGAGGTTTTTCAGCTGCCGAACTAATCCAGGTGAGATAACGAGACACGTGAAAATGCAATTAGTCGGCTTGAATTCCTACGCGAACACGGGAGATTATTCACTGGATTTGCTCGCTTCGAAGACGTTGCGAAGCGTTTGCTGTTATTTGCCCTTCGATTAGATCCCAAATGACAGCTGAAATCTTATCTTCTAATTTTATCTGGCATGATTCCGAAAGTAAAAAGTTTGGGAGTTCACTGTGTCATTCTCTGTCCGTTGCTTCTGCCTTTTGATCGAGCTGGTTACATTCCTCATACACTCGCAAAGGAACCTCTGAACGACCTATACATGTGCTTTACCTCCATGTCTATGCTATAACTCTGGTTGCTAGGGAATAGTACACATAAGAGCGCAAGACATGAATTAGCATAGGTTTTAGGACGGACACAACCATAATTTCTGTGCAGTGAACGGAATCACATCGAAAATGCAATAGCGCGGTTAGAGAACAGAGCGGTTTTGACTAGGAGTGTCTATGATGCTGCCAGGAATAAGGGGAATAAAATTCTTTCAGATATAAGCAACCTTTAAATAATAATGCACGACTAATTTCATATTCTCTTGTAATTGTCAAACTGCCAGTAACCTGATAGCCTCCAGAGCGATGAACGCGAGATTTTATTTAATTTATTACAAGGCACGGATCATAGTCGCATGCGACAAGTAACAATAACACATTAAAATTAGGTATAAGGGGCTGAATGACTGATCAACGAAAAAAAACGAAACAAGCCTAACGAAATCTTAGTGTAATGAAACGTTTGAAAGAAGAGAGAGAGACATGTTAACCATGTTCTCATTCTCAGAAAGTAGGGTGTTGAGCTCCCTGATGCTCCTATAAACGAGGAAACTTGACCTCATTTTCGACCTTGGGATTTGCAGATAGATTCTGAGATGCCCTCTTCTGTCAGTTGTCAAAGGGCACCAATAAACCCGACTGGATCAATGGAAAGCCTTCTTGTCAGAACTTTGAACAACATAATTAAATCTGCTCTTTTTCGTCTAGTCTGAAGGCTAGACAAATCAAGCGTCTTAGCCCTGTCAGACCCTCTCGAAATATTGCCATAACTCAGACCACGACATTTCAGAAAAAGCTTACGGGTGAAGTTATTCTGAACACTTTCAAGGAGTTTTATGTCCTTTATTTGACAGGAACTAAAGAGTAAAACACCAAATTCTACAATGGGCCTTACGTAAAATTTGTAGGCTCTCACGAGAGAAGGTTGGTCTTTGGTTTTCAATACCTTAAAAAATTGTAAATTCGGTAGTTAGCCTTCTTCACAAGTGCTTTTTAATGTTGTTCAAAGTTTAGGTTTCTGGAAAAATGGAACCCTATACCTTGTGCAATAGAAAGTTGATCTAAAAATGATCCATTGAGCGTGTAGGTTGGAAAGTGACTTTTAAATGTTGACTGTACCACAAAAGCAATGCGATTTTCAGCAGAAAGAAGTAGGTTCCCAGGTGTTTGCCCATTTCTCTACAAAAATTGTAGCTGCTTGGACATCACAGGAGGCTTCTTGGTTCTCGACTTCTTTGTAGACCTTTATATCGTTTGCGTACATTTTAAAAGAAACTGCAAACCTTTGAACAGAATCAGGAATCTCATACGTGTACAAAAGAAAAAGTAATAGTGAGAGAACTCCACCCTGTGGAACTCCACTGGGAGCAGAATAAACCGATGAATACTCTTCGCCTACTCTGACTTGATAGGTCCTGCCCGAAAGAACACTCTTTATCCAGTCTACCATCGTAGGAGCCTGCCTTTCCCATCTTATACAATGTTTGCTACTCTGTTTGAGCTCGTCCTATGACGTATATAATAAATAAATAAATAAATAAATAAATAAATAAACAAGTGCTTCGCTCGACTTTGCAGCATCACTGACCTACGGGAAGTAGTTTTTGTGAAACTTAAAATTCGCTAACATCTAGGATTGCTGCGTGGATTATTGGCATTAAGTCCTCCGCAACCGTTCTCATGGCCAACAGCTTCTGTTTCCGGATATCGTTGACCCGCTTTCCGAATCCGGACGCCAGGTTCCCCCTCATTTGTTTCTTCTAACTGGATCTAATTTCTGGTCCGCGCCTTTACTGGTATCCTCCCCCCTTCTCTCTGACATTCTTGGTCCACTCCCTTGTTTCCACTATTGACTTCCCTACTGGTCTCTTCCTGCTGGTTTCCCCTTCCTGGTCCCTTCTCCAGGTTGTTCCTTTATTTCTGGTAGCTCTTCTGGCTGCGTCAAGCAGGAGGCTGCGCTTTCTCTGCTGCAGCAGTACCCCATGTTGAATCTGAATGCGGCCGCTCGTCGTACGACGACGGTGTTACCTCTTCCGACTTCAGACGCCTGTTGAGCGCGTAGGAGACCCACTTCTGGATCCGGACGCTCAGAAATGCGCGCAGGTGTCACTGTGTTAAGCAGGAGGAGGCTGCGCTTCCTCTAATGCAGCAGCATCCCATGTTCAACGGCAGATTTCGTTCGCGCGGGGTTTCCAACCTGCGTGAGATACGCCTCATCGTCCACGGCGCGGGCAACTAACTCAATTATATAGTGGTAGATTTTTCCGTAGGGACCTTGTAGGAAAGCTTTTGAAAAGTCGAAAAACACAATGTCGGTGCGTTTGCTCTGATCTATGGTTTAGCCCCAAGCTGAAGGAACAGCTTTTTCCACCGGGTGTGGTTTCAAAAAACCAAATTGGTCCTTAGAGATGAGTCGAGATGTCTGAGATGGCCTTACGAAGAGTTGGCTAGGATCGTATGTAATCGTCGATACTCCGGCGCACTCAACGAGAGACCCGGTTTGCAAGCCGTAGATAAACAATTCAACACGAATCTGATAGCCATCCGGAAAGCTTAGTTCAGAAATACCTAATGAAAAGGGATTTCAATGCTTCTGCGACTACTTCAAATTCACATAGAGGACTTGACCTAGGCAATGATTCCCATGGCAGGACTCGCGTATGTCGCAGTTGGAGGAGGAGCCAGCAACGGCTGTCGCGTGCCCCCTTAGTCAACCAAAGGATCGAGTCCCGTCCACATAATTCACAGCTTCTATCTCTCTTAAGTCGCCGCTTTGGTGAAAAAAATCCTGGGGAAATAACTCGCTGTTTCCCCTGTTGGCTGGTCACCTAAAACTATTCTAACAAGCCTAGTACGTGCTAGTGCTCTTATTATCTTTATCAGAAACTCCATTCCGGCTCGACTGGCACAGAAACCTAGTCTTGGATTACGTTTAGCCGATCTTGGACTGATAAGGCACCTCTTTGATAGAAGAGGCTAAATGGAAATTCTTACACTACTCAAATGCCTTACACACCAGTTATGATCTCATAGACCGTGACAAAATCGCATTTTCTTATAGGATATGCAAGGGTATAGGTACATTATTTATTTATTTATGCGCCGAAAGGCGCGCTACTTCATCAACGAACAGTAAACAGAACTCATAACTCAAACAAAGTCAACAGTAGACATTCAAGACATAGAAATGACTAAAAACTAGAAAAAAGCTAATATAAAACTGAAGAACATACATTCCGAGCGCTCGCTTACAACGTAAATTTTGTAGCCAAACGGCGACAGTGCAGGAGGGAAAATGCTGGGACTGATCACGATAAACGACTGAAGAGAACAATGGAATTAGTATATGCATTTTTCCAGTAACAGAAGTCTGGCAATGAGAGACATTCATAAGCTGAGGTTGTGCTTTTAGACTTGGAGGTGTTAAAAATAAAGGAGATATGAGAAGACGTAGATTCATTTGTTTATCTATTTATTTATTTCATGGCGTGAAAGGCAACAACGGCATGTCTCGCACTTGCGCCGAGCAAAAACCTACGGAAAGCAATTTTACAAAACTTAAAATCCTCTAACATATAGCAGCGTATGTACTTTTACCGCATAAAACCGTTCTCCACTTCCATCCGTTCATCATATGAATTCTTTCCTGACTCTTCAATAAAGTCATCGGTTTCGCAAATGCCATTGTGTTGCGCTGCTCCTGCTGCAACAGCATCCCACGTTGAATGAAAAATGTTGCCCGCGCAGTATACGGTGAAGCATATCTCGCACGCGTTAGATCACTAAACGACGTCTACGGCTAACTCTGTTATATAGTAGTAGATATAATAGATAGATGCATACATCGAGAGGTGGGAATTAGAAACACACAGTTGGAAGTTAAGAATGTATATAAAGGATAAAGTGCGGCGTTATTCAATTCCCCTTGGGATGCGCCACGCATCCTACTTCTACGGGATGTCGTGGTGGTGATTTTGAATACGTATTTGGCTACGAAATGACTTGCGGTGGCCAGCCGATGAGAAGTCAGCGCTTTATTCTTCCGAAAGAAGTCTGATAGAAATTCGCAGACTTCGGAGGGATGGAAGGCTTGGTTGGCCTGGGCGGGGAATCCGAACCATGAACCTGCTATCGGGCGCATGCGACAGCCGGCACCTCTTCCGGCTGCACTACACGCCCCAGGACAAAGGATTGTCAGAAAAACTATCTTTATCACCGATAAATTGGTTGAGCTCACTGAAGTGCGTGTACGTGAGAAAGTGATACCTTACCTGCGACCTTGAAACCGTGGTATATAATATAACCAAGGTAAGTCTATCTCGGACCAGATTCATCGACCGCTTACCGCGCTCTAACGGTGAAAATACTGCCAAACTCCCTGATACGACATTAATTAGCATCAGGTTACCGTTAGAACGCGATAAGCGGTTACTGAATCTGGCCCACGTTCTGCTTCTCGTGAGTGGTTCTCAAAAAAAAAAACTCAATGGGTCGCTTCTTTGTGAGGTTTTTTAACAGCTTGATTAGATCTGTGTTATCCCTTCTTTTGCACGGACTATATCTGCCAAGAAATTTAGCCCGTTCTGTGCCGTGAGAAATAGTTTCATTCCCTATTTTATAGACGGGCGCGTGGAGCGCAGTCGGATGAGGCGCCGGCTGTCGCCTGCACCCGATACCTGGTTCCTGGTTCGGATTTCCCGCCCAGGCCAACAAAGCCTTTCATCTGTCCGGGGTCGGTGAATTGGTACCATACTTGTATGGGAAGGATAAAGTGCTGACTTGTTCATCGGCTGGCCACCGCAGGTCATTGTATAGCCAAATATGCATTCAACTCGCCTCCACGACATTCCGTAGAAGTAGAATGCGTGGCGCATTCCAAAGTGGATTGAATAACGCCGTCCTTTATATTTATATTTTATAGAACCTTATAAGAAACTTACGCGTATAACTTAATTCTGAACGCTTTCGACGCTAGATCGCTGTTTTTCTTCTGGCACGGGATAAAAATCGTGATGCCAAACTCTATTATGGTTCTTACGTAACACCTTTAGGTAGAAAGAAGAGCGGGGGTCATTTGTTTTTAAAACTTTGAACAGGTTGTAGGTCTGGAAGTTCGGTTTCTTCAAAAACGATTTGTAATGGAGATCAAACTTAAAAACGTTCCTTATGAGGAGTCTAATAAGTCGTTGATGTAGATGTTTATGTCGGCCTTCATTTTGTCCTTCACGTCTGCTTTTCCGTCGAAATGTGAAGGCGTACAGCATTCGGGCATCAAGGCTTGACATTCCAGCATTGCTACAACTGTTGGTGTTTGACACCTGGCTGCATCGCTCTCAACTGCTGTGAATAGCAGAGTGTTGTGACAGGAGTGGCGAATATATCACAGTGAATAGCGCGACTTTGCTTTATCACCTGCGATTGACGCATTCATTCGCAGGGAATTCGTGGATTATTTACACCCCGAAGTCCCTAAGACTTGAAGCTCACGACTCCTTTCAAGGTGGGTGCACTACGTGTGTGGGTTCCAGTCTTCACAGGTTATTCTTCCTCCTTCCCGACATAACACTGGCTAAAGGTAGATTCTTACTCCTATCGTCTTCATGGAACGGATGTGAAGCAGCGGAAATTCGGGGGGAGGGGGAGCTGCTCTGTCGGGAGCCGCTTCTATTATCGTTGCATGATTCGGCTAATTCCGTCTCTCATCACTCGGACTACGCGGTCCTCGAGCAGCCAAAGAACATCCGGACCCCCGAACGAAGATCCCTCCGGCCACCACGCCACCACCACCTGCTCGTCGTCACTCTTCCATCGACGACTCAACTTAATCACGACGTTCCTCACGCATGATTTAATCAATATGTAGTTCCAGTCAGGAACATTCCAGGGCTCCTGGATAAGCGCCATACCGTACAACGAATTCTGAGGGAATTCGCCTCTCTACCACTAATCGGAATAGGTTGGTGTTTGCCCATTGCTCGTCACCGTCCAGCGAGCTCTGAATCACTTATGTCGAGTTGTTTTTCGACTGCACATGCAGCCAATTAGCTGGAGGCGCCCTGCTGCCATGCAAAGCAGCACCCATGACGGTGGTGGTCCGAAAAGCCGTCCGTCGGGCAAATCTTTGGGCTCACCGGACCGCCCCTTTATTATCTCACATCGGACGACCATTTAATTGCAGTCGCATACGACTCCGTCCATTTCCTGGACAGCCTGAATTGTTTGGGAATGGACTCCAACGCGAACGAAGCTGGCAGTGCTGGTGGCAATTATAAATTGCCTCTGACAGCCACCCGTCACGCTGTCGATTCCGCGCATAGCTCATTTTCATGGGATTCTGAAGCAGTCGCTGGCAGTGCCTGAATAAGAGCCGTCTTTTCTCTGTCTGCTCTTCTACGGATGAGTCGTTTACGATTTTTTTACTCATGCTATTCCTGGATGCTTTCCGACCTGCTGTCTTCTAGGCATTTGATCCGGCGCCGATTCGGATAATTATAGTCTGTCATTTTTTAAAACCCTTTTAAAAGGAATATGCGAATAATGGCATTTTTGAAAAGCCCCATATCTTGGGATGATTCATATAAGAGTAGCTAGTACCAGAAGGATTTTCTTACGATCAAAATGACTTATTTATCTTTGAATCTCTGACCGGATATCACAACGACTACTCGTGCAACTGTTACCCCTTACTTGGGTTTAATTACCCAAGTTTGAGACTCTGAAGAAGGCGACATCACCGAAACGTTAGTCGTTAATAAAGCGTGTACTATCTCGGTTTCGAGTTCAACGCCACATTAAGCAATTGGACAACGATCAATGCCGAGATTCATCGAGGGTCGAACCTGGCAGCTACGCGTGCAACTACTTAGATATGGAAATAAAGAGCTCAGGCAATCGATTAACCACTAAGCTTTATAATAAGATCGATTCTTTTAATTTCAGTATCAAGAGATTTTAGTATCATTTCGATACCAATCTGTCATCTAATGTCAAAAAAGCCACGATCTATGCAGAAATTGTATGAATTGCACGCACTTGTAGTTTTAAAAATGATTTTGTAACTAGACTTTTGCATGCTAAAGGCAACTGTTCGAGTCAGGGTGTGACAGTAACTTTTCCAATTTCTCGCTATTAAATGCTTTCATAAAAACAAATTTATCCAACATAAATACGATCTAGGTCTCACCAAAATTCAAACAAAGGACTCGTTATGTAAATGCTTTGATTAGTGTTGTTTTCAACGCTTCATTAATTTTATCACGTCTTAAAATCCTAGTGCATAAACTATAAAAACATACTCCCTAACTTATTGTGCTCGTGGTGGTGGACTGGGGGCGTTTGGCAGTTTGGCGTGGAGGTCTACACTCTTCATTATTTCCTCCTTCACCCCAACTATCTCCTTCCCTAACAACCATTCCCCCTTTTCTACTGATCCACTCCCTTCCCCATGGTGGATCTTCTCGTTGAGCCACGTTGCACTCTCCGTGCCACTGCTACGAGTTGCTTTATCTATTCTAATTTACTGCTACCCTTCCAACATCTCCTTAATGCCTTTCATTCAAGATTTATTCTTTTCTGGTGGTATCTTTATAGCGTTAATTGTCTATAGCATATCAAACTTGCTTCTTTACGTTCAATTGTTGTTCGCCAAATCCAATTTCAACTGGAGGAGCTCAGGTTAGTTTACAGCAGCAACTCCTTCTTCCTTCCCGTCCCTTACTGATGAGCACAGGGGGAAGGGTACTCTGTCTGTTTGGTTTTCGTCTAAGGGCCCGTGCGAAACGAAGACCAAACTAATTTTTTTTCCATAATTTCATAATTAAACTTTCACAATTATATGGCTTTACTCATTTATCATTCATCCGAATCATGTAGGACATCAGATTTCTGATAAAAATCATTTATCTGGATCATCCGAAATCCGATCTGGTAAAAATCACCCCTATCTGAATCGCATGGGCGTGTGTTCACAGTCGGAGGAGATGCCGGCTGTCGCTTGCACCCGATACCAGTAGCCGTATTCATGGACGTTCCCGGGATCTTCCCGGCTTCCCACGGGAAGCGACCGAGGCAAAAGAGCGAGGGAGGAGAGAGAGGCGAGAGATGATATCGCTTATCTCCCTCTCCCGCCCCTTCATTAATACGGCCTCAGGTTTCAGGTTCGGATTGCCCACCCAGGCCAACCAAGCCTTCCATCCCTCCGGGGTCGGTAAAGTGGTACCAGACTTGTCTGGGAAGGATAAAGCGCTGACGTGTTCATCGGGTGGCCACCGGAAGTAATTGTGTGGCCAAATGCGCATTCAAGTCATATCCACGACATTCCGGAGACGTAGAATGCGTGGCGCACCCACAAAGGATTGAATAGCGTCGTCCACTATCCTTTTATACTCATCTGATTTACCTTTTATTCTAGGCTTTTCAAAAATCCCATTGTTAAACAATTCATTTAACCAGGGTTTGAAAAAATGACGGATCTGAATTATCCAAATCGGCGTCGGATCCGATGTCTGCTGCCCATACTGATCTCCTGTTCCATCTCTATGTTCACTTTTAAAGAGCTGACAACCGCTTTGCAAACTGCTAAAATGACCAGCTATTGTGTTTTTCTCCACATCACTGTACCTTGATGGATAGCGCGGACACGTCGTAAATTCTAGAATTACGAGATATTGCACGTAGTAGCAAAGCGGTAGCGCGGTTGGAAGGTACATGTCGCGAGGACGCACCGCGAGGGTGCGGGAATGCCCCGTTGCTCCAACCGTATTCGCAGCAGCCAATGAGGCAACGACACGACCGCAAAGGCAGGGCACATGATTGACCTCCGCGATTGCGATAGGAACAACAGCGCGTTACCGCACCACTGCTGCACGTTCCTGCACCCCCGCGGTGCGCTTTTGTGACATGTACCGTCTTGGATAACGTCGAGAACTATAAACACAACGATAAAGCACGGCGTCACGCTATCCCTTTTGGGATGCACCACGCATTCTACATCTATGGGATGTCATGGAGGCGATTTGAATGCGTATTTGGCCATACAATGACTTGCGGTGGTCAGCCGATGAACAGGTCAGCACTTTATCCTTCCCAGACAAATCTGGTACCAATTCACCGACTACGAAGGGATGGAAGGCTTGGTTAGCCTGGGCAGGAAATTCTAACCAGAAACCTGGTATCGGGTGTACGCCACAGCGGGCACCTCCTTCGGCTACGCTACACGCGCCTGAGATGCAGTAACTGGTTGTTAATGTACTCATCAAAAGTTGGTTGGTCGGAATATACAACTCCTATGTATGCCACGGATAGAGTTTGATGTGTTCAATTTTGTATTAGGGCCACCACTTGCTTATTTTGTCAAAGATGTTTAGAAATGTTTGCTAGGGTTATGCTATTGTTCTTAATGCTACGATTGCTTCTACGGTTCGACCAGCTGTTTTATTGTTCCGTAAATGCTTATCACCGCATCGGTAATTTGAGGAAATTTGCAGATTGTACCTTATGCAGCGTCATCAAGTCGACCAATTTCAGACTTTTTGTTCTAATTATCGGAAGATTGATTGTAGCGAAATGTCACTGGAATGTCATATATTATCTATTAGGGACGGGGGCAAAAGTAATGAGACAATTTGAAAAAATTCTGTATCTCTTTATACATAACTCAATTACAGGTCAACGATGCTAAGGAATGTATTCGCCATTAGGTCAATGACTTGCTGGCATCGCTCAGCCAACTTCCTGATCCCATCCTTCAAGAACTGCTTGGACCTGGTGTTGATCAACTGCTCGTTATGGTTGTCAAGGGCTGCTCGGGTTCTTGTGTCCGTTCCGACCAGGAAGTCCTGTAGGCTCAAGAAATAGCAGTAGTAGCATGGAGAGATGTCCGGCGAATATGGTGAGTGAGGCCTGTGAACCTAGCCCAGCTGAGCAAGCTTACCCGTGGTCAGTTTTGCCCGATGGGGTGCTACGTTGTCGAAGAGAAGGACCTTGAAGCGCTGCGACCGAATAATTGCGAGCAGCCAGTCCATCTCTTCTATTTCGTTTACTATGGCCTTGGAGTCGATCGTCGTGCTTTTGATAAACAGCTTCCAATATACTGGTCCATGGGAGCAGACCCAAAAGCTCTGAAGGTGCTTCTCGCCGTGAACATCTCGCCGAACGAAGGTCGATAACGGTTCACCAGACTGGCAGGGTTAAGGTGGATGACGTACTTCTCATCTTGTGTGACTATTGAGTCCAGGCTGCTGGGGTTGGGAATTGGGCAACAATTGAGCGACACAGGTCGACTCGTCAGACTGGGGTTTCGGCATGCTTCTGGAAAGGGCGAAAGTGGTCAATTCTCAGGTGGCCTTCAGTAAGTAGCAAACAAACATACAAATACGAGAAGCACGAAACTGGACTCCAGTCAAGAAATATGTGGGCACAGCATGGAGAGTCTCACTGCTTTTGCCCCCTCCCCCCCCCCCTAATATATACTGGATCTTGTGATGGCAAAAGAAACAAAGCTGGATTCCACAATATAATTGGCGTCGTTACGTCAGGGGTTCTTTTTCACTTGTATTTCTAGCATCTTTTGTAAAGTTTAATAGCTTGGTGTAGATTTACTGCGTGTTCATCAATGATAATTTCTTACATATTTAATAAATGGTTTAATTACCTAAGTTTGATGCTACCCGTCGGAAATACGGCGTAGCACTAGGGCTAGAGCGAGCAGAAACGGGTACACATAATCAACAATTGGTGCATCTGCTGGAAATACGCCATTAGGGTACGCCAGCAGCGTAAGCTGTTCTACAGACTACCGTATGTGGGAGTTGAGATATTGTTGACACGCATGTGTTCACAGGCAAGTCATCTCGAATTTTTAGCAAACAACGTAGTCTCCGTGAGAGCCACAATATTAGAGGAGCAGAACAGCTGCATAATTTCCCCACAATTCCTGCTCTCCGCTTCTCACTGAGCCTCAACTGACAAGCTTGTCTCAAGCCGTGCAATGTTCTTGAGACCCGTGGTCGAGAGAACCGATTGGTGGCGGCAAACTGTAGTGGAGTCGTCGAGGCGAAGTTTCCAGTCCGACACAAGTGGTTCAGTCAACCATTGCTCAAACCTACTGTATGTGCGTACATGCAGTACATACACCCCGGACTGAGTCTTTGCCATGAATTGTTCTTCACAAACCGTTGTACTGCAGGTGCCTGTCAGAGACAAGTGTCAGTACTGGTTAAATGCTGGCTACGTGCATAGGATTTGAACCACGATTTTTTGCGAGTTTTAAGCTTTCTACCTTCAGAATTCCGATTTCGTTGAGACTTACAAGAAAGCGCAAGTAACGATGTTGCCATTTACATGTAAGAGCCTCCGCTTGAACGAACCGTGAGAGCATAAAACTGACATCACACTCCGCAGTTGTTTTTGCGATTTTCAAGAAGAAGGTCTTAAGAAAGCAAGGCGTCCTATTGTTCAGGCACGATTTTCCGACGGAGCAACTTGCTCGTCTTCAAGTTTAATGTAACGAGCTTCAGTTTTAAGACGGCCTGAAAAAAATTCTCCATAATTTCCTACAGTACAATCTACAGAATGATGTGAGCAATATCGATGTGGAATAACATCAGAAATTCTAGACCTATCCTAATGGGACGGGCACTCTATTTGAGATCAGGGGCAAACTTGAAGGCGAACTACTTTACAAAGACGACAACTTGAGCTACATAGCTTACGACATTTCCCTTTTCCGGATTTCTTTGTCTGAAGACATGTTTTTGTTGGTTTAGCGTTCCTAGCGCTGCCACATCCGACTAGGAAAACTCCGTAATCCATCTCAGCGATAAGGGAAATTCTGGGAAAAGCGTTGAAGGCTCCTTCACATCGATTGGACATGGAGATTGCTCAGACCTAGACTACACGAAAAAGCAAAAGAAATTATATCAAATCAAAATTATAACGCACCAAAAAAAAGAAAATAAATTTTTTCTGAAACATGGGTGGAAGCTGTGGTTAATCAATGCCTTAATGCGCCACGCATTCTACTCTCGCGGCTTCGTTGAGGCAATCTGAATGCTTGTATGCTATATATAATAGATTGCGATCGTATAGAGTCAGTGTTGTCCTTTTTTAGACGAATGCGGGCCGATCTCCCATTCCGGATGGGAGGAATAATTGAATGGCCTGTGCAGGTCCCATATCGGCAGTCGATTCGGTGTGAATGCAGGGGTTAGCGCCCCCTCCGACTGCGCCAAGCTGGTCTGTAACATAGAGTCTGCTGCCCATAGACTCTGTTTTGGCTAAGATTTACGGAGAAACAGTCAATATCGTGACTTCTTGCGTTTGTTTTTGCTTAGTAAAACATCGCCACTGAATATTCTATCCACTGCGTGGTAGGGGTTATCAAAGATAACCCGACAAGACAGAAACGAGCAATCAGCTGTCTCGTTTTATTGCGTCCTTGAAACTTTCAGTCTCTCGTTCGTTTTTCGTGCTTGTTTTCTTTTCGTTTGACGAAATTTATCAGCCACTTTCTATGTTCTTTTCTTCTTCATTGAAGAGCCACCGGAGGCGTGCAATCGCTAAACAAATGTTTTATTTTGTTTATTTAATTACGGCGTCGACAATAGTCTAGAATCGTTGCAACATAACACCAAATCATGGTCGAGGCATCCATAGTATCAAAACCCTAACAATCAGTGATTAAAAGACCTAACTCGTTACAGAGAACCTACGAGCTTGCGCAGAGAACTTCGCCAGATCTTCATACGTTCCAAGTAGCAAGTCGAACTTCTTCCGAAACCTGTAGATTAGGAAGTCATACCTAATCCGCGATTTGGCAACCGAGAGCAGGAATTTGAGCTTTCCTCTCATGAAACATGTCAGTACGGGGTCGAAGAAATCTGATTGGTTGATATGTAGATAATTCAAGTCAGCTTCTTTAAGCCTCAAGTAGCTGGTATCAAGGTAGTAAGCTGTCACAACGATGTTTTGTTGCGATCAAAACTTCTAGCGCCAGGCGGGACTCGAACCCGCACCTCCCTTTGACCGGGCGGGAATGCTCTACGCCTTTACACCACCGGCGCCGTTTGATCGAACACAACATCCCCACCTAGTGAGACTGATCAGCACTCACTCTGATATTTAGATAGTTTACTAGCTAGAATTCTCTACGACATAGAGAAATCCTTAACTTTCCTTCTATTTTTCAGTGAAGAATGGGACAAATGTAGTGTTGGTTCATCCGAAACAAGTTGCGAAACGAACCTTTAATCCTTTCTTCAAATGCGTACGATTTATTTATTCTGAACTTTTCTGTCTCTCATTTCCCACTTGAATGATAAGCCTTGAAGTCTTATGCTCGAATTACTCCCGGAATTCTGGCGATCAGGGGCCGGATTCATCAACGACTTACGTAACTTTAACGGAGCATTGTAAGCGAAAAGCTCAAATAACGCGGCTTCTCGCTCACCATATCGCTTGATAAGCCGCGTTATATGAGCTTTTCGCTAACAATTCTCTGTTAAAGTTAGGTAAGTCGTTGACGAATCCGGCCCCTGCTCGGCGACGACATTTTGCCCTTTACGCATTGACCCTCATTACTCGATATTGCCTCTTCTGCTGTGACAAGGGTGGCATGAGACCATGCATGTAGGTCCGTCCGAAAAGATGGGCAGCAACGCTGTCAGCCACTGCGACAAGCAGTCTCGAAAGCTGAGCTTTTGGGTATATCCTAATGGGGAGGAAGCACGGCTAGAGAAGCGAACTGAACGTACAAACCGAACGGTGGAATCCCGGTCGCAAAGTTACAAAGCGCTCTCCACTGATCCGCTTTCCACACCACTAGATTGGTGTTGTGTTGGCGAATATACTTGTGAAGTTATATGCAATTTTAGAGGCTATGATTCAATACCGCTCCTCTCTTCAGGTTCTTGAGCAGAGTAGGCCCAAAAATTACCGTTTTCGTCGTTTTCCCATAACTCTTTTCAAACGGGCTTATTCAAGAAACAAAGGTTACCGTCCGAATCCAATATGGACGGTCTGTTCAATGATTTATGTATCATGCAGTGATTTTCGAGAAAAAAATGATTTGAGAGTTATAAAACTTGGCGCCTGTCGCTGCAATTATTTCAAGCGATGGAAGAAGGGTCCCCGCCGTCAGGATGTATAATATGTATCACTAAAACTATATTTTTCTAAAAGAACTGGATGCCTACATCAATGGATAGACTACCCACATTAATTTTGGCAGGTAATATTTTTTACTACTTTGAAGAGAGTTGCATGAAAACGACGGTTTTTGCTCCTATTTGGTCCAAATATCATAAGAAAGGAGCGCTATTGTTCTCAGAGGAAGTCGTTGTGGCATACTGTGGTTCGAAGCTGATTTAAAATATTAGATTAGTAGGCTAGTTTTAGTGCACTGTTATTTCCTCGTCACGATCACACATCCACCTTAATTTGCCCCATATTTTGGCAGAGGAAAGAAATCCAGGCTGTGTTTTTTCTAAAATAAAATAAATAAAATATAATTAAAACCTAATTAATCAAACTAATTAATCAAATCAATTCAAAAAAATCAATTTTAACACTCGCGCGTTAGTCGGGCCACATCACTGAGTCGCTTTCTCTGTAGAGCACAGAACACATGAGTGTTATTGTTTGTTTGTTTTCTTCCCTTATCGTTTCTCCTTGCCAATAGCTTTTTTTGGAGGCGACTCCTTTATTGTATCGCTAAATTTTTTATATAAGATTTAGGAAAAATAATAAAAAAGTTTTAGTCTAAATTTAAAGGGCGAAGTAGCGGCAGTTTTTGAGCGTTCAAAAAGAGCGCCATGCACGTTTCTGGAGCGTTGCTCCGCGATTTTGATAGGTAGTACAAATACTGCGTTGTACAAGCTGCCAAGTGAAGCTATGCGAGTTTTGCGGAATCTCTTCGTTTGACCTGTAGTTGGTTTAGAGATAGTTTTTGCCGCCGGTCAAATACAAACCGCACTCTGCCGGATCATTGGCGCAAGCTTTTTTCACGGCTGAACAAAAAGCTACTGTTTTCTGCACTTTAAAGGAAATTTAAAACTATCTTTTGGCAAAAAGAATAGCGTTTTTGTTAAAATTAAGATTTCTGGCAAGCTAATTATAAATATTCAGAGAAAATGGGAATCGCTAGGCTATGTTAATCGAATGTTTATGCTGATATTTCTAAAGAGTGCATTGCTTAATTTAGAAGACGCTCGCTTTGATTTTTAATGCGTTTATTTTAATTTCAAGTCTCCAGTTTGAACAGCGTTCAGTTTAATGTGAAAATGGTATATAACAAAGTTTTCTTGATTTTTTTCGCTTAATAAAAGAGTGAACAAGTTAGTTTAACACATTTGCTTAAGCCTGGAGAGGCTGCTAGAGAGGCTATATGCTGTTACAGGATGTTTTGTTGCGATCAAAACTCTTGCGCCAGGCGGGACTCGAACCCGCATCTTCTGCTTTCCGGGCAGTGATGTTCGCCTTACACCACCAGCGCTGTTTGACCGCACGTAACATCCGCGATATCCTCCAGGTCTGTCAGCACCCACCCGTGATACGGGGATGGGCCGGCCGGTGATATCAGCATGGAACCGGTTAAGCTGAAGACCTTACTAGTAACAATGCTTTAACACATTTGCTTAAGCCTGGAGAGGCTGCTAGAGAGGCTATATGCTGTTACAGGATGTTTTGTTGCGATCAAAACTCTTGCGCCAGGCGGGACTCGAACCCGCATCTTCTGCTTTCCGGGCAGTGATGTTCGCCTTACACCACCAGCGCTGTTTGACCGCACGTAACATCCGCGATATCCTCCAGGTCTGTCAGCACCCACCCGTGATACGGGGATGGGCCGGCCGCTGATATCAGCATGGAACCGGTTAAGCTGAAGACCTTACTAGTAACAATACTTTAACACATTTGCTTAAGCCTGGGGTCGTATGCTATTCTCGCCCGACTCGGGGACGGGGACGGCGCGAAAAGTCGATGGCGCATGATGTACATACGGGGATGTGGACGGAGACCGCCTCATACCCGGCAGGGGACGTTTGGGGAGAGAATAGCATACGGCCCCTGGAGAGGCTGCTAGAAAGGCTATATGCTGTTACAGGATGTTTTGTTGTGATCAAAACTCTTGCGCCAGGCGGGATTCGAACCGCATCTTCTGCTTTCCGGGCAGCGATGTTCGCCTTACACCACCGGCGCTGTTTGACCGCGCGTAACATCCGCGATATCCTCCAGGTCTGTCAGCACCCACCCGCGATACGGGATGGGCCAGTCGCTGATATCAGCATGGAACCGGTTAAGCTGAAGACCTTACTAGTAACAATGCTTTAACACATTTGCTTAAGCCTGGAGAGGCTGCTAGAGAGGCTATATGCTGTTACAGGATGTTTTGTTGCAATCAAAACTCTTGCACCAGGCGGGACTCGAACCCACATCTTCTGCTTTCCGAGCAGTGATGTTCGCCTTACACCACCAGCGCTGTTTGACCGCATGTAACATCCGCGATATCCTCCAGGTCAAGTTAGTTTAGTTTAACTAACACTTAAAATTCGCACTGTGGCAGACGAATGCCGCTTCCTGTTCTCACAGTCCGTGAAAGCAGCTGTTTTTTGCGCTTTGAAGTAAATTTAAAGCCTTCTTTTGGCAAGAAGAATGAAGTTGTATCTTGAAGCAAATTTTAACCACTTTAGGGAGAAATAACGAAAAATACTCGTTGAATGACCGGAATTTAATGCCCTCCCCTGTAACGCACTCCAATCTACCCTGAGGGTGTATTTGGCAGGCATCTGCTTCCGTTATTAATCACAGACGAAAAAGGAGGCTTGGCAAAACAGTGGCATAAGAGAATCGTCTTCTTGAGCTCGTCCATTTGCCAAAGACCAACGACCAATTACCACTGTTGATGAAATGTTTCAAGAGGGTAGGGATAGGAGGAAATATGCACACAAAATAGTAGAGCACGGATGTCTTAAGAGCCAAGGGAGCTTGGTCACATTTTCGGAAGACATAGGACGAAGTGCACTTTTGACTGCTGAAAGGTGATGAACCAGGAATTCCGTCCGTGAATCGGCTTCGCCCTTTGATCTTTGCACGAGTGATCGATTTCTTTCCAAATCTCTCCACACGAGTGATATAACTGTGATAAACACGTTGCCAACTGCTCCGAATCGACGACTTCTTCCGTTCCACGCGATTTTTGATAAATCTACCAGCCGTCTGCGGCGTCAGCGGCATCCAACCCAGGGCACCAACTGCCACTCTGGAGGTTCCAGCAGAAGAAAGGGCATCGAGAGCTGCAGGCGTTGTATCTTGCAAATTTCACTTCCTTTCTCTTCAAATTAAGCGATTAAATTTTTAACTTTGCTTGAGCCTAGAGCGGCTGGTATAGAAGATACAAGTTGTTAGATGAATGTCTAGTTGCGATCAAAACTCTTGCGCCAGGCGGGACTCGAACCCGCATCTTCTGCTTTCCGGGCAGCGATGTTGATGTTAAAAATCAATTCTTTGAGTGCCTTCAGCTTGACCGGTTTCATGCTGATATCAGCGGCCGGCTCATCCCGATAACGGGTGAGTGCTGATAGGTGAGTACTTGCCACGAAGATATCGTGGATGTTCAGTTCGAGCAAACAGCGCCGGTGGTGTAAGGCGAACATCGCTGCCCGGAAAGCAGAAGATGCGGGTTCGAGTCCCGCCTGGCGCAAGAGTTTTGATCGCAACTAGACATCCATCTAACAACTTCTAAGCGATTAAAATTCGCTCTATGACCATTAGAACAGTGTGTACTTTTTTGGAACAATCTGTATAACCCGTTTTTCTGGGGACCGCCCTTGTTTTTTAGGAGCAGATTTAATTTGTTCCTCCGTTGGCCTTCCTTCCTTCCTTTCTGCAGCGAGTAATTGAATTGGCTCAAAAATTAAGTAAAACTTTCTTAGAAACCTGGCATAAGTGGCTGTTCTCAACGAGCCTTTGAAGGTATGTAGGAAAACGCTGCCGCTACTCCTCGACTTCCAGCCACGTTTTGCTGTGCCGTGGAAGAATGCTTTTAACCGTCGAGGGAATTAAGACTTTTTTTTCCGGAAAATCGCCCACAGTACACAGCTAGCGCTTCCATACAAGGCTGGTTGATGTCAGCAGCTATTTATAGTCTAGCTTGTTAGGGCAGTGAGGGACTGCTGCGAGACAGACGGGGGGGGGGGGGGGGCGGTGAGCAGTCTGCCATCCAGCGACATTCCTTCAATTTCTTTTGGAAGTTCTGCCTACATCCGACTCTGCTGACTCAGCTCTGCTTCGAAATTACTCCTAAGACTTTCAATTTGTTGAGGCGGAAATTCAGTTCATCCATCGAAACGTTGCTGTCTGCCTGCTTCGCCGTCTGTGATAAAAACCTATAAAGATTGTTTGAAATGTAAAATGTAATGTATGAATGTATGAAATGTATGAAATGTATGAATTTTGTACCCATTCAGACAGTGATATTATTTTTCTTGTGACGATATGCAGAGGTAAATTTTTAGTATTTTTTTCGGTACCATTGTAATTTCACGACCTTAAAGGATAAAAAAGGATAAAGGACGGCGTTACCCGAATGCGCCACGCATTCTACTTCTACGGGATGTCGTGGAGGCGACTTGAATGCGCATTTGGCCATACAATGACTTGAGGTGGCCAGCCGATGAACAAGTCAGCGCTTTATCCTTCCCAGACAAGTCTGGTACCAATTCATCGACCCCGGAGGGATGGAAGGCTTGGTTGGCCTGGGTGGAAAATCCGAACCAGGAACCTGGTATCGGGTGCAAGCGACAGCCGGCGCCTCCTCCGACTGCGCTACACGCGCCCTTTCGCGACCTCAGAGGTGGAAATGTGTTTGGCCCACGCACAGGCTAGAAAAGTTATTTAAAGGATTGATCAACTCTATGAAGTTCGTTTTGATTACGCGTGGTTACGGTAGGTAGGGAGTTTAAAGGTGGTGGGGTCATGGTCAACAATTTCGCTCATCGCTTAGAGACGTAGATTTTTGGTGTTGATCCTGACCGCACCATTCTTCCTCAACCGGCCTACCGTAACCCAGTGTAATCAACCGAATTTTTTTTAAACGGACTCCACATAGGTGAGCAGCACCTTAAATAACTTTTCTAAGCAATACTTTGAAAAAAACTTTTCCGCATCTGGAGTCGTCAAAATACAATAGTAAATAATAGTTGCCAAATTTTCTTTTAGAAAAGACAATTTAAACTTCATTCGGCAGGGTCTATTTAAACTTTAGAAGACGTGGTTTGCAAAATTTACATACCATGTCTGGGAGTGTTTGGCTTCAAACTGAAAATATTCCAGTTGAACATGAAAATTTTGAATGTATAATATGTATATGTATATGTAGCGTAGTGGGGGCGTGGAGCGCAGTCGGAGGAGGCGCCGGTTGTCGCCTGCATCCGATAGCAGGTTCCTGGTTCGGATTTCCCGCCCAGGCCAACCAAGCCTTCCATCCCTCCGGGGTCGGTGAATTGGTACCAGACTTGTCTGGGAAGGATAAAGCGCTGACTTGTTCATCAGCTGGCCACCGCAAGTCATTGTATATGGCCAAATACGCATTCAACTTGCCTCCACGACATCCTGTAGAAGTAGAATGCGTGGCGCATCCCAAAGGGATTGAATAATGCCGTCCTTTATCCTTTTATCGTTTATATGTAGCGTAATCCGAACAAAAGCGTCAATTGGAAAGAATATCCCTCGCAGGGGAGGCTCTTTCTTGAAGGGAATTTGCAGCATTCACATAGTGCATGAAAACAGAGTCCGTCATTGAACTGGCTATGCACTCTAAATGAGGTGTCTATTCAGACCCAGAATAGCTCCAATTCTGCCCTAATCATCGCCACACATTTGACTGTTTTCATTTCATTGACGCTTGTACTTTCGTAAAAAATTTGTATCAGAGAAATTGTAGCCTCACATGTAGTCCTACTATTAGGGGGGGCCAAAAGTAATGAGACACCCCATGCCGTGTCCATATACCTCGTGGCTGGAGTCTGGATTCGTGCTTGTTGTATTTGTATGTTTGTATGCTACTTGCTGAAGCCCATCTGAAAAGTTACCACTTCCGCCCTTTCCAGAAGCATGCCAAAAACCCCAGCCTGTCTCATGCCGAAACCCCAGTCTGACGAATCGACCTGTGTCGCGCAAATCTCCCCCAATTCCCAACCCCGAGCAGCCTGGGCTCAATATTCACGCAAGATGAGAAGTACGTCTTCTACCTTAACCCTGCCAAGCAGCGAGTCTGGGTGAGGCCTGGTGAATTGTTACCGACCTTCGTTCGGCGAGATGTTCACGGCGAGAAGCATCTTTGGAGCTTCTGGGTCTGCGCCCATGGATCGGTTTACCGAAGGCTGTTTCCCAAGAGCACCGCGATGAACTCCATGGCCATTGTGAACGAAATAGAAGAGATGGGCCGGCGACTCGCTCTTATTCATTCGCAGCGCTTCAAGAAGGTTCTCCTCTTCGACAACGCCGCACCCCATCGGGAACAAGTAAGCACGGATAAGCTTGGCCAGCTGGGCTACGTTCACATGCCTCACCCACCGTATTCGCTGGACATCTCTCCATGCAACTACCACTACTACTTGAGCCTACAGGACTTCCTAGTCGGAAGGGACACAAGAACCCAAGCAGCCCTTGACAACCATATCGAGCAGTTGATGAGCACCAGGCTCAAGCAGTTCTGGAAGGATGGGATCAGGAAGTTGGCTGAGCGATGGCAGCAAGGTCCTTGCCCTTAATGGCAAATACACTCCTCAGCATCGTTGAGTTGTAATTGAGTTATAAGGAGATAAAAAAATTTTTTTCATTTTGTCTCATTACTTTTGGCCCCCCCCCCCCCCCCTAATACAATCAGGTGATTAGGCTGGGCATCCTGGCCTCTAATTTGAAGGTGGCTGTTGTCGTGTTTATGATTTCTCTAAGTATTTCATTCCTAATTTTTCCACCACTTTTCAAGCAAAGTTTTGTCATTGAATCAGGCCAAATCCTCTTTTAATGAAGCTAATTGGCAAGATAATACTTTAACGACTCCAGAGGCTAAGAGAGGTCGAAATTTTTTTCTGCTAAACTTCGCCCAGAGGGTTATTCGGGATGGCTGGTCAAGAATATGACATCCACATTTCGCATTACACTGGAGCACGGTAGGTTACGGTAGACACAGGTGACTAAAACACAAGTGAGTCTTGAAAGTATTAGGTTGTCCCATAAGTCCCCGCCGTTTTTTTTTCAACGATTCACTGCAGATTTCGCCGGCGGTCTCTTGCATAGCGCTGCATAGGTTTCGAAAGGAAATGATTTGCTCTATCAGAACATGTATTGCGTTTCTTTTTTCATCATGAATTTTGTTAATTTTTAGGTCGTTGAAGTGAAAAGTGAAAAAGTGAAAAAGTAGCCATATGCGCACTTGTTCTCTCCGCTTAGGTTTGTAATTTTTTGCGCAGCTTTTTCAAGCATTTAAGAGACAGTATTCTGTACTACAAGAATATGTGTTGGTCTTATTTGCTCATTTGTCCTTTATTGATTTTTAGTCTATCAAATTGGGAATTCCGACTTTTTCGTCCGAATTTTTACCAAGTTCTGTGGTTGGACTTTTTCTTGGTGTCATATGTCGTTCGGAAGAAGATGCCTTCTTCAATAAGAATTTGTGTCGCGTTTATTGGCTCACGCTGATTTCTGTCGAATATCAACAACTGAAAAAGGAGAAGGAGTTGTTGGTGAAAACGATTTTTCTCTTTTTGGCATTTTGTTGATATTCAAAAGAAATCAATAAACGCGACACATATTCTCATAGAGCAAGACATTCTCTTTCGAATGACATATAACACCAACCCAAAAAGTCCAACCACAGAGCAGGAGCTGTCGGCAAAAATAACCATCCTCCTTCGGACGTCCCAATTTGATGACCTAAAAAATCAATAAAGGGCAAGCGAGACAATAGGACCAACACATATTCTTGTAGTGCAGAACACTGTCTTCCGAATGCCCGAAAAAACGGCGCAAAAAATTATAAACCTAAGCGGAGAGAACAAGTGCGCAAATGGCTACTTTTTCACTTTTTCACTTTTCACTTCAACGACCTAAAAATCGACAAAATTCATGATGAAGAAAGAAGTGCAATACATGTTCTGATAGAGCAAATCATTTTCCTTCGAATGCTGTGTAGTGCTATGCAAGAGACCGCCGGCGAAATCTGCAGTGAATCGTTGAAAAAACGGCGAAGACTTATGGGACAACCTAATACTATAGTGTCGCAAGAGAAAGTTGCGATCATGCCTTCTGTATATGTCGATTTCAGAACGAAAATTCAGCATTCAGAAGCTATCTATATTGCGTCTTTATACCTAGAAGAGAGAAGAGGATGGGAAGGCAGCTGATTTTCGATGCCTCATTTGAAACCTGTCACACTGCCATGCAATAGCCTAAAAAGTCTATGCGGTGAGTCACATGTATTTCAGCGATCGGTGATGCCTCGCTGTCTGTGTCACCTTCAAGGGCCGGATTCATTAACGATTAAACCCGGGGGTATGTGGGGTAGAAGGAGAAAACACACCCAAACTGCGGCATCGTATACCTCAACCACTCGTTCGGGAAGTGCGCTAATAGGTGTACGATATTCAATCGTAGAGGATATCTTTTTTAAAAGTTTTGCAACGACGAATATTACAGGAATGTGTCTGTACCATTTTTGAGCAAAATTTCCTTCCGTGTGATAATCTATTTATTGCCACATATGTGTTCCATGGGAACGTGTAGCGCAGTCGGAGGAGGCGCCGACTGTCGCCTGCACCCGATATCAGGTTCCTGGTTCGGATTTCCCGCCCAGGCCAACCAAGCCTTCCATCCCCACCGGGGTCGGTGAATTGGTACCAGACTTATCTGGGAAGGATAAAACGCTGACTTGTTCATCGGCTGGCCACCGCAAGTCATTGTATGGCCAAATACGCATTCAACTTTCCTCTACGACATCCCATAGAAGAAAAATGCGCTGGCGCATCCTTTATCCTTGTGCAGGTTGGGATGGTTTTCACCAGGTCGGATTTTCAGATAATTCAGATAACTGATTTTAATCAG
Organism: Heligmosomoides polygyrus polygyrus; assembly: GCA_947396885.1. NCBI lineage: Eukaryota > Metazoa > Nematoda > Chromadorea > Rhabditida > Heligmosomidae > Heligmosomoides > Heligmosomoides polygyrus. The sequence continues at coordinate 84,849,686 of OX377205.1, forward strand.
CAGTCTGATGTAATAACGGATTCGGACTTCCGATGTGGGATACGAAAATCAGTGATTTGGATAATCTAAAAATACTTCCTCTTAAAGCCGCTCTTATCTGAATCATCCCAAGATCCGGGGCTTTTCAAATTGCTATTATTCGCATAATCTTTTTAATCTGATTTAAAAAAAAACGACGGATTCGCACTATCTGATTCGGGATCGAATTCAAAGTGGTGAATAGTGGCTAACGGTGGGCAGCCGATGAACATTGCAGTGTTGTAGCCTTCCTGGACTCATACAACACCATCACCTACCTCTTGAGGTCACCTATTTCGCCCAAACTCCAGCGTAAAACGAAAAACGGATGTCATATTCGTGATCAACATCCCAAATAACCCCCCTAGACGAAGTTTCAGCGAAAAATTTTTCGAACGAAGTCGTCTCGGTGGAGTCGGAACTTTTAAATAGTCCTATTTTGGAATACATCACTTTGATTTAGAAATTGGGTCTCATTTAAAGTGCATTGCTTGGTTCAAAGTGTCCTGTTTGACGTAAGAGTGAGACATATAGCATTGCTTCTTCATGAATTTCAAACTTTAGGTACGTAACACGTTTCCTTCAGTTTCTAGTCCTTCCTACGCAAAAATTCGGCGTTTCAAGTTCGTCCTTTCGGTATTTGTGTGCCAAACAAGATTTTCATTGTGGACCCATTATTCACTAATGTTTCGTTGGGATCGTCGTCTTCAGAGGCTTTAAAAAGGGATGGAAGGCAGTGTGTGTTCAAATCACGCAATATTTTCGGATCCTGACGAACGTTAGGCAGCGAATGAAAGGTCCTCTTGAGGAGTCTCGTTTGACGCACATCCGTTCATAATCTGCCACGTTTTTCGCTTTGAATAATGCCCACATTCATCATTTACCGTATGCCCCATGCCTATTACAGTCTTAAACATCAATCCACCGAAGTTTGATGCTCTACTCCCAGAAGTAGAGGAAATACGGTAAAAATATCCATTGAAACTTTTTAAAGATTTTTGAGTGCTTTTCCGAGCAGCTGTTGCTTGGGCCGTGGAAATGCTGCAGTTATATGGAGTGTGATTCGTGCAGTGAATGGAGGGAGTAGACGTCCGGAGAGGTTCTCTAGAATTGGTACAGTTGATCCTTCTAGACACTAGCGCTGGCTCTCTGATTCTCCTTCTGCAACTTGCTAGTTACATCAAGCGATTCACAAACAGCTGAGAACATGATTTCTGGACGGTTTGAGCTGAGTTAGCGATCGTGGAAAAGGTAGTGAGCCCAATTGACCGCTTTCTTAGTTTCGCCCTAGATAGATATTACATATAGAAGATGCCATTATGAAAACGTTTTGAAGAAGAGAATTGTGATAAAACGACGGTAGAATCGGTCATTACCGTCAGGAGGTGGTATCTCAAATTCCAGACCAGTTTTTTTTGGTGTCTCAAATTCCAGACCAGTTAATTCCAGAGCAAAGAGCAGCCATGTTCTTCGTGATCTTCCGCATCCTATGCTTTGAAAAAATCTTCTAAAACCCCTTCGTTTCAACAGGACCGAATTAGAGCTACAAAAAAAGGATAAAGGTCGGAGGTGGCCAATGTCTAGCAGTCTCCATCTTGAAAGCTCGGCATTGGTATCAACTGTGGTGTCTCACGCAGCATATAAATTAAAAACTTCGAACCATCTTGAAGCCTTTGAAGACGACTAGAATATACTTTTCCACCTATCATTTTGCTGGCACAGAAGCAAAACATCACAAAAGCCAATGTTGTTTCGGGATACGCCACTCATTCTACTTCTACGGGATATCTTTGGTAAAAATGGCAAATCTTCGCACCTACAACATTTTCAAAGTTTTGAAGAACAATAATCCTGATCCCCTTCTGCGGGCTTATAAAACATATGTGCGGCCGATCACTGAATTCAGAGCAATTGTGTTCAACCCTCTCAAAAAGAAAGACATTGACATGCTCGAAAAAAAATTCAGAATAATTTCACTCGCAAAGCAGTAATGAGATGCTTTGGCATGGACTACTCGCAAATTCCAAATGGCCGAGAAAGAAACAGGATGTTGAGATTAAAGTCTCTTGAATGCAGAAGGCAATCATTCAATCTCAAGATGCTTTTAAAGATTCTCACCCAAAAGGTGCACATAAACCCGTGCATATTTTTCCGAGGGCATCTGTCTAGAACAAGGAGAGGTAAGCTTCGGCTCTATGTGCCGATAGCGAGGACCACAGTTAGATCAACATTCTTGACCTATAGAAGCTTGCGGGAGATCAACTTACTTCTAGCCCAAAACGAGAATCTCTTAGGATTATCTGAGCATTCGCTCGTTTGATTGTTGTCCAGCGTTGCGTTGTTATAACTGTTTCCGTTCTCATTATTAGTGCCTACCTAGTTCTCAAGTTTGAGTTATTAATGTTTATGTTGCTTTTTTTATTCCTTTAGTACCTGCGTGGTTACCACCACGCTGTGAATAAATAAATAAATAAATAAATAAATATCGTAGATGCGATTTAAATGTCATATTTGATATATATAATGACTTGTGGTGGCTAACAAATGGACAATTCAGTGCTTTATCCGTCCCAGGCACGTCTGGTACTAGTGCTACCTAGGAGAGGAGGATGGCTTGGTTGGCCTTGAAGGAAAATCAGAAGGGGAACGTGGAATCGGGTGCGCGCGACAGCTAGCATTTCCTCCTACTGCTCTAGCATCCGCTGAAAATGGAATAATAAGTATAAAGGATAAAGGACGGCGTTACTCAATCCCTTTTGGGATGCGCCAGCGCATTCTACTTCTACGGGATGTCGTGGAGGCGACATGAATGCGTATTTGGCCATACAATGACTTGCGGTGGCCAGCCGATGAACAAGTCAGCGTTTTATCCTTCCCAGATAAGTCTGGTACCAATTCACCGACCCCGGTGGGGATGGAAGGCTTGGTTGGCCTGGGCGGGAAATCCGAACCAGGAACTTGGTATCGGGTGCACGCGACAGTCGCGCCTCCTCCGATTGCGCTACAAAAAAAAGATTGCCCGAAATGGAATAATAGTGAAGCTAGATGTCGGTGTAAACCAGCTTTTTTTGTGGGATGTATTTTTACGAGCTGTCATTGAGGCCTATTTGAAGGCACATTTTGTCTCCCTACAGTGGCATATGGTGACCAGCCAATAGTTGTTAGGTCGGGGGTTAATCCTTTCCAAACAGGCCTCGTACCTTTCTTCTACTCGCAAGGGATGAGGTTCCTGTTAGCCCTGACTGGGTGCGGACCTCGACTTGACTGCCGACACAAGCGAGAGTCTAGACCTTCTACGACTGTTCAGATGCCTTTCTAACATTAGGTCCTGGCTAGTAACCTTGTGTTGATACGTGTGTGATGGCCTGACCATTCTTTGGCTTTAATATACTGTTATCGAATGTTGTTGGTGTACTCGTAAAGGCATACCTAGCCGGACGTGTGCTAGCGCAGTCGGAGAAGGTGCACCCGACTCCTACTTTTTGGTTCGGATTTTCCGTCGGGGCCAACCAAACCAACCATTCCTCCGGGGTCGATGAGTTGGTGCTAGACTTGTCGGGAAGGATAAATCATTGACCTGTCCATCGGCTGGCCACTGCAATATGTATCTTTTGATGAAATAGCAATCTGTTGCCTCCATGACGTTGCGTAGGAATGGAATGCGAGGCGGATTCCAAAATAAGAGGTTTGATTAACGCCATTCCCCATCCATCCCATAAGTAAGCAACAAGCCTAGCACTTATATTTTCATGCCACGTTGTCTTATTTAATGGAAAAGGAAACCCGCGGTACCATATGAACATGCCAACACTTGGGTAGGCTGTCACGTGGATGAGCAGATACCTCGTTTTTTCGAAGCGAATGCTTCGACACCTCACAGGTGTTGACAGCGACCCTGCTCGCTCCTTTGGCTGGGACGTGCGATCTCGTCACTCAATAGTGATGAGTGCGATCCGGGGAGGAACGAGAAGAGTGGTGGGTCGAAAGAAGATGCGTCAGGAATCCGCGGCGAGCTGCGTCATCCATCAGTCGGCGCCGGCGCCTTCGGTTTTGACAACTGCAACTGTTGGCGACAAACCCACTCTCCGTGCGGTACTGCTCAGACGGCCACAGACGCGTAAACACCTCGAGCACCTTCGGCTAGGACTAATTCCGACGCCCCAGCTACAGCTGAGCAGGATGATTTTCTCTGGGGATGTTCTCCCTGGGATATCATTCATCGTCGCTCCTGTGGGGAAATGGATAAACGCTGCAGATTTATGGAGGAAGGGCTGAGCGGAGGGAATGGTATCCATTTCCCACGCCTACTGACAGCTTTAAATCATAAGTGCAAAGCAGCCGCCTTATCGGACGCAGTCCCTGACGAATTTCTTGCGCCTCGAGCTTTCTTATATTCTCTCCTCGGAATTGATAGCCTGTGCGTGTGTCTTTCTTGATAACCCGACCGTTTCACGAAAGAAGTTTTGGAACAGGACGTTATCGTTTGGATCGGAAAGTTATTAGTTGATTACATTGGCAAAAGACAAATATTATAGAGAAACAACATCTCGACAAATATGTAATGAACGGTTCATGTCGCGAGAATGGACAGCATTTGGAGGTGGTGGCGCGTCAGCCTATCATGCTCAAGCACAGCGCCGGCCAAACATACGCCAGCCAATCAGTGTTCCTACCGTACAAGCCCCCTCTGAATGGCATGCCAATTTGAAGCGATCTGATTCGCTGGCTCTCAAAAAAAAAAAACTCAAAACTCCCAAAAAACCTATCAAAAACTCTCAAAAAAACCTCTCAAAAAACATGTACCGGCTAAAATTCAGTTTTGGCATTACATGACAAGACTCTAGTCAATCCTTGCTTGAGGTAACAACCTATTCAGAACTTGGCGTGCACACACTTTCTGTGATAGGCCAAATATTTAGGGATAAGGATAAAGATAAACAACGACGTTATTGAATCCCTTTTACGGGATGTCATGGAGAAATGTTGAATAAATATTTGGCCTATGCAGTGACTTGAGGTAGCAGCCGGTGGACAAGCCAGTGTTTTATCCCCCCCCCCCAAACGAGTATGGTACCAAGTCACCGACCCCGAAAGGATGGCTTGTTGGCCTGGGCGGGAAATCCGAAAAAGAAAATGGTAGCAGTAAAGGTACTGAAGAAGTTAAGGGCTCATACGAAAGCTTTAAAAATAGAAATTTTCTGACATTCGAGCGGCATGGAATGCGCCATGCACTCTTCTGAAATTTAGCATTTTGCACTCGATTGATTGTGTTTTGCTTGAATACTTGTTATAATTTCTCCATAAAGTGACCGTTTTGATTAATTTCTGTTTTTTATGATCTAAAGCTTGTAACACACTAGAGTCAAGAAAAATGCAGGATATTTTGAAAAATGCAGGTATCATTTTAAAGGTTGTAACATTGCTGCTAGTGAAATTTTTGAAGATGTTGAAGACTCATATGAAAGCACAGGGTACTGCAATTTCTGCAACGTGTTAATACTCAAGATTGCGCCATGTCCCCGCCCGAAACCTTGCATTTCAGACTCGAATGATTGTGTATGGGCTGAATGCTTGTTACAATCGTGTTACTACTTGGAGTGATTAACCATTGCTGTGCTTATTTTAATCTTTAAAACTTGACAATTACGTGAAAGGCACTGACATGCAAGTTTATTGATTGCACCATTTGAATTTGAGCAGGAGCCCCACTTTATAACGGATTCTGTGGACTGGTGAAACAAGCTGAATGGGAGGTTAATCGGCATAACTGTAGCTACTTGTAACGTAAACGTTAAAAGAAGCAGAGCACATGTAATCTGCAAATGATTGTAACAGGCATTCAGCCCATGCACAATCAATCGAGTCTGAAATGTAAGATTTCGGGGAGTGCATGGCTCAATCTTGACTATTTGCACACCGCAGAGATCTCGTCACTCTGTGCTTTCAAGTCTCGGACATCTCCAAAAGTTTCACTAGCAGCAATGTTGCAACCTTTAAAATATTACCTGCATTTTTCAAAATATTCTACATTTTTCTTGACTCTACTGTGTTACAAGTTTTAGACACAAATCAATCAAAACGGTCACTTTATGGAGAAATTATAACAAGTATTCAAGCAAAACACAATCAATCGAGTGCAAAATGCTAAATTTCAGAAGAGTACATGGCGCATTCCATGCCGCTCGTATGTCAGAAAATTTCTTTTTCAAAGCTTTCATATGAGCCCTTTACTTCTTCAGTACCTTTACTGCTACCAAAGTTATCACCTTTCAAGCAGTGTGCACATTTTTTTTGAGACACCCTGCATATTGAATGAAGTATTTTTTCCTTATTCATATGTACCTTCCGTTCTGTTACTTTAAGCTTTTCCACGTTTCTTATCAAGCTCCCATGAAGTGACGATCTCGGATTGGGAGGCGGTACCGCGTCAGCCAATCACAACCAAGCAGAGCTGTCGAACGTAGGTCAGCAAATCAGAATGCTGTTCGTATAAGCCCTCTCTTAACGCCTTTTAATCTGGTGCAATCTGATTGGCTAGCGCGCTTCTACCTCCCAGTGCTGCCCATCTTCGCGACATGTACCGATCAACCATTCGTGATGTTTTTCGACATTTGCGTTAATAAAGCAGAGATGGACCAATCGGGCCGCATCTTGTTGTCGTATCACCCAGAAGGGCGGAACCATCGGTGATTGGCTGGAGAGTGTTCGGTCGATGCTGTGATTGATTGTGATTGGATGGAGCGCTTCACCTCCCCGTATTGGTCACATTAACGACCGGACCCGTTTTATAACCGTTTCTGGCCTTAGTTGATCACCTTTGGACTACATGTGAAGGCGCATTTTTTCTAATTCGAGGATGATTCAATCTCCTTTCATTCCTATTGCTTCCCCTCAGCTCCTGGCAGTGTCTGCCACAATTTTTTGCGTTTTTTTAAAGACCTGATTCTTTATGTGTTTGTTTTAGTTAACTCTTTCGAAAACATTCGAGATTGCTCGCTTTGTTCTAAAAGTGCACTGCTTGCGGTTGAACTCTTGGTATAAAACATTGTCAAACCAGAGGAAATCTCCCACGAGTTGACATGAATTTATATCTCTTTGATTGATGTTTCTTCTCGATAGAACAAAATGATGAAATGACCAATGATGTGCCATATGTTTCCAAGAATTTGAAAATCTCTGCCCTTATGATGACCGAACAGAAGGAGAACAGAGATTTTGGGCGTTATTTTTGGAGCACGTTAGCATATTCGAAGGAACTAAAATTCAGCAACCTCTCCCTCATCCAGGTTACTTCAATAATACCATCTTTTCCATGCGCTCCTTAACCGTTGTTTACTTCACATCTGAGCGAATTCCAGCAAACATATATGCTGAGGAGAAAAAATTCCAAAAACTGACGTATCATTTCGGGATCGATTTCTCCGGAAAGTTTTTCAGCAGGCAGAAGTTGTCTGCTGAATTCCTCTGCAAGACGCTGACAACCAGTAGGTCGAGAAGCTAGCCATTTCTTAAGAGTTCAGTTCCGAAGGGGTGTTAATCGTCTTGGACTCCTAGGTCTTCGGGAACTTCGATATTTGATGTTATTTGACATCACCATGGGCTCCGATGTGAAGTCTTTCCGGTGACCTTAGTGACCCGATCTGAGCGTTGAAGTCGCTGACGACCGCCTTGTAGAAGGTGTGATCTTCATCATAGAATATTTCTAGTTTCACGAAAAGGCTTAGTCCTCTTCGCCGTCCTATTCGGGTGTCGTGGCCTACTGCATATATGGATTAAGCAGAGTAGAAGACCCTCGCAAGATCCTCCACAAACCTTCTGACGTAACAGGCCTCAAATCAGGGCAGTGGGGCTGCCATACGCTCCTTGGAAATTCAGAATATTGTTGAGACAAACTGAAAGACTACGCAAAGTTAGCCACATTTTTAACAGGATGTCGAAGCCTATTTTAGGCCGACACTGAAAACTGCTATTGAGGTGTACCGAGGCGAAACCACCAATTATTTCGTCATCTATTCATTTAGTATTTATTTAATGACTCCCACTTCATTTTATTGAATTTCCTTCAGTGCAAAAACGAACTGCAGCCATTTGTTTTAAGCCGCCTGCTGTACCTCCTGTCGCGTTCCATTTTATCTTCTCTTCTTCACTATTCACTTTTCCTTCTTGCTCCTTTCTTTTATTTATTTATGGCTTTATCTCTGTTTTTGAACAGAACCTATTTCTGACATGCTTCCAGAATTCCCTACTATAATGATTTTCTTCTTGGCTATGATAGGTAACTGAATTCGTGGATTCTCAAGCATCTTCAACAAAATTGTTTATTAACAAATAACAATCCTTAATCGAAGTATGATCCATCGGGGTGCAGAGCTGCTTCTTATTTGTAAGGTAGTTGGTCCATATCATAGCCACGAAATTCCTGAGGTTTTGAAGCGAAAAACCCTTGGAGGTGCATTTTTACCTCGTCCACATTGGTAAATCGTCTTCCAGCCAAGGAATGCTGCAACGAGCGGAAAAGGGGTAGTCACTCGGCGCGTAGTTTACGCTGTAAGGTGGTTGAATTAGACGCTCCCAGCCAAGGCCTTTGATTTTTTGAAGTCCGGTTCGAGACGTGTGGTCTAGCGTTATCCTGCTAAACGACAATGCCACTCCTGCAGAGCTGTCAAAACCGATTCTGGAAGAGTTCAGCCTGCACGCTGTCAAGTTGAGAAGTTGAGAATTGACTATGGCACTAATACTAGAATCGCTCTGGTGAGTTCCCAGAAGATAATACCATCTTCCCGACACCACCAAACGGAAAGTTTCATCTTCTTCTGGTGGGGGTTAGGCTTAGGCGTTGGCAGCGGTTTCAGTTTTGCTTTAAGCCATTAGTTAGAAAGCTTGAGATTATCCAATGGAATCCACTTTTCATCACATATTACCAATCGGTGAAGAATTAGCTTCTGCTTGTGACGATTCAACAATTCTTTCACGCCATCCACACGCTTCCTCCCCGGGATGGGATGGGTTCAAGTCGTGAGACACCCATTTACCGAGATTTACAGAAAAGCCAACGCTGTACGGAATCTTTTCAATAGTACTATGTGAGCAACTAACTTGTACTGCCAAGTTCGAATGCGCTTGTGGTCTACTGCAGACCACAAAAACACGGCTTTCGTATTTATCTTGTACAGAAGCAACCGAAGTTCAAAGATAGGAGAAATATTACCGCATATTGAGATTGGACCAATCCCTTATTGGAAAAAAGAAAATCTAGTCATTTCTGTCCATTTTTCAAAGCAATTTTACACGATTTATAAAGACCATCGTTCCCACAATGGAATAGTAGAATACTGTCTTCTGTAGCAGGCTACTGGTAGGGTAATTCTTAACTGAGTCTTAGGTTTAGGCGCGTTTGCGCTTATCTGAAATCGGGCCTATGTTATTCAAACTTGGCACTATTTTGTACCACAATGACACTTGGTGCGTAACAAATACAGATCTGCTGAAACAATAGAGGATTTCTGAGTTTCGATGAACCTCGTCAACTAAAAGCCTTAAGGATATGCCAATGGGGATCTCGGAGGGGTCGTAAATCAATTAACGGACCCGAGGAAGCAAAAGCTTTATAACTAGGTCACTGTGCAATTGTTTTAGATGGTGTTTAGATCGCTGGATAGAAAATGAAACGGGGCTTCTAATGGTCTTAGTTAGATTTTAAACAAATAACTCTGTGAAGAGTTACGGCAATGCGACGCTTTGTGGCGGATTAATCCGTCGCAAAGCGTCTTATTTGCAAAGAATTTGAGGGTACTGTACTCATCGTCAAGCTCGGATCTCCCGTCAATTACAGCACGACGGTTAAGGGCAGTCGGTCCTCTGACGGGTCGCTTGTCCTCAGTTTTAGCCGTGCTCTCACAGAACCTTTCGAATCATTTGAACACTGTTGATCGTTAGGCAACTTCATCTCCAACAGCTGCACATATGTTCAGCTGGGCTTGAGTTGTAGAATGGTAGAGTTGGCGCTCATGAAGAAGGCGTCTGGGAATGTTGACTCTGCGTCCTCTTGTTTCAGTCATAAAGAAATTTCACTAAATCAGAATGGCAGGACAACAAGGAACAACAGTTTCGAGAAGTATAGACTAAATAATTTCAGTCAGCAGAACGAGCAAGATAATCGATGCGCATCTAACCTGTTAATCTCTGCTAGAAGAAGTGACTACGAATGAGTCCACGAATTTAGTCACCAGCCTATTATACCGAGATTCTCCTCATTAATCTAGGAGATGGCTGAAGTTATTTCCACTTGTTTCGGTTATGTTGCTGTCACGAACGCTCATTATTACCTTCATACATTTAGCATTCACTTTGTTTTCGCTCGCCAGTAGTTCTTGTCATGATCTTCGAAAGCGAGCCTTTCTCAGTTTGGCAGGTGCACAATATTCGGCCTTCACCTGCTCCCGGCGACATTTTCTATTAGTCATCTCGTTTCCCGTTCTTCTAGAGCACTAAGGAGATCGCTCCTTTTAATCTGCTACTCCAACGTCGTGTTTTATTTCTGAAGACGCTTTATTTCTAAGTAGAAAGAAGTATTCTCTCTTCGATGCAATAGAATATGCGCCTTTTCTTCTGGAGTCTATGAATGTGAATAATTCTATTCGCAGTTGCGCCAACTCCTGCACTTAACTATGCGAGGTCATTGATGCTAAGCCTTACGTCATTCTTTATTCTTGGTCGCATAAGCCCTCGCAGAGATTAATAATTTCATCGCAAAATTTTCATCATTTCGTAGAAGCGTAGAGCAACTGATGCAAAGGTTATATGCTGTTAAATGGATGTTTAGTTGCTATCAAAACGATCACTGAAGCTGAACCATTGAAGTTGAAATGAACTATTTCTGGTGGAAAATGTACTTATACGTATTTATTTAGAGGTGTCTGTCGCTAACAAGACTGAATTCCTTCGTAGAAATGTGACGAGGCAGAAAACGAAGTTGACAGGCTTCTTAGGTAGCCATCACTTCGTCTAATGTCCGCTCCGCTGACTACGATGGAAATTCTGTAGAATAATTGCCACACACATGGACTTTAGAAACGCTTTCACTGGCTGAACGTGGAGATGGATGAGCACGAATGGCAGCTCCAGTGGTACAGCTCCTCATCTTATGCCTGGTGCTACCACCTCCCTTTTCCGCAGTAGCATGAATCGATGGCTGTCATTGTCGCGCTGTCTTCGTGATTGAATTCGAATTCTCACTCGACGGCTTGTACTCGATTTTAAGGAGCTCCCATTGTAAAGGCATAATAGCGCAGTGTGAAGAGGCGCTCACGCTCGCGTACACCCCCAATCAAGGACCTTGGTTCGGCTCCCGCCCTGGCCAACAAAGCCTTTCATACCGCTGGGATCGGTGAATTGGCAATGGAATTGTCTCGTAAGGGTAAAACACTGGCTTGTGGAAAGAATCTTCTTTCCACTACTTTATATCTTCCTTATTTTTCTCTCTCTTTTTTTCGCTTTTGTTTTCTTACGTACTTTTCTTTCATCTTATCCAGGTTACTCAGGGTACCATAAGTCACTGTTTATGTCAAATACGTATTGAAGTCGCCTGAACCACATACCGTAGGGCTATAGTTATAATCATCTTACAAAGAGTTCAGGGTAGCACAGCTGAAAGAAGCGCCGACTGTCACGCACAACCCAAATACATAGAGGTTCTTGGTTCGGGTTCGCCCTAGGCTAATCCGACCTTCCAATCCTCCGTTGTCAGTGGAGGATTGGATTAGCATTGGATCATAATCAGTGTTGTATTCTTCCCAGACTTGTCTGGGAAGAACACAACACTGATTTGTTCGTCAGCTATGTACATAGCCACCTTAAGTCATTATGTAGGGAGAATACGCATTCAAGTTGCCTCCATGTTATCCCGAAGATATAGTTAATCTTCTGCTTCTAGCAATTTTATAAAGTTGTTTTATCGTGGCGTATTCTTACAGTTTGTGAAGATTTTTTGCAATTATTTGGATATTTATTTATTTATTCTGTAAATAGATAAACATGTAAAAGCAAAACAAAGCGGATAAACATAAGCTAAAGTTATTGTAGCAGGAAAAAACAAAACAAGCAACAAAAATCAACCTAGTGAAAAGGAAAATTATTGAGGTGTCCGGAAAGTTTTGAGAATTTTTGATGCATCTAAATAGAATGACGTATCTTCTCACTTCTCTGTTGAGTTATATCATGTTACTAAACTTACTTATTGGCCGCAGCGTTCTCATCTAGATCCGATCAAAACAGTCGCCCTGTCTCCCAGATTACGAAAATCCGTCGGTCTGATCTTGTTCAGACGAACTGAGTATCGCATCATTTTGCTTCGATGCTTCGGTTCCGGCTTCAGCCCAACCGAGACTCATCAGCAGATTGTATGTCGCTGGTGGGACCCGATTCTCCCTCCTCTGCTACCGTGTACCGCTGGTTCGATTGATTTGCAAAATGACGACTTCTTCCTCGACGATGCTGCTCGATCTGGACATTCTCAATTGAATAGTGCAACGGTCATCCTCGCGACTGTTCAAGCTGATCAGGCTTTGTTTGTACGAGATATAGAGAGGGAGGCGGGCACCCCTAAACCCACCATCCATGACATCCTCACTTGATCCGGTCTTGTGGCGAAGCGTCCTCATACCGTACCCCACGATCTAACACCCGCCGAGCTAAACCCACATGTGAAGGTCCGATCTTCTCAACTCTCCCTCTACCACACGACGGCATGGACTGAGACGATAGTGGCCCTGGATGAGAAGTGGATAACGTACAGCAACCCAGACAGGAAGCTACAGTGGCTGCTTCACAATAAAGACCCACGGCACATCCCAAAGAGAGATATCCACAACAAGAAGCACCTGCTCTCTTTGTACTATTGTAGCAAGGGTGTTGTTTACTAGAAGATCCTGCCGACTAGGTAGTCGATTGACGCCAACCTCTTCTCCTCACCAATGGTAGATATGGAGTCTAGGTTAGCCGCTGACCACATGTACAAGGGCAAGATTCATCTTCTGATGGATAATGTGAGGACTCACCTCACAAGGACTACCCAGAGCCAGCCAGAGAAGCTGAACATCGTGGGGCTACCCCATCCACCTTACTCCCCGGATCTCTCTCCCGGTGATTTCCACACTTTCCGCAGACTCGAGCACTTCTGCCGTAGATGGCAGTTTCACAACCATGACGACATCGCGCACGCAGTCGACGAATGAGCAGCGTCACGCCCTGCTTCTTTTCGGAGAGAGCTGTTTGCCTCCTTGCCTGTGAACGATGGAGGAAGGTTGTGGCCATCAAGGGATCAAACATTGTTCATTGACTAATCTTTTGTTCAGCTGCAGTTTGAATACAAAAAAGTTCTGAATTTTCTCAAAACTTTCCGGGCACCCTGTACTAATGTGCGCCCTGAAGATGCCCGTCAAGAAGTTTTTCATATTCCTAGAAGATGGTTTAGTAAGAGTTCTTGTGCTCCTTAGATAATTTCAAAAATTCAGAGCGAGCATGGCGAGTGGAAAGCTGAGGCCTTGTACTGCTTTTGGTCTTTGATCGTCCTACTTCGCAGGCTGCCATAAGCAGTTAAATGAGAATTCATTCACGACCATAGTGCATCTCAATAAAGCGGAATAGCAAAAGGATGACAAATTATGGGAACAAGGCAGGACTGAGAGTTCGAAATGCATTCATTTTCCACCGTCATCTTTAGAATTCTCCCACACTGCTTGCCATGAGGCATATGTATGTAACTTTAGAGCTGATTCTACCAGGAATGGGCAGAATCCGCGTTTCTTTTCATGCCGTTGTTTGCCTGAATGCAGTGAATGATGTGTGCGTGTGTGTGTCTGCTGCATCGAAGCAATGAATACACTCACGGAAATGACGGCGAATTTAGTCAACATTCACGTGATGTGCGCCGTTCCTTCAGTTTTTCGGCCACTATTCGATGAAATTTTCCTGAAAACGATAGGCTGTTAATTGTCAGAGACAGAAGCTTCCTCATACCTAGGTTGTATCCAAGAGATACAAAGGTGCATGTTTTGCCGAATCTTCTGCCCTGGATGGAGGAGTGGAGCTCGACTTTACGGCTCAGAGGTTTCCTGTAGACTCCATGCTAGACGTACATAGTTCTTTGTGTGGTGCTTTACCAGTACTCTACTGGGACCGGATTCATCATCAATTAAACCCATGGGTATGCGGGAAATAAGGGGCTGAGATAAGATAACAGTCAGATAAAGTACATAAGACTCAGAGACGCAGACTTCATCGTGGGTATCTCTACCCTCTATACCCGTGGGTTAGTCGTTGATGAATCCGGCCTTTGGAAGGATAAAAAAGGCAGAAGTGCAGCTTCTATCCTTCTTATCATCACTTGTGTCTCCACTTTTGCAATCAAATTTCTCAAATTGTGTCTAATTCTTTATCTTTTCACATACATTCTTTCTTATCCATTTCTTATTTGCTCTCCCTTTCATTTCCATCTTCCTATCTCTTTTCGCACATAGACACGTAGACAGGTTTTTAAGAAATCTTAAAATATGTCCCACCTCTTCACAAAAGAGCCACGGGAGAAGCAAAGCACAAAGGTTCGTCTGAAGACAGTGGCGAAGCGAATCTTTTCATATTTTTTGTATTATGTTACACTACTTCAATTATTTGTAAATTTAAAACTTTAAAATTCCACTCCTTTTTCAATTCTGTGAATTTCTACCTTTTCTTATGTTTTATACTATATCACCTGTCGTTCCGTTGATCGTTGATCGAGCGGGTGCCAGCAACGTCTCCATTCGTTCCTGTCGCGTGCCAGAGTGCTTCAATGGATCCTCCTCGACCGAGAGACACGAAGAGCGTCATATCGGTCGTTCAGGGCTTTCACGTAGAAGTCCGACCAACGCGTTGATGGGCGTTCTGGTGCTCTCTTCGCATCCCGAGGAATCCAGTTCGTAACGGCTCTTGTCCAGTGGGTGTCTGCGAATCGCATTACGTCCCCGGCCCACCTAATTTTCGATTGTCAGTATCCTATCTTGCTTATATGAGAACAGTGCTTGCCCGTTTTCATTCATGCGGACCACCGAGTCGCTTCCACTTCTTTAGCTGTCTTCTCGTTGTCATCCAGGATAATGTTGTCATTCAAACTTGGTGACATTGACGAGCGGCTCGACTTCTTTCTGCCTGGTATGCCAGTGGATTCAGTTGTGTGTTGAAAGTGTTGGTACACCCTGCTGAACTCTCCCACTAGACGCGTTGTCCTTCGGGAACGACTCCACTGCTCTTTTCGTTCCTCGGTGTGCTCGGAGCGGCATAATTCACGCAAGTGAGAGAAGGCCTTTGGAATTCTGAGCGTCGTCGACGTTCCAAGATCAGTGACGTTGTCACTTGAGCCAAGTTGTCGAAATTTAGGTGGACTGACCACTAGACATTGGTTCCGATACCGATTCGGATAATTCGAATCCATCATTTTTTTGAAACCCGGTCGAAAGAATTATGTCATTAATGACATTTTTAAAAGCTCCGCATTTTGGAAGTGATTCGGATAAGAGTAGCTCTAACAAGAAGGATTTTCGGATAATCTAAATGAATGATTTATCTTTGGATCTCACATAGGATATCCGAATCGGATACGCCATTAGATTTCCGCTCAAAATCAGCTTTTTAAGGTATCCGAAAATTCGAGCTGCTGAAAGTCATACCTATCTGAACCGCCCTAAGATCTAGGCTTTTCAAAAATTCCATTGTGAGCACAGTATATTTAGTCAAAAGAAGTAGACGGATCCGAATTGTCCGTGTCTGCGTCGGGTTCAATGTCTACCGGCCACGAAATGCGCTTCGCAGGAACCTGCTGGACGAAAACCGTCACCGGTGGAGAGAACATCACGACGCTCCCCAGCGCGTTGGTTGGACTTCTTCTTGAGCGCACTGAACGAGCGATATGACTAGGTGTCCCTAGAGCGAGGAGGACCCCGTGGAGCACTCTGGCACGCGACAGGAACGAATGGAGGCCCTTCTGGCGCTCGCTCGAGTAAGTCGATGATCAACGGGACCACAGGTGATACAAGTGATGATGAAAGGGTAGGAGCTGTTCTTAACTAATCTTTCAGTAGTGTGTCGCGTATTCCAGGGTCCGCGGATTCATCAACCGCTTATCGCCGGATAGCGATGATCAACAGAACTGCAGGTGGCACAAGTGACTTTGCTGTGGCTTTGCACCTTGAGGAGTTATTTTGATCGCCCAACGCCATTTCTGAAACACTGGAACCTAGGCACTATTGTATGGTACTTTACGGACTCCAGAGGATGAGGAGAGGTCGAAAATTTTTTTCGCCCAAATCTTCGCCCAGGGAGGGTATTTGGGGTGCTGATCACAAATCTGTCATTCGTTTTTAAAATTTCGGCCGGTTACGGTAGGTTACGGTAGGTTACGGCACGTACCGGTGACTAAAGCTGTCGAGGTCATAATCACCGATTTCGCCCAAACTTCGCCTATGGAGGTTATTTTGGGGTGCTGATTACGTTTTTCGTTTTACGCTGGAGTACGGTAGGTTACGGTAGGTGCGGGTGACTAAGGCTATCAAGGTCATGGTCATCGATTTCGCCCAAACTTCGGCTATAGGGGTTATCTTTTCTGTGGTGCTACGGGTGAGCACAGCATGTAGGCGGTCCCGCAGCGGTCGCCTGAAAATTCGCAAATTAGCGGGAAGCCATTTTTGGGGGAACTCTTCGATAGGCAAAGGCTTAATCGAGATATAGTAATCTAAGCATCATGGCCCTCCAGGCACTGTTACACAACCGCCGCCAGGAAGAACTACGCGACTTCAAGCTGAAGGACGTCTTTGACAAGCTAAACGTGGACGCAGCCGATTTTCAGGAATGACTTAGAAGGATGCTGCTTGCTCGCAATCGGTGACCATGACCTTGGCGGCCTTACTCACCCGCACCTACTGGAACCTACCGTACTCCAGCGTAAAACGAAAAACGGATGTCATATTCATGATTGGCATCCCAAATAACCCCCCCCCCTAGGCGAAGTTTGGGCGAAATCGGTGGTTATGACCTCGACAGCCTAAGTCACCGGTACCTACCGTAACTTACCGTAATAGGCCGAAATTTCAAAAACGGTACGTCAGATTCGTGATCAGCACCCTAAATAGCCCCCGCCCCCTAGGCGAAGTTTGAGCGAAATTTTTTTTCGACCCCTCCTCGTCCTCTGGAGTCCGTAAAGTACAATAGTGCCAGAACGCTACACTTTGAGCCGGTTTTCAAAGATTATCTATCAGTTATTTAGGAATTCATTGACAGAAGCACCCTTGACATCCTTGTCTCATTCTCGTTGATCGTTTCACGTCACTGTGGGTCAGTGGTTCACAAACCTAGCATGTGTTCGATTCCATGATTTCATCTTCGACATCCGCATCTGGTGATTAGTGGGTTGCAGACACGGAGCGCATGCATGCCGTAACGTTTTTTGTGGCTGCCATTGTCAAGCGTTAGTTAGAATGCCTCGGATTCACTAAAGGAAAGAACGATAAAGAACGACGTTAATCAATCTCTTCTGGGATGCGGCGCGTATTCTACTGGATTGGCCGGAAAGTTTTCGTGGTTTTGACTGAGCCACTTACGATCATAACTCTCTTCCCTCGCGTCGGATTTAGTCTGAATGGGCGCCATTCGAATCAGCACCTTTCTTCCAACGCGACACTTGTCAATAATTCCATCAGCAAAGAAACTCGGTGGTCGAGATGCGACAAATTCCTGAAAGGCTGTTTTTGTGTGGACCTGATTTGCAAGGTTCTACCTGCACGAGGCGGTTCTGTATGCTCGTAAAAAGGTGGTCTGACGGAAGATCTGTTGAGTATGGATGGTAAGGCAGAACTTCAACTCCTAGTTCGTTTAATCGTCGCATGATGATTTGCGAAACGTGTGGGCGGGCATTGTCGTCCAGGGGTCGGATTCATCAGCAACTAAGCCACGGGTACAAGGGGTGGAGATAACCACGATGAAGCCTGCGTTTCTGACTCTTGCCTTATCTCCATCTGACTCTTATCTTATCTCGAACCCAGAAGAATGGGACCCCTTCTTTTGACCAGTGCCGACTGTAGCTGATGCAAATTTCGGGTCATCTTCTCGATTTCGTCGCGCTAGAGCTCTTCTGTAATGGTTCGGCCTGGTTACAGAGAGCTGATCACTCCACTGTTACCATTGTCTTTTTCCGGCGGGATTTAGGCTTTTGGAAGTGCCTGAGGGTTCGTCGGCATCAACGCACTGTCCTCATCCTCTTCGGTTATCGTACAGGCCCCAATTTCCACCACATGTGATGAATCGATCCAAACCGGGTCGCCTCGATTCCGAAGAAGCAATGAAGAACAGATTTCGAAACGTGACAATTTCTGGCAATCTCTCAGATCGTGGGGCACCCACTTTTCGAGCTTTTTCACCTTTTCGGGGCGTTTCAAACCATCTGTAACAGCAGCTTTACTGACTACTAGTCCTTCCGCAATCTCACGGGCTGTCTGCGATGGATTAGCTTCCAAGGAGGCCTTCAAATCGTCACCCTGAATTGCTGCAGGTCTGCCGCATCGGGGCGCACCTTCAAAGTTGAAATATCCAGAACGAAATTTCTCGAACCAGCGGTGCACGATCCTCTCTCCAACACTGTTCGGCTCCCACACATGGTTGATTTTCCAGGATGTTTCGGCAGTGGATCGGCCCAGTTTGAAATTGAAATATGTAGAATCCCGTTCGGAATTGATCTTTTGACACACATCAATAGTCTTCAAAGAAACACAGTTACTAAGTACAGGTGAAGCACTAAGTATTCCTTCAGATAGAGAGAAGGATTCCGTATTAGACGTTTTATAAAAATGCGAAGTATGATGAATATTGATTCAGTAATAACGAAAAGCGTTTGCACAAAAATCGCCTGAACTTTCCAGCCAACCTCATAGAATTCGCACCGCATCGAAAAAGAGTATGACTAATGCTGTCTTTTATCCTCCATTTTAAGGAGAACATACCGCAGTCTGAGCACATATGTAATACACCAGGGAACCTTTTTCTTTGCTCCATGAAATCAGTTAAGTAACATCCTGTGGCTAATAGCGGTTGAGCGAACGAGTTTTGTAGTGATTTCAGCGGTAACGGCTCACTAATAGACTACCAAACGCTCATGTTTTCAGAAAAGGGTTGAAGAGAATAGATTCGCTTTTACCACTACATATTCCACATATTGTCTAAGCAAAACATTCTGCTACTTTTTCCCTGTTCATAAACTAGGATATCCTTTGTTTTAGAAGAACTTTTATTCCAGCTTTTTTCATGTCATATTTTTTCTGTATTTTCCGTTCCGTACCCCTTCGTTTCTAATTTCCCTTAGTGTTTATAACTTCTCTGCTTTGTTTCCGATAAGCCTCTGCTGCCGTCCTACGTTTCCCCATGGAGCCGTGTTCGATAGGTTCTGATGGAGTTGACGGACCTGCTGCTTGTATCCAGAGCCTATAGGTGACTGCTCTTCTTTATCAGTTACCCATCATCCTCATCCCGTTTCCTTATCCCAATTTCCAGAAATTTTCCCTCTGTGTGACTTCTGATGCTTGTGTAAGAGTTGCGTTCACATGAAAAGTAACAATGATGGCTAGTTTTATTTATTTATTTATTTATTTATTTATTGTCTACTTTGTAGTTCCTATATCCTTTTGCTGTATATCCGACATAAGTTTTCCTCGGACATTTATCGCTCCCAACACGATGATGATTTTCTCAAGGTCGAGGACGAGCTTACTGTAGGAATGGAGATGTTGGGTTGTACCCACTGGGGTTGGTTTGTATATTATTTATTTATTTATTTATTACAAATACACCCAAATGGATGTGCCAATTCAATGATTCTTGTAGAACACGAACAATGCTAAGAAGAACAAGAGAAAAAGCCTGAGGCACTGAAAGGACGTAGCAATGAGTAAGTGAAGGTCAATGAAATTTTAGTGCTACGGACTTCAATGTAGAACCACGGCAAGGTGTCTAATTTTTGGAAGAAAACAGGTAGAACATAGAACTAGTGGGTGGTTTTGAATTGTTAATTTTTTAATCCACGTATTTCCTGATGTGCTGTCCTTCCTAAATGTACTGTTTTTGTTTTGCACGACATTGTGCAAGTAATAAAAATAAATAAATAAATAAATAAATAATAGCACAGAGGCCAAACACTACATAACTATTGTAATAGCATGGAGCACAACACTACTGCAATAGCATGGAGCAAATAGGCTTTCTCGTCCAATATTTTTTCCGCTTTAGTGCTACGTTCGCAGTTGAGCATTTTAGGTGTTACATAAATATTGCAGAACGAAGCGTTGAGCTTCGATAACACTAAGCGAATACGGTAATGGAGAATGACGTCATAATGGTCATCTACTCTTTCACCTCTTCGGTCAAGCTCTTCAGGCTCCACGGGCTATTTTCGATGCCCTATGCAAACGCCGCCTCTCCAAGCCGCTCACTCGATATCCGAACAATATGTCCGCCTTACTCTCAAGTCTCGTCATTGACAGCTCGTGCTTCACACGCCATTTCCATTGAATGCACTTCTAAGCTCAGACGACGGAATCCGAATATGTGTCAACATTAGGTCCGCTTCCTCGCTTCGGGAGGCACTCTTCTGATGCCTATTGTTCTCCCCGTCGTCGCCGCACCAGACCCGTGCTGTATTGTGACCGTGTATCTTCTGAAGTGTATGTTTAGGTGAAATGACTCTGATAATCGAGGAGAACGGCTCTCAGAGCACCGACCCGCCGAAACGACGCCAAGCTGCCAATTCACTCGTCAGAAAGTTCTCCTCTCTGCAGGTGCCAATTTTCAGCATAGTCTCCATAGAGTCATCCAGTCAAAGCTTTCCTTCGCATTTCTTAAACTGCTCGTTGTCGTGCAAGTCTTTCCTTATTTTCAACCCGAAGGGGTATGTTCTGCTGCATGCAGTTTCATTTATGTAAAATTAGAGAGTCTTCACTCCAAACCTGACACCTTTAAAATCAAATGCCACAGGTGTCGTTTCATGGATCCAAACAAGTTTTAAAAAATTTAAAATAAAATTTTAAGGATAAATAGGATAAAAGATGGCGTTAGTCAAACTCTTTCGGGATGCGCCACGCATTCTACTTCCGCTAGATGTCGTGGGGAATTTGAATGCGTATTTGCCTGTACTTTGCGCTGATCAGCCAATGGAAAAGTCAAAAGTTGGGTTTTATCCTACCCAGACAAGTCTGCTACGAATTCGTGTCCCTTAGGGACGGAAGGCTTGGCTGGCTTAGGACGGAATTTTGAACTAGGAACCTGGAGTCGGCTACAAAAATGTCTGTTGCCACGCGTCTAAACTTTTATTTGAAACATTTACCAGAACTCTGCTATAGAAATCCCATTCTGGTTTCGACAATAATTTTAAAATATTTAAATTTTTTCCAAAAAATTTTCATAGAAAGTCCATTATGATTTCGACAGGTTTTATAATTTAAAACGGATACGGATAAATAAATAAATTAATTAATAAAATAATTTTCTTTCGGTTTATGTGAAATACCGTAAAGTTATCGGCATTTTTCCCTTTACGATAAGCTGGGAGAAATGGCTGGGAGAAATGCCGTAGATCCACAAGTTGGCTACAATTGTATGACCAGCTTTTTAAATTGTTCATCGATTTTTGATTTGACATGCTTGGGCGCTTAGCGCAATCGGAGGAGGCGCCGGGACTTGAACCCGGAATCGAGGCCACAGGTTCTGGACTAGGCTCACGTCATCCAAGCCCTCCATCTATATGGGGTCGGCCAAACGGACCTAACTTATCTGAGAAGGGTAAGGTATGTCCATTGGCTGACCACCGTAAGTTGTATAGGCCAAACACGCATTCAAGTTGTCTCCACGACATCCCGTAGATGTAGAATGCGTGGCGCACCTCGAAGGGGATTAATTAATGTCAACCCTTATATTTATCATTGTCATCATCTTAATTAAACTAGGATCAAGAACTGAAATACAAAGGATTGAATAAAAACCCTGACCACGGATAAAGAATAGAATTAAAACGCTACATAGGCCAAACACGCATTCAAATTGCTTCCACGACATCCCATAGAAGTAGCGCGTACGCAGACTGTAATTGAAGAACGATGTTTGTCTTGCACATTCGTTCATCGTTTATTGTTCATTCTAATAGAATCAGTTAATAATATATAGAGTGGCTTCTAATTATTTGCGCGTACTTTATTACTAATAACTTCGACAAAATAAAAGTTATATAATCTGATACAACGTCTATATAGAGCAATGCCTAACAATCATTCACTCGAGAAGATGTTCGAAATGAGCTCCTGTTCCGGTCGATTCTCTTTTTGATGACCTTTCGAAAGCAGAGAGTGTTCACAGTACGTGGTCTGCCAGATCTCTTCCTCGGTTCGACCGCTTCTTCCTCTCTGTACTGTTTCACAATGTGTTGGACTGTTCTGGCAGAAATTTTAAGTCGTCGAGCGATCTCTGCTGCAGAATGTCCTTCATCGGCGAGATGAGCGATGGTGAAACGATGTGGTGAAGCTTTCATTGTCGAGGGTATTCAGTGTATCACCTTGCTTGGTTTTTGCACATACTTCCCCCATTCTAGAAAAATCCTAATAATTGGTCTCCCGCCATTTTTAAAAATACAGTAGCGGTTTGAATTTCGCGCAAATAATTAGGAGCCACCCTGTATGTTAATTAATTAAATCTCTTTGTACTTTAACAGTTCTAAACTGAATGCCTCAACAACCAAATAGAATTAGATGGAATCAGGTGTGTGCCTGTAATTAAAATCACTCAATATTACAACAATCACAAGTGCAAGACAAGCGACAAAACAATCAAAACAATAACAACAATAACATCAAACATGTCTTGTTTCGCCTCTATCTTCATACAAAACATGTTTATAATTAGTTATCCCGAAGCTCATCAGTGAAGAAGGTAACTAATTAATTTAGTTGCTAGTACTGTATTCGACGAAATATTTGTTGTTTCATAAAATTGTATTTTTAAATTGTACTAGCAACTAAATAATTGAACAGTATAGTTACCACTTATGCTTTAATGCAATTGCACTACATTATAGAACCGTTAACATATTGTTACTAACTATTAACCTAATGTTATTTATATACGTACACACATATACGCATACACATACACATGCACATATATACATATATACATTTTTAAATTTTATTTATTTTAAAATTTTTAAATTTTTAAAATTTCTACTTTTTATTTATAATTATTTTTGTTTTTATTGTTTTTGATTAACTTTTATCTTACTTTGTGTTTTGCAGCCATAAATTTATTCTGATTTTTGAACGCATATGTGGCTGACTGGTTTCGAAAGAGGATCAGTTTGATTTGAAAAGGGTTCTGCTTAAAATTTAAATTGCATGGTATTTAGTTTTTGTCTAAAATGTTGAAGGAAAGCGGCAAGTGGTGCTCTATCCTTTGGCTGCCTGTTGGTGTAAGGTTACCGAACCCAGTCGAGCAAAAGCACTGAAAACGGTATAAAAACGCGAAAATCTGTGAGACACCGTTGTAATTCGAAACCCCGTGGGTGCTAGGTTTTCAAGCACGTGCTCCTTTCCGCCCAGCTGCAGTGCTGAAATTCAGTTTGGAAGTAGCTGTTTGGTGTTTATGCGTCGAATGTCTTGCACTTTCATTCACACCAAGGCGCTAGCCTGGCGGTGTTGAGAACGAACAGCATTGTTGCTTCTTTGAAAGCCCGGTGCTCGCTCGATATGTTCGGCCGGGTGGGCAATGGCATCCTTCAGCGAATTGACGAATGAGATTTGTGTCGTTTTCGACGAAAAAAGTTATCACCTCTTGGGCAATTTTTCCCCAAATTGTCGGCAAGTGCCGTACGAAAAGAATTAATGGACAGAGATTTTCTGAAGCGAATAATTCGATGAGCAATCAAAATAAAAGGCCAGCTTTAATAAATTCGTATTTGTGCACCGTACTCGGAATATAATGAACTCCATTTGAGTGGACATTTGGCGATACAATGACCAGCGATGGCCAGCCGAAGAACAAGTCAGCATTCATCCTTCGCAGACAATCGTAGTTCCAATTCACCGAATCCAGAAGCCCTGGTTGGCTCGAGCACAATTCGAACCAAGAAGCTCCTTTCGTGGAGCACACGTCAGCCGACTCCTCTTCCGACTGCACTACTATGCGCCTGTCTGCTCTCTAACCACAGTCAATACAGTACCAACAAGTTTTCAGATTATCCAAAGATTTTGGTGGGTTGAAACAGTGGCAGTAAATGAAAAGCAATAGAAGGTGTTCTTCAAAGGTTTGCTACGCATTCAATTTCTACAGTATGTGGCGGAGTCGCGTTCTTCATTGAGAATGAGGTCGCGAAAGTCTTTGAGCTTCAAAAGTTGACCTTACACCCTTTCAGTCGTTCTGCATTGCAGGGAAATCTTCTTCTCAGCTGTTAGAAGGATGCTTCGTTGCGATCAAAACTCTTGCACCAGGCGGGACTCAAACACGCATCTTCTGCTTTCCGGACAGCGATGCTTCGCCTTACACCACCAGCGCTGTTTGACCGAACGGCACATCCACGACATTTTCCTAAAATCGATCACCTATTCGCATTCACTCATCATAACGGGATTAGCCGTCCGCTGATATCAGCATAGAACCGGGTGGCGTTGCATCGCTGCTCGGAAAGCGGAAGGTGTGGGTTCGAGTCCCGCCTGACGCAGGAGTTTTGATCGCAGCAAAACATCCTTCTAACAGCTTCTATCTTCTATAACAGCCGCTCTATATGTAGGCTTAGGCAAAAATGAGAAACTTATTCTCAGCGTTGAGCTCCATGTTATAGCACCAGACCAAACCCTTTTCTCTAATCTAACATAACTCGAGCAAACCAAAAAAGTCAGGAATATAAGGATATCAGGGTAAAGAACGTCGTTACTGAAATTCTTTTGGGATGCGCCACGCACTCTGTTTCTGCGGGATGTCGTGGAGATAATTTCAGTGCGTACTTGGCCTATACAATGACTTGTGGCGGCCAATCAGGAACAAGTCAGCGCTTCATCTTTCCAGGAGAAGCCTAATACCAATTCGCCGAACCCTGTGGATGAAAGGATTGATTGGCGTGGGCGGGAAATCCGACCGGGAACCTGAGATCGGGTGCACGTGAGAGCCGGCACCCGCTAGACGAGCCCATAAAGTCTTACTCCACCTAAAATGATATGAATTTCACAGTCACAGTTTAGGTACTTTCCTTGGCACACCCTGTATTTTAATTAAAAGAATTTTTTAACAGGCTATTATACCATTCTCTTATCAAAGTGAGCATCTTTTACATAAAAAGGGAACTTAAGGCACATCACAGCAATTAATTACCACTGAAACTACAAACATGTAGTGCAGTCCTTTGTCAGATTCCATTCACCCAGCGAGACCAGTTCCAAGCATCTGCTAGTTCATTTCAGTCAATCCTTTTGTAGGATGCGCCATGCATTCTACCTCTACGGGCTATTGGCAAAGTAATTTGTATGCGTATTTACCGTACGGGCGCGTGTAGCGCAGTCGGAGGAGGCGCCGACTGTCGCGTGCACCTGATATCAGGTTTCTGGTTCGAATTTCCCGTCCAGGCCAACCAAGTCTTCCATGAGTCGGTGAATTGGTACCAGACTTGTCTGGGAAGGATAGAGCGCTGACTTGTTCATCGGTTGGCTACCGCAAATCGTTGTATGGCCAAATACGCATTCAAGTCGCCTCCACAACATTCCGTAGAAGTGGAATGCGTGGCGCATCTCAAAAGGGATTGAGTAACACCGTCCTTAATCCTTTATTTACATAACACAATGACGTGCGGTGACTAGCCGACGGGCACATTAGTGCTCTGTCTTTCCCAAGCCTACTTACCACCTCGGAGGGATGGAGGGTTTTTGGCCTAGGAGGTAAATCTGAACCAAGAACCTCAATATGAGATGCACGAAGCAGCAGCTGCCTCATCGCAGTGTACTAAACGCGCCCTGGTCGCTGTTAGATACTTGTTTAAAATTTTCAGGATAATTTGGCACCGCTAGTTTTTCTTTGAGGTGGAGAAGGAGAAGAGGCGCTACCAAGAGATCGATCAGTGGATCGCACCAGAGGCGTGTGATTAACTGGTATCTCCTTTGCTCAACTTCTACCACATGCCCAGGCAGTGTTTGCCGATATCACCACAAACTCTTGTGGACTAGAAGATAATTTATTCACTTTAAGAACTGTTTTCTTTTTCCGAAGAAATCCACTTACTATTGTTGACGATCATGTGTTCCGTTTGTTTGACGCTTTGTTTTCTACTGATAAAATCCTTCTGAGATCTCTCTCCTAATCGGTACGGGAAATCTGGAAGTGCTAATTGAGTACGTCATCCCATGCTACGCAACCACATCCTCTGCATTTAAGTGAAAGCCCTCGCATCATGAGACATAGTTGACGTTCTCCTTCGAACTTGAGGGATCGGAGTGGAGATGCCTGTTACTATACACTCCCGACTATGTGGGATAGAAGATAGGGATGAAGGACAGTAGAATTTTCTCTTTTAGGTTGCGCCATGCACTCTACTTTTACGGGATGTTGCGGAGGTGATTTGAATGCGTATTTGGCCATTCGATGACTTGCGGTAGCCAGCCGATGAACACGCCTTATCCTTCCCAGAAAATTCTGGTACCAATTCAACTTTCCATTCGACCACGGAAGGATAGAAGACTTGGTTGATTTGGGTGGAAAATCTTAACCAGGAGTCTGGTATTGGGTGCACACGACAGCCGGCACCTCCTCCGACTGCGCCACACGCTTCACCCCCCCCCCCCCCCCGACTAGGATAGTCCCGCCTTCTTTCTGCAACGCCTAGAGGTTAAATTTTAGCCAGTTTGCCACTCTACGAAGGGTAAGCTTCCTGCAGCTCTCCACCTATTCTGCTAATATAGCCCTGTTAGAGATGAAGGATAATGTGAATGTCATGTTTGTGCTATTGAGAGCATCACGATCTACAATCGGCACAGGGTGCTCTTTTGCCGGAGTATCAAAAATGCTTTTAATTCGTTTGCTAGAGGCAGTACTGCTCTTCGTTTCAAAATTTCCCAACTAACACAGAGTAGAATGCAGCCAGAGGATGTGTAGGCTATCTCGAGAAGTTCGAAGCGATCTATAGCTCGAATCAGGAAGTGTGCGTTTCCCTTAGATCTTTAAATTTCGTTAAAGTGTAGATAGCTGCGTAGTGTTGTTTCAATCAAAAAATATTAACGAAACCGTTCTCTATACCATCCTACGACAGGAAGGCACTTTCAAACAAAACATTTGAAACTTCTTGAAATTGGACGATTTTCCAACCAAACTGAACACCCTTCAAATAAAAACAAACGCCTCAAAAATTTTATTATTAAATTATCAAACAATCTAGAAGCATTTTCTATTTTATGAAAATGTTTTTAATATTATACATTATTTAATAGTAATATGAGAATGAGCCTGAAAGGCTGTTGAAATAATTTTTAGTAATTTAATTGGGAAGGCGTTCGTTTTTATTCGGAAAGCGTTCGGTTTGATTTCGAGAGTTGCGAAAATTCAAGAAGTTTCAAACGTTTTGCTTGAAAGTTTCCTCCTGCCATAAAGATGGTATATAAAACGCTTCCATTGATTTTTTTTGATTGAAACAATACTACACAGCTATCTAAGCTTTTAAGGAAATTTAACCATTTAACGAAACGCATACCCCTGGCTAGAGTTTCCATACCAGGCCAAATTTAGCACTATATCCTTCTCTTCCTCGCAGATTTGAAACAGAGGGGTCTGGAAGGATACTGTACTGATCCTGCTTCTGCTGGCTATAGGAATTCGTTGTATAAGGCAGATAGTTCACATGAAGCGCAGTTGGAAGGGGTGCCCGCTGTTGAATACACTCGACACCAGATTCTTGGTTCGGATTTACAGGCCACGTCAGCCAAATCCATTTTATCCTTTTGACGTCGATGGATTGGTACCAGACTCATCTGGTTGGTATATGTACACAACATTGTAGAATATTGATTTGTCCATCAGCTGGCCACCGCAGCTCATCTGTAGGCGAAATGCACATTCAAATCGTCTCCGAGACATAACGTAGAAGTAGAATGCGTGGCGCACCTTAAAAGAGATTGGGTAGCGCTGCCTTCTACCCTTTTTGTAGGAAAATGTTCATCCAACTTGCCTCAACGATGACCTACTCAAGTAGAATGCGTGGCCCATCCCACAAATGGTTGATTATTGATTAAAGCTAGTTAGCTTATTGCTGCAAGTAGGAGTACGTAAGTAGGCTAATTTCAACCATTTTTTAAATAATAACTGCTTATATACTTAAGATTGTTCGGATTTATCAATGTTTATAAAACTTAAAACCAAATGTTCATTTGTATATGTAGATTAAAAACGTTGTTAAGGTTCTATTCAAAGTACATATGTAATATTCAGTAAATATTGACAAAAAAAGGACTTGAAAAGTAGAACACCTCCTTTCTTCACTGATTAGGAGCCACCGAGTAGGCATTTTAATGAACATGGTTCTTGTGAAGGTAGGTGGCGAAAGGAATCATTAGAGTTTGCTTTCAATTCTCTATATTATTCAAGTATATTTAATAAATTTTTCTTAACCTGGAGTCTTTTTGCGGATTCTTGGCATGGTATTCATTTTCTATGGTATTATATGGAAGCTATAGCTTCTTACTGGACTCTATTTGTGAAAAATAATAAATAAAAATGTATCCATAGCAGTTTTTGCATTTCGAAGACAAACTATGATTTGCAAGAAAACCGTCAGTAGTGGGAACAGAACCTACGACGTCCACCCGATATGCGAGGGCACTACCTCTGCGCCACTGCCCGCTGCTGGCGGCCTATCCTTACGGAGCCCCGATTATTTTACTCTCGGGCTAACTGTGTCGCACGGCCAGCCTATAGTGAGGCCACCCGATTTCGGCAGGCCATAACTCGCTCAGGAGTTTCATTTTGCAATTTTCGCGCCCATATTCGTAATCAGCATTCCGAGCTCTTTCTAATGATCCTGGTTTCAACTTGAAGTTCCACGGGAGGTCGAAACCTTTCCGTAGTTAGATGTGGATCGGGCGCTTCTTTAGGCCCTAATGCAATTGTTCAATTTCCCGAGATAGCTGACAGCGTGAATGTTTTTTCGATCTCACTGTTATTCTGCGGAATTTTTCGTTCAACTACTTTTGAACTTCATTTATTACTAGCGATAATGGGTCTCGAGGGATTGACTAGTAAAACGGTTTAACAAGCCCTTAATCTCCTAGCAACTGAGAGATTTCTCATCGTAGCTCGTTACTTTCGGTAGATTTTCCTCTTTGGGACTCCGATTTTGTTCTAGTCGGTGTCTACCATGCAAAAACAGCGGCTCTGCGAATATGTGAAGGCAATTTAGTCCGATGCCATTTGCAGGTCTCGCACTACCCGGTTCTACTATTCGCCAACACGGACACCGAGGAGCAGCCGCCGTCCGTCGTCTGGAAAACGAGGTCTGTTCTTCTGACGGTATTTCTCCATCCTGAATGATCGCCCAGTAGCCAGGGGGATTACCCTTTTATAAGTGCAGAATTGCCATGGCAACATCCTGCTATACAAATTGGATTTGCCACAGAGCTGCGCATCTTCAAGACGCCTCCGCTCCTCCTGTATTATCCTATTTCCGAGCAATTTGCTTGCGAATCTAATCCCTCTGAACTGTCGCATCGATGTTTGCATTTCTGACTAGACAACGGTCTTTTGGTTGCGCGAAATTGACTGTCACTACTACATATGAAGTCTTTAAAAAATGTGGCTCCCCTAGGTTACTAATAAAGAGTTTATGAACTCGAAGGAATTAATAATTATTTAATAACTCCTCTGAGATTTAGCCCAAACACCTGAACTTAAAAAAATCAGCAAATACTTGTTTTGAAAATAGCAAGTCTTTTTTACCATAGAATAACTACCATAAAAGGGTTTGGTACATGTCGCGTAGGTGAGCAGCATTGGTAGGTGGGAGCGCGCCAGCCAATGATAACCAAACAGAGCACAGATCGAGCACATGCCAGCCTATCAGGATACCAACCGTACATGCTCTCTCTGAATGGCATGTCCATTCCATGCGGTCTGATTGGTTTGGGCGTTCCCACCTACCCATGCTGCTCACCTACGCGACATATACCAAGACATGTTTCGTTTTTGCTGAGTCCATGAACCAAAAGAGCTACGGACCCTCGAAGGTGGGTACAGTGTCGCACCGTCAGCGCGTGCTCACATACATGCGTGCGCGCGCTGACGTATAGGACGTAGCGAAAGGCTCTGCGGCAAGCGAATCAATGGCTCAGCAGAGCGCGACGCTGCTTCACAGGCGCTAGACCAGGTGTTCGACTTCGGTGCTGTGCGCTATTTTTGCATTTTTTCATGACAGCTGCCTCCTCTACTAATTTGCTTTCTACAGATCTTCTACACATTTTTTCACTCTAATTCCTCAAAAGGGTCAGATTCGTAATCAACACCACAGATAACCCGTATAGACAAAATTGGGTGAAAACGGTGACCTTACCATTAGTAACCCATGCATACTGTAACTTCCCGTACTCGAGTGTAATACCAAAGGCGGATGTCAGATTCGTGATAAGCACCCCAAATAACCTCCTCCTTCCCTGGGAGAAGTTCTGGCGAAATTGGTGATTATGACCTAGACAGCCCTAGTCACCCGTATCTTCTGTGAGGTCACTGTTTAACATTCGCTTAAAAACACAAAACGCTGTATAATTCGAAAAGTGAGAGAAGTGAGTGAAGCACAGCTCAAAGTAAATTTTTATTTGACAAGAGAGTGAAATAAATGTGCAGGAGATGCATGGGAAGTAAGCTGGTTTAAACCGTCATTAAGCTACTATTGTACTTTCACGACTTCAAAGGTCGAGGAGAGGTCGAACAATTTTTTCGCCCAAACCTCGTCCAGTGGGGTTGTTTGGGGTGCTGATACGAATCGGATATCCGTTTTTGGTATTATGTTGTAGTACTGGAAGTTACAGTAGATATTGGTGACCAATGGTGAGGTCATGGTCACCGTTTTCGTCCAAACTTTGTCTATACGGCTTATCTGGGGTGTTGATCACGGATCTGACCCTTTTGAGAAATTAGAGAAATTAGAGTGAAATAAATGTGCATGAGATGTGTAGGAAGCAAGCTGGTAAAGATGGCAGCGCTCATGAAAAAATGCAAAAATGACCACTGCACGGCAGTCGAACACCTAGCCTAGCACCTGTGAAGCAGCGTGGCACCCTGCTGAGCCACCGATTCGCTTGCTGCGGAGCCTTTCGCCACGTCCCATACGTCATCGCGCGCACGAATGCACGTGGGCACTCTCTAACGGTGCGATGCTGTACCCCGCTTTTGAGGGTCCGTAGCTCTTTTGGTTCAAGGACTCAGCAAAAACGAAACATGTTTCTCTGCTACATGAAGGGTGGAGAGTCTCGTAGCACTATCCATTTCCCCCGTTCAGACCTACACCTGAGACCCTCCCCTGGTCAGTATAACTAAAATGATTAATTTATGCATCTCGAAGGTGAAGTTCCTCCCTTGGAGTCTTCGACTTCTTTTCCCTCGAAGTAGCCGGGCGATTATTCACATTGTTCAGCTGGGAATGAGGCTGATGTGCAGTCATGATAGGCCGCGTGACGACAGATGATAGTTGTGTTTTCTGAAATGGAATGCAGCAAAAACATCCATAATGCAGCTGCTGACGTAAATCCGTAGTGAGTAAGAGGCTTTATCTCTGTCTTTCATCGCACTACGCTTTCGTTCTGGAACATAATTTAAGGTATGCGCGCAACCTAATGTCGGATTCAAGGGAATTGAAGTAGTAGTTAGGGTTTCCTACGCACTTATGGACGCGGAACGAAGGCAGTAATTTTTTCGAATGGCGGCTCTAGGGCCTATGGATGGCGGCAGCTGCTGCGAAGATCGCGCAGACGCACCAAAGAATGGCGGGCTTCTTACACGAAGATGCGTGCAACAGTTTGAGAATTCGGCTAAGCGAACCACAAGTTGGATCAATCCTAGCAGTGCGCGGCAGTCCCTCTGACTCTTTGAAAACGCTGGCAAACTTGAAAGCAATTTGATTTACAACGAGAACCCTTTAACAAGAAAAGGGTCTGAAGCGTTTGTCTGATCGGGGGGGGGGAGCGAGTCATATTGAGAGAATCCTCGTCCCTCAATTGGTTTGGAAATGTGTTTATTTGTTGCCAAGTCGTTAAACCCAAGGAGTAGGAGTAGGAGTAGGAGTAGGAGTATGAACTCACAACGGAATACGGTGCATCACGAGTTTGGGGGTCTTGTACGCCCGCGATGCCTCTGCCGGCAAGCGGCTCGGAGCGCAGTGGAGGTGGGGTTACTTCATGTGAGGAAGGTCGGGGATTTGGTTCTAGTGCTCTGCTGCATTTTTGCATTTCGACTGACTGGTTGAGATTTGGGGGATTCTGACGTCTATACCATTTCAGACATTTTCTGCGCATTTTCTAGCTGTACGCTGGTAAAAAGAACAATAAGGATAATGGGAATGAAGGGTGGGGCTTTCTATCCCTTCTGGGATGCGCCACGCATTTTACTTCTACGGGACGTTGTGGAGGCGATTCGAATGCGCGTTTGGCCATACAATGAATTACGATGGCCAGCTGATGAACAAGTCAGCGCTTTGTCCTTCCCAGACAAGTCTGGTACCAATTCGCCGACTCCAGAGGGATGAAAGGCTTGGTTGGGCAGGACCTTGTGTCGGGTGCATGCAACAGCCGACATCTCCTCCTACTGCGCTACATACCCTTGGAAATAAGATATATGCTAGTGGATTAGTTAACCGTAGACTTTCAAACTATACAAGATCCTAGGGGTTGGATCTTCCTTATTCTGCTTCGACGTGGACGTATATCTGTCTCGAATACTCCTTAAATGGTGGCGCGCCGTTTCCTCCTTTTTCTGATCAGATTTTTATTTGTTTCATCCTGGCCACGCTTTTATCACTAACCCTATCCGTCCATAATCAAATCAGCATTTGTCAGGCAATCTACCAGTATTGTGCGCACTGAAGTAACAAACACTGAGAAGAAGTTCTCTCGAAGCGTTGAAGTGACTTTCACTGAGAAGTGATGTTTTGAATTACCATCCTCCCCCTATTCACTCATCGTTAACTTAGTCAATTTTCACTGCTTCACTGGCTGTCCTTCACAGCAGTAACATAGCAGATGACGATGGATAGAAGCTCGCGCACGCAGCAACGTAATCGTGTGAAGACAACGTCAATTCAATTCTGCCTCGGCAAAACAAACGCTCTCTGGCAGATCGAAATGGAAAACAGATTTTTTTCGGAGTTGAAGAGCAGCTGTCTTTCACGAAATGGACTATTGGCTGAGGATTCCCTAGGGGACCTAGGGCACTTCTCTCGAAAAGGACTTACATTTTAAATATTATACACCTCATGCAGTAAGGGATCGAATATTTTTTGTGCTATTTTCTGAAAAATTTATTCAATTTAGTCCAGCTGCTTTAAGCTGAGACTAGGATTATTCTCACATAGACATGGCTACAGCATAGTGTGAAAGTATATCAATTATTTAAAGCACATGCTAGTGCGCTCAACTCGGTGTGGTAGAAAAAAACCATTGTTTAAACAATAATTCCTACCTGCTAGAAGACTGAACGAATAGTAGAAACGCGCGATCTCAAAATTGAAAGGCTTTGAACCAAGCTTAATACTCAGAACGGCTACTTTAAAAGCAGCATCAAGAAACAAAAGAGCAAAGCGCAGATTTCAACTTGAAATATTCTTCAAACACGAAGGTAAGCGTCCTGTAGGTTTCTCGACTATTGTGCGTAAAGAGTTCTTTACCATACAAGTTGTTCTAGCGTTTTCACAGGCCAATTCCCCAACGTAATGTATGTCGTACTTCATATCATCGAGAGTATTTAACCTGCGCAACACAGTTAAATGACTACGCATTCCCCTTTGGGATGCGCCACGCATTGTACTTCTACGGGATCTCCTGGAGGCGAGTTGAATGCGTATTTGGCCATACAATGACTTGCGGTGGCCAGCCGATGGGCAAGTCAGCGCTTTATCCTTCCCAGACAAGGCTGGTACCAATTCACCGACCCCGGAGGGATGGAAGGCTTGGTTGGCCTGGGCGGAAAATCCGAGCCAGGAACCTGGTATCGAGTGCAGGCAACAGCAGACGCCTCCTCCGACTGCGCTCCACGCTCCTTTATCCTATTTCGGATATAACTCGCCTAAAATTCGTTCGGTGGGCGGTCGCGGACGAGTTGTCGGTCGCAAACCGGCGGAAACTGTTGCATGCTCGTAAATCCTCTAATTTGCGGTTTTTTTGAGAAACGGTTGGTACCCTTCGATTCGGCTCTTCAAGGTCTACATAATCACACAATCATGTATACGACTTCACCAGACCGCCGCATTTTCTCAGTGGGTGGCCAAAAAGAACTGGAGCAGGCTCTTTGCGATTGGAGAAGCTTATTTTCCAGGACTTGTATGTTTTCGGAGTATCTCAAGCATGGCATAAAGTGCTGTGTCTGCTAGGAATCTTCCGAGAGTGCGCCGTGCACAGTGTATGTAGGATCGAATCTATCAATCGAGGGGGGGGGGTGGGACAGCTTGTAGAGTGAGCGTTTGGGGAACTTTATGTGAATTCTTATCCGCCTTACTTAGAAATTGCTCTAAGGCTGTTCAACTAGCCTTTGGAGTGCGCCAGGAACAACGCATACAGAGTCGATCCTTTCAATCGAGGGAGGGGGACAGCTTGTAGAGTGAGCGTTTCGTGAGTTTTATCAGAAATTTGAAGCCGTTTTAGCCAGGAATTGTTTCAATCTGTCCCGGCGAGACTTTGGTGTGCACCGTGAATAATGCATATAGAATCGAACCTATCAATCGAGTGGGGCGACGGCTCGCAAATCGCACGCGTGGACTGGTTCGGAGCGCAATAACTCTTTCAAGTTCGAATTTTTCCGGCTGCGGCTCGTTAGTCTTGTAGGCAGTAAAACGATCTAGTAGTACACTGAAGTAGAACGGTGTAGCTTAGGACGAGGCAATGTTACAGGGGTGCGAAAATGCAGATCAGGCTTGTGTGACGCATTGTTTCCGATTTCGGTGGACTACTGCGGGAAGACGCGGCGAGATAACGACCTTAAAATGCGTGGGGAACAGAGCGCTGTGCAGGAGTGGAAGCTAAATAAAAAAAAATCGAACTCAATCAACGGACTGCAAGAACTCGCTTTAAATTACTGTATGTTGAAGTTTTTAGTAGAATCGCTCGAAATTCATAATCATAGAGGGGGTTAGTAACCGTGATTACAATAGCTTGAGCTCTGTATACAATACACTGCAATGCAGAGGTACTAGTCGTTAATGCGGGCTATGAACGTGCAAACCGTTCACAACCAATCAGAATACCCACTGATTACGCAACAGGCACCAATTGAACACGACTCTCTAGATGAGAGGTCTACTTGATAAGGCCTGATTGGTATATTGCGTCTCCAACCTATGTAGGCCACATTAGCGACCAGTTGCAGAGTTGGTGGACTGCCGTTGAAGATTATTTGCTGACACACTTGAACAGATTTACATTTTTTGAACTTTCAATTCCTTTAAACTGATCTACATCTCGTAGTTATCGACGGTTTCATCGCCAAGCTTATCCTTCTAAACTTATCTAACAATGATTAGCACAAACGCACTGAATCATGCACCGCTGACCAGTGCCTTTCTCTTGCTAGCGTGTTTTGATTTCAGTATTTTACACGAAGATAAAAGCAAAATCTATATGTCGCATAGGCGAGCAGCATTGGTAGGTGTCGCAATCAGATCGCATGGAATGGGCATGCCATTCAGGGAGGGCATGTACAGTTTGCACCCTGATGGGCTGGCATGTGTTCCATCTGTGCTCTGTTTGGTTACTATTGGCTGGCGCGCTCCCACCTACCAATGCTGCTCACTTACGCGACATGTACCGCAAATTCCATCGAAATTATGGTTGCTATTCTCACGTTTGCTCGTTTTCGAAGTCATTAAACTGACTGAGTGCATGATTTATTAACATTAACGAACACGTAGTATTTTCGAATTCTAAACTTTATATGCCATCGTTTTTTATACGCGCTTGACATCTTTCGCAGATTTTCAATGACTCAGGCTATTGTATTGGCCAAAGGTTTTAAACGTGAGAAGAATGAATTGCCCTCGTTCAGTGCATTATGTAGACCACCAGAAATCCATTTGGTGGAATTTTTGTTTCCAGGCACAAGTATGAAGTGTTCCTACCTGAAAAGTCTTTGCCCTTGTCATCCTTTAGTGTGAAATATCAAAGGCAAAAAGTAATGTGAGATTAGGCTTCTTCACTAGTCGAGCAGGAACCTAGTTTTTGAAGCTTTAATCGTTGATAGGTATCTCCAGGACGCTTTTTAGTTTATCCCAGTTTGATGACTTCAAACTGTTTATAGAAAATCTTTTAAATTTTTTCGCCAAAAATCGAACCCTATCCGCCCCGTGTCCTCTTCCCAAGTTATGATCATTTTCATGAACGTCCAATTTTGTCACTCCACTGACTTGGTGCCAGATCGACCAGCGGTCGATTCAGCCTTCAGAAGGTTTAATTGAAAGGATTTTGAATAAATGATTACAACTCGAGGCTCCAAAAAATCTCCGACTAATGGACAACACGCGGCAGCTGCGTTCTCTAACTTTCTCGACCGCATGCGAAGGATAGACTTCTTCCGGAAATAATTTTCTCTCTTCTGAAGATTGGATTGACTGCTGGTCAATCTGGACGTTCACCAAAATGATCATAACTTGGGAAGAGGACAAGGAGAGGGTAGGGTTCGATTTTTGGCGGAAAAATTGAAAAGATTCTGTATAAATGATTAGAACTCGAAGTCCCAGAGAATCTCCGACTAATGGACTTCAAATTATTATTTTTATTGTTTTTAGAAGTGGTGTCTGTTATCCGTACTTGAATTACTTATCAACATGGCTCTCCACGCACAAAATAAATCAATAAAATAAAATATCAATTTGAACAGGAGCGTCGAAGAACTGCACTCAGTAAGCTCTTAAACACAGTGAAACAAACGGCTCGTTTCAGTTCGAACTCTGAACCACGTGATCTCGACGACAACGCTGCTGATCGAGAGGACTGCAAACCGCCTCGTAAGTTGAGATCTTTTCTGGTTGATTTTCGAATTTTTCAGTTTGCCGTTTTTGTCTCAACCTTGTTCCCTATGAGCTCTCATCTCTATATCTCTTGTGTGACAGCAACGCAGCCCTTCATCACTTCTGTTCTGGCTGGAGGGAGACGAAACTATTCTTCAGTTGATGGCATATGATTCAACCTCATTTGAACTTTCTTCTTCAGCTAACCCATTTTTGTGCGTATCCCACTCATTCGCTGGCTTTTCTCCTTTTTCTTTTCGTTTTCTTTGATTTCTTCGATAATGTTGGTTTTCTGGCAATATGAGTGGGTTTTGAGTTTAGTTCGATGTTATGTCGAGTTCTTAGTCGGAATCTGCGGCTCAAAGACAGGCATAATCGAGCTTGACCTCTTGGACTGCAACTTAGCCGCTGCACTTTTCAGGAAGCAGTAACTAATGAACAGATAGTGCTCCGTGAGCGGGTGCAGTTAAGGAAGATTGAGTGTTCGAATTCCCTACGTACCTCACGTGCTGTAGAGTCTATTCAGATTTCTGACCTCTTGTAGTGTGAAACGCTGTATTCAATTTTTCCCAGCTGTAATTGATACCAAGAAACTCGAGGAAGTCTATGTCATAAATTTGGTGCCGATAATGTTAAATGCGACTAGCCTGCCCCGTCTGACATGATGTAGGACAACAATGTAGGACGAGAATAAGCTTCGGTTATTCGGAGAGTATCTTACACAACTTTATAAAATCGTTTTATTTGTACTATTTTCACGTCAAATTAGACAGTTTTCAAGTCAAATTTGGCACTTTTCAAGTCTAGTTGGACATCATCTAGCCTAGCCTAAAACTTTTGAAATCAAAGCGACCTCTTCCAAATTGAAATGAGCTTCTCCTACACTAAACAGGAAAAATTTTTTAAAGGAAAATCTAATTTGTAACCTTTTTTGAAGTTTTTATTTTACAACCCACTAAGTGATCATATTCTTTAAAATTTTATAAAATTTATATTTCGGAAAAAAAGTGGTCGAAAGTTTATTTTAAACAGCACGAAGGCAACCATTTTTTAGTGCCAAAACAGAGATTGCGCTATGCTCTCGTCCGAAACGTCGCGA
This sequence comes from Heligmosomoides polygyrus polygyrus, assembly GCA_947396885.1. Taxonomy (NCBI): domain Eukaryota; kingdom Metazoa; phylum Nematoda; class Chromadorea; order Rhabditida; family Heligmosomidae; genus Heligmosomoides; species Heligmosomoides polygyrus. Next base: position 84,888,085 of record OX377205.1, read on the forward strand.
TTTTCATTCGAATGGTGGCAGAATTTCTGTTAGGATGGAACTTGACACCTGTTAACGATGCAGCAAAAACAACTGTAAAGAACACACATATCCTCGCTTTGGTGGCTCATGTAAGTGGCGTTTACACTATCAATCAAGTAAAAGTTGCGGCCCACTTTTTGAGTGCATGGCACGATCCGATCCTTTAATGCCTTATATGCTTACTTTTTTGCTGTGCTCTTAGACAAATTTTAAATGTGTAGTTTTCTGTATGAAAATACAAATTTTATAGAAATTACCACTCTTAGTCGTACAAGTGAACTAAATAAGTTCAAAAAAAGTTATACCAAATTTTCCTCGGACAGAAAATTATTCAATTATTCTAACTAATGAGCCGCCAAACACGATTCAAATCGCCTTCATGACATGTCGTAGAAATAGAAGGCGTGGCGCATCCCAAGAAGGGGTTCAGTAACGACGTCCTTTATCCTTATCCTTATTGAGCTTGCAGTTTAACCTGCCTGGAGATCATTTCGATTTGGAAGAGTTCGCTTTGTATTCAAAAGTCTTAAAGGAACTTAGAGGAGCGTCAAATTTGACGTGAAAATGGTATATTAATTTATTGTTCACGGACTTACAATAGGGCAGAATTATTTCCAATTGCCTGTCAAAACAATGGTAATGAGCGAGCGGCGCAACGAGAAGAAACAAAAACATGTTAGCGTGGTAGCAAAATATCATTATAATCATCATCATCATTATAATGACTAATCGTTTGAGAAGCCTATTAATAAGCTCTCGATGTTCCGAAATGGCGTTTGGCAAAGCATTTTTTGAAAATTTCAATTGGTCCGAACCATCGTTTTCAGTAAGAAGGAATCTATTTCGCATTTGGTTCACCTTTCATTACAACTTGTCAACCTCTTTGCATTTCCTGGGCAGCTTTTCGTTTTTCCCATATTTCTAAGTAAACTTTGCTCACAACGAGAATAGAAGGATCGCACGAATTGACCTTTCCAAATAAAAGAAAAAGAAAATGTTACTAATAAAAAGAAAGAAAAATGAGTATAAAAGATAAAATAAAGGATCAAGGATAAAGGATAAAAGGCGGCGTTACCCAATCCCTTTTGGAACCTACTCGCGCTACTCAAACCCTTTTTGGGATGCGCCAAGCATTCTACTTCTACGCGACTTCGTGGAAGCCATTCGTGGAAGCCATTTGAATGCGTTCTTGGTCATACTATGCCTTGCAATGGCCAGCCGATGAACAAGTGAGCGCTTTATCGTTCCCAGACCAGGGGAAGGCTTGGTTGGCCTGGGCGGAAAATTTGAACCAACAAGCTGGTGTCAGGTACACGCAACAGCCGGCACCTCCTCCGACTGCGCTACGCACGCAAAAGAAATACGAATAGTAAGAAAAAGAGAAATGGACAAGTTTTATCTTTCTATCGTTTTCAACAGTTTCGATGTGCTTCTTCATTGTTCAGCGAATCGTGGAAGCACGTATGAAAGTATGGTTGACCTTTGCTGCGAGGGTGTTTTGAAATAAACTTCTGGAATTATTATGAAATACAAATAGAGACAGAAAAGAGTGATGGAAGGTTGAGCTGCACAATATTTTATTGGGTTTAATTTTTTTACATATTTTATGGATTGATATTGTTTTATTTTCACAATAGACTAGGCACCTTTCAAGTTGGATATGACCTTCCAAACAAAAACTGATTTCTAATAATTTAAACGAGGCACTCTATGCGAGGTAACTCATTCATTTAAAAATTTACTATAAGTTTCTTTGAAAATTTATAGTTCACTTGCCCCAAAAATGGAGAAGGGGTAAAAGGATAAAGCACGGTGTTATCTCTTCCGGGATGCGCTACACATTCTAATTATATGGGATGTCGTGGAGGCGACTTGAATGCGTATTTGGCTTACAATGACTTGCGGTGGCCAGGCGATGAACAAGTCAGCGCTCTATCCTTCCCAGACGAGTCTGGTACCAATTCGCAAACCCCGGAGAGATGGTAAGTTTGGTTGGCCTGGGCGAGAACCAAGAGCCTGACATCGGGTGCAAGCGATAGCTGGCAACTCCTTCGACTGCGCCACACACGCCCAAATAAAGGCTGACATCTATTAAATTAAGCGAGGCATCTCGTGCGAGGCAGCTTTTTAATTTTAAAAAGTTTACTACAAAAGTTTACCTTCTACAGACAGTTAGTCCTTTGAATTGTTTGTTTTAACTGAAGTAACTGTATTAGACTTACTTAAAGCACAAGAAAGCGGAAATGTGTGGAATGTTACCAAAAGGGATAGCGCCATGCACTCGTCCATCACGTCGCTCTGTTTATCTAATTGATTGTGTAAATGACGCTTACTTGGAGTTTCGTAATACATTTATGCGAGTTTTCAGCATTTGCTTCTCTTGTACCGCTAACCAGTGCGTAACTTCGTGTAAACAGAATTTTCACTATAAACCAAATCAAAATCGCAAGTGGTAGGTAAGTGCATGGCACAATCTCTTTTTGTATGAGAGCATAAAGATCAAAGTCAGCCGTCCGTTAGTCAATTACTTAGCAAAATACGCCTCGCATTCCACTTCAGCGGTATATCGGTAAACGTGTCCAGTTTGCTTTGAGAAGTGTGTGAATGGTATAGTTTGCGGGTTTAGTTTTGTGGACCCAGCCAACGAAACAATAATTCAGAAGAAAACGCTCCAAGGCTACCGTGTGCAGGCACCCCTCTTTTCCGCAATCGCGCACACTTGTTTTAGGTAGGAGCTCGGGCAGCTATGTGTGGGCATTATAGAACAAAGTCAACAACATTCAAGCAATTAAAGGCCGCCGGAAATGAAAAACAGCTAAGCCTTTGGAAGTGTCAGTTAGTTGGATAACGGCGACATAGAACTACCACGACCCAGCCGTTTGTACAATATTGGCCTAGAAAAGCTGTGTTTGGTTGGATGAATGTTGCAACATAATAACTTGAATTAGCTAAATTCCGATAATGGAGGCGTCGATGCTCAGTCCTTGGTTTTGTGGTGCTCTTCTGAAGATTTTTCTCCACTTCCTCAACAGTAACTGCTTGATAAGCCTAAGGTTTCCTGATAGAGAGTCATTCCTTGTATGGATCTCTGAGGGATCCATCATTGGACAGTGATTTAGCTTCTAGACTTTGTTTGAAGTAAGTTATGTATGAAGCGATTTTCTAGTTTTTTCCAAAATTTCTCTTGGTGGCTATCCTCACTACAAAAGACTTCTTCTGCTTCTTAAATTTTACGGATGTTTTTTTTTAAAGGAAAGGTCAGCGTTATTATAAAGGTTATCTGATAAAAAGCGTCGATGAAATTCTTCTGTGGGATACGGCGCGCATTCCATTTCTACGCGATATCCTATGCGCAGACTAGATGTTTATTTGGCTTATAGAATAAAAGGGTAAAGGGTAAAGGGCAGCGTTACTCAATCCCTTTTGGGATGTGTCACGCATCCAACTTCTACGAGATGTGATGGAGCCGATTTGGAGGGGTAATTGGCCATAACTTGCGATGGCTAGCCGATGAACAAGTCAGCGTTTTATCCTTCCCAGTTCACCGACCACGGAAGGATGCAAGGCTTGGTTGGCCTGGGCGGGAAATCCGGACCTGGAACCTGGTATCGGGTGTACGCGGTAGCCGGCACCTCCTCTGACTGCCGTAGATTATAGAATATACCAAAAATCAATACATTGTTGTACTGTCATTCTCGGGGAAGTCTGGTACCAGTTCTCTCACCTTCGGAGGGTCCCGTGACATGGATGAGCTACTAAGGCGGGATTTTGACCATAGACTAGAATTCGAATCGTGGTACGGGTAAATACCGCTGCTTTTTCCGATTGCGCTACTCGGGTCCAAAATGTTATATCGTGTAGGAATGAGCTCTTTCAATTGTAAGAACATAATTTAAAAAATTAACTAAATTTTAAATAAATTACCTTAAAATTGCAAGGAAGTGGAAAGCTGTGAAACACTTTGCAAGTTTTCCTTTCTCTGCAATGAATTTGGGAGCTCCTATACAAAAAAGTTTTTGGTATAATTTTTTTAGAACTCTTGACAACCCTGTCCATAATTATTTCCAAAATTCATTTCCTTCGCTATTTCTCTTTTCGTCTCCTCTTTCTTTTTTTGAACAATCCTGTTAGCAGAACTTCTCCTTTACATTATATATTATATATTTTATACGGATTTAAAGCCGTACCTCTTGTTCTACCTAACGGTTCCGAAAAATCTTGCCAACTCATGGATTGTAAAACCTAGAGAAATGCGGGAATATTCAGAACATTAAGACGGAAAACGGCAGAATCTTTCGAAACTTCGAGTAGACCTAATATAATATCAGATCATTCAAACCCGTACATTATCCTTTCCATTTCATTTCTTAAGCCTCAAGCGACTGGTGTTAAGGGTCTAAGATCTTGCGATACCGATGTTTCATTGAATAAAACTCTATCATCGAGATGGACTTGAACCCGCAGCATCTGCCAACCCGGCGAAGGGTGCTCCACGCCACTACACCACCGGCGCTGTTTGGTCCGTTTGGTCCGAATGCAGCAAAAACTACCCCTTCCGTACTCATCTGCCTGGCTAAGTGATCGATGGTACTGCTGCAAATCAGTGTTTGTCTCCTGCAGTGTGTAGTATTTGTTCAACAAGAACTAAGTAGCTTTCGCAGCACATCACAACGCGGATCAGACGGCGTTACCGGCTGCCCAAAGACTTGTTTTGAACAACGCCAGGGAAAAGAAGGATACTCCGTTTGCTTGGTTGGTGCTCGGCCGTCTCTGTCGCAACGGCTGCAAACTGAAAGCATGTGCATTATTTGGGTGCCGCATTTCCTCACCCGGACACGGCAGTCGACACGCGTGAACAGTGAAGGTGCATCTCTCAGAACGAATGTTGTGGAAGTACTCCTTCTTTAATTCGCTGTTTTATGCAGAGAGGAGGAATTTTGGACCAGCTGCTACCGTTCTGATTAGAGCCTACCTATCTATGAGCCTCTATGTTTCTTTTCTCAAAACGCATGATAACGGTTCAGGTGTTTTCCACTGCCTGTTGTGAGATCGCATCCTTGACGTCACAAGGGCATCTCTTCATTTGCCTCGTATGACATTACACGCAGACTCTGATCCTTCGCTGCTGCTGGACTTGAACTACGAAATCCCCCTCAAAGTGTATTCTTCACTTTTCCGCCTTGAATGTCCACCCGACACTATTGCAACTGCGAAGGATCCTGCGGAAGATGTGTTTCATTGTATGGGCTATTTCCTTTGTGACACCTCCGCCCGCTCGGCAAACACTTCACACTTGGAGTCTGAAATCTGCGAGACGCTCTCTATGAAACCTGGAAACCAACGCTGTCAGCGACACCAGGGCCATCATATTTTATGTCGAAGATTGATCGAGTTGTCCTCTTGCTGCAACGTGGACTCTTTCGTTACATCATTTTTTACATTTATTTATTTATTGAGTGGATACCCGTGGAGACCAAACAACGCAAAGAAACACAAGTCGAAGTCATCTTAAGTAAATAGAAGGCAAAATAAGCAACAAGATCAAACCTTTTAAAGAGGAAAACTACTAAGCTGTGTTTTTGTGATATCGGTCAAGAAGTTTTTATGTTGCCTTAATGAATTTGGTTGAATCTGTCTCTTAGATAATTTTAAAAATCCTGAGCTAGCTCGGGAAGTAAAAAATTAAGATCTTAGAATGCTTTTGCTCTGAAAAACTGAATTTCCCTTACTTTTGTTATATTACATATTTATTAGTTATTATGTTATTATTAGCCAGGTTCGACATTCCATAAATCACAACGTTGTCCAGTTATGGTGCGTTTTTGATAAGCTATCGATCAAGGTTGTTAACGGATTTATTTTGGCTGACCTTTCAGCAGTTCTGCCTTCTCTGGAGCCTGAAAAAGTGGAAATATTCTAAAATTCGGAAACATTTTTTGCCTTGCCTTAGGAGACAGATGAAGGGTTCATCGCGTCAGATTTATTTCTGCCGCATAGCTTGCGTCGCTGCGCTTCCTAAATTCATAAAGCATGGGCAGATGAGGCGTGGAGTCGAGCACGATTTTCCCAGCCATATTCGCAGCGTAATACTACCAAATTTTGGGTATATGTAGACTGCTGGTCAGTCCTTATACATTTTATTTTTGGCCGGAAAGTTTTCAGAAGAATTCAAATCAGTTTCCTTAAGCCTCAAGTGGCTGGTATCGAGGTAGTAAGCTGTCACAACGATGTTTTGTTGCGATCAAAACTTCTAGCGCCAGGCGGGACTCGAACCCGCACCTCCCTCTGACCGGGCGGGAATGCTCTACGCCTTTACACCACCGGCGCCGTTTGATCGAACGCAACATCCACACCTCGTAGGACCGATCAGCAGTCACCCGTATCCGGGATGACCTGGCCGCTGATATCAGCATGGAACCAGTTAAGCTGATGGTCTTGATAGAAACAATTCAAATCAGTTTCCTTAAGCCTCAAGTGGCTAGTATCGAGGTAGTAAGCTGTCACAACGATGTTTTGTCATCCCGGATACGGGTGACTGCTGATCGGTCCCACGAGGTGTGGATGTTGCGTTCGATCAAACGGCGCCGGTGGTGTAAAGGCGTAGAGCATTCCCGCCCGGTCAGAGGGAGGTGCGGGTTCGAGTCCCGCCTGGCGCTAGAAGTTTTGATCGCAACAAAACATCGTTGTGACAGTTTTCAGAAGAATTTTCAAAAATTTGGCAACATGCAGAACTGCGTTGCGGGAAACTTTGCCGCCAACTTAATAATTTTATTTTATGGATCCATCATAGAACTGAACGCCTTAACGTTGCTCGTCCAAACCGTATTTACCAAGAGGAACTATGTAAAGAGCCCGAAGGGTGTAGTGATTTGTGCAGGTTCGTTCATCTCTACAACTTCATTTCAAAATGTTAATCTTTACTAGCAATCGCTAAGACCTGCGAGCAAAAAGCTCACTCCTACGGTAATGGCGAGGCGAGTAAGGTTTACGACATTTCGACTTTCTACGGCGCAGGACTATCTGCTGTTCATGTGACTAGAATGCGGTCTTGCCAACCCTCATCCGTCGAGAGCAGCTAGCCGGTTAGCATGAAGTCATGCACGCTACCGGATGATGCTCAGAGAAGTCATTTGTCTAAATTTTTCACATTTTTTGCTGTCAGTTCGCAAGTAGATAGATATGTTGCCGGTTCTTCTCTCGAAATTCGTTTTTGCGACGGCTGCATACAGTATGAAGGCATTGTGCAATTGGCCGTAGGCGTACATATGTCTTCGGTCTCTCAATGTTTCCCTATACCCGATTCGGAATGCCTGTACATTGTTGAATAGACAAATTATGCAGTAAAATGAAGATTTCTTTAGCAGCTAGGGTACAAATCGTGTTTGAAGTAATTTGCTTGAGACCGATATCTTTTTCCGGTTTCATGCAAGGTATATAAACCTTTCACTTTGCAGCAGCTGCCAGTGTCACCAGCAGACCATAAGGGTACGGCGCTTTGTTTGCAGCGGTACGAGAAAGGGAGTTTGGTTGTGGATTGAAACTGCACATATCATTTTAGGATGTGCTGATATTAGGTCGTTGCATATGAAATGACCGATTTCAATTTCATGTCGGCTTTTCGTGACTAAGAATGTCCCCGTTTCAGGGATTGCATATCGCTCCTGAAAGCGAAGATTCTCCGCTTTCTTACCATTTACAGCTTGTGTGACATAATTGCTCTTGCCGAGTTTTTGACGTCGTTTCTACAGTATGAACGTGATGTTCGGGTGCTCTGCTTATATGAATGGAAAAGTGGACACAACGCCGCGTAAGCGACTCATAACATCAACGCTGCATTCGAGTAGGATTCCGCCGCTAAGGAACGCCCAAATTTCCACTGGTTCGAGAGGTTTCGATCTGGAGATGAAGTTCGAGGTAGGCCGCCATCGCCCCTTAACGACGACCCACTCAAAGCCGTGTGGAAGCGGATCCGCGTCAAACTGTGCGAGAGAGAGAGAGCACAGCATTTCAGCGTTAATGGCAGTACTGTCAGTCGCCACTTGAATGCAATCGGAAAAGCGAAGAAATTGGATAAAGGTATCCCGCACGAACTGGCCGCCGGGCAGATGCCAGAGCTCCACGACACCTGTGTTCCTCTAAAACTGCGCAATCTAAGAGAGTCTTTTTTGGGCAGGATCATGACAGACAACGAAAAATGGATCCTTTATGGCAATCCTCATCGCTCTGCACAATGGCTGGACAAGAATGTCAGTTCCAAGGCCGAAATCAAGTCTCCATCGAAAGAAGACCATAACGACCTCATGAGAACAATGACCGGTTTAGTCCATTACAAGTTCTTGAAGTCTAGAGAGACATTCCCAGTGGAGAAGTAGTGTGTCGAAATTGAAGTGATGCGCCAGAAGTTTGAAAAACAGCCGGCTTTGGTCAGTGGAAGAGGCCCAGTCCTACTGCATGACAACGCGCGTCCGCACGTTTCAAAAATTGTTCTCCAGAAACTGGGTGATTTGGGGTACGAAACTCTGCCAGCCTTCTCACAAGATGTGTTCCCCACCGATTACCATCTTTCGAGCGTTCAGGTCGTCATACGAAGGATAAAAATTTAGCAACCAAGATCATGTCGAAGATGACTTCTTATGTTTTATTAATTCTCGTAGTTCTGATTTTTTATAAAGATGGAGTGTCTAAGCTATTGTCGCATTGGAGATAGTGGGTTAATTGTTATGGTTATTTCGAATAATAAAAGTACTTCCAAGCAAAGTTATGATTTGTCAAAGTTTTCAGTCAAAATCGGCCATTTCATATGCAACGACCTATGTAGTAGCATACTTGAAGTAAGTGGCCTGAGATCACCCTATTTTTTCCGGTTTCACGCGACTTATAAAATCCGTTCACTTCGCAGCTGATCCTGTTATGTAGACATGCGAGGACCTCTTTTTTGAAGGCGCAGCACGACCAAGGAGGCTTGGAGTGTTGGCTTCAGTCTCCCTTATTTATGGCCTGGTGATGCTGAAGGACACATTGTAAGTGACTCAAGTAATGCATTTTGATGAAAAATACTTAAAATTAATTACTTAAAATTAATTTGTAACAGATGTTGTATTCCGACAATTCGTAAGTTCAAACTACACAATCCTTCACAAATACAAAATTGCTTCCAAAGATATTGGCATTGGCAAAGATATAATTAAGCTAATATTTCTTTCATTAATTGAAAAAGTTAGCCTTCAACGAGGTTGTGGTCATTTGAAGTAGAACTAGAAATGAGAAGAGAAACGACAAAACATTAGGTGCAACAACATGTAAGCAGCTGCTGGAGTGGTGTTTAATATGAATGCTTTTGTGAGATTTGATCGAGTACAAAAAAACTGGAGCTGTGGTAGCAACGACAGAAATCTGCATTAGTTTAGTGGCAACTGCTGAATTCAAGCTCATTTGGTTCCATAATCACAAATGCTCCGCTGTCTATATTTGTACTTATAATACGGGCCCTAACTTTCCGTATCGCCTGGTTGGGCAATCCTTTTGACGACGTTTGGATTTTTCTCATTCATGTTCTGCATCGCGCTTGAAGCGATTCTAGAAAGTGATTCCAGAAGGTGATAGAGAAGGCCCACTCCTTATCTGTGCTATTGTCGAACCAACCGCTTTCGGGAGGTGTTGTTCAGTGTGAGGAAGACCAATTTCGAGTGTTTGCTGGCACGCATGATTTGAAGTGAGCTGAGCTTGCGGCACTCTCAGAGGGCCTCTTTAGGCATGCCTGGCTATTTTTTCCACAACCAGCTTGGCCGGAAATTTTTTCTGCTCAATGCTTGGTGGTCGACTTGATTTCTTCTATACGCGTTTGGGTCTTAACACCTTATTGCATTCTTACTAAAATATGTGCTGTTATGCCATCTGTTTCTCCTATTACGCTAGACATCAACCTGTTCGTGAGAAGTGGAATCGAGCAAGAATAGGTGTCATGTCATGGAAGAGCAGTAGACATAAATAGAAACGAAACAAAGAAAAGTGAAACTGTTATGTCACCTGTTTCGCCTTTTACCCTAGAAATACCCAGAAGTAAGGGAGAATAAACTAGCGAAGAAGGAACTGGGTACCTGAGCCTCAGCGGTAGGGTAGGGAGATACACTAGATCCGAATGAACCATTTTCATGGTGTCCGATTCGGATACCCCGATCCGAATCATCCAAACATCTGAGGCCTGCGACATTGCCGCTAACGAAATCTCCAATTATCCGAAGATTTTCGTTCAAATCTAATGTGTAGTATGGAGTGAATGAGCGGAACACGTTAGGAACAGCATAAACACCGAATCGCGGCGAAAAAATGCGAGAAAGGGGTGGTCAGACAGAGTCCAGGTGTTGATTGCCGAGTTTGAATCCTGTACTGAAGGCAGCACGCATTTTCTTGAAGTTCAAGTGGCTCTTGCTCTGTGCAGATCCTACATTGGCTCCTCAGAAAAGCTCTTCTGGAACGTCGATAATTTGAAAGATTAGGGCACATGTGATGCGATGGTTGAGCACTCCCCGATACGAGCTCTGCTCAGCACTTTGTTTCTGCAGTCTAGACTTCCATTCATCATCAATCAACTAACAAATGACTGATACTATCATACCTCGAACACCTCAAAGCACGTTCTCTTTCTATCGTAGGATCATCTGGAGCAGTGGAATGTCGTCGCTTTTGAAGTGTTGGATAATTCAACCTTATCCTTTTGTGTGTAGAAGTACTATTCCTTCTGCCTGTTCGTCTGTCACAGCGGTACTTCGCTGCGAGGAAGGACTTCACACCTCGTTCCACAATGAGCGAATGCTATTCATTGTCGTTGTTATCCATTAAAGAAGGAAATCGTCGGCCGATAAACACGTCTCAAGAGAGCTTACCATAATAAGCAATATCGATCGGCTGGCTACTATTGATTAGTCTAATCGATTTTCGCCCGGAATTCTTCATTTGGTGTAGGAATCGCGCGATTAAGGCCTCCGCACACTTTTGCGGCGAGCGACGGACGGCGAAAACCATGAGCCATGTCGCTCGGCAGCGGCTGCGGTTCTCATTTTCTTACAATAAGTCCAAACTCTTGGATCACTACTTCCTTTAGCTTTTCCCATGTCCTAGCATTCCTATCGGCAAGTCTATCTAAATGCTTTGGAGGACCAGATTTATAAGAGATCTTGTTGAAAGGTGGGCGCGTGTAGCGCAGTCGGAGGAGGCGCGACTGTCGCGTGCACCCGATACCAGGTTCCTGGTTCGGATTTCCCGCCCAGGCCAACCAAGCCTTCCATCCCTCCGGGGTCGGTGAATTGGTACCAGACTTGTCTGGGAAGGATAGAGCGCTGACTTGTTCATCGGCTGGCCACCACAAGTCATTGTATGACCAAATACGCATTCATGTCGCCTCCGCGACATCTCGTAGAAGTAGAATGCGCTGGCGCATCCCAGAAGGGATTGAGTAATGCCGTCCTTTATGCTTTATCCTTGTTGAAAGGTACAAATAAACTCATGGTGTGCTCAAGAATAGCAAGTAGAATCTAATATCTTGCATCTACTGAGTCTACGCTATTGAGCGATACAAAAAAGTCAAAATCGCTTAGATAATTTGAAATTCCTCCAAAGTACGTGCCTAAAAAATTATAGGCAAGAGGGGGTCTGGAAATGCAGAAGAATGAAGGAAATATGGAAGGTCTTGCCGCATCGACATCAGCTGATATTTCGCAGGATGAATCAACTTTTCTCACTGCAGTGACTATTTCGATACGATAAACACTAAAGCACCTGACTTCACACATAAAAGCGTTTGACGTAGCATCTGTAAAACACTGCTAGTGGCCTGCTTCGAGTTCATGTGACCGCCAACAGTTCATCTTCGCGCTTCTTCTAGAGTTTGCGTTCATCTCGCTCGTTTGTGTCTGCCCACCACGGTAGCAGGTGGAGGTGGGTGTGGTTTCCAGTTTGTTCTGCATGTCCCAATTCCCTCTGATGAGGTCCACATTCCTGAGAGGGTGCAAGACCTGTGCAGCAGTGAAGCAAGCCATACGATCATATCTCGGAGTCTGAGTGCTTTAAAAGGCACTCTAAAGTACGCGATAAACATTATCCTGGACTGAATATAGGCGTGAACTCGATAGTAGACAAGTGCTGATGCTGTGGCAATCAAGAATCAAAGCGATGTATGTGCTATGTCTGCACTGCAGAATCGCGCCGCGGCCTTCTGAAAAATACCGGTACATCTGGTAAATAATCGATTCATATCAATCTACTGCAATCAACTATTACTTTCATCTGGGTCTATGTCTCATGTGGAAGAGAACACTTGCACTTGTTAGCTGTTTCTCTTGATCACAAACGCCGTCTGTGGAAAAATGTCCGCTCCATGAGACTTGCAGCTGCAAGCTTTTGGTTGAAAAGGGCCAACTAGTGCACTTCTAAACTCTCCAGGCTTTTAAGTATCATGCTCTGAAAGTCTACACACGTGTCTTCAGAACTCACGCACGACCTATATATCGTGGAGGCGGGGATACCAGTGTGTGGATAGGTATGGAAACACAGGTCGCTCGCAGTACAGTGAAGCCTGGGTCTCAAAACTCATCGATCTTGTCTAGAACTTTACCATAACTCTGTCTTCTTGCGTTTGAGAAGAATTTCTACCTCCGCTTACTCAACATGGCGACGGATCCTAATATTAATGGACCCTTAAACAGGGATTTTTTGTCTGCTCAGGAAAGCAGACAAAAAATACATATATAATATTAGGTTGTCGCATAAGTCTTCGTCGTTTTTTTCAACGATTCACTGCACATTTCGCCGGCGGTCTCTTGCATAGCGCTGCAGAGCTTTCGAAAGAAGATGATTTGCTCTATCGGAGCCTTTTCTTTCTTTTTTCATCATGAATTTTGTCAATTTTTAGGTCGTTAAAGTGAAAAGTGAAAAAGTGAAAAAGCGGCCATTTGCCCACTTGTTCTCTCCGCTTAGGTTTGTAATTTTTTGCGCAGTTTTTCGAGCATTTGGAAGACAATGTTCTGTGTTACAAGAATACGTGTTGGTTCTATTTGCTCACTTGCTCTTTATTGATTTTTAGGTCATCAAATTGGGACGTCCGAAGGAGGATGGTTATATTTGCCGACAGCTCCTGCTCTATAGTTGGACATTTTGAGTTGATATTACATGTCATTCGAAAGAGAATGTCTTGCTCTATAAGAATATGTGTTGTTTATTTATTTCTATTTAATATCAACAAAATGCCAAAAAGAGAAATATTGTCTTCACCATCAACTCCTTCTCCTTCTTCAGTTGTTGATATTCGACAGAAATCAGCGTGAGCCAATAAACGCGAGACAAATTCTTACTGAACAAGACATCCTCTTCCAAACGACATATGACACCAAGCAAAAAAGTCCAAGCACAGAACTTGGTAAAAATTCGGACGAAAAAGTCGGAATTCCCAATTTGATAGACTAAAAATCAATAAAGGACAGATGAGCAAATAGGACCAACACATTTTCTTGTAGTACAGAACATTGCCTCTCAAATGCTCGAAAAAACTGCGCAAAAAATTACAAACCTAAGCGGAGAGAACAAGTGCGCAAATGGCTACTTTTTCACTTTTCACTTTTCACTTTAACGACCTTAAGATTGACAAAATCCATGATGAAAAAAGAAATGCAATACATATTCTGATAGAGCAAAGCATTCTCTTTCGAAAGCTCTGCAGCGCTATGCAAGAGACCGCTGGCGAAATCTGCAATGAATCGTGAAAAAAAAACGGCGGGGACTTATGGGACAACCTAATACTATTATACAATATTCTCAGGGTTCTTAATGAGAACAAATAACACGAAGAAAAAAACAGAACTCGCGCCTACTTTACGCCATGGATAATATACTACGTATGTAGTACACGTTGGATTGTAGTGAACCATTTTCGAATATTCGATTCGGATATCCCGATCCGATTCATCCAAAAATCCGAGACCCACCGAATCGTCGTTATCCGGATCATTCAAAAATTCGGGATCCCCAAATCGCCGTTATCTGAATCATCCGTCTACTATACTGGAACGATTCTGCGTAATAGGAGCAGTTGCAGGATTGCCTATACGAACAACAGCAATACCTGCACTATATGACAGCCGTAAGCAAAAATTTATTTTATCGATTGATATCGATTCATCCTTTTTGGGTACCATAACCATAGAGTTCCTTTAGCAACTGCTATTAAATGGCTGGTTTTTTAGCTCCGGGAGTCAATAGTCTCGACTGATATTGGATGCTGAACGATTTTTATTTCTCCTGAAGCAGTCTAAGTTGTCTTCGCATTGGTGTTCTCCATCTTATGTCGGCAGGTCAAATGCTCACACCAATCGATAGTATGAAGCAGTATGGACATGGGGAGTATACACTGATGTTACGTTAGATATCGATTGATATAGGGTAAAGGATAAAAGAAGGCGTTAATCAATCCTCTTGGGATGCGCCACGCATTCTGCCTTTACGGGATGTCGTGGAGGCAATTTGAACGCGTAACTGGCCATACAATGTCGTGCGGTGGCCAGTCGATGAGCAAGTTGGGCTCTGTCGTGTGCTTTCCAGACAAGTTGAACACCAACTCTACTACTTATTTGCTTTTTCGTGTGAGCACGTCCTCATGACGTAACAATGAATAAATAAATAAACTCGCTGACCACGGAGGGATGGAAGGCTTGGTAGACCTGGACGGGAAATCTGAACCAGGAACCTGGAATCGGTGCACGCGACAGCCTGAGCCCCATTGGACTGCCCACTATTGGATCCGAATGAATCATTTTCGGATATGTGATTGGATACATCCCTTCTGAATCGTAGAAAAATTCGGGGTTCGCAATATGCGCACTTATCCTGCTTACCCCAATCATCAAGGGCACGTGTAGCGCAGTCGGAGGAGGCGCCGACTGTCGCCTGCACCCGATACCAGGTTCCTGGTTCGGATTTCCCGCCCGGGTCAACCAAGCTTTCCATCCCTCCGGGGTCGGTGAATTGGTACCAGATTTGTCTGGGAAGGATAAAGTACTGACTTGTTCATCGGCTGGCCACCCCAAGTCATTATATGACCAAATACGCATTCAAATCGCCTCCACAACATTCCGTAGAAGTAGAATGCGTGGAGCATCCCAAAAGGGATTGAATAACGCCGTCCTTTATCCTTTATCCTTATCCGAATAATCCAAAATTTTGGGTGAGGTCTGTGAATTTGGATTTGCATGTACCATTCAAAAATATGGAATCTGTGAAATTATCGTTATCCGAGTCCATCCAATTATCTGAAGATTTCCGATTGGGTCTAACTTCTAAACCAGCTTGAGCATCTACCACTGAATGTTTCTAGAACAACGGTAGAGCGCCTCGTATAGTTTAGGACGCTGCCGTCAAGTCACATTCTAATTTCACCTCTTCAGTAAAAATACAGAGTGTCTCAAAAAATGTACACACTGTTTGAAAGCTGATACACTGTTTGAAAGTAGTAACAAGGCTGTAACAAGCATTCAGCCCATGCACAATCAATCGAATCTGAAGTGTAAGGTTTCAGGGGGAGGATGGCGCAATCTTGACTGTTTACATGCCACAGAAATCTCGTTACACTGCGCTTCCATACTAGTCCCAAACATCTTCAAACGATTCACTAGCAGCAATCTTAGAATCTTTCGAGCAGTACCTGCAGATGCTAGGAGACCTTGCATTTTTCGCAGCCATAGTGTGTTTTCATTTTTTAGAAATCACAAGAAGCCCAAATCACTCGATACGGTCACTTGTGAAGAAATTACAACAAGTGTTCCAGCGAAACGCAATCAATAAAATGTAAAATGCAAAATTTCAGACGAGTGCATGGCGCATTCCATGCCGCTCATATGCCAGAAAGTTTCAATTTTTTAAAGCTTTCATGTAACCCCTTAACTTCTTCAGTACTTTTACTGTGAGCAAAGTTATCAGCTTTCAAACAGTGTGTACATTTTTTGAGACACCCTATATTTGTAAACGCACAAAATAAATCAACTAGGTGTTGGAGAGCATTGTCCGACAATGTCGCGAAGGGGTCAGGTTCCAGCTGCATGCAGTGTTCCGAGGATCGGTAACCTATCCAGCTGGCATAAAGGGAGTTCCCGAGCGGGAGCTCCCGGTGAAGGGCATCCGATGAAACTCGCGCTCCTCACTCCGTCGCCTGACGCCGTCCTTTGCAGTGACGGCGCGTTTTTGCAGCGGCGACGGATGATGACGTGCGGAAACAACGATGTCAAAGAGTGCAAGCGAATCGCAAGAGCAGTGGTGACCCCGCCACAGCAGCAGCAGCCAGTTGTTGCTGCTCGACTTCATCCGGCCATCTCAGCCCTTGGCCAAGCGGCTTACACCTCCTCATGCCGTCTGATTCATTTGCTTGACTACAGTCTCAGTTGGCTAACGTCATTTGTACTTCTCCCCGCTGACTCGTCCCCCTCTGGCCCGCAACTAGCAACCTTTCGATCCCACTTGGCACACGGGGTTCAATTTCTTTTCACCTTACGACACTCTTGTCATTAATTGCATGCGAATAGGTGATACGCTATAAAGAATCTCTGGGCAGATATATCATTTCCTCCTTGAACTGGACACTTTTCGTTTTTAATCGAATACTTTCCAACAAAATCGAAACATAACTAAAGTCAAAATAGACACCTTATAGCAAAGGCAAAATGAGCATTTGCTTTGAGAAAAATTATGTGAAAAACTCTTGTACAGCTCGCCTTTAATAATTTGTGCAGATCCAAAAAGGCTGCCTTTATTATACGTTTTACTTTCCTGCTGTTTCTTTGAAACGAGACGCGAGTTTGTTCGCGTCCCAAAATCTATCTACCACTATATAATTGAGTTAGTTGCCCGCGCTGTAGATGACGAGGTGTAGATGAGGTAAGAAACCTGCGTGAGATACGCCTCATTGAACTCCGCGCGGACAAATATGCCGTTCAATATGGTATGCTGCTGCAGCCAAGGAAGCGCAGCCTCCTCCTGATGTCACAGCGGCATCTGCGCGCGTTTCTGAGTGCGCCCGGTTCAAGAAGACGGGTCCCCTACGTCGCGCAATAGGGGTCTGGAGTCAGAAGAGGTTACACCGTCGTCGTACGACGAGCGGCAGCATTCAGAATTCAGCATGAGATGTTGCTGCAGCAGAGGAAGCCCAGCCTTCCCTGCTTGACACAGCGGCAATTGCGTGCTTTTCTGAGCGTCCTGATTTCGAATTCGTGTCACTGAGGGATGTGCGGAATTTCCGTTTCCGTGTTCCGAATTCCGGTTCCGGCCAATATGAGCTCTTCCGATCCGTTTCGTGTTCCGCCTCTTTTTGGACCGGAAGGCGGAAACGGAAATAGGCACTGTTCAACACTAGTTTCCTATTGAACACAATCAGCTTATCAAGAAAAAAGTTCTCCTTCATATAATTGTGAGAAAAATACTGTTTGACAGCTATAGTATTAATATTCTTGAAACTGGTTAGAATACCAGAAAAAGTACTCAAAAATGCAACGTCTCAGTGCGGGGCAAAACTAGTTTGCCAGCAAAGGCTATGTACAATACCGCTCCTAATTCGTGAACAATCGACGCTTTGCGACAGATTTTTCCGTCGCAAATTGTCGCAGGGCCACAAGTTCGTTCAAATTTAATTATAAATAAGGATAAAGGACGGCGTTATTCAATCCCTTTGGTATGCGCCACGCATTTTACTTCTACGGGATGTAGTAGAGGCGAGTTGAATGCGTATTTGGCCATACAATGACTTGCGGTGGCCAGCCGATGAACAAGTCAGCGCTTCATGCCTCCCACACACGTCTGATACCAATTCACAGACCCCGGAGATATGGAAGGCTTGGTTGGCCTGGGCGGGAAATCCGTACCAGGATCCTGGTATCGGGTGCAGGCGACAGCCGGCGCCTCCTCCGACTGCGCTCCACGCGCTCCAAATTCAATTATATGAAAATTAATTTGGACCATTAGATTCACCTCCCTCCTACCAATCCCACTACCTGCATGAACTGTCAAATTGGATATTCTTGATCTAGTTACGGAGCTCGTCCTCTCAAACGTCCGCTAATTGATTTACGACCCCTCCGCGAGCGTCACTGGTCCATCTTTATAGAGCTAAAGAGTTTAGAAATGTATCCAATCGCAAACTTTCTTTATCAGATCTGTGTTTTGTAGAGCGTGGCCATCATTTTGATAGTAGACACTGCGAAATTTACGAGTTTGAAGTGTCGGCCTGTTCTATGATATGGATTCTTCGAGGTTCAGCCTTCAATTCCTAGTCAGCAGCGAAAGAACTAGATCATTTATCATGAGAAGTTAAATGCCTTTCTTTCATACGTTTCTGCAGGTCCAGCAGTTGCTAGTTCAAGTTCTCAAGCCCCCCCCCCCTCAAAGCCTCAAAAAAAATCTTCGCCCGTTGCTCGCCCACGTTTGAGTATTCGACATTTCCAACAATACCATTCTGTTCACCAGCTTATTTAATAAATTCAATATATATAAATATAAATATATAAATAAATAAATATATATCTCGACCCCAATACAACTCTGCACAGAGTTGAGGACAACAGAAGTTGAGCAGTTGGCGGCGTTAACCATATGCCTGCACGCGGACGGCGAGCTCAAATTGGCTGGAAACAGCGATCATGGGAATTACGCCGCACCTCTACCCACTGCGCCACCATCGCTCGCTCATCATCGTTGTTTCCAGCCAACTTGAGCACACCCTCCGCCTGCAGGCAGAGGGCTAACGCCGCCAACCGCCCAATTTCCGTCGTCCCTAATTCTGTGCAGAGTTGTATTGGGGTCGAGATATTTGTGTTTTGTTGTTTCTCAGAGAGAGGCGATTCTACCCATATACAACATTTGGGCCATTCAGACCTACCGTTGAGATAGTTTCCTGGTTAGACTTAACCCGAATGAGTTTTTAAATGCTGATCTGTAAGTAAGCTAAAGTGGTTAAGTTGGTTAAGTCTATTGTTCAAAAAAAAAGCAACAAAAAGTCATCGAAAACCAGTCGCAGGAACTAGATATGGAAACAGCGGAGAGACTGCATGCTGAAATAGTGAATAATACTGGGACTTGACCCTGAATTTGTTTCGTTCATTGCTCTAGCCATAGCTAAAACGTTATCATAACATTATTATGAATTCATGCTTTTTTATGTTACGTTAGATGACGATAAGCATTATCTGTGGAGGATTCTGCTGCTCGCAAAGTTCTGGGCAAGAAAAGGTGCAATAGAAGCCAAGCCGCCTCTGATACAGACTAAGATGCTCTTTTGAAAAAATACCGAATATGTGTCATTCCCGTTTCCGCGTTTCGTATTCCGATTTCCGGCCATTTTTGAGCGTTTCCGTTCCAAAATCTGCTACTTTATTGGCATCACCGAATATCGTTGATACGTCATCCGTCTTCCGCTTTTTCCAACAAAAAAAATTCCGCACATCCCTGATGTCACCGACCGTCGGCCGTGAAAAGACCAGGAAGGAAAGCAATAACCTGGAGGAGGGACCAGGACGGGGAAACCAGCAAGAAGAGGCCAGTAAGGGTGTGAATAGTGGAGACAAGGAAGTGGGCCAGGAGTTGGAAATAGGAAGATGGAGGTAGGGAAGGTGGGGGGGGGTGACTAGTAAAAGTGGACCAGCAATTAGATCCAGTAAGAAGAAACGAGTGAGGGGAGGCTGGCATCCGGATTCGGAAGACGTGTCAATGATATCCGGGGTGATGCCAATAAAGTACGCAGCAGATCCTAGATGTTGGCGAATTTCAAGTTTTACAAAGACTGCTTTCCGTAGATCAGTGACGTTGCAAAGTCGAGCGAAGCGCGCAAGTGCGAGTGGTAGCAGTTCAACGACCCCGGAGCGATGGAAGGCTTGGTTTGCCTAGGCGGAAGTCCTAACCAGGAACCGAACCAAAAAAGTATCGGCCCGGCACCTCCTCCAACTGCACTACTCGCGCCTAAGGTTAAATATCTATGTATATAAAAATGTTTGGAAAAACACTTTTTTGATTCTTCAAGTGTTAGTATTGTGCCAAAACGAGGTTATTATGGTGAATCTTCTTTATTTATGCGTGGCCCAACGTTTCGACGAGATCGTCGTCTTCAGAGGCCTGAACGTAGTGCAAGATTGAAGTTGCACTCTACCCCGTAGCCCTCCAGCATTTCCGAGAGTAAAGAGGGCCCCACCAAAGTACTTCGAAGAGAAGGATGCACTCACGATTCGATCCACCAAGAGTGCCGATGCCACTCTGCGTTAGTAAGGTTAGCGAGGACGAATGAGACTTACTGCAGCGGTCGTATACCACTATGAAATGATAACGACCCTGCAGGTCGTCCTCTATTCTACAGCTCACATCTAGGCACAAACGGCAGAAAGTCATGTGTGATTGACGGACGTTCATGGCGGTCGTTTATACTAGGATTCCTTGCGAAGATCCAGAACGCCTCCAACGCTTTGCGTGCCGAAATTTCTGTCTCTACGGCCAGAATCGTGCATCTGATGCCAAAATCATTACCGTCGTGGTCAACCGCCGTATGCCTTCCTAGAGGTGTTCTTAAACTAATACGATCTTTGCCAGCCAGATGCTCTTTAACTCGAACAGCTAGCCTTCTTCCGGTTTCCCCAATGTATGTGGCGTTACAGGCCTGACATTCGGTTTGATAGATTGCCCCCATATGAGAACAATCACCTAGTTTACCGTAAGGACATGTAACGCAGTTCTCTGACAAGCACTGCTTATCGTAGAGCCTGTTTCTAACTAGCTGCCGCTTGATGTTATCGTTTGGGATGTCAACTAAAACAACATCGTTTTGCAGCTGAGCTCGCACAATGCTCCTTTGAATTGCAGCGCTTACCTTATCAGAGATAAAAGGCATGCAAAGGGGTACCCTGCTTTCGTGCGGTCGTTCTGATTGGCGGTTAGCTTGGACTCTGTGCCGACGATGAGAAACGGCATAGCCGTTTTCTTTGGCTAAATTTGAAGCCAATCTCAATGATTCCAGCCGCTCCTGATCACCTGTGCCCACTTGTGAGGCCGTTCGAAACATGTTTCTTACGACACTACGCTTTATGGCTACAGGATGAGCAGAGGTCGCGTGAATGAGGATATTCTTTGAGCTTTGTTTCCGGTACCATTTAACACTAACGCCATTGGAAACTTTGACCTGGGTGTTGAGGTATGGAAGCCAACCGTCCTTTGGAGTTTCCCGTGTAAGCTTAATGTAGGTAGACTGTTCATTGAGTAGTCGGAAACACTCATCCATTTCGGATTGTGTTGACGTAACAATACAACAGTCATCTATATACCTACAATACATTAATGGTGAGCGCACAAGTACCGGTTCTTCTATCCTGCTCATAAAGCTTTTTTTGATATTTTGTTTTAAAACCCTTATTAACACATGATAGCATTAAAAATAGGTTCATGTCGCGAAGATGAGCAGCATGGGGGGATGGTGGCGCGCTGGCCAGCAATAACCAAGCTGAACAGACGCTAGCCAATCAGGATACCGACCGTACAGGCCCTCTATGGATAACACGCCAATTTGATGCGATCTAATTCGATGGCGCGCTCCCACATTCGAATGCTGCCCATCTTTGCGACATGTCCCAAAAATAAGCAGTGTTAAAATTATAGCATCTCCTTTCTTCACCAATGGCCGACCATGGAGATATTTCAGAGAACAAGTTCAGTCTGAAGGATGGTGGCGAAATGAACCATAAAATTTTAATTTTAATTCTTCATTGTATTTAAGTGTTTTTTGTAGAAAGCAAGGCGCCTATACGTGGAGGCCGTCTCGTATGTCTTAATGACGGCCGTAAAAATATGAGGAGGCGAAACGGGGTTACCATTGAAAAGGCGTTGCCTGCGCTGGATGAACGACCAGCCGTTTCCTCCTGAAACCGCCACGAAGCTTGCTGGCGGTGTTGCAAATTGGAGGGGGCTATAGTCAGAATGCGCAGCTGTCGCACTCCTCGTCGATGACGATTAGTTAGCGGTGAGCACTGGCTGTTTGCTTGAGGCTCATTGCTGTTCTTCACGCGCTAAGGACACGCGCTCCTGGTGCCAACCGCTGACGAGATAAATGATGCACAGCATATGCGTCCGGGGCCCTCATAATTCTTCTTAGTTTATCGGCCTCTAGATTACCACGTTCCATGCTACGGTTTAGAAGAGACGCCAGAAGGAAAAAATGAAGCAGAGCCTGGGCGCCCCGGAAATTTGTTATCTGCTGGTTAGCTCGCCCCACAGCTTGCAGGTAAAGTGCACACAGTTGCACAAGCTATTAAGGTGCCCTAAGGTTATGGGGCGAGTGACAGCGCAGTCGGAGAAGGCACCGGTTCTTTGGTTGTCTTATGCACTCCGATTCATGGTTCTTGGTTCGGATTTTCCGCCCAAGTCAACAAAACCTTCCGTCCCTTCGGGTATGTGAACTGGCACCGGAGTTGTCTGGGCATGAAAAAACAATGATTTGTTCATCGGCTTAGGTTGGCCACCGAACTGTATACGCCAAATACGCATTCAAATTACCTATACGATATCACATAGATGTATAATGCGTGACAGGTTGCAATAACACAGGCCAAGCGAAAATGCTCCATAGGAGGAGTGACAAACCATCCAGAGTAAATTCTGATGAAGTAGATTATTTTCAGAATACGCTACTTTGAAAGGAGAGTTATTGAAAAGAGGCGAAAGCGGCGACTGTTTGCGTCTAATTCGCTCAATAATCAATAGAAGGGAACGGTACTGTACTTGTCAAGCTATTTGAGACTTCTACATAAATAACTGTGTTCTCCTCTCAATTTAGAAAACAAAGGTAACGCAATCCCTTTTCGAGGAGCGTGTAGAAAGTCGGAGGAGGTGCCGGCTGTCCCGTGCACCCGATACCAGGTTCTTGGTTCGGATTTCCCGCCCAGGCCAACCAAGCCTTTCATCCCTCCGGGGTCGGTGAATTGGTACTAGACGTGTCTGGGAAGGATAAAGCGCTGAGTTGTTCATCGGCTGGCCACTGCAAGTCATTGTTTGACCAACTACGTATTCAGTCGCTTCCACGATATCCTGTAGAAGTAGAATGCGTGGCGCAATTGGAAAAAGACTTTATTATATTTATTTAGATTTCTGCCAACAGATTTAGAGTCAGCGCTTTATCCTTCCCAGACAAGTCTGGTACCAATTCACCGACCCCGGAGGGATGGAAGGCTTGGTTGGCCTGGGCGGGAAATCCGAACCAGGAACCTGGTATCGGGTGCACGCGACAGTCGCGCCTCCTCCGACTGCGCTACACGCGCAAGTCATTGTATGGCCAAATACGCATTCATGTCGCCTCCACGACATCCCGTAGAAGTAGAATGCGCTGGCGCATCCCAGAAGGGATTGAGTAACGCCGTCCTTTATCCTTATCCTTTATATTTATTTATTCATTTGCTCAATATTTATTTATTTACTTATTTACCGTTGCAGAAAGCAAACATTTAAAAGAGTTTAAAACATAAGCCGCAATTCTACAATCAACGTGCAGTCCTTCAAGACAAGTGTAACTATAGAACTTGTAATTGGTCACTTGTTGACTTGTCCCAAGAAGGATTATATCTGAGCTTATAGGATTTCATCTATTGATTTATAAGTTGCTTTTTTGGCTAAAAACCGTATAAACTGGATTGTTGATAATACTCTTGACAGGATTTTCCTAAGCTTTAAGGGTACATGTCGCGAAAATGAGCAGTATTGGGAGGTGGAGACGCGTCAGCCAGTCAATTCGTATGGAATGGCTGTCACTCAGAGATAGTATATAGGTCGATACCCCAGGTAGTTGGTATTCTGCTCGGTTATGATTGGCTGGCGCGATCCCATCGCCCAATGCTGTCCTTCTTCGCGACATGGACCCGGTTTAGGTATTTACTACGTGCTCCATATAAGAAAGAGTGGACAAATAAACTTGTTTTTGGGTTGGTTGACGTGCTTTTAGTAGGTCACCTCTAGTGTGGTAATTCAACGGACTAAATTACTGCTTCATAATAACTTTACTCTCCTATTTTGAAAGCAGTCATTTAAAAGCGGCGAAAGAGGGCGTTTTTGTGTCCACTCCGCCCAAAAACCAACGGACAAGAGCTGTATCGTACTTAAGAAGCTGCATTTTTAGTGTTTTTTTCTCTGGATTGGGTAAAATGTTGTTGTATGTACGTTACTCAAATACTGACGCAACCTACGCTTATAAGCTTTGACGAAGCTGGGGAGATACTTGATGAGAGACACTTTGAATCTATCCTACTCGGAGCAAGCATGTAGTGATTTACTTTTCGAATAACTTTCTTGGGATTCTACGAGACCTTAAGCTGATCTAGCGTTATTTTAAGGTTTTTATTGCAATTCTGGGAATATGGTTGTGCCATAAGATGACGTAGGCAATTGACACTATACGGCTGCCCCCTACCGATTAGGATAGATCTGATACTTTTTAGCAGAATGATTTCGACAGACTTAATTGCTGTTTAATAACAACTTTTCTATACTCTGCTACTTTGAAAGGGACCATAGAAAAACGACGGAAACGTGTTGGTTTTTTGCGTCTAATCGGCTCAAAAAACAACAACAAGAGTGGTGCCGTATGTACTTGTGAAGTTTTTGTTGTGTTTTCTCCTTAATTGGGTAAAATATTGCTTTTCTCCACTCAAAAAAATCGATGAAACACGTAGTGTTATAAGCTTTGACGAAGTTAGGGAAGAAACTAGAGAAGAGACATATTGGATCTATCCTATTCGGGGGGGGGGGGCTTTTCGTGATTTGCATTTCCAATTACTTGCTCGGGTTTCTACGAGACCTTTAGCTGATCTCCCGTTATTTGAGGGTTTTTACTTAAACTCAGAGAATATGCTTGTGTGCTGAAGGCTGCCCCCTCCCGACTAGGATAGATTGAGCACCTTTTAGAGGAATGAATTCTGAAGAGATTGCTGTGTGCACAGCCATCGCTTCATTTGCAGATTGTTGGTAATGTGCATCGAAAGTCAAACCAGCATCGGCTTCGGCGGAGCCCAGCTTTGCAAAAAGTCAGTTTTCAACCTCGCCTCAAGCATTCTTCAGTCCGGACGAGAAGCCTCGCGAGCGGCTTGTACGTGACCTTCTGTAGCAATTAATCTTCGGCCATTCGTTCGCTGAGCAGGCACATTCTAACACGCTCTCCGACCACCGCACACGCGTTTTGCGGAATGAAATATTGGCGAAATTCTCAGCCGATAACACATCGTGAAGAAGAATGCGAGTCGTTGTGCTCGGCGGGCGGGTCTCCACGGCAGTCGTGCCGGCCTATTCCAGTCCGGACTGTTAATAATAGTCATTTCGAGTTTTTCCGAGTAAGCTGCCAGTGTGCCACAAGGCGTAGTGAGGCCGTCAGGCGGTGTTCTTTCGTTCATCAACCGCTTTGGCCAGGAACTGGAGTGGATCTATAGCCGGAGTCGCTGATCGTTCTTAGGAAGAGCTTCGAAGAGATGTCAGGATGCCTGTCGACAGCTTGTTGCATGCTGTCCGCCCAGAGGAGGCAGTTTCTTTTGGTGTTCGCCGGCGTAGGACACGTCACGCACCTGAATAACAATATCCAGCGAGTCACGTCTCCCTCTGATCAACATGCCAGGCACAGACGCCTTCTTGCGGCCCTTATCGTGCATCGAAGGATTCCTTCCCAGTATCTCTTATCCACTAAGTGCATGATGTCAGAAAGCTCGGCTTTTGCTAATCCCTCCAGCGTATCTATGGCTAGTATTTAATTAGGAAGCGAATAGAATTTCTTTAAGAATTTCCGGTGCTATCCTAGTTGGAGGGGAAGGCACGCGGTGTGTTGTCTCTCATCCCTTCTCCTGAATTTGTCCCGGCTCTTAAGCAACTACTACCAAGCGACTTGTCGTAGAGTTCTGGGCGAAACTTTCACTACAGCGCTGCTCCCCCACTGCTAAGATAAAGGGTAAAAAGGATAAAGGACGGCGTTATTTAATCCCTCTTGGGATGCGCCACGCATTCTATTTCTACGGGATGTCGTGGAGGCGATTTGAATGCGTAGTTGGCCATACAATGACCTGTGGTTGCCAGCCGATGAACAAATCAGCGCTTTATCCTTCCCATACACTTCTGTTACCAATTCACCGACCCCGGAGGGATGGAAGGCATGGTTGGCCTGGGCGGAAAATCCGAACCAGGAACCTGGTATCGGGTGCAGGCGACAGCCGGCGCCTCCTCCGACTGCGCTCCAGGCGCCCCATCTACTAAGATAGATCCGAATTTCCTTGAAAAATAAAAAGGAAAAAGGGGGAAGAATTTTCTGTTCACCGTTGTATACGCTGTGTGTAGACCTAACTTAATAGGTTCACAACTTTATGTTCCACTACCTATATTACTGAAGAATATACCACTTTCACGCCGAATTGGACACTCTTCTAAACCAGTTTTAAGACTTTGACATCAAGGCGAACTGTTCCAAATCGCAATGTCCTTCAGGCAGGTAAACTACAGACCCAAC
This sequence comes from Heligmosomoides polygyrus polygyrus, assembly GCA_947396885.1. NCBI lineage: Eukaryota > Metazoa > Nematoda > Chromadorea > Rhabditida > Heligmosomidae > Heligmosomoides > Heligmosomoides polygyrus. Next base: position 84,914,639 of record OX377205.1, read on the forward strand.
AAGATGGTGAGAATATTTTCTTGTTCGAGGAAAATTTGGTATAACTTTCTTTGAAATGTTTTGGTTCAACTACTTCAATTTATTTTATTTTATCTTATTTTTTATTGCACAAACTGTGCGCCATAAATAGCAGACGAAACAATTACTGTAGATTAAACCAGAATACATGGCTCGGGCTCAGTTTGAGTATTTTTCAGTTCTTTCGGGAACAATGTAGAAATTTCAGTTTGAAATTTGAGAAATTGATATGTGTAATATTTGTACATGGGCGCGTGTAGGGCAGTCGGAGTAGGCGCCGACTGTCGCGTGCACCCGAGACCAGGTTCCTGGTTCGGATTTCCCGTCCAGACCAACCAAGATTTCCATCCTTCCCGCGTGGGTGAATTAGTACCAGACTTGTCTGGGAAGGATAAAGCGCTGAATTGCTCATCGGCTGGCCACCGCATGTCATTGTATGGCCAAATACGCATTCAAATTGCCTCCACGATATCCCGTAGAGGTAGAATGTGTGGCGCATCCCAAAAGGAATTGAATAACGTCCTCCTTTATCCTTATCCTTTAATATTTGTACAAAAATTTTTATTTTTAGAGACAGAATAATAAATTAAAATTTGTCCTAAAACACGAAAAAGAAGCAAGCATATATGCAGCACACAATTTTTGTTTGATTGATAGTGTAAACGCCACTTACGTGAGTGAACAATCAAAGGGAGGATGTGCGTGTTATTTTCGACTGTTTCTGTTGTATTGTTCACAGATGTGAGACTTCATGCAAACAGAAACTTTGCTATCAATCGAATAAAAATCGGGAAATCTGAATAAAAATCGGATCGGGCCTTGAATGAGGGCATTGCGCAATTTTTTGGCACTAAAAATGGTGGCCTTTCTGCTCTTTAAAATAGGCCTTATTGCATTGCTTTTCTTTAAAAAATGGAAGTTTTAGAAAATTTTGAAGAATGTGCTCACTTATTGGTTAAAACAGCAGAGAAGGATAAAGGATAAAGGACGGCGTTGCTCAATCCCTTTTTGGGATGCGCCAGCGCATTCTACTTCTACGGGATGTTGTGGAGGCGATTTGAATGCGTATTTGGTCATATAATGACTTGGGGTGGCCAGCCGATGAAGAAGTCAGCGCTCTATCCCTTCCGGACACGTCTGGTACCAATTCACCGACCCCGGAGGGATGGAAGGCTTGGTTGGCCTGGGCGGAAAATCCAAACCAGGAACCTGGTATCGGGTGCAGGCGACAGTCGGTGCCTCCTCCGTCTGCGCTACACGCGCCCTCAAAACAGAAAAGAAAGTTATACTAAAATATTCTCAAAGCAAAAACATATTCTAACCTTTTTGGAGAGTCTCCAGTTTAATTTATAAAAAGCTCGTTCCAAATTGGAAGAGTTCACTTTGATTTCAAAGGTCTTAGGCTAGCTTAAAATAGTGTCGGATTTGATTTAAAAAGTGTCCAATTCGATGTGAAAATGGTGTATATGCCGTTACACATTTTGAACTTATTTGGGCTTTTTCTGAACATCTTTGACATTTTTAAGATCAAACTGAACGTCTTCCAAATTAAAACGAGTGTTACGAGAAAGGTAGAATAGTTCATTGTTCAAGGGATATTTAGTGTGATTTTCTTTAAAATTTTTATATTCGCCCGGTCCAATAAACAACCGTTCAAAATTTTATAATTTTCAAGGAAACTAATAGTTTCTATGGAACGCAACATCCACACCTCGTGGGACAGCACTCATCCGTATATCGGGATGTCGCATATTGGGCGTAGAGCATTCAGAGGTCAGCAGGAGGTGCGGGTTCGAGTCCCGCCTGGCGCTAGAGTTTTGACCGCAACAAAACATCGTTGGAACAGCTTACATCCTTGCTACCAGCCAATTGAGGCTTGACGGAAATGAACTGAATAGTTTATTGATTACACTGAAGTGCAGAGAGGCGACATTTTTAATTCAAAAATATGATTGAGCCATGCACCCGTCCAGAACGTCGCGATTTTGCAATGGTTTGATTGAAATTGTAAATGCTGCTTCCATACAACTTCAAAATAAAGATAGATTTCATGTTTACAGTTGAATTGTTATACCGTTTTCAATTGTGTTACTCCAAAAGGCAGCATTTTTGTTATCAATCAAACGAAAATTGTGACATTCTATTGCCGGCGTAATCTATTTTTCTAACACTGAAAAATTTAGCGAAAAATTCGTGCAATTTCAGACAAACTTTAGGTCATTACTTTTCCTTGAAAAGCCAAAGTTATTTGTTATTACACGAGGTTTTGTTACGATCAAAACTCTTGTAACTGTAACAGACTTCGAGGACGTTACGTGCGGCCGGTGGTGTAAGGCGTCGTCGCTGCCCGGAAAGCAGAAGATGCGGATTCGAATCCCGCCTGGCGCAAGAGTTTTGATCGCAACAAAACATCCTGTAACAACATATAGACTCTCTACCAGCTGCTCCAGGCTTAAGCAAATGTGTTAGAGCAAAAGTTATTCGGACAGATAGCTCTATTTTAAAAATTTCAAAGAAGGTCATACTAAATTTTTCTTGGGCAAAACTCTAGTCCCGTGTGGCGCTGGAGATTTGTCGCGTGGAGCGTAGTCGGATGAAGCTCCAGCTGCATGCGCCCTGATTCGAAAGCGTCTGGTTTGAGTCCCACCTAGGCCATCCAAGCCTTCCATTCCTACCGGGTCGGTGAATTGGTACCAGACTTGTCCATCGAATGGCCACCACAAGTTATTGTTTAGAGCAGCTAGCACTCGCAAGCGCATTTATTACTCGGTAACCGATCACTAGTGCTGAGGAAAGGCGAAAGAGTAGCGGAAAAGCAAATTTCGCTCATGGAAGCTATTGATGACCTCAGGTTCTAGTCCTGGCAGTCCTTGAAACCTAGCGCCATCATTACATCTGCTGGTGGCTGGCGATGAGTAACTCCGGTGCTGACGGAATGTATCCTCATCGTGTGGATGTCTCGGAACAAAACAGTGATCGATGGAGAAAGTTACAGAGAAAAGGGGAAAAACGAGTGAGAGTAACAGATGACGACAAGTTTTACAGCATGATGAAGGGGCTCATGGCTCGTGACTGGCATGAAATTTGCAGATTTAGAAACGCCTTTGCTCGCCGTTGTGCTGCTGTAGTTTCCTGTCGTTGTTTCGAGTCTATAGATCTTTAAAACGTGTGCTTATAACCATATAACCATGTGTCCTGCTATGTAAACGGGCTTTTGTGAAGATTAGTTTATTTATTTATTTATCTATTTATTTGTTTATTACTAAAGCATCATAAAGCAAATGTGAATGTTGTGTTACCGCCAAAAGAAACCTGAACAGATTTATAAAGTTAAAACCAAAGTTCTGATGAAGAAGGATAGAGCCCGCCGAAATTTAGTGTTAAGCAGTGAAAACAGTCCCAAGGAAGGCCACTCTTCCTGAAAGTTACTCTTGCTTGTGCATGAGGTAAGAAGTCATTTTTTGGTCTTTTAGCTGTTAGGACGTCCTGTATAGTCTCTGCGCCGTTATACCACAACTCAATTATTTTCTTGAATTATGGTTATATCTATGTTTGTTCTCTTTGTTTTTATATATGCGCTTGATTTGATTGGTTTCTAGTAAACAAATAAACGCCCGAGCACCGTCGCCGTCCTTCCCGTTGCAGATGCCTCTTTGACCCAGTACCCCTTTTGTTACTAGTCCACTCCTGCTAGCCTTTTCTTATCTTTTCACTCGTGATCAGAAGAGGAACCCTGGCCTTTTCAGCACTTTGAGTTCCGTCCCTTTCCGGACAACCTAATACAAGGAGCCATTGGTTTAGGCTCCTTGTATTAGGTTGTCCGGAAAAGAAATCATCCCAAACAGATCGCCGGATCGCTGAAGAGCTAGATGTCTGTAGAACTGCTGTTGCGGATGCCCTGAAAGGCCTTGGGAAGGTGAAAAGGCTCGAAAAGTGGGTGCCCCACGAGTTGGGCGAGCGGCAAAATTGGCACGTTTCGAGATCTGTTCTTCTCCACTTTTACGCAACAAAATTGACCCGATTTTGGATCGAATCATCACTTGTGATGAAAAGTGGATTCTGTATAATAACAGGAAGCGTCCCGGACAGTGGTTGGACGTTGAGGAACCCTCTAGGCATTTTCCAAAGGCGAACCCCCACCAAAAAAGGTAATGGTCATCGTGTGGTGATCACCGAAGATTGCGTCAACTTCAACCAGCATTGGTCAACAGAAGAGGCCCGATTCTTCTGCACGATAATGCCCGCCCACACGTTTCACAAATCGCAATTCGAAAATTGAATGAATTAAGGGCTGAAGTTCTACCTTTTCTAACACTTTCAGAACTTTCTCGCTGGTAAAACCCTCATCAATCAGGACCAAACCAAAACAGCTTTCGTGGATTTTGTCGCATTTCGACCACCTATTTTTTTCGCTGATCAAATAATTCGACAGCTTGCCGGTTGGCGAAAGCGTGCTGATTCGAACAGTGCTTATTTCGACTAAACCCGACAAGATTTGGGAATGTTATGGTAGTTCATAATGAAGCTCTCAAAACGCTTAGAACGTTCCTAACAATCAGCATGGGATTCTCCCTAACAGCAAAACACTGGAAAGATTTTAAAAAACGAAGTTTCAGTGCATAATGATATCGTGCTTTAATTTTTTGAGTTTTGTGGGTTAACTGAAACTGTTCACGATTTTTTTGTTTGCTTATTAACCTGTTTTATGAACGCTCTTAAGGTGCTGTTATGATTAAATAAATAGTGAATGAAGAACTATTTGGACGTGTAGTTTGTCAGGTGTTACTTTAACATTTCCAAGCTCTGGACAAGTCTGGTATGTAACAGAAACAAAAGCAGCAATCTAGGGCAAACTTTAAGGAGCACTTTAATCAAGTTGTCTGAACAAAAATCGCATCACGTCAAATGTCTCACGCTCTGCTTTGTGTAGTTCGTCATGCTGATTGCAGTAAATGCTGACTGGCTGACTTATTCCCTAACCGTAGGTCACGTATGTCGCTCTCCTTGAAGCGTGCTCAGGAGGCGAAGGGCGGATTCTATACTTGGTTTTGAGAAACACCAGGCATACTGCTTCTACGATATGTTGTTGATGTATGTTTAACTCACATTTGACCTGTTGAATAAATAGCGACGGCGAGCCAATATGATAAAGGATAAGGATAAAGGACGGCGTTACTCAATCCCTTTTGAGGTGCGCCACGCATTCTACATCTACGGGATGTCGTGGAGGCGATGTTGAGTGCGTATTTGGCCATGCAATGATTGCGATGGCCAGCCGATGAACAAGTCAGCGCTTTATCCTTCCCAGACAATTCTGGTTCCAATTCACCATCCCCGGAGGGATGGAAGGCTTGGTTGGCTTGGGCGGAAAATCCGAACCAGGAACCTGGCATCGGGTGCAGGCGACAGTCGGCGCTTCCTCAGACTGCGCCACACGCGAGCCAATATGATAGAGTAATAATAATAGTATTTTTTCCTTCCAGATCCTCTTCCAACTGCGCCACCAAGGACTTTAAGTGGTATAGGTTCCTAACGAAATGTCTAGATCGCCTGACGCCATAGAAGGTAGTTTCGATGTGTAATGGAATCATGTACATTCTTCTCTCTCGCTTAACAAGCTTTTCATAAATGGCCTAAAAGAGTCGGATTTGTTTGGAGCCAGTTTGTTGTGAAGTTACGTACTGCTCGTTTAACATATGAGTAAGGACTTCTGAAGCGTGTGAGCGGTGCGGCAATTAATCTTCAGGTTGCAGAAGTCTCTTGTGGAGCATATTCAAGAGTCCAAGTTGGTCTGGAGACTTGTCGAATTCTCTGATGTCTATTCTTGTCTGCATTTAGAATTCGGAGAAAATTTGCACATTTTATCCTAAAATTTTTATCTGCACCACTCAAGTTTATCAGCTGGATAGTATGGCTCCAAATCTATACTCGTCAAGCTCGTGTGGAGATTTAAGGACAAATTACGAAATACAAATTAATTGAGGCGGTAAAGGTCGGTAGCAACCTATCTCTTTGTGGGATGCACCGTGAATTCATTTTTTTCCTATGTATTCCGAAGGGGCGCGTGGTAGCGCAATCCGGAGAGGTGACGGCTGTCGCGTGTACCAGATTCCAAGGTTTTTGGTTCGGATTTCCCTCCTGGGGCAACAAACTCTTTCATGTTTTCGGGGTCGGTGAACTGGTACCAGTCCTGTCTGGGAAGGGTAAAATACTAACTTGTAAATCGGCCGGCCGTCGCAAATCATTTTATAGACCAAATACGCAATCCCTCCACGACATCTGTAGAAGTACAGTGGGTGGCGCATCTCAAAGGAGATTGAATAACGCTGTTCTGTACCCTCTTATCCTCTATCTAGGAGGAAGTCTGAATGCATATTTGGTGCACGCAATGACTTGCAGTGGCCTGCAAATGCAGAATTCAGTGAGCTTCAGACAAGTCCTACCAATTCACCATGCGCTTTAGGGCTCGGAGGCTTGGTTGGCTCTTTGAGGAGCTGGAACTTCGATCGATTCGGGCTGCAATCGGGAGCAGGTGCTCCCTCAAACTGCGCCATAAGCTTATTTGTACTGTGCATGTCATTGGCTACTATTTCACAGAACTGTGAATAGCCTTCAATTGCCTCATAGGAACGCCTCAGGCAGCTACTCCAGCTGGATCTTCTTCTACACTTAACGGCTCTTGAGCGTTCGGAAACTTTTTTGTAAGCAAGCAATCATTTTGGAGCAGAGCCTTTTCATGGTGTTCTCATGCACACTGATGGTTACATTGCTCACGAACAGGCAAGGACCGGATTCATCGGCGGCTAAACTGCATGTATAAGGTGTAAAGATACCCATTAAGGGTAGAAATACCCATGATGAAGCATTCACCTCTATCTCTTATCTTATCTCTTCCTCTTATACCCTGCATACCCGCGGGTTTAACTGTTGATGAACCCGGCCACTGATCTAAAAGGAATGCAGTGAAATGCAAAAAATATGGCCTCGAAAAACATTTATATGGAAGAAGTCATGCGCACTAGTTATCACATTACAGCTAAGAGCCTTTACGCTGTTAGATGAGTGTCTTCATGTCCTTCCTTAATTTTGTGCGCTTTTTACAGTAGGAGGAGCCACTGACTGTCGCCTACACTACTAATCAAGGCTAAAGCTTCGGCCCCGCCCAGGCCAACCAAATCTTCTATCCTATGGGCTCTGTGTGTCTTAGACAGAACACAGATTTGATTTGTGACCAAATATGGATTCATACTACCTCTACGTTTTCCAGCAAAAGTATAGAGCGTAGCGCATCCATCGAAAGGTCTTTCCTGGTCTTTCCCCATGTAAAAATTTTGAGAATTGAAACCTATAGAAGTGGAACGAGTGTTATAATGAAGCTGAGTAAAGACCATAGGATAAGGAACGGTGTTATTTAGTTATTTTAGGGATGCGCCACGCATTCTAATTTCATGTCGTGAAGGCGATTTAATTGGGTACTTGGCCTGTATCACCTGTATCACCTGTCGTCCCGTTGATCATCGACTTGCTCGAGCGGGCGCCAGCAGCGTCTCCATTCATCCCTCTCGCGTGCCAGAGTGCTCCAATGAATTCTCTTCGTTCGAGGCCTATACAATAAATTTCCGTGGCGATGGGCAAGTCAGGGTTTTATCCTTTCTATGAAGCACGGCTATGTTGCAACGGAAAACCCTATTACATATCCTCTAGTATGGGCGCATGTAGCGCAGTCGGATGAGGTACCGGCTGTCGGGTGCACCCGATACCAGGTTTCTGGTTCGGATTTCCCGCCTAGTCCAACCAAGCCCTTCACCCCTTCAGGGTCGGTGAATTGATGGCGGACTTGCCTGGGAAGGATAAAGCGCTGACTTGTTCATCGGCTGGCCACCGCAGGTCATTGTATGGCCAAATACGCATTCAACTCACTTCCACGATATCCCGTAGAAGTAGAATGCGTGGCGAATCCCAAAAGGAATTGAATAACGGCTCTTTATCCTTATCTTTTATCCTCTAATATACCCTCCAATAGATAGAGGAGAGAAGTCGTCGGAACTGTCGGAAGATACATCAAAATAAGTATATGTGATAAGAGTGCGATTAGAATTCAGAAGATAACTGGTCGTTAATATGGCCTACATGAGGGAGAAGGACCGGACCAATTAGACCGGATCAAACAGGGGCACGTGGCAAGCACAAGCGTCACTCATGATCGTTGCTCTGAATATCTGGCGCATGTTTTCAGTTGGTAATCGCGCTGGCTGTGATTGGCTGACGCGGTGCCATCTCGCCATGTAGACCAAATTAACGACTAGCTCTCCTAGCTACGATTGTACGCTCTGTTCTGCTCCAGTTCTTACTCCACGTTGTATTCCGTTACCAACCCCGTCATATTGGAGAAAAACTTTGGACCTAATCACAGTCGACAAGGTTTTATACGGCTATCAGAGGATAAAGGATAAAGGATGACGTTATTCAATCCAGGTCATTATGCGCCAATCATTTTGCTCCTACGTGATGTCGTGGAGGCGATTTGAATGCGTATTTGGCCTGTGTAATGACCTACGGTGGCCAGTCGATGAACAAGTCAGCGCTTTATCCTTCCCAGACAAGTCTGGTACGAATTCACCCATCCAGGGGGCAGGGTTTCATCAACAGTTGAACCCGTGGGTGTGTGGGGTAGAGATAAGATAAGAGATAGAGATGAATGCTCCATCGTGGGTATCTGTACCCTTAGCCGCGGGTTAGTCGTTGATAAATCCGGCCTCAGGAGATATGGAAGGCTTGGTTGGCCTGAGCTGAGAGCCAAACAATGAACCTGAAATCGGGTGCATGCGACACCCGGTTCTTCCTCCGACTGCGCTACTACGTGCCGGAGTGGTCTAAACTCACGTACAAAATCCTGCCTGCCACGATTTCTAACAAAATTAGGGTGCGTGGCGATTCCCTAAGAAGGAATCATAAGTGGCAATCTTTATCATTTATGGTCTCAATTCTTGTTTCATTCCAAAGACTTTTGTTGTAAAGTATACAGACGGCTACCTACATGTTCCCTCCCCTGGCACTCCTTCCCCCCCCCCCCTCGGTGAAGCTAAGGGCGAATAAAAATGCACTTACAGCGCCTAAAAAATCCTCATATCTCATCGAAACCATCCGAGCCGTGAATTCATAGCACGTTCAGGGGCGAAATGTGAGGAACTAGCGAACCGTGAATACGGGCCGTTCTTCATCGCCAACTAAAATATCCAATCATCCATTCTCCGCAACTGTCAGCTTCAAAGCGGTGTTTTCTTTCCATTAGCTCTCGTCCCTCTCCCCTCTCCCTCTTTCGCGTTGACGTGGGAGAGAGCGCTATGCAGACGGAGCGATGATAAACCGAGCCGGCCGCACGATGCCTGACCGATACGAATTCTGGAGGGTATACAGCCAACGCCCTCTGCAGGCCAGCCAGCGAGCTTGTCTAACCGCTGCTCTCTTTCCTTCTCACTCTTTCTTCGCTAGGGACTAAGGACAACACTCCGAGTTTGTCAGTATCTGGTCGTTACGCGCCACTCATTCAACTTCTGCGGAGTATCGTGAAGACCATTTAACTGCGTATGTCACCTTTGCTTGCCGACTTGCTTGTGTGATGAACAGACGACCAACAAGTCATTACCACATCCTTTCCAGACCCCTTCTGCGCCAATGTACTGACCTTGCACGATGGAAGGCTTAGTTATCTGAGCAGGACCTGAGCCAACAACCTTGAATCGAGGTGCACCTCACGGCCGTCGTCTGCCCTAACTGGACTCCCACCCACCCGATTCCTTAAACTGCCACTTGTTATTAGTCGTTTTAGTAGTTTCTCATTTTACCCCCAATACTTACTCAACTTCAACTTTTCAAACTGGCGCGTCTGTATAGCGCAACGGGAGGAGGAGCCGGCTGTCGCGTGCACCCGATGCCAGGTTCTTGGTTCTGATTTCCCACTCGAGCCAACCTAGTCTCACCATCCCTCCGGGTCCCCGGAAATTGCTACCTGACCTGTCTGGGAAGGACAAATCGCTGACGTGTTCATCAGCTGACCAACGCAATTCATTATATGTCCGAATACTCATTCAAGTCTCTTCCACAGCATCTCTCAGAAGTAGAATGCGTGGCGCATTAGAAGGAATTGAGTAACGCCGTCCCTATCCTAATTAATAAATTCGCGGTGCACTTGAGAGTCGACGCGCCCTTCCTTACTGCTCTATATATGTCTAAATATAAATATAACAACGCCGTTGTGAAAAGAAAAAATGAAATGGAGGAGGAAAGTACACGTAGGCCTTTCTATTCTTCTTCTATTCTTCAATCATTATTTTGGAAATTTCTTTCTCCAGATCCTTTTCTACGCGTTGAAAGGTGGGTGTGAAACGAACCGATTTGACCGCATTTTTTTACTCATTCATCTTAATCTAATTTGTTATTTTTGTCTCTTAATATCTTATTTGTTTTTTGATCCTAAATTATTTATCATCCTAGTAATATACCGCACGGTGCTCAATAGCTCCAATAGCTCCAATCTCTCCCCTTAGTCTCCTTCCTCCTTGCTCAGTTTCTTTTCTTTTACTTCTTATTATAGTTGCCAGCTGTTGTGTTTTGCTCCATTGTGAGTCACTGAATGTTGTTCCGCGGTTGTTTATTGTTGTTCTCTTACATGCATATCCTTCTATATAATAAGCCGCTAACGTCTGTACGGGGCGGAGCGTCTGTACGGGGCGGAGCGTCTGTACGGGGGAGAGCGTCTGTACGGGGGAGAGCGTCTGTACGGGGGAGAGCGTCTGTACGGGGCGGAGTGTCTGTCCAGGGGGGGATCAGTGACGGTCTGCCTGGCCATCTGGGTGCTGAACTGTGAGGGGGAATCGTGGGGGGAGGGGGGTTGCAGTTGTGCAACGTGCCTGGCGACTCAGTAGACGTGCCGAACACGTTGCCCAACGTGCCTGGCGAGTCAGTAGACGTGCCGAACACGCTGCCAAACGTGCCTGGAGATGCGGTGCTGGAGTCCTGTAAGGGGGAATCGTCGGAGGAGGGGGGTTGCAGTTGTGCAACGTGCCTGGCGACTCAGTAGACGTGCCGAACACGTTGCCCAACGTGCCTGGCGAGTCAGTAGACGTGCCGAACACGCTGCCAAACGTGCCTGGAGATGCGGTGCTGGAGTCCTGTAAGGGGGAATCGTCGGAGGAGGGGGGTTGCAGTTGTGCAACGTGCCTGGCGACTCAGTAGACGTGCCGAACACGTTGCCCAACGTGCCTGGCGAGTCAGTAGACGTGCCGAACACGCTGCCAAACGTGCCTGGAGATGCGGTGTTGGAGTAGAGAGAGGGGGGGTGTAGGGGGGGGGGTGTATTTCGTTCAAGCGGTCCGAAACTTTAGCCTTGGGGGTAATCGAGGTCGCTGAACACGAATCTGAAGTTGATCAATCGATATCGATCGATAATATCGATTTTTCGTGTATTTCGTCCAAGCGGTCCGAAACTTTAGCCTTGGGGGTAATCGAGGTCGCTGAACACGAATCTGAAGTTGATCAATCGATATCGATCGATAATATCGATTTTTCGTGTATTTCGTTAAAGCGGTCCGAAACTTTAGCCTTGGGGGTAATCGAGGTCGCTGAACACGAATCTGAAGTTGATCAATCGATATCGATCGATAATATCGATTTTTCGTGTATTTCGTTCAAGCGGTCCGAAACTTTAGCCTTGGGGGTAATCGAGGTCGCTGAACACGAATCTAAAGTTGATCAATCGATATCGATCGATAATATCGATTTTTTGTGTATTTCGTTCAAGCGGTCCGAAACTTTAGCCTTGGGGGTAATCGAGGTCGCTGAACACGAATCTGAAGTTGATCAATCGATATCGATCGATAATATCGATTTTTCGTGTATTTCGTTAAAGCGGTCCGAAACTTTAGCCTTGGGGGTAATCGAGGTCGCTGAACACGAATCTGAAGTTGATCAATCGATATCGATCGATAATATCGATTTTTCGTGTATTTCGTCCAAGCGGTCCGAAACTTTAGCCTTGGGGGTAATCGAGGTCGCTGAACACGAATCTGAAGTTGATCAATCGATATCGATCGATAATATCGATTTTTCGTGTATTTCGTTCAAGCGGTCCGAAACTTTAGCCTTGGGGGTAATCGAGGTCGCTGAACACGAATCTAAAGTTGATCAATCGATATCGATCGATAATATCGATTTTTCGTGTATTTCGTTCAAGCGGTCCGAAACTTTAGCCTTGGGGGTAATCGAGGTCGCTGAACACGAATCTGAAGTTGATCAATCGATATCGATCGATAATATCGATTTTTCGTGTATTTCGTCCAAGCGGTCCGAAACTTTAGCCTTGGGGGTAATCGAGGTCGCTGAAGACGAATCTGAAGTTGATCAATCGATATCGGTCGATATTATCGATCTTTTGTGGATGCCATTCAAGCGGTGTGGAATTTAAGGCGTGTAGGTGGTGGAGGTCATCATCATCCTTCTTCCTTCTATATAATAAGCCGCTAAGGGGAGTGTAACTTCTGTCAGTCTGTACGGGATGCCGTGTCAGTCCAGGGCGACGTGTTTGTCCTGTCTGTCCAGGAGGGGTCCAGTAACGATATGCCTCTATCCGGTGTTGGAGGAGTGCGAGGGAAGTGTGAGGGGAAAATCGGTGACGATGACATCGACAGCCTTAGTCACCGTTACCTACCGTACCCTACCATAATCGGCTGAAATTTCAAAGAAGGATGTTAGATTCGTGATCAGCACGCTAATTAACCACCCCCCCCTAGGCGAAGTGTGGGCGAAGTTTTTTTCGTAGCTCTACTCTACCTCTGGAGTGAGCGATCTCTAAGCAGGAGGGTGCAGACACTGCACTCTACTTCCCTTCAGTGCTTTTTCTCAAGAATTATTGACTTGACGTTTTGAATTTAAAATTACGCGGGTGTTTTGAATCTAGGCGGGACCTAATCGAAGCGCAGTGGCGCTCTCTGACTTTGCCGACGGATTCATTTTCTCCTAATCAAAGCGCGGTGGCGCTCTCTGACGTCTTCGACGGATTCATTTTCTATTTCGAGGAGTTTGACTTGCTTTTTCGGTGTTTCGCTTTTGATTAGCCTCATTGATTACGCTGCGATCCGGTGAACAGCGGAAGGAGGCGTCGTGATATCGCTGATGAAGGGGGGGGGGTGAGACAACGGCTCGATGATTCGTTTCAGTCAGAGGCTGAGTCATTTTATCAGCGAAATCGCTCCGAATAAATCAAACTGTTGAAAAAGTACGGGTGAAATGGTTAGAAGTTCGAGCGTGAGTATCTTCTGTTGTTTTTGATCGTTTCTGATGTTTGGATTGCGTCTTCTGACGTCTTCGACGGATTCATTTTCTATTTCGAGGAGTTTGACTTGCTTTTTGGGTGTTTCGCTTTTGATTAGCCTCACTGATTACGCTGCGATCCGGTGAACAGCGGAAGGAGGCGTCGTGATATCGCTGATGAAGGGGGGGGGGGGGTGAGACAACGGCTCGATGATTCGTTCAGCTCGAACTTTTTCGACAGTTTGACCTGTTCTGTAATGTTTTTATAGAATGATCTGATTGTTTGGTAACCGTTTTAGTTATAATGTGACTGTAAATGTTCGGAGTGAGCCATTTCACTCAAGTTTTCCCATAGTTCGTCTCCTTATTGGGATTTTCCCACGGAAATGACTGAAGGTTTGAGGTGATTCATTTTTCTCACAGAGTTCCATGATTGGACATCTTCGTTGCTGAGTCATTTCATGAGCAAAATCGCCCGGACTGTTGAAAAAGTCTTATAATTGCCATGTAGAAGGGCTCAGAAAAATCAATAATGAAAGAAATCTGGCTTTTCACATATTAAAATGCTGCTAAATTGACTGCAGTAAGGTAATTTTATTTGACGAATTTACCGAACTTACCGATTTTAACGCAAACATTTTTCGTTAAAAAATGGTCGTTAAAAATTTACCGTAAAAAAATTAGCCCACACCCTTGGCCCGAGCCTCAAAAGACTGCCGAAGACGTCTCTCAACGTGTTTGGGGATTCAGGAAGACGTACCGAAGACGTCATCCGCTAAGCGGGATCATTGAGGGGAACCAGTACCAGTAATGGAAGACCGTATCACTAAGGGTAGAACAGTAATGAGGGACCAATAGATCGCCCCATCATACTATATACTGTACGTGCTGCGAGCCTTTTGTACTCCTAAGTAGGGAAGAAAGCTATACAAGTAGAGCAGCAAGCTTGATGTGATTGTCCTTAGCTTAGTGATACTGCAACATCGCGCGAAGCGCGCAAGTGCGAGGCACGCCGATAGGCGTGACGGAGCACTTGTGTAATATATGCACCCAATAAATAAATAAATAAATAAATAATATACGTGATACTTCATCTAATATTACATTTATTTCGCGCAGTTTGTTATGGGTGATCGCGTGTAGCACAGCCGGAGGTGCCGGCTGTCGATACCTTGCATCGGATTTCCCGCCCAGGCCGATTAAGTCTTCCATTCCTTCTGGGGCGATGAATTGATGCCACACTAGTCTAAGGAGGATGAAGATGGCCAAAGGCGCATTGAATTTTTCCCTACGGCATCCCGTGGAAGTAGAATGCATGAGGCATCCCAAAAGGGATTGAGCTACGCTGTCCTTCGTCCTTATTATCATAGGTTCGTGCGTGGTGGCGCAGTTGGAGGAGGCGCCAGCTGCCGTGTGCGTGTATCTGACTCCAGCACGGTAAAAATTGGTATAAATATCGTTATAATAGGTTCCTTTCGCTACTCTTCTTTAGAGGAACCATAGTGTTGTAGCATTTTCCCGTGGCTTCTCAGCGAATAGAGAGACTATATAAATTTTTCAAAAGTTTTTAAAGCGCTATTTTCGCTTAAATCCAGAATGTTGTCAGCGTTTTGGGTTACTAAGCGTTGGAGAAAGCACTGTGCGCCAGTGGTTCAGTAAATTTCGGACCGGAGATCTCAGCCTCGAGGGTGACCCCGTAGCGGTTCACCTGGAGCAATACTGGATGACGAGTTGAAGGAATTGGTGGAGGCGAAACCATCCCAAACAGTTTGCCGGATCGCGGAAGAGCTAGACGTCAGTAAAACTGCTGTTGCGGACGCTTTGAAGCGGTTTGGGAAGGTGAAAAAGCTCGAAAAGTGGATGCCCCATGAGTTAAGTGAGGGGCAAAAATTGTCACGTTTCCAGATTTGTTCTCCTCTGGTTTTACGCAACAAAACTGACCCGTTTTTGGATCGAATCATCACTTGTGATGGAAAGCGGATTCTGTATGATAACAGGAAACGTCCCGGACAGCGGTCGGATGCCGAATCCGCTAAGCATTTTCCAACGGCAGAGTCCTACTGTAAGGAAGTCGACGAAATATACCGAAAATTGCGTCAACTTCGGCCAGCATTGGTCAACAGAAGAGACCCGATTCCTTTGCAGGATTACGCCCGCCCACACGTTTCACAAGTCACTATTCGAAAATTGAGCGAATTCGGGGTCGACGTTTGGCCTCACCCGCCATACTTTCGGAAATTGTCGCTGGTAAAACCTTCACCAATCAGGACCAAGCCAAAGCAGCTTTCGTGGATTTTGTCGAGTCTCGACCACTCAATTTTTTCACTGATGGAATAGTTCCACTGGTGGCCCTTTGGCAAAAGTGCGCTGATTGGAACGGTGCTTACTTCGACTGAATCCGATAATGTTTGAAAAACTCATGGTAGCGCAAAGTGAACCACTCAAAAGGCTGGGAACTTTCCGGACAACCTAATATTTTATTTATTCATTAATATTTATAATTATTTTTGTTTATTTGTTCTAGGTTCTTGGTTCGGATTTTCCGTTCGGGTGAACCAAGCCTTCGACCTTTCGAAAGTAGATGAATTGCTACAAGGCTTGTATGAAAAGGATAAAACACTGACCTGCTTAGTGATTATCTACTTCGAGTCAGTGCATAAGCCTAATGCGCGCTTAAATTGCCTCAAGGATATCCTGTAGAAGTACATTGCGTTAAGAGTCCCAAAGGGGATTGAGTAGCGTCGTCCTTTATTATTTCATTCTTATGTTTTGATTTTTCTTGATCTTCTGAGTTTTGTTGGATTAGAAAAAAGGGGTTGGTCTACGATGCTATGGCCTGGTAGTAAGCACTGAGCATACGAAGGTTGCCCTACAATGCAGAAAGCAGGGGAAGAGCGCTTTTAGTTGTTTACAAAACATACGTACGACCCATAGCAGAGTCTGGTTCAAGGTTTTCAACCCCTTCAGGAAAAAAGACGTTGATATCTTGGAGAGTGTTTAGAATAATCTTACACGCAAATTCACAATGAGATGCTTTGGAAGCTCACAGAGAGAGCTCAACACTCTGTTTGCGGAAAACGAAAATCTCCTGTGCTTACCCATGTTTTAAGGCATTGTTGTTGACTAAATTCTGCTCATAGCTGCTTTCAGAGTTACTAATGCCTCTTATCTACGTCTGGTTACTGTTTGTGACTTTTTAGTAGAACTTGTGCCTTTTTCTTATTTGTTTTACGCGAGAGTATCGTCCTTACGTTTTGAATAAATAAATAAATAAATCTCAATGGGAATTTATTAATGCTAACCCTTATCCTTATTTTTATCCTAATTTATAATCTTGAATTTCTGAAAGAACTTGATGATGATACGTGTGGGCTACGCACCGATCCGAATTTATCGGAAAGTTCTGTCTCCTCACTTGCCCAGCTCTGGAAATATCACACCTTCAAAGTCGCAGGAAAACGTTGCTGATGAGGTTAGGGAGTAGTTTCAAATTAAGTGTGCATTAATGTTCTACTCCGGGGTACCAGCGTCTTCAGTTGCTAGATGTTGTTTTTGGACTGGACAATTTGAAACACAACCGCAGCTCCATTTTTTTTCCAACGTCTCGTTTTTTGCTGTACCAAATGTGTTGAACTTTAAATTTTCTCACATAATGCATAGTCGCATGGGCCAAGTCGTCGAAAATTAGGTGGGCCGGCCACGTAACGCGATTCGCAGACACCCGCTGGACGAGAGTCGTCACAGATTGGATTCCGCGGGATGTCAAAAGAACACCAGGACGCCCACCAACGCGTTGGTCGGACTTCTTCGTGAAAGCCCTGAACGACCGATATGACGCTCTTCGTGTCCCTCGAGCGAGGAGGATCCATTGGACCACTCTGGCACGCGACAGGGACGAATGGAGACGCTGCTGGCGCCCGCTCGAGCAAGTCGATGATCAACGGGACGACAGGTGATACAGGGGAGTGCATAGTATGTGATCTGCACAGAAATAAAATTACGAAGATGAACCCGGTCAGCCTGGATTTCGGGAGCGACTCTCAGATCTATACTGGCATTGGCTTCGTCTTTACATATCACGTGTGTCGCCTTTCGCCCCGTTGATCATCGAGTTGCTCGAGCGGGCGGCAGCAGCGTCTTCCAATCGTCCCTGTCACGTGCCAGAGTGCTCCAATGGATCCTCCTCACTCAAGGGACACAAATAGCGTCATAAAGTTTGTTCAGGGCTTTCACAAGAAGTCCGACCAACGCGTTGGTGGGCGTCCGTAGGTGTTCTGTCGTTGGCTTAGCGCCTCAAATTCTAGCTGTCTTCCGTTACGTTCAACTCTTCAAGGCTATTCCCTTCCCCAGCGATAGAACTTCGCTGGTTCGGGCTCGCCTATAATTATGATCTGCGCTTGTGTATGTCAACTGCGCGATAAGAAACACAACAACAATCGCGGGAATAACACCTAACGAAAGGGAGCTTGAGCACATAAACAGGTGAAACAGTGGAGCTGTTCTGCAGAAGAATTTTATTATTCGGCCAATTTCAAATCTATCTAACGAACTTCTATCGCGGATTCTTAGTTATCCGGTTGTTAAGGGGAGCTGCGGTTTTCAAGAACAAGCTACCTGCCCTTTAGTTGAAGGACACTGATCAACATTTTGTTCAGGACGGGGAAGAAATTGCTTTGCTGAACCACCTCTTCTGTGAGTTTTCTTCATCATAAAGGGTCTGCAAGGTTCATACTGAGGGTAGCAGCTAATGCACATGGCTCGAAAACCTTGTGGCAAGATTTTAAAGATGGTAGAAAAGGATAAAGAAAGTTGAAGATGAAGACATTAATTAGTCTTTTTTGGAATGCGCCACGCATTCTACTTCTACATGATGTTGGAGGCGGTTTGAATGCGTATTTGGTCATAAAATGACTTGCGGTGGCCAGCCGATGAACAGGTCAGCGCTTCATCCTTCCCAGACAAGTCCGGTACCAATTCTTCGGTCATTTTCATTTTCCAATCATGTAGTCATGTAGTCATTCATTGATGTTCAATTCACAACATATCCTTCAAGAGATGAAAAACACTAAAAATATCAAAGATGCTTTGAAATTACGTTTTTATCGAGGCATCCTCTATTTACGTGCTGTCAGGGTTTCTACATACGGCAGGCAATTTCCTATTGATGTTTTCGCACATAGGTGACCATTTAGGTAGCCTCCAAATTGTCCAGACGTTGTTGAAATCTTTGCATTCAGTACTTATCACTTCCTTATTCTTTTGGACTTGTAGATTTATTAAAAGATTATTCCTTACGACCGACATTTCGGCGAAATCCTATTCTTCAAAGGCTGAAACAGGCACGAAATATTTCGACCGTGAAGTGATTCCTGTCAGGGACGTTACATACATGTGGATGGTGTGGGTTCTCCGTCTGATTTTTCTGGTAGCGACCAAAGCGTGCGTAACGTGAATTATCAGAATGGCTTCGGGGTCGGAAAATCTTGAGCATCTTTCATTCCTTGTAGGGTACGATTTTATCGGGGTGCCTTTGATCTGACATGGTAGACAGAGAAACATGAGGAAGTCGTCGTTTCAGTATTATAGAAGAGTGAAATTGTCACACCTAGACTGTTGTTGTTATGTTGGCCGTTAGCGTTCACGCCTGGCAATAGCCACATTCGCGAGCAATTCAGGTCACTTCTATCGAATCCCCTGAGGACTCCACCGCTACGTTTTTTCCTCCACGATCTAAAATTGAGAAGCACAGCATACGACAAAACTTTGCACATGGTATGTGAAAGGCGCAAAACATCCTCAACACGTTTCAATCTGCTTGATTTCCTTTTTGTTTATTTTAGTGTCTATTACCCCAATGTTTTCTACCACTTCTTGTCGCATAACCGCTATCGTATTTTGTAATTGTTCCGAATGCTTACCAGTTTTAATGTCTACACGTGGCTCGCCCACGTCCTCAAATAAGTAAATGAACACTGATTGAATGGTCATGAGATTTCTACCCTTTAAATGCCAATAATAATGTTGTATAGCTTATTTAGAAATGAACAAGGTAGCCAGAACCCTACGGCGAAACCTATGCATTAGGTTCACCGAAGAATCTTGGTAGGGTTACCACTTTTTCCTTGTTTCTCTACTCAGCAAGCAAAAAATGCAGTTCAATCAACAATATGGTCACCATTGCTAATCACCACAGTGGCTCACCCACTGGACAGGTCAGCAATCCGTTTTTTTTTCAGAAATGGGGAGACCTAAAGTTTATTTATCTAAAGTATTAGGTTGGTGCATAAATTCTTGGACATTTGGGGCATGAATTATTTATTATCACAACCTACGAACAACAATATCAAATCATTTGAAGTAACCACCCTTTACATCAATTGTCTTTCGCCAACGTGCTGGTAAGTCATGGATGCCTTTCCTCCAAAACGTGGCCGGTTGTGATTCGAAAAATGTGAGCAGTGCCTCCTTTACATCCTCTCGGTTCCTAAATTGCTGGCCGTCCAAATAGCGTTGAAGGTTTGAAAACAAATGATACTCAGAAGGAGCGAGATCTGACGAGTAAGGTGGATGTGGAAGAACGGTCCATCCATAGTCCGCCAACTCAGCCGCCGTCGCTCTAGCAATATGCGGTCTAGCGTTGCCGTGTTGAAAATACACCTCACTTGCTCTCCTCGTGTGGGTTGAAGGTGGGCCCTCAACTTCCTCATTTAGTTGACGTAAACCTCTGCCGTCACTGATATCCCTTCGTCCTGCAGCTCCCAGTATTCTACGCCAAGAACGCTCCACCAAGTGCATAGCATCACCTTTTTCACGTGAAGGTCGGGTTTCGGAACGTCCTCTGCCTCTCCAGTTGCGTCAACCCACAGTGCACGCCGGTGATAATTAGAGTATCCACTTCTCATCCCCGGTGACAAGGTTGTCCAGCCATCCGAGGGTACGTCTGAGGGTAAGGAGAGACAGAGCGACATCGGCTCTGCGATCCATGTCATGTTGTGTCAAGTCATGAGGTACCCAGCGACCCAATTTTTGCACCTTGCCAATCGACTTCAATCCTCGAACGACTGTTGAGTGACTAACACCAAGAGTGCTTGATAGTTCGCGAGTGGTTTGGTATGGGTCCGCTTCCACTCTACTTCGGAGGCCATCCAAATCCAGTGTCATCGGGCGCCCTTCTCGTTCATTATCTTCAACGGAGAATTCACCAACTGCAAACTTCGAGAACCACTGCTACACAGTACTTCGAGCAGGAGCACTCTCGTTGTAAACATCCTTCAGGCGACGATACGATTCGTTGGCACTGAGACCATATTAATGCAGGAATAACATGACGTGCCGAATATGCGTCTCAGTTGGGATGAATTGCTTAGCCATAATAGCTGACGTTAACAGCGCAGAAGTAAATGTTAGGAACATTTTGTAGCCCTTTCCTTTCTTTATCGATCGATAATTTACCCGTTGATACATGTGAGAAATTTGGCGGAAAAATGCGCTTTTAATTCAGGAGGGATCAAATGTCCGAGAACCTATGCACCAATCTAATAGTTTTATCGACAGTCTTTGTGTTGACATGGTTCCGACCTTGTAACTGGTTACAGTTATTTTATAACATTTGTAAATAGAAGGCAAATAACCTCTTTGCACAGAAACTCAAGAGAGAGTAGTAGTAAAATTTATCGTAATTTTTCTAAAAAAAAAATTCCGAGTATCATCAGAGCACGCGCTAGTGCAGTAGGAGGAGGGGCCAGCCATCTCGTGAAACCGATTCGAGCTTCTTGGTTCGTGTTTTCGACCCAGAAAAACCGGCGTCTTCTATCCCTCTGGGGTCCGTGAATTGGTACCAGATTTGTCTGGGAAGGAAAAACACCTGACTTGTTCATCGGCTGGCCACCGCAAGTCATCATATGGCCAAATACGCGTTCAATTCACCTCCATGACATGTCGTAAAAATAGATTGCGTGGCGCATTCCAAAGAGGATTTGAACCAAGACCGTCCTTTGTCCTTTATCCTTTACTGTTGTGAAGAACGAGAGCCTAAGCCTACTAATTCTCGTTTCGCCTCTGAGATCCTAAGCCTTTTTATAACCTTGTTTTTCGAGATATCCTTAAGGTCTTGTTTTGGCCTTATACCTTCTCTATCACGCCTCATCGGTATCCGATTTTTGCAGTTGTATTGATTTCTTTAAAGAAGACCTGACCTACCTTTTGTGTTCCTTGTGAATATCTCCGTTTTGCTGCCTTCCATACACTGCTCCTGCGTGCCTTTGTCCCTTTGTGCTAGCCATTCTGAAGCGCTCTACTTCTAACGTCAATACAAGCTACATGAGCTCGTCAGTTCACTGTTATCGTTTGCGAACTGCTGTTCCTGTCCTGGTCAACTCTGGGACCTCTTCAATGCTTCCGTTCGGCCCTTTCGTGAAACTGGACAAATCCTCCCCGTTCCGCCAGACACCCAAGCATTTTCGCTGCCCAATTCGCCGGCTAGCAATCGCTCATTATTTCATCGCAGCTGTCATCAATTCCTCTCCAGCCAGTCTCTATTATGATGAGTCCTAACCACCACCACGGTGTCATTCTCGCTTGTCCTTCCACACACTGCTGTTCTGTCCGACGGCGACGGCGACGGCGACAACACCGCGGTGTCGCCAGCCAGCCAGCCAGCCAGCCAGCCAGCCCACCGTCCCTCCCTCCATTCGTCTCCTTCGTCCCGACGACAATAAGTCGAAGATCTGCTGTTGCTCACCGGGAACTCCCTCCACGCCTATCTCAGTGTCGTCTGTCTGCTGTGCTCTGAGCCGAAGCCACTTGTGCATAATGCCACGACGCAAACTTACAGCTCCATCGCCATGCACACCGTCTCATCTACATCCGCAGCTGTCGTTTAGCTCCCTGGTCAACGCAACGATGAAGGCTGCAGCACAACCGCAGGGCTCCAACAGTAAGTGCACACTTCTGCCTATTTCTTTTCTTGCATTTTTTATTTAATCACTTGAATAATTTTAATTTTAAAAGCATAGAACCTATTTTAATTTAATTCAAAAATTTTATTCCTTACGCCTCTTAAACAGCCTAACCACAAGACGAAACGAATATTTTTTTCAGTAGACTGCACAGCACAAAACATATTTCTGAGACGCCAAATTATTAATTTTTCCACGCATGTCGCGAATGTGGGCAGCATAGGGATCTGGGAGCGTGCTAGCTAATCATGACTTATCAGTGCACCTTTCGAACACGTGCTGGGGCCGGATTCATTAGCAATTAAACCCGTGGGTATGCGGGGTACAAGGGGTAGACATATTCAGGACTAGTACCTATTTTCCTTTATAAATATTTTAGAATTTCGTAGATCCACAAAAATCATGTAGAGATAAGGCAAGAGTCAGAGAAGCAGGCTTCATCGTGGGTAACTCTACCCCTATACCCCCGGGTTAATCGTTGACGAATCCGGCCCCTTGTCAATCACGGTGCCTACCGTACACGCCCTGTCTGAATGGTCTATTTGTTGCTTTTTGATTGGCTGGCGCTTTCCTCCACGTGTTCCCCTCATGTTGTCCACATCCACGACTAGTACCTATTTTCCTTTATAAATGTTTTAGAATTTCATAGATCCACAAAAACTATCACTAGCTCTGAATCATAGGTATTTACAAGACGGCTAATACTTCATTGGTTCTGAAGAACTGCAATGAATATAAGAGTGTTTGTCGACGTTTGCCAGTCTGAGATTCGCCGTGGATCTAGATTTCCTTGGAGAATTAATTGTTGTGCTTGCTGTTTGTTGCTAGATAATTGCAGTATCTGCTGTATACACCTTCTTCTAAATGCTCAAGAAAGTCACGATCATTAGAATTAATAATTCAATGATCTGCTGTTAATGAACAGTGAGAGCACAAAAGGGTGGTTACTATAGTTGTGCTCAAACGAATATATTCGAATAATTGTTCGAACAGTTTATTCGAGTAGTCGAAAATATTTGATATTTCTAGATTTTCAAATATACGTTCCAATTCGAACATCGACGGTTTTAAAAAGCCGAATATTTGTTCGAATTCGAACATCGAAATGGAGTCATATCCGAATATTATTCGAAATCGAACATTTAAATTTTAGTCGCGAATCGAACGATTTTATTCGAATATCGAATAAAGTTCTAATCTTCAAGCACAGAGACTGATTCGAATAAATGGCTCGACCATTCGAATATTCGAATAAACGAAAAAAGGGGCTTATTCGATCTTAGATCATTCCAAAAGAGTGATGAGCGAATAAAATTCTTTCGCTCATTCTCCTGAAAGTTTTCGACATCGAATTCATTCGTTCGTTCATTCGTTCGATAAAATTTCTCAAAAGCACAACTTTAATGGTTACCGTTAGCTAAGCCCATGCGCCCGATAACCGATCCACGGATACCCTAAATTCCGAGCATTAAAGGATAAAGAAAGGCGTTACTCAATCCTTTTTGGGATGCGCCACGCATTCCACTTCTACTGGATGTCGTGGAGGAGATTTGAATGTGTATTTGGCCTTTACAACGGCTGGCGATCAGCCGACGACGAATTCAGCGGCTTGTTCTTTCCAGTCAAGTCTGATACCATTTCACTGACCCCGAAGAGATGGGCGGGAGGCCTGGTTGATCTGTGCGGAAAATCTGAACCAGAAAACTGGTATCGGGTGCACGCAACAGCCGGCTCTTCCTCCAACTGCGCTAGACGCGCCCCATGAACAAATAAACAGATTTTGAAGGCGCTGTCCATGCTTGGAAAGTCAAGGTCATTCTTACTTACTGTTTTTGTTCGGTAGTTAAAATTCCTACTAGTTGAAGTGCTGCGACAATGTGCACGGCACTTGCCTGCTAAGAGGAAACACTGCATACGGTACAGTTTGTTTTTCTCATGCTAGATAGTGAAGTGTGAACCTTCTCGGGTATTCGATTTCGAGGGGCCGAACAACCACTTGCTATTGGGGTGAGAACCTGTTGCACTCCGCCGATTGGCCAGGCGGTTATGGGTCCCGGCGCGATTCCCTGCCGTCCGTTGACGCTCCTGTGGGATCATACTATTGGTCTTAAGGGTGTGCTCCTGTTGATAGAGTGTTGCAGGATAATTGCCGATGCTTATATCCACGTATATCTGGCTCGTACAAGTACGCGTATACGTATATAAGTAGGTATACACTATGTATATACTTAGGAACAGGTTCTCACCCCAATAGCAAGTGGTTTGTTCGGCCGACCCCCTCCCCTCCCCTTCCCAAGTTAACACTGACGACAATATGAGCCACCGGTGGCTCATAACTTTTCGCACTACTTTTTGTTCTGCTGCCATCGGGTTTTTATAGATGTACCCTCTGATCCCTAATCCTTTGTGATAGGAGAATGTTCGACAGGAGTAAGCAAGGAAAAATGTCGTTGCTTTTATCACATATATCGAACTTGATATTTTTTACCTTACTAGGAAGGAGACCAATTCCACAACTAAATCAATTCAAGTCAGTCTTTTTCGCCGAAATTCCTCTTAGGAGGTTATTTTGGGTGCTGATCACAAATCTGACGTCTGTTTTTAAAATTGCGGCCAACTACGGTAGGTTACGGTAGGCACGGGTGAATAAGACGTCGGAGTCATCGACACCGATTTCGGAAACTTCGTCTACTTAGTCTACGGACAATTATTCCGACCTTGCTCATCTGTACCTAACGTAATTGACCGCAATTTCGAAAACCGATGCCAGATCCGAGATCGGCAGCCCAAGTAATCCCCATAGACGAAGTTCGGGCAAAATCGGTGACCATGACTCCGACAGCTTACTGACCCGTACCTACCGTAGTCGGACGAAATTTCGAAAACGGATATCAGAATCGTGATTAGCACCACAAATAACCTTCTTGGGCAAAATTTGGGCAAAAGCACTGAGTTGCATTGATTTGATTGTAGAATTGGTCTCCTTCCTAGTGAAAATTTTTTAATTCGATATATGCAATGAATGCAACGACCTTTTTTAAACTTATGCCTGTAGGACATTCCCCTATCACAGGTGATTAGAGAACAGAACAAGCATCTGTAAAAAAGTGCACAAAACAAAATGTGGTCTGCGAGGGACATTGTGAGCCACCGATGGCTCATAGCGCGTGCGCGTAGAATCGCGCGCACTCCCACGCGATTGTTAAGAACGTGGAAAAACCAAAGATAATCCGCGTTGAAGGAGTTTGGTGAGTTCTATGCTTGACGTCGTCTTCGTTTTAGCGAGAGCCCAAATTAGGAGTACCTTCCTGTTGAATCCCTATGCAACCGAGTCTAAACATATTTGGCTCAGTAGAGTGTTCGAGCTCCCAGCTGCTCACAGCATGCCTTTTGAAATTCCATTTGAACACTGAGGTGATACCCCACATTCCTTCGGCATTGCTCTTCTGCGAGCACTTGCGGTGCGAAGTGGGTCGACATGGTATCACTTGTATGCAGCTGCTGAGCTCCTTTCATTACGCCGGTCTTTATAAATCCGTTGCAGTTAGGAAATACTGCGGATATAGAAGGCAGAATTCTGAAGCCTGCAGCCAGGGACTGTAGAAATAGAGGTCGAACAACGCTCAATAACGGTTCTCATTTAGAACGGTCTGGATGACCGAGTTTCTTATAGTTTAAGAGGCTTGCTCATGCACGGCTTGTAGTTCCATTGCTGACATCACCAGTGACGTCGGCCTATTTGGCTGGCCTTGATGACCAAGGTACCTCCCGTAGACCATGAATATTAAAGCGGCCCTTGAACGCTAGAAAGCCAAAGATTACCTCAAAGAGCTCCAGCGTTCTAGATGAGAAATTCTTGATGAAACTCTTCAAATATTATATTTTTTCTGACTGAGTGAGAAATAAAAATTATTTTGAGTTTGAACGCTAGAAAGCCAAACATTACCTCAAAGAGCTCCAGCGTTCAAGATGAAAATTTCTTGATGAAACTCTTCAAGCATTTTATTGCATATGAATCATTAAAAATGTTCGAAATCTTTTATTCTGACTGAGTTAGAAATAAAAATTATTTTGAGTTGCGGAGAAAATCGATTCTTCGGATTCATTATAAATCCGGAACTGATTTTCAGTGCTTTGTATCCCTATGGGTAGGACATGTAATAGGCTAAAAACTATGTTCTCGCCGTTTTTTTTAAACATTTTATTCTAGATTTGGCTGGAAGCTTGTTGCATGTCATTATAAGTGTAATAAATGAACTATTACTATTACTATTACTATTTTCGTTACAGGAGCGTATATTTTCTTTAATTTTACTTCATTTTTTTGATTTTTCGGATGGGTTAATTTTTAGGGCATTAAGGTGGAGTATTTAAAAGATATAAATTATTTTCACCAAGAGCTCCTCTTTGCTCAATTGTTCCCACCGTATCACATGTCATTTGAAAAGGAACATTCCGTTGTATCAAAAAAAAATATTTTTTGTTCTTTAGTCGTTCTGAGTTTTGCTAATTTCCGAGTCATTAAAATGGTGTGGAAAAACTAACCAAAGGTAAGAACTGTCGGTAAAAATAATTTATGTCTTCTCGACGCTTGATTTTAATGCTCTGAAAATTAACGAAAATCCGAACAAGAGCATATAGCCTCTATATCAGCCGTTCAGGCTTAAACAAATGTGTTAAAATGATAATCAAAATCAGCGATAAACTCAGAACAAGTACCCACAGAGCAAATTATTCTCTTTCAAATGGGTTCAACATTATTCAACATTATTTAAAAAAACGTTCAGCGAATTTCAGAATAAGATGCTTTAAAAAGCGGCAGAGACTTTTTTCTAGCCTAATACGTCGGCTGACCACCGCAAATCATTGTATAGGCCAAAATTCGAATTACGTTTACGAATTCCCTTGAACTAGAATGCTCGACACGTCCCAAAAGGTGTTGATTGTGTTCCAAATGGTGTTCTTTACTATTCTATCCCTCAAAGTCGTAGGCCTGAAAAGACCTGTTGTCTGCTTGGATCTATCCTAATCGGAGTGGGCATACATTGTTTTCCGTCTCCATTCGCCACCTTGAGATTCCACGTCAGCCTCAGTTGCTGTCCCATAATGCGAGGGCTTTCATTGAAATTCAGTGAATATGGTTGTATGGCTAGAGGTGATCTAGGCAATCGGCACTTTAGGCTTGCTCCTGCCCCTCCGACTAGGATAGATCCGTCAGATTTTCTTCATGTCGGAACAGATTGCTGATATCGTAGCATGTCGAAGCTTTCCACCTACATTTCGGAGCGCCATTACTGACCATTACTGTAGTTCTGCCGCTACTAGAGTCAGAGCTCCGAAGGCGTTGGGCTCAGCTAGGATATCCGGTTTCCTCCGGCGTTTCCCTTATCTGTGCGTGTCTGTGAACTGGAACGCAATCAGCGGATGAAAGTGCTGAGTCGACAGACATTGACGCTTCCATCAGGCGACGCTATTCGTCACGAAAATCCGTTCACTGCACAAAAATGAATTTCACCGTGAATAACACGAGACAGAGCAAGCGTTTCGCGACAACAGCACATTGCCTCCAAAACGGGGAAGCACCGGAGAAGTCTCGAGAATTCGTAGCTGCTTAGGGAATCGGCAAAGATTCCATCGGCTGTTTGAATTTTCGTGACTATACATGGAATTTCACCTGTCCGTCGTTTTTTTTTTTAACTCTTTTCAACGCGATTTTTCGCCTGCCCATTGCGCACGTAATTCTCATTGCTAGATTTCTTCGGATAAAAATATAAAAAAGATAAATAATTGATAAAAATTGATGAAATTAAACCAAAAACAAAGTCATCTAATAATTAGTTAATGTTTATGGAGGGCGCGTGTAGCGCAATCGGAGGAGGTGCCGGCTGTCGCGTGCACCCGATACTAAGTTCTTAGTTCGGATTTCCCGCCCAAGCAAAACAAGCCTTCGTTTTTCCGGAGTCGGTGAATTGGTAGCAGGCTTGTCTGTCTGCTCATCAGCTGGCCACCGGCAGGCATGGCCAATACGTATTCCTCCACATCACGTCGAAGTAGAATGCGTGGCGCATCCCAAAAGGGACTGAGTAACGCTGTAATTTATCTTTTTTCATCATTTAATAACGGAAGGGAGCGTGATAACGCAGCTGGATCAGGTTTCGACTATCAGGTGCAGCTCGAAAGGAGGTTCTTGGTTCGGGACTCTCGCCTTGTCAACAAAGCCCTCCATCCCTCCGGGGTCGGTGAATCGGTACCAGACTTCTGTAAGAGGGATAGAGTGCCCATCAGCAGGCCAACGTAAGTTACTGAACAGGTCGAATGAATGATAGCATGACGTTACTCAATCCTTTTTGTGATGCAACATGCATACTGTTTCTACGGGATATCGTGGAGAAACAATTTGAGTGAGTATCTGGACAGCACAATGACTTCCGACAGTCAACCGATGTAGAAATCAGTGCATTATCCTTACCAGACATACCTCATACCAATTATCCGACCCCGTAGGGATGGAAGACTCGATTGGGCTAGATGGGAAATCCTAATGTTGAAAGGGACGCGTAATAGCCGGCTTTCCGCACAGGCCAACAACTCCTCCAACTCTACCGGATGGTTGAATTGTTACCAGACTTGTCTGGGATGGATAAAACACTATCTCTTCTATTGGTTGTGTTATAATTTGTACAATAGGTTAGCAAATCGCTGTATAGGCCAAATACGCAATTAAATTGTCTCCACGACGTTCCTTCGCGGAAGAATGCATGGCGCATCCCAAAGAGGACTGACTAACGCCGTCACTTATTTATAATTTACATTCACGGTAATGGGAATTGGAAGAACTGTTCGAGTAGAAATTGTTACGCGCTCGACTAGCACCGCCTGAAGGTGTCCGATGCCGCAAGTAAGTGTCGGATGACATTGTCGTGCAAGGGTTTAAAAAAGTCACGGGTGTAAACATTCAAATGCCTTCTGCACTTTTGGAGAAACGTGGTGGAGTTCGAATGGCCTCAGTTTCTTTTTAGGTAAACCACTTGATTCCTAGTTTCCAAAAAATGTGTCGTGTTCCGTCTTACTACGGCGAAATCCAGCATACAATCCAGATTCCCACCCTAAAGAGGACCTCGCACTTCAGAAAGATTCACCTTAGAAAGCTGGAACAAATCTGAAAGCTGGACAATGCTGGCTGCGAAATTGTATTATTTACTTTTCTTATGCGTTTTAAT
Organism: Heligmosomoides polygyrus polygyrus; assembly: GCA_947396885.1. Classification (NCBI taxonomy): domain Eukaryota; kingdom Metazoa; phylum Nematoda; class Chromadorea; order Rhabditida; family Heligmosomidae; genus Heligmosomoides; species Heligmosomoides polygyrus. Next base: position 84,944,142 of record OX377205.1, read on the forward strand.
AAGTAAAGTTCGTTTCACAAATTGAAAATCAACCGCGACTAACCTTTTTCGGAGCGCAATGCCAAGACCTTTTATCACTTGGTATTGGATTGATGCATGTTGCCTTTCGTGCCTATACGCATTGTTAACTCAAATCGCAATTCGCATTTCAGAAGATCAAACTTAAGCTGGTTAACTGAAACCTATTTATTTTATTTATTCATTTATATCATGGTGGTAGCCTCGCAGATAAAAACATTAGAATACCAGCACGCACATTAAATCCATGTACAATTTTCACGTCAAATCTGACACTTTTGAAATCAAATTGGACACTTTTCACGTCTAATTAGACACTCTTCTAAGCAAAGCCTAACGCTTTTAAAATCGAACTGGGCACCTTCTACATTTTACGGTCTCCTTCTACAGTAAACTGGGGACTTCAAGGAAAATTTAAATATGACTTTCTTTGAAGTTTGATTTAATTCACCTACAAAATAACAATACAGTGAGTGAGCGCATTGTTTGAAATTTTATCTAATTTACATTTTTTAGGGAAAATAAGAAAATAGAACTAAAAAACGTGTTTTAATTGGCAAGAAGGCGGCCAATTTTTAGTGCTAAAATAAGAAATGGCGCCATGCCCTCGTCCACGACGTCACGATTTTTATTCGATTGATGGCAAAATTTTTGTTTAGATGTGGATGCACACCTGTAAACCAATACATCAAACAAACATACAGTTGTAAAGATCACATGTCCTTATGCATGGCGCGATCTCTTCTATTAATGCTATGAATAAACACCTTGTGCTCTCTCTCTGTGACACGTTTTCTTAATATGGACACTCACTCATAAATAAATAAATAAATAAATAAACAAATGCTGCCTTGTCGCGCCTTAAAAGAAATTATAAAGTAATGTTTTTAAAAATTTGGCAAAATTATTACGCTCATTTAGAGTGCTGAACTGAAAAATTTCCAAGAAAGCTATAACAAATTTTCCTTGAACAAAAACTTATTCCAACCATCTTGGAGAGTCTGAAATTTAACCTGAGAAGTGAGAAGATCGTTTTGAAAGACGTTCACTTACTTTAATGTCAGAAGTATCAAGTTTTTTAGAAGAGTCTCTAATTCTTTTATTTTTTTTATTTTTTTTATTTAGTACACTAAGAGAGGGTACCATAAAGCAACTGCTTGAACTGGTGCTAGTGCAGAACGGGTAGAAAATGCAGAAAAACAACAAAAAGAGCAAAAAATAAATATTAATAAAGACCAGATTGAACGCGATAAAGAGCAGCTATGCTCGAAAAAACACACTCTGCGACACCTCCTGCGAATCAAAATGTACATTGAAAAACGTCTCTGAGACGTTCTCTGAGACCACACGCTAACTGTATGACTCTGTGACACGTTTTCTTAATATGGACACTCACTCATAAATAAATAAATAAATAAATAAACAAATGCTGCCTTGTCGCGCCTTAAAAGAAATTATAAAGTAATGTTTTTAAAAATTTGGCAAAATTATTACGCTCATTTAGAGTGCTGAACTGAAAAATTTCCAAGAAAGCTATAACAAATTTTCCTTGAACAAAAACTTATTCCAACCATCTTGGAGAGTCTGAAATTTAACCTGAGAAGTGAGAAGATCGTTTTGAAAGACGTTCACTTACTTTAATGTCAGAAGTATCAAGTTTTTTAGAAGAGTCTCTAATTCTTTTATTTTTTTTATTTTTTTTATTTAGTACACTAAGAGAGGGTACCATAAAGCAACTGCTTGAACTGGTGCTAGTGCAGAACGGGTAGAAAATGCAGAAAAACAACAAAAAGAGCAAAAAATAAATATTAATAAAGACCAGATTGAACGCGATAAAGAGCAGCTATGCTCGAAAAAAACAAGATTGAGAGATTATTTTTTTATTTACCGCTCTCAGAGTGCGTCTTACAGTTGAGCGAATTTATCGTTACCAATTTATTTTGAAAAGTGTCCGATTTGGCGAGAAAATTGTATATTTTGTAACGTTCAGAAAATCGTTTTTCTTAGCGTAATGATTCCCAATGCCCTGTGCAGTCTCGAAGAAGAAACACTAAAAAATGGAAATTTCCTATGTGAACTGACATTTAGACGCATGAACTCCATTGCTAATGCTCCCTCAGGTATTCCATCGTTAGTTTAGTTTTCACATTTTCCTCACCGGCTTATGCTCTGATGCGAAAAATCTTAAAATTCTATTCTTACCGAAGGCTCATAGAAAAGGTGTCATTCGTTGTTCCCTTCACTGTGCTCGATACCCGATATACGCGGAACCATACGCGAAACCACTCAAAATTAACGTCGAAATTGCAGAGAAATAATGAGTTCGGTGGTTTCCTGGGGTTTAAAGTCTCACTCTCGAAGTAGAATTCTTGTACGGTTTCTCGGAGGCGCCTGAAAATTGTAAATCTGAAAATGATCGCTTAAAATTGCCGAGGAGTGTTCCCGGGACGGCCGTGGCGCCCAAGTGCTGATTGTTTCAGCGTTTTTCCATCACACCACGGTTTTTAGTGCGTTGAATGCGAAACAAATTGCTGAATGCGTCGTGCGTTCAGGTTCAGTGATGCGATGCGTGTCGACGTCCACACCGATGACGGCGTCGCAAAGGAAGGAGCTCTGGGGCACCGCTCTGCACCATTCTTTCGAGAAGAAGGCCCCGTCGGCCTCGTCTGACTCGCTCTACAACTCCTGCACCGACCTCGACACCGAGGTTTGTCACTGCTTCTCGTTGTTTTTCGGCACAGGTTCGGCAATTTCATCTGAAATGAAATCGACGAGGGCGCCCACCACAAACTCTCGCTCAATATTGGATGCTACCGACGGCTAATCAAACGAATTGTTTAAAGCGTTTTCTAGAAGAAGAAGCGTTTCACATTTAGCCTGCATTTGTGAACGTGAAATGTGAAGCGTTTAGAGCGCAAGCAGGCTAAACCTTTCGCCATAATACTCCGCTTAATGTACTTCTACTCATCTGCTACCTTCCCTTTTTGTTTTTGCTTTAAATGTAGTTAACGAAGGTAGTGAATACATTCTGCCTCCAGGTGAAGCATATCCAGAAATCTTGAACACTGAAACACGCTGTTGATTGAAGTCACCTTCTAGATACGGTTTCCAAAAAAACTCAGACTAGATCGAACTGGTATTATCAAGCCTAACAGCAGGTCTGATAGCTGGCTGGGTTTTACCGTAGAAAATACCGTCCCAACATGCGGCTCACTCCTCAAACGAGAAGTTTATTTATTTATTTATTTATTTATTGCAGATGTTTGTGCGATTTACAAAAACGAGCCCGATAAAGAAGGAACATAACATTTGATGGGCTCTTGTGGTTCTCGATTTGATTTTTCTTTCTGATGAATTTACTGAATCGCCACGCTGCAGCAAAAACAAGCTCTCATTGGCAGATATGGAATGCAGTGACCTTGTTATGAAGGAGACATTATGATCAGGATGATGAGATGAGAATGACGAAATAAGGCTGACGATGATTTTGATATTTCAATGCCTTTGAGCCGACGCCATATCTATTAGGTTGTCCCATAAGTCCCTGTCGTTTTTTCAACGATTCATTGCGGATTTCGCCGGAGGCCTCTTGCAAAGCGCTATTCAGCTTTCGAAAAAGAATGATATGCTCTATCAGAACGTGTATTGCATTTCTTTTTTCATCCTGATTTTTTTTTTGACAAAATTCCAAAAAGAGAAAAATCACCTTCACCAACAACTCCTTCTCCTTGTTCAGTTGTTGATATTCGACAGAAGTCAGCACGAGCCAATAAACGGGGCACAAATTCTTTTTGAGCATCCTCTTCCAAACGACATATAACACCAAGCAAAAAAGTCCAACCACAGAACCGGAGTTTTGGTAAAAATTCGGACGGAAATGTCGGACGTCCCAATTGATGACCTAAAAATCAATAACGGACAAATGAGGAAATAGCACCAGCACGTATTCTTCTAGTACAGTTTTCCAAATGCTATGAAAAACTGCGCAAAAAAAATCCAAACCTAAGCGGAGAGAACAAGTGCGCAAATGGCTACTTTTCACTTTCTCACTTCCCAACTCAACGGCCTAAAAATTGACAAAATTCAGGATGAAAAAAGGAATGCAATACATGCTCTGATAGAGCAATTCATTCTCTTTCGAATGCTGTATAGCGCTCTGCAAGAGACCGCCGGCGAAATGCGCGATGAATCGTTAAAGAAACGGCGGGGACTTGTGGGACAACCTAATATAATAAAGAGTACAACATCTGGAGGATTACAAGTAGACCTAGAATAGTAGCAGGAACGGTCAGGTAGATGAGCACTAGAAATTGATTTGATAGAAATTCACTTTCCTTCCAGAAATCGATAATATTGATCGACATCGGTTGAGTATTCGATAGTGCCTACTTTTTTTTTGTTAAGCCTTTCCATCGGCCGATATTATTTACGCGGTTACCACGGCATGCGGTGAACACTGTAAAAAAGTCGATAAAAACAATCGATAACCGACTTCTGATATCGATGATGATTCGATTCTTAAGCAACCGATTTTTATGAAACTTGTCCATTGACCAATGTATCATTCCGGTTCCCAACACAATTGGTCAGCTCTGGACAGAATCTATGTATTCATCGATAGTGTCCGATCAACATTCTTCGTGCGTGTTTCTGCATTAATGCAGTATTTTTTGGTTGATTGATTTCCTTCAATTCTTGTGAGCTGTCCATCCAATAACATGGATACAGGTGATGCATATCTTAATCGATCGATTATGGGAGAGATAAATCAATATCGCTCGATAATGTTACACTGATCCAGGAATACGTCTGTAGCCAAAATTGTGCCATCGACTTTCTAGATATAGATGATACTAGTTCGGCTAGAAACTTAACGTTCGCGGATCACTTTACCGGCATGTGCCCTAGAAGGTCTTTTACGCTTGACAGATTTGTGCAGCTTTGTGACACGTACAGGAACGAACTAACTTTATTTACCATGATAATATGAAATAGTATTCTAGGTTAATTTAATTCGCGACGAAAATCATGACGCTAGAGGGTCGGAAATACTGCAAAACTTCAGTAGGCGTTAGACAATATGGAGTGCTCTCGTTACTGGAATTTGTCGCTAATCGCTGAAAAAAACCGCTTATATGTGGTTAGGAAAATTGGGTTTTCAAAGCAGCACCGTGCCAGGTAGTGTTGTGCTGGATTGGATTTATCCTATTAGAAATCTTTGTTTCCGTCATGATTACAATTTGAACTTTTCCGCTTATTTCATATCTTTGCGTAATAGCGCAGTAGTTCGGAGTTATTAGGCTTTCGAAGTTTTCTCTATTTTGTTTCAGCACTTGCTGATGCTTTTGCTTTATACTTCCTAGAAAACTGAATATGAGTTCGGATCGCATTTCTCCACAGTTGTCGCTTTCCGCCTCTTTATCGTACTATTTTATTTTCCTACATGTTTCTGCAGACAAGATTGAAAAGGCTTGTAAAATACCAGGGATAAAATAAAGAATATATTGGACTGAAAGTATTCGTAAAAACCAAAAGGTGTTTTTATCTCTGTTTATTTATTTATTCATTTTTTACTCTCATCAAAGGTCTGCTCAACAAGAAACATATGAAAAAGCAATAAGTACAACTGTATTGACAACATTGAATAGCGATTTGTTCTCAAATCATTAAGAACAGGTTTTTATAATCATGTGCTTAGGAAAATTTATGGAATAACTGCCTTTATTATTATTACCTACCCAGCTGGCAATCCTAACCTGCAAATACCCCACCGGTTGGCTAAGATGCCAATGGGAACCTGTCGGAAAGGGTATACCGACCTCCCACATGGAACCGACAGGTTGGGTAAAGCAGGCTAGCGGGATGCGGGCTGCGGTGACAGTAACCAAGGTTACTGTCACCACAGCGAAGCGCTTCTCTTATGTACCGGACACGAGGAACGACCGCATCTCTTGTGCAAGTGTCTAGACTCCTGCCGACAATCTGGTGTCATTCGGCGGTTCGTCCCCCGCGATTTTTCGCTAAAAAGGGGGCGAATCGTCCAGCGGTTCTCCCTTCCGGCTCTCTGAGTTAGGCAGTGAGTGTTGGATAACATTACATAGTGCGCACCACCACTTTCTATAAGGGAAATCAAATGCATGGAAAAACGGACTGATATCATCAAGGAATAAAACGTTCAAAAGACTATTGGTAAAATGCGATGCTAGAAAGAAAGAGCTAACAACGCAAAGAAATCTAAGACAGAAATAAGTATTGAACAGTCTAAGGAAGAAAAAGAGGAGGACAAAGGTACAGAACATCATGATCGGTCCATGGTGCCTAGTGAGCGCGTAGTAGTGCTGTCGAAGGAGGTGCCGGCTGGGTCTGAACCTCATTCCAGGTTCCTGGTTCGAGTTTCCTGCCCAGACGAACCAGGCCTTCTCTCCTTCCCGGGTTGGTGAAATTAACACCACAGCCTGCGAAGGATAGAATACCTCCTCGTCCGTATGCCGCAGTCAGGATTAAAGGATAAAGGATGGCGTTACTCAATCCCTTTTGGACTGCGCCACGCACTCTACTTCTACTTCTTCGTCGTGGAGGTGACTTCAAAGCATATTTGGCCTGTACAGTGACTTGTGGTCAGTCTTTCATTCTTCCCAAACAAGTCTTGTACTATTATAACTCATCAATCCTGGAGGGATGGAAGTTCGGTAGTCTATGCAGGAAACCCGAATCAAGAACCTGAGTCAGGTGCACGAGAGAGTCGGCGCGTTCTGCTACTGCCCTACCATGCACCTTTATAGACCAAAATACGCATTCAAGATATGTCCACGTAATTCCGTAGAAATAGATGGCGCAGAACTAATCTAGTGTTTGATATAGCGTTGTATACATGCATATTTCGAGTCTATCCTAACCGGAGAGGGGCACCGCTAGAAAGCCGAAACAAATGTGAAGAGTGAGAGTCGCAGCGGTGGCGTTTCCCTTTGTAGTTTTGCTATGCCTTCCCTGTATTGATGATATTAGCTTTATCAGTCAATAACACAACAAGGAACGATTCCTGTTCAATCACCTAAGCAAACAATAGATGCCCCATCAAGGTCGAGTCGACACGACTCAGGAAAGGGTAGGAGAGGGGAAGGAGGAGTGGGATTCGTGGAGTCTCGACGAGGGGCTCTTATAGAGGAGTAGATTCGGGCATCCTGTCGACGAGGCTTTTGGAGACCAAGATCGGGATTATGGACTCCTGTTGAGGGGATTCTTGGAGATGAGGAAAGCAACGGGATCCGCGGCGTCTTTTCGACGGGGCTGTCGGAGAGGAGGAGTGGGATTCGGCGTCCTGTCGACGGGCAGCAGCACCGCGTATTCGGTCCACTTCCGGCGCAAATTTGCTTGAGTCGTTGACGAGGTACGGTAGGTTGCACGAGATGGTAGACGGCGCCAATTTTTAAGTTGCGTTTGGCGTGACAGTAAGGCTTCTCCTGGATAGGAAATTACAGAGATAGGTCCTGTTGTGCTCATGTGCTAGTTTGCTTTCAGGTATGCCGCCGTTGCCAAAGAGTCAGAGTGGAGTGCCCCCCACCGACTAGGATAGATCCCGTACCGTATTTCTGTCCAGATTGTGTACCGAACGTAGATGGAAGTTAAGGAAGATCTATGCATTAGTACATTGTTGGAGATTTGTGGATTTACTTCGCCATACGGCAGTCGGAACTTTATAAATAGCTTTAGTATGAGATAAAGTAATTTAAAAAAAACTTTGAAAGTGAACCGTTTGAAAAGCAAAGAACTGAATCTCCTGGGAAGCTGTTCAAACGCAACTTATAGCTGAATATGACTTCTGTAGGAAGGGAAGCCATGATAGTTTCGTTAAGAAATATTGTGGAACGTGGAGCCATTTTTCCACTGCTAATGAATTTTTAAAACCCATTTGATAAGTAAACTGGTGTTGCAAACCCTTTATGGTAACGCGCACATCTTCTGAATGTTGCATAACTCTGTTTTTGCTAAATTTATCGATCTTACAAGAACAATTTTCAAAATCTGATCAACACAAGCATTTTCCTATCACTTCTTAGCTCAGTTTGCTGAACGAATTTAATTAGTTAGTCTGCCAGAAAGCCCGCACAGTAGAGGGCGAAATAGTTCAATCGCAAAGGCCTCAAATGAGTCTGAAAAATCTAATTTGAAGCCACAAAGTCAACAAATCGTTAACGCCTGGTGGCAGCCTCTCGAATCGACCCAACAAGGCCTGCAATTTTTACATTCCTAGCTGCTTTCCCTGTTTTTGAGAATTAAGTTATAACTGGTGAACTGCGATATCCGTCCTATTAGAAATCTGCTTGAAAATACTTCTGAATTTTGTACAGAATTCTTGGGGAAAATGTTCGCTTCGAACACATATGCCTTTGCCTACCAGAAAAACAAGTTGTCTTGAACAGGCACTACTACTGCTTACTTCTGCCCATCTATTTTGTTAAGATAGTATTTGAAAAGCTTTATATAGATCCGCATTGATTTCTCCTGAACTTCAAATTCTTTCTTTCACAATCGCTTTAACCCTGCATGAACAATTTTTAGACATTTGCGAACACTTTGCCATAATTCCTCTGAACCGTACTTTGTTTCCAGGATATCTTCAACGGCATGGCCTCTTTAGAAACATGTGCACTATAGACATGACGTTGTCCAATGAAAAGCTCCGAAATGTGTCTGAAAAAGGCTAATTTTAAGCCTCAAATTTAGGTCAGGAAACCTTCATCGTCTCTTGCTTGTTGTTCCATCCTACTCAGCGAGGAGCTTCCCTCTGAGCGAAGACCACTTTCTTATATGTGTGCACTAGTTCGTCGAGCAGAATGCGAAGTTCGTTCGGAGAACGATGACGTGCTTCTTATTGAATTAGAGCCAGCGATGTTTTCGAGGCTCCACATGCACTTCCTTATGTAGAGTATGTTCGAACCACTAGCAGCTTCCTCCGACTAACGTATTTTGGGAGCGATATCCCGGCGGCAATCATTACGCTAAAGCTTCCTCTCGAGATTTTTCGAGAGCTTTTTACCGCGGAGTTTTTCTAAGGTTTCTAGGGAGATGGCGTATTTCTTGAAGTACAATCTTGTCTTGTTTCATAGCGTACTCTTCCATTCAATAAATAAGAGAAAATTCTGTGTGAGAATGTTTCTTGTTGAAGTGTTGTCTTCTCAACATCGCTTTTTACCAATTTTTTTTGCACTTCTTCCCGTGTAACGAAACAACCTTTTTGCAGTGGTTGAACAGTACCACGAATTGTCTTGGAATCCTAAATTTAAAAAAAATTGCCTCACGGCATGGAAAGATTCCACGACGGTCGATCATGCGACACCTTACTCGAGCATCTGAGAGCTTCTCCTCAAATGTTACTCTGATTTTCAAAGCTTCAAAGAAAGAGAAGCCACCGAAGCGTAAACTTCTGCCTCAACCTTGGTGCACCGCTCATTCTCTCCAACTTCGTAATCTTTGCACGAAACTCCTCAAGCCTAAACACAAAGTCTCCCCTTTCAAACCGCAGTATGGGATCGACTGCGATTCTGACCGGTCTCGAAACCTGACTCAACGCGTATTCTTGAAATAATGATCAAATCGAGCATCTTTAGTATCTCTGTATTTTCTACCTTGCCGATTAATATGCAGCAACATTTTTTTTTACCCGAGGTGCGTTAATTGTGGAGGTGGGAATCCATATAATTCCACGCGAACACATTTTTTTCTATTCTTTTTCCTCATACCTGAGTCGCAGACCGACCTGCCATCTTGTAGAGTTGCCCCCGTAGTTTGAAAAACAGCTAGATAATGCGTGATAATGAGCTACGCACGCAGCTGAATATTGCATTTGCTGCAGCTCGCTGTTGCACTGCGTATGATCAGGAATCTAGTAGAAAATTCTTAAGTTTCTTAAATTCTAGCTCAGATGTGTTCATCTGATGTTCACTGTGGAGGAGCTCTGAAGACCATCATCATATTACATTAGCATATCATGTACTTTAGAATACATTAAAATCAGGAGAAAGAATAAAGGACGGTGTTACACAATCCCTTTTGGGATGCGCCACGCATTCTACTTCTACGGGATATCGTGAGGCAATTTGAATGCGTATTTGGCCATACGATGGCTTGCGGTGGCCAGCCGATGAGCAAGTCAGCGCTTTGTCCTTCCCAGACACGTCTGGTACCAATTCAGCGAGCCCGGAGGGATGGAAGGCTTAGTTGGCCTGGGCGGGAAATCCGAACCAAGAACCTGGTATTGGATGCACGCGACAGCTGGCCCTCTTTCGACTGCGCTACACACGCCCCTTAAGATCAGAAATTAAAAATTAGTTTACTAATCAGCTAACGTCACAGGAAGTTGAACATAGTACGCATAATTCGTCGCTATTTTTATGCCAAGCTAATATTGAAACAGTTGTTAGAATTGAAGTCTGTCCGTCCCAGTTGCTCTGGATTCTATACATCGGGAGCAGGGTGGTGACGAAAGGCAGAACGGAATCCGTGACGCCAACGGAGCTCAACGAGATTATCACCAATCGAGCTAATGCAGACAGCAAGCCCACGGAGGGAGTTGGATTGGTTACCATCTCGACAGCACAACACATCTGGCAGACTTACGAGATTATCAGTCTCTGCTTCACTTCCGCAGAAATATATAAGGCCCAGGAGGCAGTCGATGAGATCGTGGTTGGACACATCTGAACCACTTGAACCTCTGACATGTGCGAGGAAGAAGAACAGCCCGTTATTTTCACGTCCGGTAGAAATGAAAAGTGGAGCTCATTTCCTACACGAAACTAACAAAGAAAGGCTCCCAACTCAAGATGAGCTTTTGCGATGCTAGTTTGGCAGGATGTAGGGCCATGTGAGCGGAGTCCAGAACCAGAGTTAGTTTTCGCTGAATGTTTTTTAAGACCGGAAAAGACGTGTGAAAACGTGTGCGCAACAACTATTAACCTCTACGACAACCCACGAGATGTGCCTCGGTGGCGCAGTCGGGTGGAGTGCCATAGATGTACAACAGCGGGGTTTTCAGCACGAGTCCGCATACTGCTACTATTTTTGCACGCATTAGTTTGTTGTCATTACGCCTTCTCACGATCACAGGAGTCAATTTCAGGCCATCAGTGCTTACAATAAACCAAGGCTGTCTATTTGCGCCTTCATATGTGCTTGTTCTTTTCGTAGGTGGCAGGTGGTTACGACGATGTTCAGGACCCTTTTCTACACTCACGTCTTACGCGTTTAACGAAGAAGAAGCGATCATTCCTTGCAAGGAAGAAGCTTGTTCCTCACCGGCAAAGGGAAGAGCAATAAGACCTTTTATTTCCAGAGAAAAGATATGGTGCAGATACGCATTGATGAAAAACTAGCTCATATGAAGCCTCAGTAGGAAGGCCTTGGTCTGTTGTAAAAATTGATGGTCTAAAACTGCCTCCTGTTATCATGAGAAAGCGTAATAACAGCAAATGAACATGTGCAAAAATACTTGCAGCACGCGGACACGAACTCAATACACCGCCTGTGTGCTTATATGAGGCGACACTCCTGCCAACTCGCCACCGGCGCACATCTTATGGGGTGTCATAGGGCTTGTTGAGTGCTGCGCACATGTTTTCACACCTCTTTTTTAGGCCTTTAAAAAGCGTCTAGCAAAAACTAACTGTAATTCTGGACTCCGCTCACACGGAGCATTGCAAAAGCTCACCATGAGTTGGGAACCTTTCCTTGTAATAACATCCTGCAATGAGCTTTGACAAGAAAAGAAATGCCAAACGCTTTCAACGTGTTGCACTGATATTTTGCTTGCATCCAATAGTAAATAGTGGCAAGCAGCAGTCGGGCCGGATTCATCAATCAGTGGGTATAGATAGAGATACCGTAAGGGAGTTGTACCCACTACACGCAGTGGGTACCGGGTGCGATTCGTATCCATGAAAGGATTCAATGGTGATGTAAAACTAAGCCTCTTGCAAGACGGCGACGAGCGTTCTACAATCTCGGACATTCGATTTTGAGGGGCCGAACAACCACTTGCTATTGGGGTGAGAATCTTTTGCAATGGGTGTGGCATCTGCGCCGATTGGTAAGGTGAGGGGTCCCGGCGCGATTATCTGCACTCCGTTGACGGTCCTGTGGAAGTGCACCATTGGGTTTGAGGATCGGCTCCTGTTGCTGGAGTGTTTCAGGATGCTTACGCAGCCATATATCTACGTATATCCATCTCGTACGTACATAGATATGTATATACGTATATAAGTAGGTATATATATACTATGTATATGCAAGTATATACATATCTATATTTATGTATATACATAGGAACAAGTTCTCACTCGAATAGCAGGTCTCTTCACGACGGAAGCCTAAGCTTTAGCATTCCGCTGCTGAAAAAGCGGACCTCTGTCACTAATGAACCGCCTCCAAACCACTTCCAAAGTTGAGACGACGGGGCTTCTCGCAGGTCTCATCAGTAATGTCGGTATCTATCGGACCATGCAGATTAAATGTTCGGCCCGTCGAAAGCGAATGTCCGAGATGCCGCTCCTGTCTTTTGGTTTTTAAGCGGAATAGACAAAAAAATCGCCGTTTCTGCCGCTTTTCCATAACTCCCTTCAAAGAACATTGATCAGAAAATAATTGCAACCATCCGAGTTTGATTATCTATCCTCTATAATATAGGTAGCATCCAGTGGTTCTTAAAAAAGTTGATTCGTTGACCTATATAGTCTCGACGGCGGCTGTCTCCCTACTTCGATCGAGATAATTGCTCGTTCAGGGAGTATCTCCCTAGCTGGTCAGAATAAGCTACTTTTAAGTAGATCTTTCATCTTCTGCCTGTGGTACGCTTCACATGGTGCTCTTTTCATACATGGTAAAAATTTACAACCATTTTGACTTCTTCGCACGCGGTAGCGCAGAGGATGATGACGGTCACATGATCAGGTTCTTGGTTAGGATTTCTTACCTCGGCCAAAGAAGCCTTCCGGGGTCGGTGAATTGCTAGCAGACTTATCTGAGAAGGATAAAGTACAGACTTGTTCATCTATTGACCACCCCAAGTCATTGTATGGCCAAATACGCATTCAAACCGCCTCCACGATATCATGTAGAGTAGAGTGCGTGGCGCATCCCAGAAGGGATTGAGTAACGTCGTCCTTTATCCTTTATCCTTTATTTGGTCATACAATGATTAGGCGAAGCCAGCCAATGCATTCCACTTCCACGGGATGTCGAAGTAGCGATTGGAATGCGTATTAAGCCGTACAGTGATTTACGGTGGCCAGCCGATGAACAAGTCAGCGCTCTATCCTTCCCAGACACGTCTGGTACCAATTCACCGACCCCAAAGGAATGGAAGGCTTGGTAGGCCTAGGTGGGAAGTCCGAATCAAGAACCTGTACTGGGTGCAGCGACAGCCGGAACCACTTCTGACTGCGCTACACGCGCCATATGCGTATATAGATCATATATAGATATAGATTATATCATATATCGCCAGTATCATATATAGATCAAATACGCATTCAACTCGCCTAATCGACATCCCATAGAGGTAGAATGCGCGGCGCATCCCAAAACGGATTGAATTACTGCTGTTCTTTATCCTGTTATCCTTTATTTGCGAAGCGCAATGCTTTCTACTGAGTAGTGTATACTCCTCGAATTGCACAGAATTTGTTATTCTGGTCACTTGAGCACGTTCTTAGATGAGCGTGTGAATGAAATAAATAAATGAACATTCTGAAGTACGCCTTCAAATGTGCCGCAGTGCCGCAGTTTCTCTATTCGCGGGGAGGTCACGTTCTCACCAAATTTGGCGCTTTCGCTGTTGACGATCTAGGCAGGATTCAGCGTTTCAACAGATGCGCTGCTCCGCTATGCACCTCGGCTGCTATTTATCCAAAACACGCGTCATTCCCTGAGATCTGCTGGGGAATCCATGAATTTCTGACGAGAACTTTGAATCCGAGCACCAGCTTCCGCGGCTTGACATGTGCTCCAGACAAACATCCACTCGGCGGAGCAGATTTATTCATTCCGGCCATCCATCGTCCACACGCGTCATTATCCGTGCAATCTTCTTCTCGTGACTCACGCATTGGTGGCTCTTCAGATGATCTCTACGGGCGTCGTCAGCCCGTCCACAAATCTCTTGGTTCTTTTCCTGTCGCAGCTGTACACACGTATTTGATAGTGATCCTCGGATGCGCCTGACGTCTAGCGCTTTGCTGAAGTTCTTAGAGAACGGCGTTACGCGCGTTCTTCTTCTCAAATCGTGGGAGTTGTTCGGACTGGTCTAGCGCTTATATTGAAACTCCAAGCCATTTAAGGTGACCGTCTAAACAAAATGGCGAGTGTAGCGCAGTCGGAAGTGGCTCTGACTCTCGCGTGCACTTTGAATCAAGTTTTAGAGATTGTGCTCCGCCCAGGCCAGCTGGGGCCTCCATCACTCCTGCAGCAACGGTTTAACACAACATATGACCACTTCGGCTAAAACACCAATTTCTACACTCGTTGGCCTAGGCTAAAAACGCACGCAAATTGCCTCCATGCCATCACTTATGGTTAGAAGCATGTACATGTTATAAACTCCTTTTAGAATGCGTGGCGCATCCTAAAAGGATTTTAGAACACCGACTGTTCATCTATGTCGAGGGCGATCAGCAAACATATGCTGCCACTGGTATACGTGGGGGTTCATACTTTCACGCCAGAGGCTGAAGAATGCGAGTTGAAGTCACTTCTGTCAAACCTATCCTTTCTAGCTGGTCATTCTCTTGATAAAGAAGGCGATGCGCCATGCATTTTATTTCTACAGAACATTGTGAGGTATGTACTTTGAAGGCGTATCTTTATTTCACTTAAAGTTCAATTATGCATCCTACGACGGGGTTTTATATCGTGTTGGATATCTATTATTATTTTTTCTTTTGCGTTGTGATTATGATGGCGTGTGTAGCGCAGGAGATGCCGATTGTCGCGCACACCCGATACCAGGTTCCTGGTTCGGATTTCTCGCTCGGGCCAACCAACCCTTCCACCCCTAAGGGGTTGATGAATTGGTACCAAACTGGTCTTGGAAGGATAAAGCGCTGGCTTATTTATCGGCTGGCCATCGCAAGTCACTGTGTGGCCAAATACGCATTCTAATCGCCTCAACGACATCCCGTAGACGTAGAATACGTGGCGCATCCCAAATGGGATTGAGTAACGCCGCCCTTATCCCTCATTTTTATTTATTGTGGAGGTAATTTGAAGGCGTACTTTTTAATCGTTTAAATTCAGCTCATTTTTGCATCCTACGACGCGGTTTGATTTGTGTTATTTATTATTGTTAGATCATTATTATTTTGTCTGGTTTAGGACGCTTAGTGGGTAACTTCTGGGAGCTTCTTTTCCTAGGAAGGAACCGCATTATAAATAGTTACTGAAGAAAAATTAATGTTCTGAAAGAGTTTAGTTTTTGAATAGGCAGAATAGAATATGGCTTTCATATCCTTCCCCACATCTTTCCTCAATGATGGAAAAAAGGATTCAAGTGCATCCAGTATTCTGAAAGCTTTTCTAGCCCCTTGAAGAACGCGTAATTGATACAATGACTTGTAGTGTACAGTTGATGAACATGTTTACGTTTTATCCATCCTGGGCAAGTTGGCAGCAGTTCCACCACTTCTGATGGATGAAATGCCTTGTTGGCCTGGGCGTGAGCCGAATCAAGGACATTAATTCGTAGGGAGTGCGACAGCTGGCGCCTCTTGGGAATACACTGTCACAAGTTTGCAATTGGTAACAAAGTTAAATGAAAGCCTCGAAATCTTTAACTTCCACGACCTGAGATTGGAATCTGTTTATATCGAAAAATGTGTCTACATAAGGATAAAAAGAATAAAGGACGGCGTTATTCAATCCTCTTTGGGATGCGCTACGCATTCTACTTTTACGTGATGTCGTGGAGGCGATTTGAACTGTTTTTGGTCATACAATGACTTGCGGTGGCCAGCCGATGTACAAGTCAGTGCTTTATCCTTCCCAGACAAGTCTGGTACCATTTCACCGACCCGGGAGGGATAGAAGGCCTGGTTGGGCGGGAAATCCGAACCAGGAACCTCGTATCGGATGCAGGCCACAACAGGCGCCTTCTTCGACTGCGCTCCACGCGCCTTTCAGGTTTAATTACCCAAGTTTGAGGCTGTAACTCGGACAGGGTCAACATGGTGGTTGAACAAATGCAACTCAAAGGCGCCCTTGGGGGCCATAATGGGTGGGTCACTCAGTCGCCATCTTCACCCACAACGATAAGGCTACCGTGGTTTCCTCATCACGACCATCATCCTCTGGGATATTGACAACGTCGTTAGTGACATCGCGGCTATTGGTCGTGCTGTCAGAGCCCTGACTGGCCATAACCATTTCGTCTCCGACGCCATCTCCTCGGGTGGGCAGTTTGCGCTGTCTGGATCATTGGACAAGACTCTTCGCCTGTGGGATTTGACGACTGGACAGTCTACTCGTCAGTTCTCTTCCCACACAAAGGACGTTCTGTCTGTGGCTTTCTCTGCCGACAATCGACAAATTGTTTCTGGTTCCCGTGATCGCTCCATCAAGCAAGCTGTGGAACACCTTGGCACAACGCAAGTATACCATTACAGATTACTGCCACACCGACTGGGTGGGTATCCACTGTGTGATTCTCGCCTTCCACTTGCGACCCATTCATCGTCTCTGCGGGATGGGATAAGATTGTAAAGGTGTGGAACCTAGGAAACTGCCGTCTGAAGACCAATCACATCGACCACACCGGGTGTGTGTCTACATAGTGAGAATTATCTATTCCTAAAGCAACTACCTTTGGAGCAATTAGATGCAGGATTGTATGACTTGCAGCTGCGAAACATCCGGAAGGCATTTCCGGCGGAAACTTGATTTTCTCAGCCGGTAATTGTTGTTGAGACGCTTCAGAAACACACACATGATTGCTACGGCGTAGTCGCAAGCATGTAGAGCTAGAGATTTTCCAAAAGTTTTTCTGATCATGGAGAATCCGACCGTCTAACATCGTGGTGCGCATTCAAAGTGCTTCTACATCGACACCTAGAAGTAGTATGTAGGTTGTATCCCGAATAGGAACTCAACAACGACGTCCCTCATCGTTTTGTCTCAGATAAGCGAATTAAAGATAAAGGAGTTTGAAAGGAAAACAATTCCAAAGAATGATATCAGTCTTCGTCAAGTTCATCAGTATGGTGAGCAGTAGTCCAATAAAGGATAGAGGACGGCGTTACTTTTGGGATGCGCCACGCATTCTATTTCTATTTCTATATTTTTTATTTTTTTGCGTTTTTTATATTTTATATTTATTTGTTTCATACTTTTTCTTTCTATTTTTTATCTATATTTCTTTCTGCGCGCGTGTAGCGCAGTCGGAGGAGGCGCCGGCTGTCGCCTGCATCCGATACCAGGTTCCTGGTTCGGATTTTCCGCCCAGGCCAACCAAACCTTCCATCCCTCCGGGGTCGGTGGATTGGTACCAGACCTGTCTGGGAAGGATAAAGCGCTGACTTGTTCATTGGCTGGCCACCGCAAGTCATAGTATGGCCAAATATGCATTCAACTCGCCTCGCCTCCACGACATCCCTTAGAAGTAGAATGCGTGGCGCATCCCAAAGGGATCGAATAACGTCGTCCTTTATCCTTTATCCTTCACTTCTTATATTCTATTGACTTTTCAATTCCATGATTTGCGGTGGCCAGCCGATGTACCAATCAACGCTTTGTCCTTCCCAGGCAAATCCGGTGCTAGTTCACCGGAAAGGTGGAAATTTTGGTTGGCCTGGGCGGGAACTCCCAGCCAGGAACCTTGTATCGGGTGCGTGCAGCGGACGGCTCCTCCTCCGACTGCGCCACACGCTCCCAGTAGTTCAATAGTGAAAAAAGGTAGGGTATAAGTATGATACCAAAGGGCGCTAAGAAGGAGGTTCTAGAACAGATGAGTTCAAGCCTCTTCTGCAAGCACGCCATTCGGAAGTGGTTCTGGCAGCGGTAAACAACTCGAGCTCAAACTCCACTGCGCACTTCGTCTAAACAGCGTTCCGTCATACCACTATGGAGACTCACGCCCACTTAGATGACCAGTTTTCTATTTCCTGCACGTCTTCGGTCGTCATTCGGTGTCTCCTCGTCGTCATCGCTCCATTACTACGCGTTTGCAAAGCGCCTTGCTCGCAGCTCCGCCTCTTCGGAGTGATACCTTGGAGCCATTGGCTCATCGTTTCCTCCGGCTGCTGCTGGATCCAGATGTTTCCCAGAGTATTTCTGCACGATTTTTGCAGCACTGTAGCTGCAACTGTGCTTGAAGACCGTCTGCTCGTAGCTCCACACCTCTTGTCTTGCTGATTCTTTCGAAAACCCCCACAGCCTCTGGGAAGAATTTCACTTGCTCGAGGTTCTAAATCGATGTTTAGAAGTGCTACGCCTTCAGCTGCATCTCTGGAATTCGGCTTCTTTGAATATTCTTCATAGGCGTTTATTACAACTCATTTGTAAAGTTTTTAAATAACACTGGTGACATTTAATGGCTCTCTTTGTAGCGATTTTTATCGGATAGCGCTAGTACCTCTCCATTCCATAGCGCATTAGCTCTAAAGAAAAGAATATTTTGTGTAAGAGTGGAAGAGCAAGTGGTTCAGCAGATTTCAACTCGATCCTGTGGCATTCTGTAATAGTCGAAAGGTACTGGGTGGCCTTAATCTATTCCGATTGCACTTCGTTCTGGGCCATTCGTCCTTTTATTCCATTTCTTTGCTCTAATGTCGTATATCACAAACTTTTTATTGGGATGCAATTCAATTTCGGATGACTCTGTCATAAATCTACCACAGCCCAAAGAAGAATGCACATAGGAGGCCACAATTTTCGACCCCACTTTGCATCCTGCAACCGGATGGGAGCCTCCATTTCCTTCAACTCATCTCTGGTTCATACAATTATTTCTTTGAAAACGACGCACTTCGACGACAAAACTGGCAGACCTATGAACATTTCTGGTACCTAAAAGCGTTCTGTTAGACAAATTCCTTAAACAGTAGAAAATAAAAGCGGAAACAAGCGCAATAGTGCAAGAAAACAGCGCTTCACATTCAAAGGGAGTCTGTTTCAGAGGGTCATTTTGCTTAAGAAAATTACAGTGGCAGCATTTGGAGAAGCTTTTCTGTTAACACCAGAAATAAAGTGGGTATGTCCTTATGAGAGAAAGATTTTGGGAGCTATTCTGGTCGCCGTGGAAGAGGTTACTGCTAAAAAAACACTAAAACTCAAATAGTCATCTTCTTGAAATCGTTTACTTTCAATTCTTGTTGTCAATCAGATGGAGTGAAGTTTCCCCTTCACTGTAAGATAGATCCGAAGCTGATCTGGCTTTTGCCTACCTCCTCTTGGGGTGTTATGGTAGTAGGCGTAAAATTTCTGGGCGACAATATGCCATGTCTTCCAGGATTCTCTTATCATCAGAAAATTATTTCTATTTATTATAGTCTTCAGCGTAGATATCTCCTGAAAGTGTTCTACTCTAGAAGCTATGTTTAGCAAATTTTGAAGAATCTGTACTGTTTTCTGTTAGGGTTGATTCCTTCAGCGCGGAGAAAGTCCTTAGAATTCTTTTTTTTTCATACCAATGTGATGTAAAATTTAATCATATTGGGCATCTTATAGATTAAAACGAGCTCTTTTTATATTGAGGGAGAGGTTCTTCAAGACGGTTAGTTAATTTTTTGTTCAAGGAAAGTTTATGATAACTCTTCTAATTTTTTTGTTCGCCAATCCCAATAACTGAACACTTTGAAGTTTTACAAAAAAAAATTATTTCAAGGAATGATAAAGATAAGATAAAAGATAGAGGACGGCGTTACTCAATCCCTTTTGGGATGCGCCACGCATTCTACTTCTACGGGATGTCATGGAGGCGATTTGAATGCGTATTTGGCCATACTTGGCTGTACTTGCGGTGGCCAGCCGATGAAAAAGTCAGCGCTTTATCCTTCCCAGACTAGTCTGGTACCAATTCACCGACCCCGGAGGGATGTAGGTTTGGCTGCCCTGGGCGGGGAATCCGAACCAGGGACCTGGTCTCGGGTGCACGCGACAGACGGCTCCTCCTCAAGAAAAAAAAGCGTATTAAAATGTACTGCAAAACACAGGAAGGCAGCAGTGATCCAGTATAATAAAGGGAGAGTTCGCGCCATGTACCTGATGTCGTCGTGATTTTTAATTGATTGATAGAGTAAGCGCTGCTGACTTGAAGCAATGATGTGAGAATATGTGGGTTTCTTTACAATTGTTTTTGTTTTGCCGCTTACATATGGGTTACTCCACAATTTCCGTTTTTTTGCAGTAAATCAATTGAAAATCGCGGCAAGGAAGTCGAGTGCATGAAGCGATCTCTTCATTTATTACACTACATAATTGCTTCTTTTCTACGTTCTAAAACAAGGTTTGATTCATCACTTTTCCTGGAAAAATAAAAATTTTATAAACCTTCAAGCAGCATGTTTAATTATTAGGGCAGCTCACAAATTTCAGTGAAAATTATACTAATTCTTCCTTGAACAAAAAAACGTATTAGTCGTCTCGTAGAGCATCTAGTTTAATATGATGACGCTCGTCTTGATTTCCAAGATGTTTAGTTTGATTTCAAACACGTCAAATGTCCAGTTTAAAATTGATGAGTGAAAATTGTATATATTTGGCAAGAAACTCATTGGTTCGATTGATTTCTCGTGTTACCTCATGAATGAACGACTTGATTGTGAGCATCATTACATGGTGCTCACAATCAAATCTTTCATTCATGAGGTAACGCAAGGAAAAACAGCAACATCAACTCGTAGTCATGAGATATCTCCTTTAACAAAGAAATTATGTCAGGTTGATGATTTTCATGTATTTAAAAAGGACCACTCAATCATCTCCGACTCCAGATGGTCCCATCTTCCTGAACCTTTCATTTATCTGAAATTTCGCATGAAATTTTTCTGGGCTTAATGCCTGTTGTTGCCTTTCAGTAGGCAGTTGGTCTGCTCTGCTGCTCATAACGCAAATTTAACTTTACTTCTTTACTAATAAAATAAGCATATGCATTAAACTCTCGAACATTTCCGTTCAGTGCTCTTTAAAAACCGCCGCCGTGAGATCATCAGAGCAGTACCAAATAGGGAAACATGCTCATTCTCATTATGTAACATGAGAAAGCATTTATTGCAAGGCTGCGATAGTAATCCGATAGTTGCGAAAATGACGTTATTTTCGCACGAACCCAACATTAACTAATGTCATTTGGGTAATATATAAGACGGCATATGATGAAAAACAGTGGGTAGAGATAATAGCAGCGATAGTATGAGATCGTAATTATGAGGCGGAGCAGCAGCGAGCCTTTCCGGAGTGAAATAATGGGGCGAAAGTGTTTTTTTCAGAAAGCGATAGCGTCACAATTGCCTCAGTCTGGTCCATGGGACAATGCCATAGTCACGCCTGAAAAAACCCATCAGTGCCGCCGTTTCGTTCTTCCCTCACTCCAAAAGCTTCTGTCCTCCATGCTTTGACATGCCTCCACTCAAGAATGTGCTCCCATCTTGAGTGCTTAGCGCCTGGGCTCGATCACCCTTTGTAACGCTACTCTTTCCATTGAAGAATGTTCCTTCACGGTCATGACACAGAAGGGAAGATCCAGGGTCATGGTTGCTCCATGCTCCATTCATTGCAGATTTACTGGCGGACGATAGAAATATTCGAATCTGTCCTAGTCGGGGGATACCTCTAAAACAGCGAAGCAAAGCATAAACAAGGCGGCTTTTCCCTGAAAGGAAACTGGAAAGAAGGGTTGTCTCATATACTCTATCACCTGTATCGCGCTGGTCCCGTTGATCATCGACTTGCTCGAGCGGGCGCCAGCAGCGTCTCCATTCGTCCCTGTTGCGTGCCAGAGTGCTCCAATGGATCCTTCTCGCTCGAGGGACACGAAGAGCGTCATATCGTTCGTTCAAGGCTTTCTTGAAGAAGTCTGACCAACGCGTTGGTGGGCGTCGTGGTTTCCCGCATACTATTCCGGCTTATTTGTGTAGTATTTATAAGAGTTTACGGTATATATAGGGAAACGGGCTCCAGGGCTTAAAATAAATGGTTTTGTTCGGGTTCTATGTTTTTTCAGGACAGACTGAGCAAGGGAAGGAACTCCAGATTGTGGCCAATTTTAACACAGATGTGGTTGATGAACCACATCGTGAAGTTCTTTGTACTCGAGCGGACCCGTTTCACTATAAGAACCAAGTTTACCTCGAATTTTGCCCTCATTGTCAAGCACACGTGGCTAAGTGTTTAGTTCTTCTCCAGCGAGGATTGATCCCAACATTACACATATAAGAATAGGCCTTTAAATGGAACGTGAAGCTCTATTCAAGGCGTCTTATTGAACAGTCGGACTCGTGGACGAGGCCCGTCTGTCGCATGCACTCCAATTCCAAGTTCTTGGTTCGGGTGAAACACTGACCAACCAAGCCCTCAATCCCTCTGGAGCAGATGATACAGAATTGATACGATTGGTAGCAAAACTGTCTAAGAAGGATAAAACTGACTTCTTCATCTACTGATCGCCGCAAATTTTTGTGTACTCCGAATATGCATTCAGAGTACCTCTAGAAAGTCCCATAGAAGTAGACTGCATGGCGCATTCCGCAGAAAGACTGACTGATGCCCCTTTGTCTTTAATGAATCTTCATGATGTCGTTCCTCTTGATATCGACGTAGTAAGTTTAGCAATGTTCAGCTGTGTTGAAGTACAAGCCACCATTGAAGTCATCAGTTCGAGTCGTCTTCGTGGTTGCATATAGCTCTTGTACAATCCACCTGTTTGAAGTAAAAGGATAAAGGATGAAGGATGGTGTTACTCAATCTCTTTTGGGGTGCGCCACGCATTCAACTTCTACTTTATGTCGTGGAGGGGATTGGAATGCGTATTAAGCCGTACAGTGATTTACGGTGGCCAGCCGATGAACGAATCAGCGCTTCATCCTTCCCAGACGAGTCTGGTACCTACTCACCGACCCCGAAGGGATGGAATGCTTGGTTGGCCTGGGCGGGAAATCCGAACCAGGAACTTGTTATCGGGTGCAGGCCACAACCGGCACCTCCTCCGACTTCGGTACACGCGCCCATACGTAGCTGTTTGGAGTACTGTGAAACCAAGTCTTTACCTGCCTCAGTTTTTGCAGTTCGTTTCTTTAAACAATGACAAGGTTAACTACTATTGAACATACCATTATCCTCTTAATCATAAGTAAACCAGAGGTAAGCACATTTGTCTACAGTAGGCACTGAATCCGGCGCCGATTCGGGTAATTCGGGTCTATAATTTTTTCAAACCCTGGTTAAAAGGATTGTGCAAATAATGGAATTTTTGAAATGCTTGGATCTTGGGGCGATTCATATACGGTTGGCTTTCACAAGATCGGATTTTCAGAAGATTCAGATAACCTCTCAATCTGATGCCTTGTCCAATTCGGATATTCGATGTGAGATACGAAGAAAAATCAGTTATTTGGATCACCGTAAAATCTTTGTTGAAGCTACTCCTATACGAATTAGCCCAAGATCGGGTACCGTTCAAAAATGTCATTATTCGCATAACCCTTTCCACCTGGTTTGAAAAAAGACAAATCCGATTTATCCGAGCGGTGTCGGATCCACTTTACACTCTACAGTGTTGCAGCTGCGACAGGTACGTGATCCCTCCTGAGAGTTGGGAAAGGCATTTTCTAGACAGATGTGTCGAGTTACGACCTACTCGTATTGCTCCCAGACGACGTTAATTAATAATTCATGCACTCATCGAGGATGATATCTTGATTAGTCTCGTCGGCTTGTCCTGGTTATTGCGCTGTAGTGGTGTATTAGTTCCTCTTTCTTCTGGACGCGTGTCTTCTTGAGTTACCTCTGCTTGGATCCTTTCTCTTTTTTTTTGCGTGAAGAAACAACGACTATAAGAGATGGCGCTGCGAACCAGTTATTTCTTCATTTTGCTTGTTGCTTCTCCTGCTCTGGGATGGACGACAGTGATATCCAACTTTCCAATTATTTGCTTGTTTTTATATTTGACGCTGTCGCAAAATTAATCTCTGTTTCGAGGTGTGCATAAATAAATACATTTTTTACTCATTCATTCTATCTTAGGGAAGGGGACACACAGGGGTTTTTCTTGCTCTTTCAAAAAGCATATGTGGACGTCGCTCCGACTTTTCTAGCGGACATTTTCCAAGGCTCCGTAAAAATAACGAACCGACGCCAGTATCGAATCATCATGCTTTACGAATTTAAATTGGGGTATTACTACCCATTCAGCTTGCCTCCACGACATCCCTTAGGCCCCTGTTATACTCCCGCGGGAGCTTCCGCGGATGGGCGGAAATCGCGTCGGGACCCCGCGCCGGGCCAGTCGTCGCGGCCCGCCACGCCCGCCTCCGCCGTGCACCATTGGTCCGCGGACGTTCCGCGGATGCTCCCGCGGGAGTATAACAGAGGCCTTAAAGTACAATACAGCTCGCGCCGCACGGTCAAAAGTGGGCGAAAAACGCAAAAATAGCGTCGCAAAGCGTCGCATGCTCATAACTCCTGCAGTTTTAGGTTTTTTGAAAAAAAAGGTTGGCACCGTTCGATTCGTCTCTTCAAGATCTACACAAACATGTGTAAAACTTTACCGGAACACCCATATTTTCGCCGTGGGTGGTCCAAAATTGACTAGACGGGCGGTCAGAGCAGCTTATTTCCCAGGATATGCATGCTTTCGGAGTATCTCAATCATGGCGTACGTCGCCAGTGCTCCATCATGCAAGGAATGCCCCGAGAGTGCGCCGTGCACAATGCAGACAGAATCTAACCTATCAGTCGAATGGGCGAGCGCATCTCCCCTGCGCTTCTATCTTCTCTCACTGGGAAATGCGAAATCCTCAAGACTATTTCGAACCGTTTGGAGAAGGTTCTCAGAAATTTCCAGTCACCACACTCAGGATTAGCTCCAATCTGTTCCAGCGAAATTTTGGTGTGCGCCGTGTACAATGTGTACAAAGAAGAACCTTTCAATCGAGGGGGGGGGGGCCAGCTTGTAAACTGAGCGTTTGGGGAGTTTTATCAGAAATGGACAGCCTTAGAGCACCTCCTTTATCAGAAATGTCTTGCCACCCTACTCAGGAGTTGCTCTAAGGCTGTCCAGGTAGCCTTTGGAGTGCGCCGTGAACAATGCATACAGATTCGAACCTTTCAATCGAGGGGGGGGGGGCAGCTTGTAGACTGAGCGTTTGGGGAGTTTTATCAGAAATGGACAGCCTTAGAGCACCTCCTTTATCAGAAATGTCTTGCCACCCTACTCAGGAGTTGCTCTAAGGCTGTCCAGGTAGCCTTTGGAGTGCGCCGTGAACAATGCATACAGATTCGAACCTTTCAATCGAGGGGGGGGGGCAGCTTGTAGACTGAGCGTTTGGGGAGTTTTGTCAGAATTTTTATCCCCCTAGTCGGGACTTGCTCTAAGGCTGTCCAGAGAGCCCTTGGAGTGCGCCGTGAACAATGCATACAGATTCGAACCTTTCAGTCGAGGGGGCCACCGCTCGCAAATTGCACTCACGGGCGTGTTCGGAGCGCAATAGCTCTGTCAATTTGGAACCTTTCAGGATGCAGCAAGTAGGTTTTGTAGGCAATCAAGCGTTCTGTTAGTATGCTAAAGTAGAATGGTTTAGCTTGAGAGTGGGCAATGTTATAGGGGTGCGAAAATGCAGGTGAGGCTTGTGTGAAGCATTTTTTCCGACTTCCGTGGACCACTGTCCAGTCAATTTTGGACCACCCACGGCGAAAATATGGGTGTTCCGGTAAAGTTTTACACATGTTTGGGTAGAACTCGAAGAGACGAATCGAATGGTGCCAACCTTTTTTCAAAAAACCTAAAACTGAAGGAGTTATGATCATACGACGCTTTGCGACGCTATATTTGCGTTTTTTCGCCCACTTTTGACCGTGCGGCGCGAGCGGTATTGTAGGTGCGGTGCGCATCCTCGGAGGAAGTGATTAAACCTATACTTTATTTTTGATTCTTGCTGTTGTTGAGAATTTGTTTTATCATTTATTTGTACACTTTCGAGGTACCCGTTTCACTCTACCACATAGAAATTCCTTAATTATGTTTCTTCTTCCTGCATAGAAAGGTAGGCCAAGCATTCGGCGCCAACCTGGTGCAGCTCGATTCATATATTCTGACAGATGAGAGCTCAAAGGTCGCACTCTGAGTAATGCTTAGCCGCATGTCACGCCACGATCGCACGCGTATCATTGCAGGTTCCTACACTCCTGCCGAATCTCGGCAGACAAGCGGAAGTAAGACTACCGCTGGTGACTAGCCACCACCATTGTCCCCGCCTCTGCTTCTAGACCCAGGGCGCATTGTGTCATCCGTGTGGTCTACTTACCTACTTTGGTAAGAGGACGTAAGACATGCCCACATAGCCTCCCAAAAGCCGGCGTGCTTAGTACGTATTCGCCGCAATTATGGGCTACTCGAGACCGGGATTGAGCGGCGCTGCTGTTGCCAGTAATTGCGCGCTTCCGCATATCAGAAGAATTGGGAGGAATGGAGAAATGCTCCACAACAAAGGCGGACTATTGGCATCAGATGCTTGGAAAACACCGAGACAGTCCACGAGGCGGAGTCGTAGCGAACGGCTCAAAACATCAGCAATCAGTGGACGCGCAGAGATTCTCTCCGTCTAGGCTAGCACGCTCGTCTGGGTTGTGAATGGGTAACGTCCGACTCGGAGACGTTGCTGTTTTTCTTGCGTTTTAATTATTTTCACCACGACACTTCAATAGGCCAGACGCCTCTCCTTCGAAGCGACAGCGATTCGGCACGTTGATTCGAGCCCGGCTTTACTCCTTCCTTTCTCCTTGACAGCACATCTGAGTGACGCCGTCGCAGCTTCGTTGTACCCTCTGAGTTCATGGTGTCTTCAGAAGAGTTGCTGTCGATGTCACTGACCTATGCCGATCTTTTGCGCCTTCCTTGATCTTTGCTAACCCAATTCTGATGAATTACCGCGCTTTCGATGCTGTGTCGAGAGGCAGTAACCACCTTTTTTGAGTTTTGCGAACCCTGAGTGACATGTTCTGGATCTCGTTTCTCGTTTCCATCGCCGTTATGATCGAATTTGCTGCCTGATGACATTATCATCGACCACATCGTCCAGCGACGGCATCAATGAGATATCAAAGGAATTCTTCTGCTGATGTAAACACCCATGAAGATCCCAGCTTTTAAGCGCGGAAAACAAGTCAGTGAAAAGATGATTGGTTCAAGAAGAAGTGGGTTTTAAAGGTGCTACGAGCAGTCCACTTTCAAGCAAGCGTGATAGCTTTTGAGCTTGATTTGAGTCTTTTTATTTTTGTGTTCAATTTTCCTGAAATTTGAACACATTTCAAGAATAGGATCAAAATCTGTCCTTGGAAGCGCTCGCTGAAAAAATCTATTTTTATGCTATTACTCATCCCAGCGATACCTATGGATGCTTAGAAAAGGAATCAAAAAAGGAAAAGAACACACCCACTCTGACCCCTTCCAGGATAGAGCGTTATCACTGTGTGGACCGTTTAAAAGGACAATAGATAAAGGACGGCGTTACTCAATCTTCTTTGGCATGCGCCACGCATTCTACTTCTACGGGATGTCTGGAGGCGATTTAAATGCGTATTCTTCACTGCAATGACTTGCAACGGCCAGTCGATGGTTAACTCTTTACCCTTCCCAGACAAGTCTGGTACCAATTCACCGACCATGGAAGGATGGAAGGCTTGGTTGGCGTGGGCGGGGAATCCGTACCAAGAATCTAATATCGGGTGCACACGACAGCCGACACCTCCTCCTACTGCGCTATTGGAAGTGTGTCTTCCATAGGGATGGATTGACTTCGATATGTTTTGCTTCCTTATTTGCCATACTGAGAAGGTTTAAATCACTAAAACAAAATTCCATGATTTATATTATACATTCGGAAAATCAACGTGCTTCCTGGAAGTATTTGGTGAGTCCTGTCCAAATCCATGAACAATAGGAACAGTTTTTTTCGCCACCTCACTTTCAGAGCCAGCGCAGCGCAAGCTAATGTTTCGACATCGCGGAATAGGGAGACGCCTTTTTCAAGAGCACTCCTGATTCAAGTCTCGACCGGGAGAGGGTCATTCTCCTCCTCTATGACATCCGTAGAATTTGCTGGAAAATTTCTGATAAGAAAACAACTAGAGCTGCATAGACATAATGAACACCCAGCCTTGCCGCGACTATGATAAAACTATCCAGGACCTCCTAGTTGAAGGGAAACACCTGCAGTGCGGACTGCCCGGCTAGAAAGTTATTATGAAGAAAAGTCCTCTCGTAGGATAGTTCAGTGAGTACTTGTCGCCAAGACGCACCACTGGGTATGGGAACATGCCGTTGCTTCTACCGTAACCATAGCAGCCAATCAGGCACCGGCACTGCTACACATGCTGAGTGGGATCGACTGCGGCGATTGCGATAGGAGCAACGGCGCGTTCCAACACCTCCGCGGTGCGTCTTAACGACATGTACCGTTCAGTATGCAGTCATTGTAAAGGTGGTAGAATGAGGATACATCCTACTACCAGTTATGAAAATTTCTTTCACCTGTATCACCTGTCGTCCCGTTGATCATCGCGTTGCTCGAGCGTCTCCACTCGTCAATGCCTCCATTGGTCCCTGTCGCGTGCCAGAGTGCTCCAATGGATCATCTTCGCTCGAGGGACACGAAGAGCGTCATAGCGGTCGTTCAGGGCTTTCACGAAGAAATCCGATCAACGCGTTGGTGGGCGTCCTGGTGTTCTCTTGACATCCCGCGGAATCTAGTCGGTGATGGCTCTCGTCCAGCGGGTGTCTGCGAAGAGCATTACGTGGCCGGCCCACCTAATTTTCGACGACTTGGCCCACGCGACAGCGTCTCTGATCTTCGAACGTCGGCGAAGCTCGGAATTTATGAACAATATGCAGGATTAATCCTCGGTCTAGACTTGCACCGCATCCGAATCCTTGGTCGTTGTCTCCCAGCAAATCATAAAAGAAAACAATGGTTATGTTCGTCGTTAACCAACCCTGTTTGGGATGCGCCATGTATTCTACATCTAATAGGTGTTGTGGAAGCAATTTTAATGCATATTTCCTCCCTATAGTGAGGTTTCGGTGACCAGTCAATGAACAAGTCAGATTTGTATTCTTTCCAGACACATCCGGTACCGTTTTAAAGACCCTGCAGAGATATGAACCTTGGTGGTTTTGGGCGGGACGACCCATACCTTGAATCAATTCGCAATGCATGCAATAGACGGCACCTCCTTCGACGGTGACATTACGCGAACTTGTATCGGGGGTGTTTCCTGACGTCCTGTTGATCGTCAAGCTGGTTTCAGCCTCGTCTTCTTTTGTTGCTTTCGCGTGTCAAAGTAATCCAGTTGATCGTCGTCGTTGGTTTCAAAAAATGACGAAGTTTCACGCACGACTTTCGCTGAGAAGTCACACTACCGCGTTGATAAGCAAGCATCCTGTGGAGCTTCAGACATCCAGCGGGATCCAAAGCCAGTTTTGGCTTTCGTTCAGCGGGCTTTGGTGAAACACATTACCTGAATAATCCACCTGATTTTTGGCGACTTGCCTTAATCGACGGTCGAGGCAAGCGTTTCAACTTCCGAGCTTGTGCTTTCTGCCGATTGTAAATTCTTTGCGGCACTGGCACCACGGAATTTTTGGTCAGTACAAAAAAGTCGTTGGAATGCTTGTAGAGCTCCCAAAAAACAGTTGAAAAGCTGTGTCCCCAATGAGTCTTTGTTTATTCCTTCTGGCTTTCCTTGTTATTCTTCTAGTTAAAGGTGTCTACAAAGCAAGAACAAACTTGTTCGGAATGTATGGACAGTTGATGAACTTCTTCACATTCAGAGTGTCTAATTTACTACAGCTAAATCTCACGTCAATGATATGGCCCTATTCGGTGCTACTCCAATGCTTTCGACGGGTAGGATAGCCGTCCCTGTTTATCTTTGACTGACCATTAGTTCGTGAACAATTGTGTTCGGCTTCTGTCACAACCTCATTAGAGCTCCTGCAGCCTTCGATAATTTCTCGACATCACAGAGTCTCTCGAATGCATTTGAATTCTACGGCGTTGTTTGCGAAGAAGCCACACTGCCAATTATGCGGCAATGTTAGATGTGGCAAATATTTTTCCTTCAATAACACATACGAGGAGGGGGTATTGAAAAGGTGGGTCTGGCAAGGAAATCTAGCGAAGTACTGAACACGTGGGTGTCTATTAGGCTGTCGCAAAATTAATCGCCGAAGCGAACGGCTTACTTCAAACTGCTATGACTCAGCCTAAACACAACTTTATTAATTGAAGAATTATCACCAGATCTATATATTTTCCCAACAGACCGGTAACGAAAATATTCTTTTACAGCAAAAACGGAGATCACTGGAATTAAGGAAATCAATAAGGGCACATCCAACATCGGCTAAATTAGTGAATTGTTTCTAACGCAAATGAGAATCAAGAGCTCGGAAAAGGTGGTAGTCAGTGGGGAAAGGTCGGAGAATATGATGGGTGAGAGGGAACTTCTATACCTAAAGGGGTTAATTTTCGCCGAGTAATTTGTGAGGTGTGTGGCCTTGCGTTGTCCTGCAACAGGAGCGGCCCTCCTCTATTCACCACTGCCGGCCACAACTTTTGCAACTTCTCATACGTTTGGTCTAAATCACAGCAGTAAGGCTCTGCTGTGACTGCCTGACCAGGTTGCAAAAGCTGTAATGGATTACACCTTAACAACACCACCACAAAGTAAGCGTTACTTTTTTAGAGTGAAGGTCGGGCATAGAAAGGATGTTGGAGGAGCATCCTTATCCACTCAGACAAATCCCGCTTCCTGTTATCGAAAAGGACCTAGTTTTTATCTGCAGCTGTATCACGGCATACCAATGGCCCATTTTTAAAGCGAACTAGCTGGTTGGAGCCGAAAGTGTCGAGACGTGCCAGATGCTGCACATCGGTCAGCTCACGAGGCACCCACTTCAACATCTTCTTCACCTTGCCAATTCTCACCAAATGTCCTGATACCGTACTGTAATGTACGTCCAGCTCCTTTGCTAACGCACGTGTATTCGTCTCCGGATCTGCTTCGACGGCTCATCGTCAAGCGACGACTTGCGCCTGCGACCCGGCTTTCCTTCGAAATCAAAATCGCCAGAAGCGAATTTTTCGAAGCAGAGCCTCACCGTTCGTTTGCAAGGGCAGTCCGTCTCAAAAAAAGTTACTGGATGTCTCTGCCGCAGAATGTCCCAATTTAACTTTGTAAAGCATGATGACTCGATAGTTGCGTCGGTTCATTATTTTACGGAACCCTAAAAAAGGTCGGCAAGAAAAATTAGAGTGACATCCACATATGTTTTTTTTTGGAAGAACAGGAAAAAAACCTACCGAGCGGTATGTGTTTCCATGAGAAGGACTGATTTATTGCAAAAAAACCTATTTATTTATACATACCTCAAAACGGAGATTAATTTTGCGACAGTCTAGTAACTTTCTTATTTTTTAAGTTTTCAAACGATTTCTTTTTTCTTTCTTTCTTCTTTATTACATGAACATGCCATGTGAGTCAATCAAGTGAAAATGAGAAAGCTGACAACACAACATTGCAGAAAAACTGCGACAAAACACAAAAAAGAATTCAAGGATCCAAGTAGCTGCCCGACAACTTAATGAAGCATCTGAAATAAAAACGAACACATGCTTTCCCGCTTATCCTTGCAAAGTCAGAACCCACACGGTGCGCGAAAAAATGGCATCGAAGTCTAGTTCTGGGCTTGGAAGCACTAATTTGCGGGAACATACTGCGAGTAATGGAATCCCTTTCTTCTCCAATGTGAAGACAGATCACCCTTGCCATGGAGAATTTCATGAAACAGTACGAGGTCAAACTTCATTCTTCTACATTTGAGCGTCTGCAAGCTCAGACTGATATTACGGTCGTTAGAAGAGGGGATTTGATCATATGAGAAACCAAAGGTACGAACCAGTATTTTCCTTGTAAAACTATTCTGGACAGATTCAACCTTCCTAATTAGTTTCTTCTTCTGTGAGTTAGAGACAGCTGTTCCATGATCAAGCAGTGGTCTAACATAAGTCTTAAAGGAGCGAACTAGAATACGGGAATCCTTCGTCGACATGGCTTTTCCCTAGATATTTGGAGAACAATGAGAGTGGTCCTCCTTTTTAGACTTGTACCGAGATGTCTCCTGAAGCTGAAAATGTGAGTGCTGCTAAAGTAGTGCCCAATTCTTTCTAACCATTAGAGCAGCAATTATGACGAACTGCTGCTATTACCTTTACTTATTCATAACCTCCCACGAAGCTACAGCCCAGCTTTTAACAGCTGAACGTCACTTCGGACCTTGAGCTGCGTATGATATCATTGTGCGTCTCAGATCTGAAATAGCCCAGAATGTGCTATTAAAAGCTTATCTCACTAATCCCGTCGTCAGAAACCGGCGTCAAGTCTCGAAACGTCATAGCTGTAGGCCAGCGAACGACGTGTGCTCAAGAGCGAAATTGGCAGGGATTACACGTGGATGTCAGGACTGAAATATTATGTTCCGTTCCACACTGATAAATTGCTCCGCGGACGGGGAGTTTAGAAAAGAAATGTGTTCGCTTGCCTATCGGAGCGAATCCAATGGAGAATCCTCTGAAAGGATGTGGCGGCTCGCTTGCCCATGGGGCAAGTATCAAACAGTTTCGGGGTGTCTGGGAAGACTGCGACAAAGCATCGAGCAGTCCATGTCTTGAGACGTTTTGAGAGGCAGCAATTGAAATGAAGTTCTCATCCCCCTGTAGGACACATTAACGACATGTATTGAAATGTAACAGATATCGGCGGTGGGATGTTACCACAGCTGGTACTAGCCAAGCTAACCATGTGTCCACCCGGGATCGGCGAATCGGTAACAGAATCGTTTGAAACAGAGAAGGCACTCATTCATCGGCGTCTGGATTCAGAAGACGTCTCTCAGACGTCGTACCTAGTCCACTGAAACGCGAAAGACCTCCACGCACCCTACATACTTCGAAGTTGTATCGTGGAGGCTGTTTGCATGACACAATGACTTCTGATGGCCAGCCGATGCATAAGCCATTGCTTCATCCTTACCAGACAAATCTGGTACCAATTCAGCGTTTATCACATTCTGTCAATTTCTTCTTTCTGCAGAAGCAAAGAGTTTCGTTTCGTTGGGCTACTGACCGCTTAAACTGGCATCTAAAATTGTACGCGTTCCGATCGGCAGGAGGATGGCTAGGGTCTCATGAAACTTCAGCCAACCAACAATTCCCCGGAGGACGGCATCAGCCTTGTTTGGAAGGGAAGATGCTGACGTGTTTATCAGCTGCGTAGACCGAATTCTCTTAGCTGCATCGAAAATCGAGTCTAGCCCTCGTATATCACTTGTCTTGTTTAGAGAACTACATGTCGGGATTGCGAATGTGCGCGTACTGCTTCAGTTGTAACTCTTCAGTGTTCTCAAGGGAGTAAAGGGTGGTCCATATTAAGTGTGGCGGACTACAGAAAACTCGTATCTTCAAGCAAATCTTGGAGGATGAGGTGTCGTTTTGGCCTAAAGAAAGTGTTCAGGACATTGGCTCCAACGTGATTGGGAAGCCTTCTCCCAAACCATTCCTCTGCGCTAAATGGGAACCAGTCCTCTGGATTTCCTGAGAATGGTTGATTTTTCGCCAAATCCCCGATACTAATAATTCTTGGATTCTGCTATCGGCTCTATCTTTAAGCAAAATGCCTTTTATTATCTTAAATATAAATCACTGAATTCGAAAAAATGAACTTTGGTGAAGGGGGTATGGGGTGCCGGACATGGTCGCGTGCTTCCTAAAAAATCTTCGCAAGGCTTTGGGTACTAGTATTGAAGCTGGATGCAGTGATTTTGAATACGATTTATGAGATTTTACGTAAATTTTTATTTGGATGTTGATCAAAAGTAAATATTTCTAATTTGATTTAATTCCTGCAAAGCTGTGGGTAGTTTTTGCGTTGCACTTCATATTGGCCGCCCTCTATGTAGTTGGCAACGTGTTCTGCCCGTCTCCGTTAAGGATACATCTCACAAAAATATGTAAAAAAATAAACATGTATATGTATATTATCTATAAATAATATTAGTTTGTCCGGAAAGTTTTCAGTATTTTGTGCTACTGTTTTCATTCGTCTATTTATTAAGTAAAATTAAACTTGCACTGCGCATTAATGCTGCTTTCTGTACAGAATTTCTCGCTCTATTTGATTAAATAATTTGTTTCAACGTGGTTTTGTATTTCTGTTCTTGAAGAGCTTATTGAAGTATGTCGAAAGAGCAATTCCGAACGATATTTTCTCTTAACTTCAAATTGGAACAATCCGCAGCCGATAGGGAAAAGGATAAAGGACGGCGTTACTCAATCCTTTTTGGGATGTGCCACGCATTCTACTTCTACGGGATGTCGTGGAGACGATTTCAGTGCCTATTTGGCCATACAATGACTTGCAGTGCCCAGCCGATAAACAAGTCAGCGCTTTATCCTTCCCAGACACGTCTGGTACCAATTCATCGACCGCGGAGGGATGGAGGGCTTGCTTGGCCTGGACGATAAATCCGAACCAGGAACCTCGTATCGGGTGCACGCGACAGCCGGCGCCTCCTCCGACTGCGCTACACGCTATCCGCAGCCGATACAGCACGAGAAATCAATCAAGTGTGGAGGCCTAATAGTGTTGGAGAAAGCACTATGCGCCAGTGGTGGTGGTTCAGTAAATTTCGGCCGGAGAGGGAAGAGCTAGACGTCAGTAAAGCTGCTGTTGCGGATGCTTTGAAACGCCTTTGGAGGAGGAAAAAGCTCGAAAAGTGGATGCGAGTTGAGTGAGCGACAGGAACTGCCTCCTTTCGAGCTTTGTTGTTCTACTTTTGCACAACAAAACTGACCCGTTTTTAACTCGAATCATCACTTGTGATGAAAAGTGGATTCTGTATGATAACAGGAAACGTTCCGAACAGTGGTTGGACGCCGACGAATACCCTAGGCATTTTCCAAAGGCGAACCTCCACCAAAAGAGGTAATGATCGATGTGTGATGGTCAGCGGCTGATGTGATCCATTACAACTTTTTGGCATCAGGCCAAGCGATCACAGCAGAGTCTTACTGTAAGGAAATCGACGAAATACACACAAAATTGTGCCAACTTCAGCCAGCATTGGTCAACAGAATAGGCCCGATTGTTTTGCACTGCAACACCCGCCCACACGTTACAAGAAACGCTTTTCGAAAACTGAACGAATTAAGGGTTGAAGTTCTGCCTCAACCGCGATATACCCAGATGGACCTCTCACCAACCAACTACCACTTTTCCAAACACTTCCAGAATTTGCTCGCTGGTAGAACCTTCACCAATCAGGACCAAGCCAAACCAGCTCTCGTGAATTTTGTCAAATTTCGACCTAATTTTTTCGCTGATGGAATAAGTCGATCGGTGGTCCGTTAGCAAAAGTGTGCTGATTCGAACGGTGCTTATTTCGACTAAATCCGAGATGATTTGAGAAAGATATGATAGTTCAAAGAGAAGCACTCAAAAGGCTGAGAGCTTGCCGGACAACCTAATAAATATGCGCACACTGGGTGGTCCAAGGAGCTTTGCTTACCACTGATAGATTAAAAACTTTTCCACGTTCAACTCACTAAGGCTCATTACAGAAACAATCATGCCTACGCTAGTTTATCCACTCGCAAACGCAACGTTTTCCTTAAAGGTTTAAGCAGAAAATTGCACCGTTCTTCACTTCTATGTACCTTCCATTTCTGCATTGGGGTATACATGTAACAGTGTTTTGAAAGAATTTTTAATCACAGAACACTCGGGGCTCCTGAACAGCTGATTATTGCGGTGCGGCCGTCTAACTTCCAGAATTTTAGCAACGGATGGCTATGTCGTCCTCGCTTGTACAAGTTGCAGCCGAAGCAATTCGAACTTGACAGCGTTCTAGCGCTCCTAACACGCCCGCGTGTGCAATTTGCGAGCGATCACGCCCACTCGATTGATAAGATCATAGATGTACTGTGCGCGGCGCAATCCAAAGGCTAGCTGGACAGCCTTAGAGTAATTCTTAAGTAAAGCGGCTGAGAAATTCTCATAAACTCCCCAAAACCCCGATCTGCAAGATGTTTCGCCCACTCGATTGATAAGTTCGAACCTACATGCACTGTGCACGTCGCACTCTCGGAGGATTCCTGGCATTACAGAGCACATTACGCCATGCTTAGGTTCTCCGAGAATATTTAAGTCCTGGAATATAAGCTTCTTCAATCGCAAAGAGCCTGCTCCAGTCTTTCTCGCCATCCGCTGCGAAAATACGGTGATCTGGTAAAGCTCTATACCTTTTTGTGTAGATCTCAAAGAGGCGAATGGTACCAACCGTTTCTCAAAAAATCTCAAATTAGAGGAATTGTGAGCATGCAACGGCCTCCGACTGTCTGCGACCGACAACTCGTCCGCGACCGCCATTCGCAATGGAGCGCAAGTTTTCAATTCGAACATTTTCATGGCTCCATATGTACACGATGCGATCGAGCTCGAGCTCCTGAGCTCAAACATGTCCTTGGTTTTTTTTTTGAAATAAATGACTTTTAGGCGAGTTATATCCAAAAGACGCAAAAACCGCAAAAGCGCGGTTTTTGCGGCGTCTATTCAAACGACGTGTCCGGTACTGTGTTTTCTTTATAAACTCAAAATAACGCAGCAATCTCGACTCCTTTGGGCAATGAGGTAGTCCTTCGAGCTCTGTACCCTCCCATGTCCACTCCATCGCATCGGCATTCGTTTTATCAAACTCGATCCTTCTACACATTTGTCATCTGGGAGTAGGTCATCAGGAGTGGCTGTCAAAGATGTGTTGCTGGAATTTGTTGCCGCTTGGGACGTGATTTCACTCACCATTGTGGCATGTTATCATAACATGACTTCGGCGGAGCTATATAGACCATGAACATTCCTACTTCTATGAATAGTCTTATTTTGAGCAGAATTCTGTTTCTTCTGGACTTTGTCTCTATACATTTCGCAGCGATAGAAAAATTCTGGATTCATGTTATAGTAAAGTTCGAGGAGAAAAGTCGGTGTTAATTAGTCTCCTTGTGGAATGCGCTAGGGATTCTACCTTTACGGGTTATGTACTGCCAACCTAAGTGTTCTATGCAATGGCTTTCGTTGGACACCCATTAGATAAGCCAGAGCTTTATTGTTACAGGATGTTTTATTGCGATCAAACTCTTGCGCCAACTCGAACCCGCATCTTCTGCTTTCCGGGCAGCGATGTTCGCCTTACACCGCCGGCGCTGTTTGACAGCACTTAACATCCGCGATATCCTTCCTAGATAGATGCAGTACAAATTCGCAGGCTCCTAAAGAATAGAAGGTTGGCTTGAACGAACCTTGATCGATGTGGAATTCAAGGCGAACTTGGCGCCTCTTCCGACTGTGCTACACGCGGCGTATCATATTAAATATAAGGATAAAGGACGGCGTTACTCAATCCGCTTTGAGATGCGCCACGCGTTCTATTTCTGCAGGATGTCGAGGCGATTTGAATGCGTATTTGGTCATACAATGGCCAGCCGATGTTCAAGTCAGTGAGTCAGTCAGTTTCTCCTTCCCAGACAAGTCTGGTACCAATTCACTACCTCGGAGGCTTGGTTGGCTTGGGCGGAAATCCGAACCAAGAACCTGGTATCGGGTGCATGCGACAGCCGAGACCTCCTCCGACTGCGTTATATGTACCCTTGCCGGTTATATTACCTGTTGCTTCGCCTGTATCATCTGTCGTCCCGTTGATCATCGACTTGCTCGAGCGGGCGCCAGCAGCGTCTCTTTTCGTCCCTGTCACGTGCCAGGGTGCTCCAGTGGATCTTCCTCGCTCGAGAAAAACGAGCAGCGTCATATCCGTCGTTCAGGGCTTTCAGGAAGAAGTCCGGCCAACGCGTTGGAGGGCGTCCTGGTGTTCTCTTGACAGCCCGCGGAATCCAGTCGGTAACGACTCTTGTCCTGCGGGTTTCTGGGAGGCGCATTACGTGGCCGGCCTACCTAATTTTCGACGACTTGGTCCACGCGACAGCGTCTCTGATTTATTAATCTCGTCTCTGACCTATTATTTACCGTTGAATTTTATGTATCCTTTCATAGACTTCCTTGTGCTATAAAACACCGCAGTAACTGCTTGGGACATCTTACGATCTATCCTAATCGGGAGGTGTTAAGGTGGCAGCTGCTGTGGTGTAGGGTTACTATACCTGAATTATAGTAACCCTCACACAACAACTGGTGTCAGGCAAACATAAATGACGCGATGGAGAAGCAAAACAGCACATGCTCCCTCCAACCTGGGTAGATCCACATCTGGTCCTAGAACCCTTTCATTCCGATCAAGTGCAGAAAGGGAGCATACTCACCGTTACCGTACATCTCCTGGTTCTTTCTCACACCCAAACCAACTAATATACACAATCACTGGTGCTTTTTCTCAGAAGCGTCGAGAAATGCTTTTTTCACATGAGCACGTTGAACCACTTGATCC
This sequence comes from Heligmosomoides polygyrus polygyrus, assembly GCA_947396885.1. Lineage (NCBI taxonomy): Eukaryota > Metazoa > Nematoda > Chromadorea > Rhabditida > Heligmosomidae > Heligmosomoides > Heligmosomoides polygyrus. The sequence continues at coordinate 84,982,906 of OX377205.1, forward strand.
ACAAGAGCTTTGAATTTCTTAAACGCGCTATTCTAAAACTTCAGTTACCTCCTGCCAACAACTCCTCTGCTTGTCGACTTTACCCAATCATTATCTCTTTAAGAATGTTCGTCTGAAGGCGATATTATAGGGTTGGAACCTTCAATATTGCTGTCAGACTTAGTTGAAGGTGAAGGCCACTTGGTTTCCGCTTTACCGGTTTCGCATAACTTTGTCGACAAGTCAGAGACTCACCTGCAGTTCTTCATTCACATAAAACTGCGATTCGGAAGAGATGGAGCATTACTCCCGCCTCAAAGCGGCAAGTAGCACGCCGAGAGCTTTCTTAAACAGAGCCGTAGATTGTGTGAGAGATTAAATCAACTATTTAAATTCCTGCCGTTATGTGTTAAAAGCAGATACCAGACTGCATCGTCTCAGGATGTATTTTACTCGCTTCTATCCTTCAAACAGTGAAGGTATTGCACCCGTCGTCTACCCCTTGCTTCCTCTTCCTCAAATCTTGTTCTTATTTTAGGACGGTGCTCCACTACTTTTCCATTTTTAGAGCATCACATCTCGTCTTGACAACACGGGAAGGAACCCTTTCTCATTCCCACGGCAGTTAAGGAATGATTAATGTCTTTCGAAAGATGACGTGCGTCGCGCGGTGATTAAAGCTGGATGTGACTGCTGCAGCCTTTTCTGGTTCACTCACAATTCAAAATCCCTCTTTCTATAGCTTTCTTCAAGTTTTAGGGACAAAGTGAACCTTTATAGTGGACTCATTCACGACTCCCTTTTAACTGACTGACTCTCTTTTTTATCGCTGGAATAGATTTCTTGGTTCCAGTTCATTGCGTAGCTCAAGTGCACGATCTATCCTAGTGGGGGAGGGGGGGGGGCAATTTACTATGTCTAGTTCAGAACGGCGTTAAAAGTTAGCAGAACCGATTGACTGTGCATTCGTTCCTTCCTAGATTACGATACTTACCAAGTTTAGGAGGAAGCTGCTCAGGTCCATCCTTGTGGGAGAGGGGGGGGGGGGGGGCATTTCACTCTCTCTGTTATTGCATTATGGCGGCGAAATAGTAGGTGAAATGGTTTAAAATGACGACAAAGTCAACTAGCTTACGAGAAGATCTTCTTTAACCACCTCCTGGCCGAGACTGGCCACACTATTCGTATTTGTTCTGTTTTTCTAGTTGTCCCCCCTCCGATTAGGATAGATCCCAAATACACGTTTACGCCATCCCAGACATACCTAATCTCGTCTTAAACCTCCTTCAGCCATAAAGCAACTATCTTCCACCGGCCGTCTACTTCCAGTCTGTCCTCCTCTTCCTTACTGTCGACTTTTGTTCAGCGGTTTTTCACCCATGAGGTTCCTTTTTATTGTAAGCAGAGGCGGCGACTATTTATCCTTTCACTCCAGAGCGATTCCTATGTGGTTCTGGTCCCGCCCGGGACGTTGTCAACTCATTCGTACCTCCTATGTGGATCGCTCTTCCCCAGTCTTCATGGTTCACTAGGCGACAAATGTTTGCTATTTTTAGACCACACTGTGGCCCACAGCAAAAGTAAACTTCATTCCTGTGGTCCTTGTTAGATGACCTATAAGACCATACAGATTTTGTCGTGAATCGTTGCAGTGGGTTCACAGACGTTCCTTGTGAAATGGATCGCCTTCGTCGTGTGTGCCACAGTATCGCCTCCATTTGCTTCGTTGTCTCCTCATCCAGGACCTCTTTGCCATTCAACTTGATGACGCAGACGAACTTGATGAAGCCCAGCTGAAATGGCAGTTGGATCAGTCGTGCGGCCCACCTAGTTGGAGCTCTGAGGACGCATGACGTCCCTCGGGGTCCACTCCAGTGCTTTTTCTGCCCATCGGTCGTCTCGTCTCCTGATGATGTGGCCAGCCCATCGACATCTAGCCTTCCACACGTAATCCGCTGGTTCACGGAGGCGAGACATTCTTCTCATGTCGGAGCTGCGAAGTCCGACTCGATGCTGAGTTCGCCGGTTCTACTTCAGAAGACATCGCTCTAGAGTCCTTGACATGGCAACAGTGTCGCCCACGTTTGCACTGATACAGAGCGGCGCAGGCAGAGCAGTCTAGTCGAGTAGGTTGCTCTGAGCTCGGGGTCCGTCACATGGTCTGCAGCCTCCTTGAGAGATCCGAAAGCGGCCCATGCAGCTCTTCGCCTCCAGCTCCATATCGTTCTCCGTGTTCATCGAAAGTCCGAGATATACGCAGGGCCAGGTTTCAGTGATTTGAGAGCCTATAAGAACCTCCCATGAGGTCTTCATAAGGGATACAGGATAAAGGAAAAAGGTTTCTGTTAGTCGATACTTTTGCGGGACGCGCCATGCGTCATAATTCAACTTGGAGGCAATTTACATGCGGATCCGGCTTCTAGAATGACATGCGGTGAGGTCTCCATAGCAGAAGAAATTGTGCTTTCTGGATATTTTTTCTATTCTTTTATAATCCAGACCGGCCACATTTCTAGTAGCACTTTACCTCTGAAGATCTTTGTCACAGTGTGTTCCCTAGAAGTTAAGCACTACTTGTGATAATATGCCAAAGGAGAATAAAAATCTCCATGCCAATTCGCCATGAATATCCCGTAGGTTCGAAAAGTTTGACTTCAGCGACCTTCGTGCTTTGTTGACTTTGAACTTCCAACTCCTAATTCGCTGAACCGAAACCTTTTCTGCGGGGGAAACTCAATTTGGGCGTTCCTTTGCTGTGCCATCGCCGCCGAGCCAAGTCACTGATCGTTTAATGGTTACTGAACGCCTTTCGCACTTCCTTCATTCTGCCTCCGTCGCCAGCGCCTTTTGGATTGGGGTTGCTGCTTCCTGCTCTGATAAACTGTATGAACACCATCCTTGAGCCCTCATTTATGGTTAGACGTATGTTACACTTCGGCGACCCTGTTGTCGGCGACGTCGATGACAGTGTTAGACCTATGTTATACTTCGGCGACTCTGTTGTCGGCGACGTCGGTGACAGTGTTAGACCTATGTTATACTTCGGCGACGCTGTTGTCGGCGACGTCGGTGACAGTGTTAGACCTATGTTATACTTCGGCGACGCTTTTGTCGGCGACGTCGGTGACAGTGTTAGACCTATGTTACACTTCGGCGACCCTGTTGTCGGCGACATCGGTGACAGTGTTAGACCTATGTTATACTTCGGCGACCCTGTTGTCGGCGACGTCGGTGACAGTGTTAGACCTATGTTACACTTCGGCGACCCTGTTGTCGGCGACGTCGGTGACAGTGTTAGACCTATGTTATACTTCGGCGACGCTGTTGTCGGCGACGTCGGCTGCAGTGTTAAGCGGGTGCTACGCAGTGCGTAGCAGCCCACGTAACACTGTCGCCGACATTGCCGACAACAGCGTCGCCGAACTATAACATAGGCCTCATGTATAGTCTGTTCCAATTCTTTTAAACTCTTTGAAGCTTTATCAACAGTGAAGTGTGCCTATATGAGAGCATAATACTCCCACATCAATTAGGTTCTTCCTAACTCGTGAGCCCGTTCTTCGATTCGGTACGCTGCTTTACGCGTCCATCTGCCCATCTGTCATTTAGTGGAAGATGATTCAGAGAGTGTAAGGCACTTCTTCAAGTCAAGCAGCTCATTCCATTCGCTTGCTATTGTCGCAGCCCGCAGGTGGCTCGTTGAACAGCTCATGGATCACCTTCAGCGCATTTCCGTTAAACAGTTGCCTACGCTTGCATATGCATTGCAGTTCATGCATAGCAGACATAGCTAACACCACTTTCCTCCGTGCTTCTAAACCGACCACACACATGTCGACATCTAATTGCTCAGACCACGACACCTTCTCGCGAAGGCGGAAGTGGAAGAGGGTTTTTGGTAATATATTCTTTGCCTTCTGAAACCTCAAGGGCGTAGGTTTGTCTGCGACACTTCGGCTCATTTCTTCGCCTGTCTTCTTCTTCTTCTTCTTCTTCTTCAGCGTTTGTGCCGCCTCGTAGCGGGTCCGCTATTCTGGTGTCATGACGCCACCTTTCCCGATCCAGCGCTAGATCAGGGTGGACACCAGCATCCTTCAAGTCCATATGTAACGTATGAGACCTGCGCTGATTCGGGTGCCCTCTGCACCATGTGATGATCCGACATGGGTCTTCGTAGGCCGGCCTGTCATAAGGGCCTGTCGCCTCCACTCGAGTGTCCGTGTTCGGCTTAGCTTGCAGAGTTAACAGTTTCCAGTGGCATCACGTGAAGGAACGGACCTCGCCACCGTTTCTTCGCCTGTCCCCGCTCAGATCGTTTTACTATAGGGTTTTGTGCTTCACCGATACCTTTTACCAGTAACTTCCCTATACGGCCAATTGACAACTTGATCTTCCGAAACAAATTTTATGCCAATGAAGCAAAGCGTAGAGGCCCACCAAGAGCAACGCTTTCGACATCTGGAACATTTGGATGTGTAACCAACGCTTGCAAGTCACCGAAGCTCAATTATCGACGTCTTTCACTGGCTTTCTGCATTGCTACGTTTACGTTTGAAAATTTACGAATCAATTAGGAGTAGTTTTAATGCTTCTGTGCCACGCAGGTTTGTTATAGTGGAACAACTTTATTCGGCCTGACGTTTCGACAACTTCGTCGTTTTCAAAGGCATGGAAGAAGTTCGAAACCTACTACCAGGCACTCATTTCGGCAAGAACGCCCTTCTCCAGCTCTGTCAGCTTCAGTACTTCCTACGAGTGCCAAGCGGAATCTCACTGATGCGACCGAATTCAATCAGGAGTTATTCTATTATTAGATTCTATGCAAGATACCTTTGTATTCTTAAAGCTTCAGCCTGCACTGCAGCGAAAGCTCTACCTAAAACGTTCTAATTTATCCAGCTGTATGCACTGGTAGATTGGGCACGTGCTAGCACAATCCGAGATTAGATTGTTCCCTTGTCCATCTCGTAACGCATTCGATTCTTCGACATTTCTCTGCTACTATCCGTCTTATAAAGACTTTCTCTATTAACTAGCCTTGCCTTCGCTTTTCGAACATCGCGAAAAAGTCGTATTCCACAACACCTTCATTTTGAGGCGCTGATGTAGGACGATGGAGCACAGCTCTAACAAGGGAAGGGTCTTAAGCATATGTCTGAACGGAAGAAGCGAGTCACATAGGGAGAATCCCCACCCCTCATCTAGTCTAAAAATGTGTTTATTTTTTGCCAAGTCGATAAGCCCAAGGAGTAGGGGGTCCTTGAATTCACAATGGAATACAGCGCATCACGAGTCTGGGGACCTTGTACGCCCGCGACGCCTCTGCCGGTAAGCGGCTCGGAGTGCAGTGGAAGTTACGCTCTTTCGTGCGAGGAAGGTCGGAGGTTTGGTTCCTGTGCGTTGCTGCATTTTTGCATTTCAACTGACTGGTTAATATTTGGGGGATTCTGACGGCTATACGCTTTTCAGACGTTTTCTGCGCATTTTCCAGCTGTACGGTGTGGTATTTAACATGGTGATGTATAAATGTTCAACACCAGCGATACACAGGTGCAAAGTGCATGAAGCAGCACTGGGCACAACACGTAAAGGACACCACAACACGTAACACGTGTTTTTGAAACTCCTAGCGTTCAACTGCGGAAGATGGCGACGTAAAGTGAAACTCAATTGCCGCAAACATGCGTGAGAAAGCTCCATTCTTGGAAAAAACTGAATGAGAACGCTGTTGCTCAAAGTCGTGTTCACCTGCCGGAAGACGGTCGGTCGCCAGCGGGCGAAAATTCTGTCACCTATCGATGAATTTCGTGTGGAAGGTGGTTGCTTTACAACTTTACCGGAGGTTTACCTGCTGTTGACCGCTAGGAGATCCAGAATATTACTCGTTACAGCTGCGCTATACCCGTCCATGTAAGAGCGGACCAAATGCGGAAATAAGTCAGACTCGGTTTAACGACTGAGCACTCTCCAGTCGACAGCTACTCATCTGTGGCTGTCTGTGGCCCATTTCTGAGACTTCCCAGGCCGGGTCTTCGTTTTGCGGCAACCGTCCTTCTCTTGCACTCATCATCCCCTCTAGCCGTCACTTCTCTCCAAGGCCACATTCATCAAACCACAAAACCTAGCGCCCGGACGCGTTCAGTAGTGCCTTCTGCCGCTTTTGGTGTTTTTCGTGTCATCTATCATTCGACTTTATTCTAATAATAGTTATCATGTTCATTTACTTTCCAAGTATCCAACCAATGCTCGTCTCCGATATCTACCTCGCTCGAATTTGTTCTCGAATATAACGGCATCATAGGGTCACGATGCCGACGGCTTTAATGCGACAAATGTACAGCCTCGATGAGTGCAGCACTGTGAGTTTCTAGATAATTTTACCGCACATTTTCATCGAACACGTAGAAGTCATAGGTTGAGCCTAGGACAGAAACTTAGAAGTAACCATTGTTGGTTTCTCCTACTACTAACCTAAGACATCCGTAAGTGATGTAAAATAAGGTAAAGTGAAACAATAAACAATAAACAATGATCGCAACAAAACATCGTTATGACAGCTCACAACCTCGATACCAGCCACTTGAGGCTTAATGAAACTGATTTGAATCGTTTCCATCAAGACCATCAGCTTAACTGGTTCCATGCTGATATCAGCGGCCAGCTCATCCCGGATACGGGTGGGTGCTGATCGGTCCCACGAGGTGTGGATGTTGCGTTCGATCAAACGGCGCCGGTGGTGTAATGGCGTAGAGCATTCCCGCCCGGTTAGAGGGAGGTGCGGGTTCGAGTCCCGCCTGGCGCTAGAAGTTTTGATCGCAACAAAACATCGTTATGACAGCTCACAACCTCGATACCAGCCACTTGAGGCTTAATGAAACTGATTTGAAACAATAAACAATTTGAGTATTGCTCGTCAGATGTGAACTATCTTAAGAAAATATTATAGGGACGGTTTTATAAAGTTTTAGAATCAGGCTATGAGAAGCTGCTTATGGGAAACTTTCATATCTAATTACTATCTGTTATTGCGAACAAAGGTTTATCTGCAAATGCTTTCAGCTTTCAGACGAAAGATCTGCAGGCAAGCATTATTTATTTATTTATTTATTTATTTATTTATTTATTTATTTATTTATTTATTTATTTGCATATAAATGTGCCCACAATACTGAAGGAATAGAAATTGAGGGATACAGCATGGTGAGTAATACAACGCGGTGAAAAAAAAACAAAGAAACCTCAGCAAATCAAAGGTGCTACATCAGGACGTACTGTAGTATATGCAGGAGGGGGAAATTTGATGAAAAAACAAGGGCTTAAATATTTTGATGTAAGGCAGAACTAAGGACTGAGGGCTGATTTTTTTTCATTATCGTTCAGGTATTAGGCTGTCGCAAAATTAATCGCCGAAACGGACCGCTTACTTCAAATTGCTATAACTCGGCTTGAACACAACTTTATTAATTGAAAAACCGCTATAATCCATGCATTCTAGCCAACGAATAGGTAATAAATATAATCTTTTACAGTAAAGGCTGAGATCACGGGAATTAACGAAATCAAGGAGAGCACATTCAACATCGGCTAAATGAGTAAATGGTTTCTGACGCAAATGAGAATCAAGAGCTCGGAGAATATGATAGTCAGTGGGTGAAAGGTTGCGAGAATATGGTGGGTGAGGAAGAACTTCGACACCTACAGGGTGCGCCATAAATATGGTCACTCAATAAAAAGCGAATTGCTCACGGGGAATTTGTCAGGGAATAGCGAAACTTCCTCAACAATTTACTAACAATCTAGTTAACACGCAAAATGGATATCATCTAATATGATCTTCCTTGGCACGAATGACAACCTTCAGACGCTTAGGGTAGAACTCAACGGCGGCACGCAAGGTTGCTTGCGAAATTTCCTTCCATGCTTTTTCCCGTGAAGATTTCAATCCTCGAATCGTAATGCTTCTTTTAGCGCAGGCTTCACCCTCTAGAATGAACCAACGCAGTAATCCATAACACTCAAATCTTACGAGTTTGTCGGCCATTCAGAAACAGGGATGAGTTGGGAAGATTCCTTGCGCACCACTCCTGAGTCTTTTTGAACTTATAAGCGGGTGCGCCGTTCTGTTGAAAGATCCATGTTGCATTTCCAGAGTGTTCTTGAGCCCAAGGAAGCAACTCCTTCATCACAATGTCGTTCACGTAGGCATTGGTGTTGACCTTGGCTCCTTTTCCAACGAAAACCAGTCGCGTCCGTCCTGTGGCGCAAACTCCGGCCCAAACCATCTGGGAAGCTGCATGAGAGTTTCTGTTAACGGTGTCTGCATCCTCACCACTTTCAGCCAATAACCGCGAGTTTTTGCGGTCAAAAGGCTGCTCAATTGAGAAAAGTTCCTCAACGGTGAAGAGCGTCGAGCAGTGGTCGTGCCGCTCGAGGAGTCTTGGACATTTTTTCCTTCTTCCTACCATTGTTCAGGCGTTTGTCCGTGCGGTTGACGGAACTTGTAGGGGTATAGTCCAAGTTCATTCTTAGCAACTCCCTTCGTCGTCGTAGCCGATACGTTGAGCTCGGATGCCATCTTTCTCATTCTGCGGCCTGGATTCCACTTGAATTGTTCTTTCACGATTTTTCAAAGGCTGCTCGTAGCTACGGATACCGGGCAGCCAGGTCGGGAACGACCAGCAAGAGAGTTACGTCTCACACAGCGATAGACTGTCATCTTGTGCAGTTTCAGCAGATGAGCGATGTTCGGAACAGAAAGTCCTGCCCTTCTCGGATCCAAGATTGCGCCTCTTTGACAACAAGACTTTACCATTTCTGATAGAAGCAGTGCGGAGATGCAAAAAACACTATATACGGTTAAGATGACACGTAGAATCCGAAGAAACAATGGAAACATAAAAACGTTCACAAACAAATACAAAAAATGACGCGCGAAAAAAGTGACCATATTTATGGCGCACCCTGTAAATGGGTCAATTTTCGCTGAGTGATATGTGAGGTGTGTGGTCTTGCGTTGTTCTACAACAGGAGCGGCTCTGCTCTATTCACAACTGCCGGTCACAATTTTTGCAACTTTTCGTACATTTGGTCTAAATCACTGCATTGAGGTTCTGCTGTGACTGACTGATCAGATGGCAAAAGCTGTAATGGATTAGGCCTTTACAAGACACCACAAAGTAAACATAACTTCTTTCGGGGTGAAGGTAGGGCTTAGGAAAGGGTGATGGAGGAGTATCTTGATCTACCCATAGAAATCCCTCCTTTCTGTTACCGCAAGGGACCCCTTTTCATCTACAGTAATAATACGGCTTACAAAAAGCTCATTTTTAAAGTGAACTAGCAGGTTGGAGCAGGTGTCGAGACGTGCCAGACGCTGCTCATCGGGCAGCTCATGGGGCACTCACTTCGATGTCTTCTTCATCTTGCCGGTTCTCGCCAAATGTATTGCTACCGCACCCTGATGTACGCCAAGGTCCTCTGCTGACGTACATGTGTTCGTCTCCGGATTTGCTTCGACGGCTCTCCTCAAAAACTTCAGCGTCATGCGATGACTTCTCCCTGTGACGCGGTTTCTCCTCGAGATCAGAATCGCCAGAAGCGAATTTTTCGAAGCAGAGCGTCAACGTAGGGACAGTCCATCTCAAAGGCGCTACTAAAGTTACGGGATGCCTCTGCCGCAGAATATCGCAATTTAATTCGCAAAGCCTGTAGACTCGATAGTCGCATCGGTCCGTGAGTTTACGGAGCCCTGGAAAATGTCGGCTAAAAATTAGAGCAACATCCACATATGTCCTTTGAAAGAGCAGAAAAAAACCTACCGAACGTTTGTGTGGCTTTCCCTAAGACGGACAGATTTAGGGTAAAAAAAACTTATTATTTATACATACCTCGAAACGGAATTTAATTTTGCGACGGCCTAATGTTATCGTATAGAACAGTTCCACCATATTCTCTTCTATTTTACTAGTTTTTAAGGTCCTAGACATATTTGGAGCGCTTCGGCACTTGAAGTTTTTTCAAGCGTATCCACTTTTTGGCCTAGTCGTATGACCGGTTGACTCTGAAATGGAGTGGCAATGCCTCCACATTCCGTCGATTACTTCTCTAATTTTCTAATCTGCAGTCTCAGAGACATTGATCTGCAGCAGGTCTTGAATTCAGCAGAGGCTCGGGACTTGAGTATACCTTTTTCTATTATGTCAAACGTTTTACACTTCTATTCACATTGCAAAGCCGTTGTTAGGACAGATAGGCACATACCCTATAACTTCTTGAAGTCCTGGAAACAAGCAGTCTTCTGGCTCTCCTGCGTGGGATGCATTCAATCACTCAGTAGCCTTAAAAACAATTGCACATTTAAACTATTTATGAGATGGTTTCAGATGTCATTCCACAAAATGACCAAGAAATTTGGTTGACCTTGTTCACGATGCAGAAGGAAAGATGAGACCTATTCCTGTTTTTTACATTTCTCACAAAGAGAATTTCCATAGAAACCTTGGAACTTTTTGATGTGCTAATAATGAGAAGCAGAGGAAGAAGATTAATGATTACGTAGAATCCCAGAATTCAAAGGTCACAGGTTAGCTCCAGTTTCCTCACCTAAGTTCCCTCCTGCTTGTTGGCGAATCCGTAGGCTCTGATAGCATGTCTGTGTCTCGGTTTAGTTTACTAGTTCAGTTTTTCAGAGAAGGTAATAGGCTGAGACCCATCCACATTGGTTTAGTTCATGTTTTGCGCGTGCTTCCTTCAAATTTGCTTCCCTGACGAAGTCTCTTCTCAATTCTGATTCTGGATGTCCGTTCTGAGGTAGTCGTTCATACCCAAAGTATTACGTGGCCCATGCGTCAGAGAACTTCGGGACACACGCAACGTTCTTGAATAAAGCATTGCTTGAAGAAGCCAAAGATTGCCCATGTTCGGCTATCGGTGAATTTTGGCATGACCAATGTATACTGCTGACGTCTTGGCTATCTGTCGAAAGACCTCTTATTGTGATTTCTCTCTTATTGGGCTTAACGTTTCAAAGTGCTTCTCTGTCCGTTTTAAAAGATGCTTCTGGAAATATTGAAATCATTTAGACAGACTACCTTCCCGAAAACCTAGGTCATCATAGGGGGTTGACAAAGACTTCTTGAAATATACCATTTTCACGTGGAATTGGACACTTTCAAAATCAAGTCTAACACTCTTTTAATGTTGAACAAGATTCACGCTTTTGAAATCAAGTTGATCATCTTCCAAATCAAATCGAGCCCTTTCCACGTAACACTCTCCAACAGTTTTTTGTCCAAGAAAAATTTTAGTATAACCTCTCTTAATGTTTAATTGCATCTACCATATAAATGAATGTACTGTTTTGAATTTTTTTAAATTTATATTTTTGAGAAAAAATGTAACTTAAAGCTTGTTTTAAAGAGCAGGAAAGCGGCCAATTTTTTTAGTCAAAAAGAGATGCGCCATGCCCTCATCTGAGACTTCGGAACGTTTTTTTTTCGATTGTTAGCAGAATTTCTGTTTGACATTTGTTAACGACAGAACAAAAGCAACTGTAAAGAACGCAGTTATCCGCACTTTAATGGTTTAGGTAAGTGGCATTCACATCAGTCAAATAGAAGTTGCGGCGAAATTTTTGAGTGCATGGCGCGATCTGATCTTATAATGCTCTATATGCTTAACTTCTTGTTGTGACGGAAAACGAATTATTAACGTTTATTCTTTTCTAAAAATAAGAACTTTATAAAATTATTACACTTATTGGGGCAGATAAAAAAATTCAAAGAGGGTTACACCGAATTTTCCTTCAACAATGAATTATTTTAACTATTTTGGAGAGTCTGTAGTGTTACCTGTCCGAAGGTCGCATCGATTGGGAGTTTGCTTTGATTTCAAAGCATTAAAGTGAACTTAGAGGAGTGTCCAATTTGGCTTGAAAAATGTCCCATTTTATTTGAAAAGTGTCCATTTCGACGTGAAAATGGCATAAAACACAATGTTCAACACAATATAAATTGTTTGTTAATATAGCAGGATAGGATAGTATGAAACGTGGCTTAGCGAACAAATTTGCCTGCATACACTTTCCAATTGTGTCGACTTTCACGTTAATTTTAACTTTGGAAGAAATGGGGTAATATAGTGTAGTACTTCTCATAAGGAGAGTAGAGATAAGATCCGAGATGGAGGTTGCAAAGGACAAATAGTGCTAAATGTAATCTACCGAAGTGGCCTATCTGCTGGATGTCATGAAAAAAAAACAGGTCAGACCTCAAAAAGCCGAAAATTTAGCTTTTTTCGACCATGCATGATTCATAGTAATCTTCGAATAGGATGTGATCAAAGCGCCCTAGTACCAGATGAGAGACGAACCCACAACCTTGCTCGTCGAGCAGAAAGATTGCACCATTACACCATCATTGTTCTGGAATGTAAGGCGGAGGTCGGCTTCCGTCCAGATATCGGGGGGCGGGTTCTAGTCTCGCCTGGCGCTAGAGTTTTGTTTGTAACCAAATGACTTTGTTAAGAATAAAGGATAAAGGATGGCGTTATTCAATTCCCTTTGGGATGCGCCACGCATTCTACTTCTACGGGATCTCGTGGAGGCGAGTTGAATGCGTATTTGACCATACAATGACTTGCTGTGGCCAGCCGATGGACAAATCAGCGCTCAATCCTTCCCAGACAAGTCTGGTATCAATTCACCGACCCCGGAGGGATGGAAGGCTTGGTTGCCTTGGGCGGGAAATCCGAACCAGGAACCTGGTATCGGGTGCAGACGACAGCCGGCCCCTCCTCCGACTGCGCTCCACGCGCCCAAATGACTTTGTTACTCCTCATAATTTCGGCTACAAGCGTTCGGGGCTTAAATAAGATCAGTAGTTATATAACAAACAACAAATATATAACTATATAATAATATAAATTTTTTATCCCATTTATATATTGTACTCACTAAGGCGTGATAACAACAATTTTTAGAATAAGACGTACACACCATGAAAATTTGTGGGAAGTCAAGAGTCAGTATCGACGAACTGGGTAACCAAAATACTGACCCGGCAGAAAAAGGAACAGCATAAAATGGCATAAAGTCAAGGAAGAGGAGGAAAAATTGAGAACAGAAAAGCGAGTATAAACAGTGAAGCTAGAAATTAAACAAACAGAAATCGTTTAAGATTACACAAGTGATTGCAGAATGCTTGGAATTTTATGTATCATAAGAGGAGAAAATAACAAATAAAAAACGAAGAAAATATGTAATATCTGGTACATATAGGTGGCTCGGACTGGAGCGTGTTAAAATTATGGTTGAAAAAAATGAGGGACGGGGAAGATCGAATCGCTTTTCTATGAAGGAAGTGATAGGAACATAGTAAGCGTAGGACATAGGAAGCGACATTTTCTGAAGAACTCGAAAAAAAAATACTCGAAAAAGACATCGGGGCACCACATTCTGCAGGCACCTGCCATTCATATATTATGCCTGCTATTTTCAGTTCCGACAACAACGGAAACGTCGAGCTGGAATATCGGGTGAGTCAGTTATTGTCGTGATGTGATGCTTTTCGTTCTGTTTTTTTCTCTCTTCCTTCGTTTTCGCCACCGATGTCGAGCAAACCGAGTGCTCCCCACGAGCTGTGCGGGTGCAGCAGCGGCAGCAGCAGCAGCATGCCTTTGTCACAGACCACCAATTGGCTTGTTTTCGGTGCGGTTGATTTGTGTCGACACAGACACACGCACAGCTCTCGCTCTGTGGCCCAATTATGGCAGCGATTTTTCGTCCCGACTTCCCGTCGTCCCCCACCTTGCATGATTCACGGCCCTTCGTTAGAAACCAGACGACCAACGATGAGTTCTGTGATGCGCAGCGGACACACCTATTTGTAGGTGTCGCAACCGGTGGCAGTTCGGCTCTCGGCGGCCGATCTCCGCAGTCGTCGTTCGACTCCAACACCGATGTCGCTCAGGTGAGAAGATGTCTCCTGAAGACTGTTGATCACCTCCTTGGCATTACTTTGTAGGGAAAGACAGTCAGTGTTCTTAAAAGAATAAATAAAGGACGGCGTCATTCCATCCCTTTTGGGATGCGCCACGCATTCTACTTCTAGATGTTGTGGAGGCCAGTTGAATGCGTATTTGCCCATGTAATTACTTGCCTCGTACTCGTAACCATGTAATTACCTGCCTTTGTACTCAGCCGATGAATAAATAGCGCCTTACCCTTCCCAGACAAGTCTGGTACCAATTCACCGGAGGGATGGAAGGCCTGGTTGAACAGGGCGAGAAATCCGAACCAGGAACCTGGTATCGGGTGCAGTGAAAAGCCGGCGCTCCTCCGACTGCACTCCACGCGCCCACAGTGTGCTTACCTACGAAAACTATACAATATCTTTGCGTCAAACTTAGCACTTTTTAAATCAAATTGGACACCCTTCTCAGCTACAAGTCAGCGCTTTATCCTTCACAGGTAAGTCTGGTACCAATTCACCGACCCCAAAGGGATGGAGGGCTTGGTTGGCCTAGGTGGAAAATCTGAATCAAGAACCTGTACCGGGTGCACGCGACAGCCGGCACCTCATCCGACTGCGCTACATGCGCCTCTCAAAAAGAAAAGAAAAGAAAATAATAATAAAAACAATTTGTTGTTTAAGTAACATTTGGTGAAACTTTCTTTGAAATTTCTTAGTTTACTTGTACCAATAAGTGTGATCATTTTATAAAAATTATATTTTTCAAGGAAGGTTTTTCGATCAACCTTTGTGGAAGGTCGTGTCCATTAAGCATACCAAAATGACAGCTTCTTGTTAAGCGATCAAGAGGGAAAGAACTATACTGTCTGTCTTAGAGCGCACCTACGAATGCAGTCATTACTATAAATACATAAATAAATAATAAAGCGCTTTGGCTTTGGCTTTTGTGCGCTGTGCCCAATTCGGGTGAAGGGAGAGCTGGTAAGAAAGGAGTGGGGAGGCTATTGTGGGTGGCGAGGAATTCTCCTTGGTGTCCTCGGTGATATGAGTGAGAATTCTATAATGACTTTTGTTTGTAGAAGATGCTCCTCGAATATGGAAGACGAAGATGGAAACGCACAGCGAGTACCGTGCATAAATAAAGCCCACCCTGAAATTAGGACGTGTTAAGCTACTAGTAAATTTCGGAAATTTTTCATTAAAACTTCACCCTTGTCGTGTAGAAAAACTACGTTGCCTAAGATTTTAAGATGTTTAGACTTAGAGAAGTCTAGCAGTTTTTCAGCCGTCTTGGTAAGTTACTCTGGTCGCAACGTAACCATAAGTTTACATTTGTATACGGATGCAACTATAATAAAGAGGTGAAAAGAAGTTCATCAATTAATACATCCCACAGGTTATTCAGGAACCTCAGAAATATTACTTGCTACTACAGGGTGCATCAAAAGTTCTTAGACTCTTTTGTTTCAGGCTCATTATATGGGACGATGTGATTCGCTCAACCAAACTTTAAGGCGGTATTGTTGCCCTACTCTTGCCCTCCCATATACCAATTTTTCGTGCCTGAATGTTCTTTTGTTCAAGATGGCTGATGCAAAGGGTTTGCGCACTGTAATGGAGAAACTGCATGTCGAAGAAAAAAACTAACCGTAAAACTACCTGGAGGGCATTCTGAAGAAAGACATACTTCCTTGGGAGTCTGTGCCTTTAAAAAAGTGACCGGACTTATCATCAAGATTCTGCTCCCGCTCATAAAGCTAAAGTGGTACAGAAGTTTTGCGCTGAACAACTTTCCGGATTTCGGCTTACGTTTCGGCGTAACCGCCTTCTTCAGAGCCTGGAGAAGACAAAAAGAGTTGGGGAAATTACCCGACCAAGGATCTTTTCAAGTTACAGAAGCTCCAGGAGCAAGTGGTAGAATGAGACGAAAAGGGAAGTAAGGCAACCCGACTGACCTTATGGAGACAGCCGAGAGACTGCTAAGTCACCCACGGATGGAGAAACACGTGGATGAATGAGACTCTCCTTTCGGGCCACATCTTCAGGGTCCTTCTGGTTGGCGTTCTCCTGGGTGAAGGCCACAGAGGTCGGCAAATGGGGCCAGCTCCTGGATAACGGCCTCCCGCTCCTCTTTTCTGTTAATTGCGGGTTCTTGGTAGGTGCTTCGATTGGTTCGTATAAGCCGACGTTTTCCCGCCATTTCTGTAGGTCACATGAACGAATAGTGCAGCGATAGTTCCTTCTTTGAAACAACTAGAGCAATCAGAACAAACAACTGAATAATAGCGCATAAAAATGATGTAATATTCTATTATACGAAAGCCCATGACTAACCCAAAAATGACGAAGGACCACTTCAGCTTTCAAAATAATACATATACTTACTAATGAGCCGAGTTAGCCTAGTGGTTAGTAGTGTAGTCTTATGCACAAACGGTCACAGGTTCGACTCCCGGCTACGGCACGCCATGCCGTGCAAAAATTGCAAAAATGGCAACGGTTCCAGCGTCAGGCTCAGGCTCCCTGATGGAGAAACCTCGTCACAAAACCAAGAAGAGGTTCGCAAGGCCATAGGGAAGATGAAACTCGGAAAGGCAGCAGGGCCTGACGGTGTGCCAGTAGAGGCTTGGAAGGTGCTCGGGGACCTCGGAATCAACTGGCTGACGCAGTTCCTCAACAGAATCACGAAAGAAGGTAAGATGCCGGATGTCTGGAGGAACAGCACCATAATCCCCATCTTCAAGCAGAAGGGAGACGCTTCTGAATGCTCCAACTACCGAGGGATCAAACTGATCTCACCCACGATGAAGATCTACGAACGACTGGTCGACTCAAGGATTGTACCCATCTCCCAGGTGCAGTGGGGCTTCATGCCTGAGAGGTCCACCACAGACGCCATCTTCATCGCCCGTCAGGTAATGGAGAAATATCGGGAGAAACGAAAACCCTGCTACCTGGCATTCCTGGACCTGGAGAAGGCCTACGACAGGCTAGCTCGGGCCGCAATCTGGAATGCCCTTCAAGGGAGGGGTGTCCCGGAACGTCTGACCACGGTCATAAGGGATATGTACGAGGGCTCGAAAGCGGCGATACGAACTCCACACGGGGTGACAAGGAAAGCGGACATCACAGTGGGGGTACACCGAGGGCCGGCTCTGAGCCCGTTCCTCTTCCTGCTGACACTTGACTCTATAGTGAACCACCTTGAGGAAGGCCCTCTCAGAACGATCCTCTACGCGGGCGACATCGCCCTAGTAGCCGACAACCAGGAGGAGCTGGAGGAGAAGGTGTAGCTGTGGCAGAGAGCCCTCGCAGACAACGGCCTACAGCTGAACGTGAAGAAGACGACGTTCATCAGCTCTGAGCAGTGCGCTGGATCGATCGTAGACTGCCAAGGGGAAACGATCGAGAAGGTGAAGAATTCCGCTATCTCGGAAGTGACCTATCCGAGGAAGGAAGTGTGGACCAGGCGGTCAGGGGACGGATAAACTCAGCCTGGCTCAAGTGGAGGGAGTCCACAGGGATCCTCTGCGACCGTAGATGCTCCAGGACGCTCAAAGGCAAGCTCTATAGAACAGTTGTGAGACCTGCCCTCCTCTATGGCAGTGAGTGCTGGGCCCTGGGTAAGGTGCAGGAGCGGCAACTGCATGCGGCGGAGATGAGGATGCTGAGGTGGGCATGTGGATGGACCCGTCGGGACAGGGTGCGAAACGAGGATGTTAGGGCAGTGATGAAGACAGCCCGATCCAGCTGAAGATGAGAGAGCAGCGCCTGAGGTGGTATGGACACGTCTTCAGAAGACCAGAGTATCACCCCACAAGGATGGCCCTAGATTTCAAGGCACCCGGAAAGCGTCCGTGAGGAGCCCCAAGGAAAAGATGGAAGAACGTCATCAAGAGAGATCTCGCCGAAGTCGGCGCCACGGCAGATGACGCCCTTGATAGTATGAGGTGGCGACAGATCACAAGAACAGCGGACCCTGCGACTGCGCGGGACTAAACGCTCAGGAGAAGAAGAAGAAGAGGAAGAATACTTACTAATATCCTCCTAATGCTGCGATTTCGTTGGGGAGGTGTTCGGAGATTTAGCTCCTGAAACAAACGGGCTGGGGTATATCCTCTAGACCACATCGTAGTCATCAGCGAAGCTGCTACAGCTCAACATAATGACGTTCTTACGAGACTTAGCTAGAGTCACTAGAGTCTATTAAACATGTGGTTAATCAAGATTCACGTCCCCTCGTTAAAGAATGCTTAGAATTTTGCATTTGCAAAGGTTAGGAAATTACGAATGTCGGCGTAAGTGAAAAACTATTATAGCTCCGGTTTCTCTCGAAGTATTTTCTGGAGGTTTGACAAGGGAAGGGTCTGAAGCGATGTCTGAGCGGAGGGTGCGAGTCATATAGGGAGAATCCCCACCCCTCAATTAGAATAAAAATGTGTTTATTTTTTGCCAAGTCGTTAGGGGGTCCTTGAAGTCACAATGGAATACGGCGGATCACAAGTTTGGGAGCCTTCTAAGCCCGCAATATTCTGCGATCAAGCGGTTCGAGGTACATAGGAAGTAACGTTGCCTCATCCGAGGTAGGTCGAGGGTTCGGTTCTTCCGCGCTGCTGCATTTTTGCATTCCAACCGGGTAGTTGAGATTTGGGAATTCTGACGTCTACATCATTTTCAGACTTCTTTGCCTAATTTTCCAGCTGCATGCTGTGGTATTCAACATGATGATGTAGAAATCTTCAACATCACAGATACAAAGTGCATGAAGCAGCACTGGGCACAATACGGGCAGCGTATAAAAGCTACAGGCTCCTCACAGTCTGTTTCCATACATGGACCAATGACCTCAGGAAAAGCCATCCTGCTCGGATTTTCAAAAGAACCAAGATGTGACGTCGGAGGTGGTTCAAATGAGAAACGAGGTCTGTGGATCCCGCAAATAAACCTAAACGGCATCGATACACTCTTTCCCTCATCTTTGCCTGTCACCTGGAAATCAGAGGTCTGCTGAAGGTTTTCTAGAACCTAACACCAACAATGTCCGCCGACGGTCCAGTGGTGATCCACCTGCTCACGCTGAAGTGTGGTCCACCTTTAGACAAGGAATCTTCGAGGGAAGCTGGCCGAACAGATAGCCAGCATACTCAAGGACTTTGAAGCACGTCAACTTGAAGTTGACGAAGACGAATAGCTGGAAGTGGTAGACGAAGAAGAGGAAGATTGGGATCCGCAAGATGAACTGATGGACTGGAGAGGCAAGCAAGCAGTGGTCATATGATAACGTTTTCGGGTGGAACTCTTGTTTCGGAGGAAAGGGTACGTCTTCAATTGGATGTCTTTTGCGTGCTCATAACCATGGAGGAAGACACCGCGATTCACTACACAGGCACTTTGTACCTGTGTATCACTGGTCCTGAACATTTATCAACATGTTGAATGCCACAGCTTACAGCTGGAAAATGCGCTGAAAACGTGTGAAAAGCGTATAGCCGTCAGAATCCCCCAAATATCAACTAATCAGTTGAAATGCAAAAGTGCAACAACGCAGAGGAGCTAGACCCCTGATCTCTCTCGCATGAGTCAACCCCCTACCCACCTGCCCTCCGAGCCTGTAGAAGCATCGCGGGCGTACAAGACCCCCAAACGCGTGCTGCGCCGTATCCCATTGTGACCCCTACTCCTTGGTTTTAACGACTTGACAAAAAATAAACACATTTTCAAACCAATTGAGGGATGAGGATTCCCCCTGTATGACTCGCTCCCCCCGTTCAGACACACTTCAGACCCTTCCCTTGTGAGGAGCGGTTGTCTGTGAAAGACTGTCCCGTTCTGCAGAAAGAGTTAGGAGTTGTTTTTGCGGCGTTTGTCAGTTCTCCATAAAAGCGTCTTGCTAGCATATTACGATTACTTCGACCAGACGCTGTTGACGCCAAGTACGTAGTAAATTAGTCGGTCGCAAATAACTCAGCAGCGCTTTTGTTCTTATTTTCAGCATTATTTCTAGCCATTCTATAATGTTATAAATGAGTTCTATAAATTGAGTGAACGCTATGAACTAGGACTCACTATAGGGTGAGTGAGGACACCACCAAATAGAATAACATTCGCTGGTCTGTGCTTATTCAAGCGGGACCGAACCCCTGATTTATCATGCAATTTTCACGGATTGCTTACCTGATGGTAGTTCTAGGTATCTCTTGTCCAACGCCATATATATCATTTTCAAGTCGAATTCGACACTCTTCAAACCAAATTGGACCCCTTTCGGGTCAAATTGGACTCTTTTCACATCAAATTGGACACTCTTCTAAGCTTGCCGATGAACCTGGAAATCAAATAGAACGTCTTCCAAATCAAAACGAGCTTTTTAAAAAATTAAACTAGAGACTTTCCAATATGGTTAGAATAAATTTTTGTCAGAAGAAAACTTAGAATAACTTTTTGAATTTTTTTACTGCACCTGCCCGAATGAGTGAAATAATTTTATAAAATTTTTACTTTTCGATAGAAAATAATAGTTTAAATTTTTTGTTAAAAAGCAGCACCGCTGCATTCATGTCGTGCATAAAAAACTGGATCGCGCCATGCAATCAAAAGGTTCAACGCGGCGTTTGTTTGATTGATAGTGTAAATACTCTTTACATGCGGCAAGAAAGTTAGGACATGTGTGTTTTTACAATTGTTTGTGCTGCACCGCTTGCAGGCGCGAAACTGCATGCAGACAGAAAGTTTGCTATCAGTCGAATAAAAATCATCGCGAAGTTCCGGATCGGGACATGGCGCAATCTCTTTTTCGACAATATATAATAAAATGGCCGCCTGCCTGCTTTTCAAAACAAGCTTCAAATCAATGTTTTTCCTTAAAAATAAACTTTTTATTAAATTTCAAATCATGGGTTCTCTTATTGGGAAGTGAGTTAAAACTTCAAAGAAAGTTATACTAAAATTTTCCTTAAGCAAAAAATTATTCCAACATTTTTGGAGTGTCTCTAGTTTATTAGTAGAAGCTCATTCCGATTTTGAAGAGCACTCGTTGATTTGAAAAGTCTTCGGTTAGCTTAGAAGTGTCTAATTGGATTTGAAAAGTGTCCAATTTGACGTGAAAATGGTATACTTCAGCAAAATTTCTCATGTGGACCGATTTTTAATACAATTTTTAATACATGAACATGATGCGGCCTGAATTTATTTATTTACTTATTTATTTATTTATTTATGTAGCGTTTTTATTTTTCATTTTTTATTTTTGTTTTTATTATATTTTATGCCCCCTGTGGTGAGCTTAAATGATAAAAAGCACGACTAGTCTAATATTAACTACATTAAACGATAGAACGGAACAAATGCAACAATTATGTATACCAAAAAAAGGGCAAAAAAGGTGCGAACGTTGCACTCGGTCCCCTAGTCATCCTGTCTCGAAAATAAGAAGCCGATAGGTTTTTTTAGGCTACTGGTGCAAGTCTAGTGCGAAAGGAGTCCACCTTCCTTTCCCTTCCTAACGTCATCAGAATACATTCAAAAGTTTTGAATCGAGTTGTGTAGACGGTCTAACTTTGTACCTATAAGTACTTTCCGAGGCTAGGGTAAGGCTACCATATAAGGAAAACATACAAGGTGGACCCTCGCACCAGATTTGCACGAGGCTGCTAATAATTCTTAATCCCAAATTTCTATAAGCAGTAAAAGGAAGACAAATTCTTTTAAAATATCAATTTGAGGGAAAAAATTCCTGACCGGTTTCTTTTTTTCTTCGTCAATTCTTGAATTTTTAAAATAAAAAAGGAACTGCGGCTAAGACTCTGTTCTCTGTGCGATACGATACGGTACAGACTCCGGATCTGCCCTAATCGGAGGAGCACACGTAGTGATTTGCGTCTTTATTCCTTCTTCGGTTTCTACAATACGAAAACAGTTGTTCTCTCATCATGACAAGGCTTTTAGTTGAATTCAGTGGAAGTGGATATGTGCCATAGGCTGACGCACGCATGTGACACTTTACAGCTGCTCCCTCCCGACTAGGATAGATCTCAAACTCCTTACAAGTGTAGTTTCAAAAATACAGTCACAGAACTTTTTGTGCCAACACGAGGTTTAGGTGGATTTTTATTCAGCAGGGCCTGACGTTTTGACTTCTCGTCGTCTTCAGGGACTTGAATGTGGTGCATAATTTTTTATCTGCGCTCTACCCCACCAAGCGCCTTGGCGACCCTAGCATTTTGGACTTCCCCCCCCCCCGAACACAAGGGAGAGACCAAGTGGTGGGAGAAACGAACTCACCAATTGGATCCACCCCAAAGGCTGATTATCGCTCACGTCAGTAAGCCAGTAGGAACGAATGGGGCATACTGCACACCGCTGAGCTTCTACAGTTCACAATAGGACACAAACGGCAGAAAGTCACTCGTAATAGAAAGACACTCATTCCGGTTATTCATTACTGGATTTCTTGTGAAAATCTACAATGCCTCTATGTCTCCTATACGGCCAAGATGGTACATTTCACCTCAAAGTCATTCCCGTTATGCGCCTCAATCCTATGCTTTCCAAGTGGGCTGGTTACCATCCACGTCGTTTACTCGACAGATGTTCCCTCACAAGTACTGCGAGAGCCCTTCCCGTTTCTCCGATGAATTTGGCGTTATATGCCAAGCACTCGATCTGATAATTTGCTCCAATCTTTGAGCAATCGCCTAATCTTCCTCTTGGACAAACAAACAATTTTCAGAAAGACACTGCTGATCGTAGAGTTTATTCCGAACTAACTGCCGCTTAATGTTGTCGTTAGGAATGTTCACTAAGACGACGTCGCCCTGCAGTTGTGCCCTTACAATAACTCTTTCAAGTCCAGCAGTGACTCTATCGGAGATGAACGGTAGGATGAGAGGCATCTTGTATACACGGGATCTATCATGGGAGTTAGCGAGAGATCTTCTACTTGAAACCTATCACCGCTTGAAGTGGCTATATCTGAAGCCAACCGTAAAGATTCTTGACGATCGCTGAAGCCCGTACACATACCAACTACCGTTCGGAACATGTTGCTGACAACAGCCCTCTTCACAGCGGTGGGGTGTGCTGACCTTGCGTGAATCAAGATGTTTTCGAGCTTGGTTTCCGGTACCATTTCAAACTAACTATTCCCTCACCGGACACCTTCACTTGTGTGTTTAGATAAGCGAGCCAACCATTATTCGGAGTTTCTCTGATAAGTCTAATGTATTGTGATTGCTCGTTCATTAACCTGAAACACTCATCCATTTCGGATTGTGTCGATGTAACGATACAGCAATTATTTATGTATCTACAGTATATTAGCGATGAGCGGTCAAGCACCGGTTGCTCTATCCTACTCATAAAGCATACGGCAAGGACCGGCGCTAATCGTTGACTCCTTACTTGGGAATAATACGAACCTGACCATTTGAATACATTGGAATGCAAACATTCTTTGGCTAGAATCATGATGTGCGCTTTCATTCAGGCCTCTGAAGACGACGAGAAGTCGAAACGTCAGGCCCTGCTGAATAAAGATCCACCTAAAACCTCGTGTTGGCACAAAAAGTTATACTGACTAACAACTTATAATGCCGAGGTTTGAAGAAGAGAGAAGTTGGAAATTAGGCACAGAAGTTTCTTCAAAATGTGCGTGACGCGGCTCCTCTACACGACAATTGTGACTGTTGCATCAAAAGTTTTTGAAAGTAAAAGGAATGCTTAGTTGTGGGTAAGGATAGAAGACGGTGTTTATCCATCCCATTTGGGATGGACCACGCATTCCGTTATTCGTACATGATGTCGTGAAGGCGACTGGAATGAGTATACTGTCCTATACTATGCTACTACAACCGGTGGACAAGTCAGTGTTGTGTACTTCCCAGACAGAGTACCAACACATCGACAGAGGGGACGAAGGGCATGATTGGCATGGACGGGAGATTCGGACCAATAATCTAGAATCGGGTCTATGCGTCTGCCGGCGCCTCCCGTCTGCGCTACCACGCGCCCAAGGAAACTGTAGCACTGTTAATTTTAGGGTAGACCTACAACTATAATGCGAACTTCTACACTGCGTGCATACCGTTTTCACTTCGAATTGGACACTTTTCAGATCAATGTGGACACTCTTTTCAAAAAAAACCTAAGACTAACCTAAGACTTTTCAAATCAAAGCGACCTCTTCCGAATTGAAATGAGCTTCTTACACATTAAACAGACCCTCCTAGAAGGTTAGAATAATTTTTATTCAAAGAAAATTTTAGCATAACTTTCTTTTCAGCTTTAATTCATCTATACAATAAGTGAACACATTGCTTGAAATTTTACGAAGCGTTTAAATCTTGTTTTAAACAGTAGAAGGGCGACCATTTTTCAGTAGCAAAAAAGTGAATGCGCCGTACTCTCGTCCAAGATTTCGCGATTTTTATTCAACTGGCAGCAAAATATTGGTTTCCATGGAGTTTTTACGACAAAAACAATTGTAAAAACAGAAATATCCTCACTTTGGTGGTTCTGCTTTTACACAATCAATTAATTAAAAGTTGCTGCGAACTTTTTGAGAACATGGCGCAGTCTGATCTTTTAATACGCTATATGCTCGCTTATTTGCTGTGCTTTGAGACAAAATCATTGTAATAATTTGAGCCTATTCTTCCCTAAAAATAAAAATGTTATAAAATTATTACATTTATTGGGACAGGTAAACTAAAAAATGCGAAGAAAGTTCTACCAAATCTTTCTCGAACTAAAAATTTTTTTAAGCATTCTATTGAGGACGTTGTTTAATCTGCCTGGAAGTCTTTTCGATTTAGAAGAGTTCGCTTTGACTTCGAAGTCTTAGGTTGCTTTAGAAAAGTGTACAATTCGACGTGAAAATGGTAAAAGGATAAAAGATAAAGGACGACGTTATTCAATTCCCTATGGGATGCGCCACGCATTCTACTTCTACGGGATGTCGTGGAGGCGAGTTGAATGCGTATTTGGCCATACAACGACATGCGGTAGCCAGCCGATGAACAAGTCAGCGCTTTAACCTTCCCAGACAAGTCTTGTACCAATTTACCCACCCCGTAGGGATGGAAGGCTTGGTTGGCCTGGGCGGGAAACCCGAACCAGGAACCTGGTATCGGGTGCAGGCGACAGTCGGCGCCTCCACCGACTGCGCTACATGCGCCCAATCGAAAAGACTACACGCGAAAATGATATAAAACAATTAAACAATCACCACCAACTTGTGAACCACTGACGAGTGCCTTGAGCTTTATTTTGTTAATCCCCAACAGCAGCTCTAATGTGAGAATCGAGCTATTTCGTGGCAAATTTGTAGATGTGATGTGCTTCGAGGCTGTGCATTTTCCCATGCAGTAACCACCAAATCAGCTTCATTGTACAGCCTCAGCAATAAGTGTGTGGGAAAGTATGCAGAGCTCCAACGAGAATGACTTCGCTTTGGGCACTCTTCTGCCTTTCCCTACCGTTTCCCGATTAGCTGACGTCCCCGTGCGTCAGAAGTGCATACGATGTGCTCATCAGCCAATCTTCTCTGTTGTCTACAAATCTGTTTCTTCTGATGTCCGCCATTCAACGACCTCCTTTCAGATTTCGATGAACTGGATGCGAATGAATGGCCTCGGTCAAGGCGGCTTCAGGCAGCTGCTCACCGGAAATCCTACTGTAGCCAAGGTTCGTTCGTCGGTTTCTTTCGAACGTTTGTGGTGTTGGCGTGTCGGGGAATGTTAGGTGACTTTAGCAAGTCAGCCGCCGGTCCGAAATTTCACGGACCCGCCGGACATTTGGACGTGTTGTTTTCACGCTGATTTCCGCTCCCGCAGCTCTTCAATTGAATTTTGGGCCTATCAGCTCCCGCTGGGTTGCGCTCAAAGTGTGTTCTGAAGGCAGTTAGAGAATTTGACGGAAATATTTATCGAGCTATGGAGCTGGGTGCAGAGCTGCGAGTGGCCATGATTTCTGGAAATTTGTTAGGTTGTATGGAAAAGTTCCAACCACTCACTTTGGAGTTCCGTCAAATTTTTGAAAAGTGTCCTGGGCCGAATTCACCAACAATTAAACCCGTGGGTATGTGGGGTATAAGGGGTAGAGATAAGATAAGAGTCAGGAAGAGATAAGGCAAGCGTCAGAGACGCAGGCTTCATCGTGGGTATCTCTATCCCCTATACCCGCGGGTTAGTCGTTGATGAATCCGACGCCTGGAGCTCTCTCCCAATAACGCGTGTATAGGCTGACCTATGCCCTGCATTTACGGCTATTGTCGCCATATTCGGTTAAGACTATGGCGAAAAAGTCGTTCTCGACTGCAAGCAAGTTCGACTGCTTTCGCTTTACGAGTTCAGAAAGCAAAACAGTGCAAGAATCGCGGTGGATGACAAATGTGGAACGATAGGTCCTACCGCTGTCTCCTAAGGCACAGCGAATGTATGGCTCCGGAAGTTCAGGAACGGAGTCTTTAGCTTGGAGTACCTACCATGGTCTGAAAGACCAGTTACAGTGAATGAGAAGCGCCTTCTGGAGTTGGTTCAGGAGGATCCCCGGCGCTTCACCCGTGAACTGGCAGAGGAACTCGAATGCAGTCTCACCACCATAGCTCAGCACCTTCGTGTCCTTAGGAAGACATGTAGATATGGTGCATGGATACCGCATGAACTTATCGGCCACCAGCAACAGGTGCGCCAGGATGCGTGTATGAACTTCTTGACTTTACGGCGGAATTCTTCTTGGCACGAGAACCTGATCACCGGCGACGAAAAGTAAGTAGTCTATGCTAACCACTGCTTCGCTGCGACTGAGCCACTGTCGAAAGCGTCCACACTTTCCAAAGGGGACTCAGAAAAAACTCCAGTCTTTCAGATGGCATGTTCTGACCCACCGTATTCGCCGGTCTGCCGTCTGTTTCTTTCGTTGTCGAACCATTTGCAGGAGAAACAGTTTGACGACAGGGGCAGCATGAAAAGCACCTCGCTGAGTTTCTTTCGTTCAAACTCCAGAAATTCTTAGGAGCGGGATCTACAAATTACCTGACAAATGGCAATATGTTGTAGATTATAATGGTGCATATGTTCGTTAGTTGTTATATGTATGGAACGAGAAAAATAAATCTAAAAAAATTGCGCAAATGGCGGGATACTTTCCTTGCAACCTCATAGATTCTCGCAGAAGCCATGAAAGTGCTTTAGTTTGAGCACATAATTGAAGGTTTGATTGCTTCAATAGGGGCAATTACGCTTCCAAAAAATGGAAATAATTTTCATGTTTTTCAATTAATTAGCACGAGCAGAAGAACTCCACTGTGTTCCATAATATGCCTGTAACGCCCTCATTTGCGGAGTATACTCAAACTCTCGAAAGCGTTCCAAGGAACGGAACGCTTCTTAGTGTAGATGCAGATCTCGAAACTGAGGAAGGATCACTTGCCTAAATTCAAGGTCCCACATGGTAAAAGCACTACCTAAATAATGTCCAGGCAAGGTGGAAAGGAGGTTCATCTACGAAGTTCTTCTGTGCTCTGATCTGACACCTCGTCGGGTCTTCATTAATGCCTGCAAAGTCCTAGTTTCATTCTTGTTGGAAAACAGGGTGTTCCAAAAAATAAAATTTTAAATTTTATCCCTGTTTGAACGATTACAAAATTCTTAAAGCTTCACCAAAAGCAAACACATGTGGCTTGTTTTAGAAGTAGAAACTAATAGAAAGGCAAAAATTTTGCGGAAGATTTTTAACGTTGAAATTTCTTGATGCACATGTTTTACTTGATTTATGGTACAAATGCCATCTGGCGTAAGATATTGCGGTTTAAAGATGTACAGTTTTGCACTCCTTACCCTTTCAAAGCTCGTATTATCTTAAGGTTAGCTTTGAGCGAGAAATTGTGCGATGCACTAGACCTGAAAGGTGGAGGTGCGATATAAACCCTTCCATACCTCCGGGGGTATACTTCGGACCAATTCGATTAATTTCGAACGAATATTCGAATAAATTCGAATTTTCGAATATTCATTATTCGAGTATTTGACAAGGTTTAAAATTGGAATATATATTCCATTATTCGACTAATCGACGTGGCCCAAAATTCCAATATATTTGAATGTATTCGACACTACCAAGTTAGATTACCGGGAGACTGTTCGCAAAAATAAAGTTTCTTAAACAAAGAAAATAGCAGTAAAATTCCTGCTGAAAGTTAATAACCAGATTTGCGATTCAGTTTTAGTATTAGGCTCTGCAAACTTAAAGGTCCCTTTATATTTAAGACTTTAAAACTACAGAAAGAAACTAAATCTTCACGTTATCTAGATGGGCTCAAGCTAAGAATATTTTGAAACTGATGGTCATTTTATCTACTCCAAGTGGTTCATTTGAGGCGAATTCCGCTAGAATAATGGACGCCTTTAACAGCTTTTTCGAAACGATATAAATCGCTTTAGCCAAAGCTATAGGTATTAAATTGTCCATCGCTAGAATCAGCAATTTCGCAACAAAAAATGTTAACTAAAGCAGCATTATTTATTTCAGATAGGCAGAACGCGGGAGATCTGGGAGCCATGTGAAAGACATTTCTCTCTCTTTAATAGCACGGTTTTAAACGGCCTGAAACCATCTACGAATTGGAGACAAATAAAGAAGTAATATCAGTGTTCGATATAGCAGAAAATGGGCTTCCAAATGAGATATTCGATGAAATTGTTGAAGAGTCCGTTCGAATAGACTAAAGAACTCTCAGGAAAAACAACAACATAAAAACGGATTAATTTTGCATCAGCCTAATATTTCTCTTGATACTTCATTACAGAAACGTAGTGCTCTAAACGTTTTCCCCCGGAATTCGGGATCAGTGAATTGGTACCAGATTTCTCTAGGAAGGATAGAGCTCTGACTTTTCATCGGCTGGCCACCGCAAGTCATTGTATGTATAGCCGTTCAAAAATAAAAATACGAAAACACGCAATCAACAGAATCAGCAGGAAATCTATATGTAAAATTATTTAAATTATTATTATATTATTCATTCGCATTAAAAAATATTTAAAAATATAATTTTCATAGTTCTTCAACAACATTATATACAACGGTACAACAATCGTGGCAAAGGACAATAACATGTAAAACAACGACAGCTAACAACAAAATTCAACATGTTTTGTTTCGCCTCTATCTTCATACAAAACATGTTTACAATTAGTCACCCCGAGGCTCATCAGTGAAGAAGATAACTAATTAATTTAGTTGCTAGTACAGTATTAGGTTATACAAGTCAAAATTAAATCACCTCCACGATCTCCCATGGAATTAGAATGCGTGGCGCATCCTAAAAGGGATTGAGTAACGCCGCCTTTATCCTTCATCCTTTGTCCTTAATCACCAATACGGTATCCTCTTCCGGCTAGGCAACTGCAATGAAGGGTTCTCTCGTAGGCCAATACAGAGGACGTACCTCTGTATTGTTTTCAAAAGAGTTTTGCTTAAAAGGAAACGCAAGTTGAAACTGAAAATAGTGTAAAGCAGACTGTTCCCCTACAACGTAAAAAAAGCTTGGCTGAAAATTAGAGAAATTGCTCGCCTTTTAGAATGTCGTAAAACCCCTACAACAGGCTTGAAGGATCAATTCTGATGTTTACGAGTTGTTTACTGCTTTGTTGCACGTGCGGTCCGTAATGAAATTTTGTGATAAGCTACTCGATTACAGCCGCGAGAAAGTAAACAAGAATTTGAGAATCGGTTCAAAGCCTTTTCCATTTGCAAACAGAGAAGCACCTACCTACCCTTTTTAGTCGACGATAAAATGAAACACAGCTTTTTTCTGACAGCTTTCAAAGTGTGGTGCTATTACTAGCTGGTGCTTCTAGAATCTGAAAGAACTCTGCAATCGATTGCAAAGATAAATTATACAGATAAGGGAGATAGGAAGTCGATCCCTTTGGGATGCGCCACGCATTCAACTTCTACGGGATGTCGCGGAGGCGTGTGTGATGAAGAAGTCAGCGCCTTATCCTTCCCAGACAAATTTGGTGCCAATTCACCGACCCCGTATGATGGATGGCTTCGTTGCTCTGGGCACGGGAAATCCTAGAAATGAATCTGGTAACGGGTGCAGGCGACAGCCGGTATCTCATCCGCCTGCGCTTCACGCGCCTTTGATGAAAAAATGAACACGGTCCGAGTTCGGTACGCCAAGGTTTATTGGTAATCTCGAATTTGGACGGATACGTACTCTTTTTTAATGATTTAAATTTAGTTAAATTAGGATTAGAATGAGGATAGAAAAAGCCGTTTCTCAAACTCTTTGGGATGCGCCACGCATTCCACTTCTACGGGATGTCGCGGAGGAAATTTGAATGCGTGTTTAGCCATATAATGACTTGCGATGGCGAGCTGATGAACAAGTCAGCGCTTTATTCTTCCTAAACAACTCTGGTCCCAGTTCACTGACCCCGGCAGTGTGGAAGGCCTGGTTGCCCTATGCGAGAAATCCGAACCAAGAACCTGGTATTGGTGTGCGCGACAGCCAGTACCTCATCCAGCTACGCTACACGCTCCCACTATAAAGATAGTTCACCTCAATTTCGAGTCAAACGATCACGTTTTTATAGTAAGTAACTGCAAATATAGCACGATCTACTATAATAGTATTTGGGGATAAATTGCAAAAATCTGTGGCAAATGAGTCATCTACATAGAGGCAATGAACCTCTCGCTTTTCACGCCTCTGCGACAAGGATTTTTGGTGAAATTGACCATGCAAAAATGAATAGTCGAAGTTCTTTCCTGCCGTCCGTTATTTCTCTTGACACTTCCACAGTGTTATTTTTTCGAACTTCCGAAATGTGCTTACTAGACTTTTAAAAATGCCTACCGACAATTCACAAGCTTTAGCAGTCCAAGTACTCACAGCTAGCAATTCGTTCACCCCCGCTGTTTTGCAAAAGAATTCAAAGGTGACGTCTTTTTCATTCACTGATTAGGTTGGTTTTGAATAAAAGATCCATGTCGTCAAGGTCGGCAGCATTAGGTGATGGAACGTACTAACCAATCAGGCTGCATGCAATGGGCGAGCCACTGAAAGACCGCGTGTACGGTAGGTACGTTGATTGGCTGGCGTGTGTTCGGCCGGTGTTCTGCTTGGTTATAATTGACCGGCGCGCTTCCACCTTCAATGTTGCCCACTTTCGCGAATGTAGCGAGTAGAATTATGACCAGTTGAATTTGAAAGCCGAGAACGGCGGGAGCTTTCCACCCGACCTAAGTTTTTTCTGAATTCCTACCCTGGTCCAGATTCGTCAATGTTACAACGGTAACATTTCACAGAGAATTCACATTACAGCAGTCTTACACAAAAAGTACAGCCAATTCTAATTCATCAAAAGCGCTGTGAAGATTACGGGGTCTAGTATGCGACGGCTGCTTTGTGTGATGTCCATGAGCACGTCATCACTATCTGTGACTTCTCTGTAACTGCTGCAGCAGTTACAGGGAAGTTACAGAGCTTCGTTCAGTACGAATACTCAAGCGATGCAGCTGGCGAACCAAGATTAGTATAGATCCTTTATTCCGGCTAACGTTTCGGAGTAACCGTCTTCTATAGAGCCTCAAACTTGGGTAGTGGTTTAATTACCCAAGTTTGAAGCTCTGAAGAAGGCGATAAGGCGATTACGCTGAAACATTGGCCGGAATAAAGGATCTATACTAATTTTGGTTCGTCAGCTGCATCACTTGTGTATTCGTAGTGATCAATATCATATCCAGATTCAATGACAATCGAACATGGAATATTCTGCGAGAGCTTAGTTCGTCATATCTTTTACAGAGATTTTCACAGAGAATTCACCATATACATAGATTGCTGTCATATGCGTTTTCTACTGTAAATTCTCTGTCATACTTCTGTAAGTCGTTCATGAATTCGGTCCTGAATTTCCACCTCCGTGGTAGAACCGAAGGAAGATAAAAGAATACGTCACACTACTACATATTAAGCGCTCATCTGCTCTTCGGTGTTCTTATTAGTTAAGGAGGGCCATACACGGTACAGATGTCTTCAAAGCCCTGTACATACATATATACGATTTTCACGTTGAATTGGACACTCTTCAAATCAAATTCGGATTCAAACCAATGGACACTCCTCTAAGCTAGCTTTATGAAAAAATTTTGAAATCAAAGCAGTTTCTTCTAAATCGAAATTGCCTTTAGGTAAGCTAAACTACAGACTCAATAAGACGGTTAGAATAATTTTTTGCTTAAATAAAGTTGGCCATAGCTTTCTTTGCAATTTTTTGTTAATTCACCTTTTCCAGTAGGTGTAATAATTTTATAAAACTTCTATTTCTGGGGGAAATAATAATTCAAAAGTTGATTTCTGCAAACAAAGCAAGAATACAAGCATATAGAGCATTAAAAAATCATATCGCGACATGCACTCAAAAAGTCCGCCGCAGCTTTTGTTCTTATACTTTTATTAGAACTGGCCACTCTGCCGTTTGGTTTGGTTATATGGATTCGATCATTATTTCAGATGACATGTAGATTCTCGTAACTTGCTGTGGCCATGCGCTTACATGAATCAATCAAGAAAAACCTATAACTATCTTGAATCAGGTACAGAGCGCTGGAACAGCTTGAGCAGAAATTAAGATGGTTTTTGATGTGAAAGATGAGAGTTCGTCATGGAAATTAGCAGATGGGAATTGCTCGTTTTTCGAATCACTACCAATTCTTCGCTTCTTCAACTCTGCTTGCAGATTTCAAGCACTTCCAGAGTGGAAGCAGTAGGTCCGTAGAAAAGTTCAAAATGTGTCGCATCTCATGACTTACTTGCAACCCTCCGCTCCCCCGGGGATTGTCAATATCCTTCTAATGAAGCCGTAGCGCAGCGAGTCGAAAAACACCGTCGGACAGCTTCACCTCCCCGTCGTCGTCGAGCACTGCACTCGCAAATGACGCGATTTCTTTTAGAATTCAAGCCTGATCAGGCGTGAAAGTTTCGTGAACGAAAAACGCGCGCAGCCCTTTGTTTCGGTGAAAAGGCTGATTCCGGCTGGAATGGGGGTCGTGAAGCTGACGCCGCTTGAATTCCGTCTTCACATTGCGTGTGGACGATGCTAGGCTATGATTTTGCCTGAGGACCGTCATTTATCTGGGAAAAATTACCAGGTTTGCATCAGTTCCTCTTCCTTCCCTTCCCCTTGCAGGTAATCATCTGAAGATGCCTTTGCAGAGGACCGCATTTTCATGGAAATGTTTAGAGCAGAATCAAAAAAAAAAGCGAATAAGAGCGTGCTTGGAGCAATCGGCAGGACCTCTGACAGCTCCAGCTATAGTGTGTAAATTCGAAGTCCGTTCAGGGCACTGAAACCTCCCATCCTTTCGGGGGCTGTGATTAGTACAGAATATTCCGCTTAGTGTAAAATACTGACTTCCACAATAGTCAGCTGATGTCATTGCATAGAACAACGTACATTCAAGCTGCTTCCACGACATTCTTCAGAAGTAGAATGCATGGCGCAATCCAAACACTAATCTAATATATCAACTCATTGCGATATTGTCGCACAGAGCTGTACTCCATAGTTTTCACTCCACTTTTCTTTCTTTTAAAATTAGCTATTCAATTTTCCATTATAGCGTGCAGGTCGCCGAATATCAGCCCCTTTGTGGTTGCGCCACGCATTACACTTCTACGAGATGTCGTAGAGACAATGCACAAATTGAATTTTTCCTAACCAATCACTTGCGATGGCGACCTGATGATCAAGTCGAAGTCATATTATCCAGGCAAGTCTAGTACAAATGTACTGAGAGAAGAATGACGAAGATGAGATCTGGACGGGACGCGAACCTTCAGTCGGCTCGTGGTACAGTCGACAGGCTTCTCCTCCTCCGACTACGCTACCACACGCCTATTATCTTTTAAATTGCTCATCACTAAGCGTTAATTAATAGTTTCTATAGTTATTCAACAAAGTTCAACCAGTCTGGTTCGCCAAGACGTACGTCACTAAAAATTTCATTGCCATTTATGGAATGGAGTACTGTATGACGCACACATTTTGAAAAATCTGAGGTGGAACACGGGTTTTGGCAATGTTTTCGCTCGGTTTAGAAAACAACGATCGACCGATCAATATTGATCAATAACGGCCGCCTGTCTAATGGTTAGTTCATTCATGGTATAGAAGGGAGCACGCACGCCGAACGGGATATCGTGAAGGCAAGCTCAATGCGTATTCTGCCATACAATGACTTGTGGTGGCCAGCCGATGCACAAGTCAGTGCTTTATCCTTCCCAGACAAGTCTGGTACCAATTCACCGACCCCGGACGGATGGAAAGTTGGCTTGCGCGGGAAATCCGAACCAGGAACCTGGTATCGGGTGCAGGCGACAGCCGGTGCCTCCTCCGACTGCGCTCCACGTGCCCGGGAGATAGCCGACATGGCAATATGTAAAATATAAGCAAATGGTCAAAACAGTTCAGAGCAACTAAGGAAACAAGAGCAACTTGAAGGCACTAATCAGCAAATGATAAATAGCAAAGGCTTGGTCGAATGGTAGAAAAAACATTTCTAAAGATGAACGGCCAACGGGGAAATTTGATCGTTGTACTTAGTTCAAACGGACTTAAGACACTTGACAAAGTTGAGGATTTTTAGTCTTTTTAGAAGCTAACAGCAGGTTGGGTCTTCTAACCTAAAGCACTGGTAACTAGCCAGTATTGACTGGCCGATTAATATATAGTTTTGAAATTGTTACGAACCCCACCCGCTGGTCAACACGAACACCTGATTCTCATCTCAATCGTTCTCCTCTAGCAATCGAGAATAGCTGTCGGATCATGGATTGATGAACGGACGGGCTTCATCGTGTTCAGTGCCTTTGGAAATGTTGGGTCTCCATCTTGAGCGAAGCTGTAGGAGTTAAGGAAAGAATCTTGAAGAATAGAAGAAGAGCCAGAGCCAGATGGCCGAGCTAGAGCCAAGGAATTCGTCGGCCATGGAAGCGTTGGCGAGATTCGGGCTTCAGTCTCTTGTCTTAAGCAGGCATGACGATCACTACATACTTCTAACTATGCAGCAGGACTACATTGGGGTTCGAGCCTATTATGGTTCGACTTCGTATCGAGGTTTATTGTTTGAGTGAATTGGCAAGCTATTTACTCTATGTGAAATTCTACTGTTAGGGTAAAGGAACATAGCCATAGATATTTAGCTTCGCCTCTACATTAGTCTCCCATAGGGTTTTTCAGACGTTTTTTTTTCTAGCAGAATCATCCCTCTACAGAGTGCGACGGAGTCAAATTTAGTTACGTGTGCACTATGGAGAAATCCTCAAATTACGGCAGAGATGTGTTGAACATTTTTTGCTCGAAAAAATTGGCCTGCCCAGATGGGAGTATATATAATGTAGGACATTGAAGACATCTGCATCATCTCTCGTCCTCCTGAAACTGATAGAATCGCTGAAGGGCATGCTAACCCTTGGTATGTAGTAGTCGTTGGATCCGACACCGATTCGGACAACTCGAATTTTAAAAAAATTCCCAAACTCGATTAAAAGGATTATGCAATTGGTGAAATTTTTGAAGAGCCCCGAATTTTGGAATGCCTCGTATAACAATATCTTTAGCAAGAAGGATTTTCGGATGATCCGTATAACCGATTTATCTTTTGATCTCACATCGGGTATCCGAGTCGAATAGGTAATCAGATTTCTTATCAAAATCAGTTATCTGAGTTTTCTGAAATCCTGATCTAACGAAAATCATCACCATCCAAATGCCACAAGATCCAAGCTTTTCAAAAATTTCATTATTCGCACAATCCTTTTTACTAGGATTTGAAAAAATTGGCGGATCCAATTTATTCGAACCAAGATCGGATCCCGTGTTAGTATGTAAGGATACAACATTTTACTTCATCTTATTTTGATCTATATCGCAAACGTAGAAGTGCAGGAGGATTTCAGAAGAAAATTATTATGTCGGATCGAAATTTGCCGCAGTTTTCGGCTTTCAAATTCAAATTGTCATAGTTCCACTCGCTCCATGCCACGAAAGTGAGCAGCATTGGGAGGTGGGAGCGCACCACCAAACCATAACCAACCATCGACCAAACGTACGCCAGCCAATCCGGGCACTGACCTCACAAGTCCTTTTTGAATGGCACGCCCATCCGATGAAGGGCATTCCCGCCTCCCAGTGCTACCCATTTTTGCGAAATTGACCCTTTTTCTGTATATTACGGGGTCTAAACAGATTTGTAAATTTGAGGAAAACATGGTGATTGGAATCTAAAGCATGGTATGAAAATCCGTTAAAATTTTGTCCATTCGGTCTACAATTTTTTCTAAATAATACTTCCTTAAATTAATCCGTATAGAAGTTAAAGAATTCGCACTTGATGGTCATAGTTTGACTCTGTTCAATTTGCAAGAATGCGGCTACTACAAGCTTATTCGTACGGATTTCTTTTCAAGCTTTCAAAGGAGAAACATCGGTGTATAAGAACGTGTAAACAATGTATTCCGATAATTCATAAGTTCTAACCAAGGTTTGGTGGTTCAGTTCAAGTCCGGTCCTCAACACATACACGAGTTGTTGTTGACCTTTTACTTCAAACTTGTGTAATTAAACACACAGTATAAATACAACACATGTACCATGTGAGGAGAGCCTTAAATAAGTTTGGCAACTAATTTCGTGGACTCTCAAGAATCTTAAGCAAAAGTATTTATTAACAAATAACTAATGACAATCTTTAATCAAAATAAGATCCCTCGGAATGCAGAAGTGCTTCTCATTTATTAAGTAACTGGTCTATCCCACGGCCATAGAATTATTGTGCTTTCAAGGCCATGAATCTTTTGAGGTGCATTTTGACCGGTCCACATTATTAAATCGTCTTCCAACCAAGAAGTACTGCACCGAACTAAAAATGTGCTAGTCACTCGGCGCAAGGTCTGGGCTGTAAGGTGGATGAGTTTGACGCTCCCAGTCAAGGTCTTCTATTTTTTGAGGCGTCCGGTTCGCTATGTTCTCTCCGTTTGATGGTGTCAAGAAGGTATTAACTTCTGGGAGCTCGTCGAGAACGGTTTCAGCATTAATGCTGTAATCTACTCTTCTCAACCTGGCCGCGCGCAGGCTGAACTCCGCTGGAATCGGTTCAGACAGATTTTCAGGAGCTGAATTATCTATCAGCAGGATAACGCCAGATCACACGTCGCAAATGGGAAGCTTCAAAAAATCGAAGACTTTGGCTAGGAGCGTCTAACTCACCCACCTTACAGCCCAGAGTGTCCGCCACTTGAATAGCACCTTTATGGCACGCTGTAGCACTTCTTGGTTGGAGGATGATTTATTAATGTGGACCACGTCAAAATGCACCTTCAAGGATTCTTGGCTTCAAAAACACAAGAATTCTACAGCTGTTGGATGGTCCAAGTAGCTGATAAGTGGGAAGAGGTCCCACGTTCCAACAGATCTTACTTTGGTTGAAAACTGTTATTTGTTATTTGTTTCACTTTTGTTGAAGACGCTTGAGAGTCCACGAAATTAGTTGCCAATCTAATACATCATATAAAAAGCTAACATGAGAAGTAAACGAAAAGAACAATGAGATGAGCACAATGTGGATTTCCCAGATAACTCTTTCTCTTTCATAATGTGTTTTTTGTTTGCATTGCACGACAATCTGATAATGTTCAAAGCTAAATTCTTCTGCGATTCTTTCATGAATAGTTCTGTGAACGCGAGTAGGTCGCGGTAAGTTCTACTTGCCCCAATATTCACAACTAGAAAATTTTTACCTGCCGGTTATCCGCAGAAACCTGTGAAGTGTAACAGTGTTTACTGTGATTGAAACAGTTAACTCTTTAAAAAGTTATGATAGTTTGACGTTGGAAAACTTAGTAGTCCGACCTAATAGTTTGCTTTCAATTTTGCTGTCGCCTGAGCAAAAGACAGGTGCAATCAATTAGAGGCAGACATTTTCATTTATTCCAGGGAGGGCTTCGCGTTAAAAAGCAGTTCTGGAAAGAATTTCAGCCAAGCCTAGTCAGGAGCTACAAAAAATTCCTTCACATCGACGCGAACTTGTGTGACGGCTGGGTGACCCGGGGACGGATAAATATATTAAAAGCCACGAATGCACTTTGAAAGATGAGCATCGATTCGCGCCAGAGCGCTGAGCTGACTGGGATGAGTGCTGCATAAAAAAGACAGATGGAGGAAAATCCAAACTCAGCCCTATTTTAGCGTTCTTCCGTTCACCCACTAATTTCCTGATCGTTTCAGTCGACGACGAATCTCGGCCGGGTCAATTCGCTCCGGAAGATGCACGGCATCTCCAGCCTGGACGATCGAATCCCGTCTCAGCACTACGACATCATCGACGGTACGTGTTCATGGGTTATTACTACGGGTTGCTGTGGTAAGAAGTCGACTTCGAACTGGATTGGTGAACTGAGAATCGAAGACCGCTGGAGTTCCTTTCCCGAGGACATGACATCGGAGGCATCGAACATCGCGTTGGATTATCTGAAGATAAGAAGGTCAAGGAACGCAGCCTGAGATTCCAGAGAGCAGAGATTCTTCGAGACACCACTTCTAGTTTGCTCCGCCCTTGCACTGTACTCGATGAACGTCATACAACAGGCAGATGTGGCGAATGACTACAGATGACTCTAGAGTGGCCTATAGCTATAACCTTTGGCGACCGGTTTGAGAGCAACTTCCCAGTAGCGTTGAATCCTGTATTAGGTTGGCCGGAAAGTTCTGGCGGTTTTGACTGGTTCAATTCAAAGGATCATACCTTTCAAATTAGTTTCTTTAAGCCTCAATTGGCTGGTATCGAGGTTGTAAGCTGTCACAACGATGTCTTGTTGCGATCAAAACTTCTAGCGCCAGGCGGGACTCGAACCCGCGCCTTCTGTTTTCCGGGCAGCGATGCCAGCCCTTACACCACCAGCGTTGTTTGTCTGAACAGAACATCCACGATATCTTCCTAGAAGCAATCACCTATCAGCATCGGGATGAGCCGGCCGCTGATGGTGTAAGGCGTAGCATCGCTGTCCGGAAAGCAGAATGTGCGGGTTCGAGTCCCGTCTGGTGCAAGAGTTTTGACCACAACTAAACATTCTTCTAACACCTATTGTTTGCACTTCCTTTCAACCCGGGTTTGAAAAAATGAAGGACCCGAATTATTCTAATCGGCGTCGGTAATGTCATACTATTACCATCGTCATTTCGTGTAGGATTTCGGCTTTGGGAAGTGCCTGGGGAGTTTGTCGATTTGTGCCCGCTGTTCTGGTCGTCTTCAGTTATCATAGAGAACCCACTTTTCATCACATGTGACGACTCGATCCAAAAACTGACCGGTTTGTTTCCGGTGAAGCAAAGAACAACAGATTTCGAAACACAACAATTTCTGGAGATTGCACAAAGTATGGTGCGCCCACTTTTACAGCTTTTTCACCTTTCCGAGGCGTTTCAAACCATCTTTAGCAGCAGTTTTGCTGACTCCTAGACCTTCCGCAGTCTCACCGGCTGTTTGCGATGTACCTCCAGATCTCTCTACCTCCGATCTTCCACGACGGCCTTCAAATCGTCGTCTTGAATTGCTGTAGATCTGCCGCTTCGGGATGCATGTTCAAGGTTGAAATCTGCAGAACAACATTTCTCAAACCATCTTCGCAGGTTTCTTCCTCCAACACTATTCGGCCTCCACACATCGTTGAATTGTCGGGCTGTTTCGACGGCGGATTGGTCTAATTTGAAAATGAAATATAATATCATCAGAATTTGCTCTTTCGACATGCTCCAGAATGTCTGCAGAGAAACAGAGTGCGAAGTTGAGTTTTGATCCAGTAATAACGAACGACAAGCGGTTGCACAAAAACCGCCAGAGCTTTCCGGCCAACCTAATAAATTTTGTCAAATTTGGTTTGTACACTCTGATTGGCTGACGTATCTTTTGTCGGTCTCTGATTGGCTGTGCACGACACACAATAGCGTTTTGTTAATGGAATTATGGGCCACCCCATGCTTCAGGATCCTTCTGAAGCGCTCTTCTTCTAGTGGCTTTGATCCAGGAAGTTCTCCATGCTAGGCCCCTCCTCCAAAGTCAGAACCAACGAGGGATGTTTGTCGAATGCTCTGACATGCTCTTACGCCTCCGCCGCTACTTTCTACACGGGCGCGGATACGATGTCTGGCACTCCGTACAGGATGCATCCGTCCGTCTACGTCGGGTCCCTGTCTGAGTCGGATACTTCTGCCGGAAGCGGCCTCTGGCCTCCCTGTTTTTCGCCTCTCCAGATGGGGCCGTCGTCGACGTCGACGCCACCGACACGACACGCCTATGTGCATCTGTGCGCCAAGTCGCCGCCCGCTCGTCTATTTCTCGGACGCTCTCCGGCTCATATCCGCATCCCTGTCCGGGCGTGTGTCCACGCCACCCGTCCGTCTCTTCGTTATTTTAAATTAAGTGTCATGTCCATCTAGTTGATTGCAACAAGCGCCACGGTAAACAGCCCGGAAGCGAAACGCCGCCGCTTTCCGTCGTGCCTGCTATTAGGTTCTTTTCGGTGTAAATAGTAGAAGCCCCAGTTACAGCTCCTCGCTCTAACAAGCCTGATTCCTATACCGTGTTCCGGACTGAAGCTAGTTGAAGCACTTCTCGCTTGATTATTGGCAGCTTGTCACTTGCACGGCCTCGCTGAACGCTTCTTTCCACCGTCGCTATTCAGCGCTCGTGCTGAGCCCTAAAAGTCCTTCAATCGTGTCCTAGGGACGGATGTTTCATTTTGCCCTTTCATTATAGGGTGGTCCCTTTTCTGGCTTCTTTCTTGCTTCGAATTCGAATTTCTGATGAGGTTATGTGCTCATTTGCCACTTTTTCGGCTTCCCTGCCTAATCCGCTTAGCAGATAGGTCTCGGTGTACCATCCGTTTCTGTCGGCTGTTGTTCTTCTTCGCCGTTCTATTATGGCTTGGATGAAAACAGCGTTCTTTTCGGAAGTTAGAAGAGAGACCTGCTGAAGCACGGGCAGCATACGGTAGTCCACAATTTGCTTCAAAGTTCTTGCACAAGATCGGGAGTTTCCGCTCTAGGAGTGACAAGGCGCGTCACATATGATTAGCAAAGAACCTATGATGCCCATTGGCGAATGCCAGTATGATTCTGAATTTCTACGAGCAACATAATGGTCCCTCCATAAGCGTGCAGTATCGCAGCAGGTCGATAACGCTTTTGACCACACCTTACACTGATTGTGCCTGCGACGGTCATCAAATCAGCACTTATTTCTAGATAATTTCTGAGGCTACTCAAGGCTTCTGAAGGTGTCACCGCGGAGAACTCGATCCTTCCACGCTCCTGCGGTAGATGGTCGCTAGCGAAAACCTGATATTTATTTATTTATTTATTTATTTATTTATTTTGGCGCGTGTAGCGCAGTCGGAGGAAGCGGCGACTGTCGCGTGCACCCGGTACCAGCTTCCTGGTTCGGATTTCCCGCCCAGGCCAACCAAGCCTGCCATCCCTCCGGATTCGGTGAACTGGTATCAGACTTGTCTTGGAAGGATAGAGCGCTGACTTGTCGATCGGCTGGCCACCGCAAGTCATTGTATGGCCAAATACGCATTCAAATTGCCTCCACGATATCCTGAAAGAAGTAGAATGCGTGGCGCATTCAAAGGGGATTGAATAACGCCGTCCTTTATCCTTATCCTTTATTTATTTATTTATTTATTTATTTATTTATTTATTTATTTGCCGAACTACGCCTCAGGGACGCGCACTGTATGGGAGATAATAAACAAAGAAAACAGGCCGAATGACTAAAAAAGGAACCAGGCAACAAAAGGCCTGTTGTAGCGGCAACGTTAAAAATTCAATCATAAATTTAGAAACCATCCATCTATGTAGGTTGAGAGGATCAATAAATTAGGGCATAGCCCAATAGTAAACAGGGCAAGTTACAGCCGAAAAGGAACTATTCCTAGTGATATGAGAAGGTTTGAAATTCGGTTGTGAATTTTTTTCCACATGTACCATTGTCACTCAATTGGACAGTCTTCTAAGCTAGCCTAAGGTAAGACTTTTGAAATGAAAGCGAATTCTTCCAGATCGAAAAGACCTTTAGGCAAGTTAGGCTACATATAGACTCAATAAGATGGCTAGAATAACTTTTTGTCCGTGGAAAATTTGGTGCTTTTATTTTTAGATAAAAATAATAGTTGAAAATTTATTTTAAAGACAGCAAAGGAGCCGGCATTGAGAGATCAGATTGCGCCATGCACTCAAAAACTTTGCCGCCGAACATTTGACTGGCAGTGTAAATGCCACTCATATGAACTATCAAAGTGAGTGTAGTGCAGTTTTGTTTTGTTCTTTCGTTCACAGGTGTCAAACTCATGCAAACAGAAATTCTGCTATTAATCGAGTAAAAATCGCGACGTGATTGATGTGGAGCAATCTCTTTTTTTGGCACTAAAAATGGCCGCCTTCCTGCCCTTTATAACAAGCTTTTAACCATTATCTTTTCTTTAAATGAGGATTTTATAAAATTTTAAACAATGTTTTCATTTACTGTTAGGTGAAATGAAACTTCAAAGAAAGTCATACTAAAATTTTCCTTGTACAGAAAATCATTCTAGCCATTTTGGGGACTTTCCAAGTTTAATGTGGAAGAAGCTCATTGCGGAGTGGAAGAATTCGCTTTGCTTTCAAATGTCTTAGGCTAGCTAAGAAGAGTGACCAATTTGTAATAAAAATGGTGTATGCAGAGCGCCTAATAAGCTGTTGATGCTATACTATCTGAGATTGATGCGTTCAGAGTAGCGTAAAAATAAAATCGTCGCATAATTAAGTATAAGGATAGAGATGAAGGACGGCGTTATTCAATCTCCTTTGGGATGCGCCACGCATTCTACTTTTACGGGATGTCGTGGAAGCGAGTTGAATGCGTATTTGGCCATACAATGACTTGCGGTGGCCAGCCGATGAACAAGTCAGCGCTCTATCCTTCCCAGACGCGTCTGGTACCAGTTCACCGACTCCGGAGGGATGGAAGGCTTGGTTGGCCTGGGCGGGAAACCCGAGCCAGGAACCTGGTATCGAGTGCGGGCGACAGTCGCCGCTTCCTTCGACTGCTTTCCGCGCGCCCATAATTAGGTTTACCAGTATGCTATGTCCACGATTTTTTAGGTGGAGCGTAGATTCAAGTTTGCGCCCTATTGTGCTGCTCCTTTATATTTCTAAAGACGACGGAAAGTCGAAAAAACAAGACAAAATCATAAAGGCCATCTAAACAACTCATTTAATAGAAAATACTGTAAGCTGAGATTTGTTTTACCACACGGTTTGATTAGGAGCACAAAGAATAGAGGTGGGCATTAATCAAGTCCCATTTGTGATGCATCACGTATTCTACTCCAGCTGGATATTGTGGAGGCAATTTGAGTGAGTATTTTCCCCTCGACAATGACTTGCAGTGGCCAACCGATCAACAAGCCAGTATTGCAGTCTTCCGAAACATGTATAATAGGAAATCACCGACGCTGGGGCAGTGGGAGACTTGGCTTACTTGGTTGGAGAATGAGCGAGAAACCCTGATTCGGCTTCGCGCGAATCTGACGCCTCCTGCAACTGCGCTACCACACGTCCGCTTAGAGGAAATCCAGTATAAGTTTACCATTTCCTCGTGAAATTTGACACTTTTGAAGACGTCTTCTAAATCATAACGAACGTCTTTCACCTTAAGTTAAATTCTCACTAAGAAAGCTAGTAAATTCCTGCTCTCAGAAAATTTACTACGACCTTCGTTGAAAATTCACAGTTCACTTTCGCCAAAAAACAAACATAAAGCTTGGGAATTTATACAATTTTTGTGGTTCGGATAATGGCCTTAAACTTATTTTGAAGTACAAAAAGCAGCAATTTTTGTTACGTCCTGAGATCAGATCTTTTTTTCACGTAGAGATATGCTCTAGCCAGCAGTATAGCAGAAACAGTTGTAGTATAAAAGAAGCCTTAAAGTAAGCAGCGTTTATGCTACCAATCAGGTAAACAATGGAAATCCGTTTGCCTTCTAAGCGAAAGCAGGGCTCGACAGCGTATTATGAAAAGTAAGAAAGCGGAAGTCTCGCATTGAATTCGGATTGAAACGGCTCCTTAAAAGGATGAAGGATAAAGGGCGGTGTTACTCAATTCCTCTTGGGATGCGCCACGCATTCAACTTCTACGGGATGTGGTGGTGATTTGAATGCGTATTTGGCCATACAGTGACTTGCGGTGACCAGACGAGTCTGGTATCATTTC
This sequence comes from Heligmosomoides polygyrus polygyrus, assembly GCA_947396885.1. Lineage (NCBI taxonomy): Eukaryota > Metazoa > Nematoda > Chromadorea > Rhabditida > Heligmosomidae > Heligmosomoides > Heligmosomoides polygyrus. The sequence goes on from OX377205.1 coordinate 85,027,178, forward strand.
ACTGACTCCGGGAGATGGAAGGCTAGCTTTGCCTGTGCAGGAAATCCAAACCAGGAGCATGGTGTCGAGAGTTCGCGATAGGAACCACCTCCTCCGACTGCGCTCCACACTCCCAACAATAATTTCATTCTTATAAAATTAACCATAAAAAGTTTGAGCCGGAAGGCTGACACTGAAGTGGGCACAAAAATTGGTGGTGTCGCTACTTTCCATTAGGAAAGAAGCTCCTTTGCTCAGCAGTCCTAACACTAGGGCTATAGCAGAAATTCATGAACAATGCCATGATCGGGCAATTCCGTACATCGGTCAATCGTTTCTTTGATCCAATGATGGTGTTTTCGACACCGTGGTTCAACATGTGGTAGATATCTTTGGCCGACAACAGAATATTTCATGGGTTCCCAATGCCGAATAAGAAGCGTGGGACTGCCTCAAATAAGTGTTTTTAGTGAAGCAACTCAGTTTTCAAGTTCTCCTCAAAGCTCAGTTTGGCTCAAAATTGAGTCGTAATGTTGGATGGGCGTGTGTAGCGCAGCCGGAGGAGGCGCCGACGGTCGCGTGCGCCCGATACCAGGTTCTTGGTTCGGATTTCTCGCCCAAGCCAACCAGGCTTTCTTTCCCTCAGGGGTCTGTGGATTAGTATCAGACTTGTCTGAGAAAGATAAAGCGCTGACTTTTTCATCGACTGGCCGGCGCAAGTTATTGTATAGCCAAATACGCGTTCAAATCGCCTCCGCGACATCACGTAGAAGTAGAAAGCGTGGCGCATCCCAAAAAGGATTGAGTAACGCCGTCCTTTATCCTTATCGTTTAATCTTGGGTAGTTAAGACTGCTGTTCAAAACGAATATTCAGACGAGCCGGTGGCAGGACCTGGTTCGTTCTGCGACTGCAAAGCCTGCAGATGAACACAGCATTAGTGGCCTGCAAGCGTAAACCTGGCGTTGTTGGGGATGAATTGAGCTTAAGAGGCCTGATTGGCATGGCCGCTAAGCTACCTCGACGTGCATCAATACGTGTTGCCGCCGCTGATTCCACGGACCACTGGAACTCTCCATAAAATCCGCTCCAGTGCCCACCTCATTGCTCTTCGAACAGAAGCAGGTGCGGATATTCTGAAGCATTGACCAACCCAGCTTTTTGCACCGAGAGTGGTATAGGTGGTTGCCTCGTTCCTCTGAGATGCCCGGACGTAAATCTACATACATATCTGTTGACGGTTATGTTCATTACGCTTACGTAAAGCAACCACAAGAAAACAAGCACAGTAGCAATTGCATGAACAACATGAAGGAGAAGATGCACACATAGACAAGCTAGACAATGGTGTACTATGTACTGCATACAAAACAAATTTGCAATTCAGCCCATTTCAAATCTAGACAGCGAACTTCCAACGCGGGGCCTCTGATTTGTGCGGCTGTTATAAGAATCTGAAGGCGCTTAGTACAGTTGTACTTTTGAGACATTTTATCGTGCGAATGAGCGAACGTATTTGTTCGCTCCTCAATATTTCCGAATGGTCGAAAATCGAATAAGCTCATTTTCGTTAATTCGAATATTCGTCGAAGTCGAATAATTTGTTCGAATCAGGTTCTGTCCTTAAAGGTTTCAAGTATACGTAATATTCAAATAAAATTATTTGATTTCCGAATAAAGTTGAAATGTTCGATTTTCTAATATTATTTGAATACGGCTCCCTTCCGATGTTCGAACTCGAACAAACTTTCGAAAACCTAGAAATACCGAATATTCGACTATTCGAACAGTTATTAAGATAACTTATTTGAACTTTATTTATTCGAATTAATCGAATATATTAGTTCAAGCACAACTATAGTGCCGTTTGTCGCCGTTGTTCTTCGTCAAAATGGGCGAAAATGGACTTCAAAGTCTACTTTGAAGATGCTTTGGAAAAGACTTTGGTCTACTGGAGCACGATCTTTGCGGCCATCCGTTCATTTACCGGCAGGATTCGGACCTGCTCAAAAGTAGAAGATCGTGCAGGAGTGGTGTCGCGATAAGCTTCCTGACTTTGTCAGGTCAGAAGAATGGCCTGCGCTTACCCCGACCTCCACCTCATGGACTTCTCTATTTGGACCTACTTGGAGATCGAGCCCTGCTCTAAAAAGCGTTATTCAGTCGACTTGCTGAAAAAAAGCCTTCTGAAAACGTGAGAAGAAATGTTAACGAATACGTGCGCTGCATGCCTTCCACGTCGTCTGAGGGCCTGTGTCCGTGCCAGAAGTCGTTTTGGGATCTGAACATGTAATTGTGTTTGTAAATGGACGCTTAAGGTATGCTAAAGTTTCATGTTCCAATCTCTCTTTCCTCCATTCTTATAACGGTGAATATTGGGAGGGTAATTTTGGTACACCGAATAGCCTTTTTTTCACTTATTCATCCAATCCACCATGAAATCTATAGCATTTGAAATCACACATATATCCTCCAACACTTTGTAGCTTTATAGATCTTTATATGGTAAGCAAAACTTTTAATGGAGACGTTGAATTGCTGTATAACATCAGGAGCCCCAGCAGTGAAATTACTGGAACGTACGAAGAAAGGACCTGTCTTGCGGGGCTACAGTGAATAGCCATCTTACACCTAGTAATGAAAAGTCTAGTTTGGCCTAAAATCTGAATTTGTCAACGGCCCATTCTGATATCTTTTGCTGTATTTTCGAAAAGTCGACCAGCAGCTCTTCTAGATGCAATTTCCGAACAAAAACTCGGTTCTAAATGACTGACTCAAAAACTATTGCTTCACGCATGTGGACTTACAAGGAACTGTCTAGCACAATTCGCTCTTTCATGATTACAGTCCTTGAAAATGAAGTCAGTTGTATTCTAAAAACGCGAAGATTAAAAAAACCGTGCGGATCTGATCCAACTTCCGCCCGCTTAAGAGGCGCCGTGATTAACGGCTGAAGGCTCTGTAGAGTCTTTCGCTTCTGGCGACTCTTCTGGCGCCGTAATTCAAGATGTCGTCGTTGCGTCGTGTACGAAGAAATTCGATCCGTTGCTGTGTCTTTGTCGCGTCGTCGGACATCTCATAAGCTTCTTACCCGCACCGTTACTGCCCGTTTTTCTTAAGTGCCAGCCATCGATGTCCTGGCTTCCGGGAGATGGCAAACGTCTAGGCTGGTGGGTGGGTGGTCGAGAGAAGGAGCCTTCATCGGTGGTCTCCGTGGAAACGTGCATCGGACCAGCAGCGTCTATGCTCCCAGTCTCATCTTCTTAAGCGACTGCTGCGGAATAATCCCTGTGGTCAACATATGCGCCGCCTCCTCGTTTCTGTCCTGCTGGCACTTATAGTCGAGGTGCTTGGACGTGGTTTTTGGGGTTGTCGCTACCGGAAGCTCTGCTCCATGTTTCGCTGTTATGAAGAAATACTTGCATTAAAATCGCACGAAAGATGGCTACGTCGTTCCTCGCAGAGATCCGCATTACAGGTAGTATGCACGTAGAAATCCGAAGAGGTTTTGATACCCTTACCTTGGAAAGGTAGCGCAGTCCGAGGAGGCACCGATGCGCTGTCGTGTGGATCCTATTCCAGATTCCTGGCCTATGTATTTATTTATTTATTTATTTATTTATTTATTTATTTATTTATTTATTTATTTATTTATTTATTTATTTGTTTGTTTTTACACACGGAATGCAACAAAGCAAAAAATCTAATAAGAGAACCTAGCGAAAGCAAAAATAAGTATGAAAACACGACAGGGTGAAGAATAAGGATAAAGGATAGGAGACGGCGTTACTCAATCCTTTTTGAATGCGCCGCGCAATCTACTTCTAGGTGATATCTTGGAGACAACTTAAATGCGTATTTGGCCAAGCGCTGACTTGCGGTGGCCAGCAGATGAGCAAGTCAACGCATTCTCCTTCACAGACAAGTCTTTCACCAATTCACCGACCCCGAAGAAATGGAAGGCTTAGTTGGCCTGGGCAGAAAATTCGAACCAGAAACCTGGTGTCTCAGATGTACACGGCAGTTGGCACCTCCTCCAATTGCGCTACACGCGCCCTATTTGAAATTAGAAGCGAAGAGCGGTGGTGTCTTCCGGTTTGACCCAATAGCCCTTGCTTTGTGTTTCGGAGTTCTAGTTTCATGGAGAATATCGAGTTGAATTTTCATTCATGAAGCTGGAAAGTTCACCAAGTGAACTACTGAGTTTTTGAAATTGTTGTATACGAATAAGGCGCAGCTAAGCTCTTTAGAGCATTTCCGTTATGTTTCTATGTAGTATTTTTATTATTTCAAATTAATTTTTATTTATTTATTTATTTATTTATTTATTTATACATTTCGGTGAGAGTAAAGGAACAGGAACAAATCATAATAGAAAATCGACACCGTCTTCCAGTTTCCTCCTAGCGGCTTACGTTTTTCTTCCTTCTAAAATTGTTGGGTGTGTGTTCTTATTTTTCGACTGCACTTTTATCGACTATTTTTCAGTAAGTTTTTTTGCGTTATTTGTCTGTTTTGACACTTTACTAGAGTATGTCTACTATTTTTCTACTATGTTTGAGCGCGTCCTACGACGTATATAATAAATAAATAAATAAATAAATAAAAATGGCGTAAGCTCGAAAAATTGTCAAATTAGCAAATTAGCTAGCGGCAACGACATCAGTGGCAGCGTAGAAGAAGGAGCGTAATATGAAAAATCTCTGTCACCTATTGAACTCAATTTACCCCTTTACCGTGAAACGAGGCGCCTTCTCGAGGAGGGTCACTTATTCTCACTCCTACGTATGCCTGGATACTGTAAGCAGTTCATGCTCGTGCTATCAGCACAACACACTCAGCACCTCATGGCGAAAATGGCGTGGAATGCATAAAGAAACAGCCTGGAGATTAGTAGGTGCAGGCCGCATACACAGCTCGTCAGCTAGCCGCGCTGTTCGGAAAATGACGTGAACTGTGGGCAATTAAGAAGGCACGTCGCGTTCCTATTTCTACAGGGTGCGTAAAAAGTAATGACGCAGTAAATGGCGGTTGCGGAAATAGTAGTGCGCAGTAAGGTTTAAAATATTCACTTGAGAAATATGAAAAATGATCTTACGAACACGATAAAATAATTCGTAATCGACATTGGCTCATTTACTGTGAATACAGTAGCGAAAACGACGGAAAAATTCATGAGCACGCGCCGCGAAAATTCGCTTGGATTTGGTCGCGCGCTTTGAACAGGGTAGCCTTCTGCGACTGGTCCCTTCTGTTGAAAGTATTAGGTTGTAACGAATTAAATGGCACTGGCTCGCGCCATTTTTTGGCTCGTCTTTACGCGTTTGATCAAGAACAAACCGTAACATGTGGCATATCATTTAGAAGCGCAAACTTTGCTCTACCGGTGAGTACCGAATTTTCTATGTAAAAGTGGGAAAACTTTAGAGTTTTATTGACTTTTTGCAGATGGACAAAAGGGTAATCCGAGGCATTTACTTGTATGAATTCAAGCTGGGCTAAGGAGGCGGACGAGAAGATCAACGCCGCATTCGGTCAAGGATGTTCCACAATACGGACGGCGTATCGTTGGTATCAGAAGTTCCGGAATGGAGATGAGAGCTTGGAAGAACATGGGTCGTGGGAGGCATAGCGATGTTGATGAGGACAAGCTGAGAGATGTGGTAGAGGAGGATCCACACAAAGGTACCAGGGAGATAGCGAAGGCGCTTGGCGTCAGTCACAACACAGCTGCCCGGCATCTGAAGGAAATTGGAAAGACCAAAAAGCTGGAAAGATGGGTGCCTCACGAGCTGTCTGAGGAGCAAAGGAACCGACGATATGAGATCTCGTCCGCACTGCTTCTACGGAACGAAGCGGACCCATTCCTTGGTCACATCGTAACCTGTGACGAGAAATGGATAAGGTACGACAACAGGCGACGATCGGCACAGTGGGTGGACAGCGATGAGAGCCCCAAGGTTTTTGCGAAGCCGGAATTGCACCAAAAGAAAGTAATGGTGACAGTATGGCGGTGTTCGCTGGGAATTATTCACCACAGCTTCCTCCCTCCCGGTGAATCCATCACGGCAGAGAAGTACTGCATTGAAATTGAAGAAATGATGAAAAAGTTGAAGGATATCCGGCCGGCCTTGGTAAACCGAAGGCGAGTTCTCCTTCTGCACGACAATGCTCGCCCCCATGTAGCACGAATGACGTTGCAGAAATTGAATGAGCTGAGCATTGAAACTCTACCACATCCTCCGTTTTCTCCCGACCTCTCCCCAACAGACTACCATTTCTTCAAGCATCTTGGCGACTTCTTGGTAGAGAAAATATTCAAATACCAACAGGATGCCGAAAGTGTCTTCGAAGATTTCGTTAATTCCAGAACTTCTGATTTTTATGCTACTGGGATAAAAAAGCTTGCGTCACGTTGGCAAAGATGTGTAGAATCAGAAGGTTTCTATTTCGATTAATAAACTTGCCTACAAGCCGAGATATTAACTGTTTAAATTTACAGTGGTTCAGTGCCATTTATTTCGTTACAACCTAATAGCACAGACCTCATTCTTCAAAATCGCCTAAAAAGAGTAATCCAGCAGAATCATGTTGAAGCTGTGCTTGTCTGAAAAGCTGTTCACACCTGCGCGCGTTACCTGTTTGCCGTTATCGGACAGTGATTGATAATTTTGTATTCGAACGTTATCGTGCTTGACCATCTTGTAATCATCATCTGATATGACAGAGCCGTGGCTGACGTTTGGGTTGTTGACCTCTTTCCTCACCGACCGTTTCGAACGCCTAATTAATTCTCTTGTTAATGAAGCATTCATTTCCTTTGGTAACAGCCAGGAAAGGGTCACCGTAATCACGACGGTATCATATTTCTTCAGTTTTTACAAGAATATTTTTTGAACACAATATGGACAACAAAAATAACACACAAAAACTTTGAACAGTAGAAAGAGAAAATTGTAGCTGAAACAAAAAGTAGGTGCGTCAATACTTTTTACGCACCCCGTATTCTCCATGCGTTCATAATTTGGTGCTAGTCGTTAATTTGGCCTACATGGGGGTGGGTACACCAGAGCAATCAGGTCGTCGTCGCCACACTGGGAGGTGTGTATTGTCAGTACCGTGATCGGAGGAGGTAGGTGTGTGGTGCTCAGATGAGATGTGAACGGCTACCGAATTCTCGCCTCTCCGTGTAGGCCACAAAACACACCACCGCCCTTACGGCGTCACGTCGGCTGCTAAAAGGGCTGTTTTCTTCACCACCGCCTCCCTTGCAGTCGAATCGGTCATAATCTTCCCAACGCCAGTGTACGGTGTTGATAAAAAAAACAACGCTCATACTGAGAATGCATTCCACAAACGTTGATAACACCCTCCGAGTAGGACTGCGCCAGAAATTTTAACCTTTTTGCGGCGGGGAGAAAGATTAACCTTACGTCTTAGCTTGTTGTTCTTCATATCTGTTCCTTTCTGGTTCATTTCTTCAGCCCATTCGGGCCAACAAAGCTTTTCGATGCCATCCAGCCGGAGGGGAAGCGCTGCTAGGAAAGCGAAACAAACGCAGTATGCTCTCTTCTGCCAAAAATTCTCACGTAGATGAGTTCAGAGTATCGTTCTGTAAAATAATTTGACTTCAGTTGTGTCGCCGTTGTCAAATAGAAGAAGGGTCCCACACCTACTAGGAAAGACCCAGCTTTCCTTCCTTTCAAGGACAAATTCGCCTGGACTGGGTTTGTCGTTTATGTTCCTGAAAAGGATGCTCCCAATATGCATTCCCGCTTCTTTCGCTAAAAAAGCGCCCCGAAACGGATTGCATTCCGCCGTTCCTCCCTCCTAGGGCTAATCCCTTAATTCCTGTCAATGCGAAATTAATGAGATTCATTCTCTGCACAATCAGCCAATGGTTCTCTTGAGGAAAAAGTCTTCAAGCTCGTTTTGTCTTCGACGGCTGTCAGCGGCAACTGGATATAGAAAATATGATCACTGTGCCTCTGCTTTCAAGTTCGCTCGGTTTCAAAGCTTCAGTATGAGGAACCCTGCTTAAAGCAAGATCACGATCAACTGAACACAGGCTATCGACTAAGTTCCTGTCTCTGATTAAAATAATAAACCCTTTTCTTTCATTTTTAGACGTCTTGTCTTGTTTTACATACAATAAGCTAGTCGCTGTCCAGGGCCATGCTGAGTTTTCCTTTGTAGTTGCTTTTGTCCGTCTTATGTTGTTGTTTCCTTTATGTATGGAGGTCTTGCACCTCCAAATAAAAAATAAAAAATATTCTAACATCTTAGATTTTTTATAAGAATAATGGACAATAAGGATAAAGGACAGCGTTGCTTAATTCCTTTTGGAATGCGCCATGCATTCTATTTCTAGGGAATGTCGCGTAAGCGATTACAGTGCATATTTGGCCTATACAATGACTAGAGGTGGCCATCCGATGGGCAGTCCTGTGCTTTATTATTCATCAGACAAGTCTGGTACCGATTCACCGGCCTTAAAAGAACGGAAGGCTTGATGGGCCTGAGAGGGAATCCAAACCAAGAACCTGATATCGGGTGCACACGCCACAACCGCACCTACATCGACTGCGCTCCATGCACTCAGAATAGTGTGCGAGAAGTCGTTCTATAGTTTCTTAGATACGTCACTTGACTAATGCTGCGATGCTATGCAAATTGAGAGAGAACGCTCTTGTGGCATTTGCACTATCAAACAAATAAAATATGATGCGACCTTTTCAAGTGCATGGCGCGATCCGATCTTTTAATGCGCTATATGCTTGCTTCTTTGCTGCGCCAATGTATTATTTCTTCACTACAATCAAAAATTTTATAAAATTATTACAATTATTGGGCAATAAATTGAGCGATTTCGAAGGAAGTTATACCAAGTTTTCCTTAAACAAAAATTATTCTGGCCACCTCGTTCAGTCTGTATTTTATCCAGCCCGGAGGTCGTTTCATCTGGAAAAGTTCGCTTTGATTTCTAAAGGCTTAAAGCAGGCTTAGAAGAGTGTCGAATTTGATCTGAAAAGTGTCCAATTCGACGTGAAAATGGTATATAGGCGCTGTGTTCTGGACAAGCCAGCATGTTCCGCAACGGCTAAGGCGACATTTCAGCTCCAACGTGGTCTTCTGTGCCACCAGCCAGCCACCATTCATCAACTCACTCGCTTCGTCGGACGCTTTGTTTCGCTGTAGCCACCAGGTCGCGAACGCATAATCGACGGAAATGTGGAAAGTTTTCCCGGCCGCACCTGACGAAGACTTCTGAGAATTCGGGCACGTCTGCCGCCTTCCACTTGCCGCTCTCCAGTAGAATGGTTTCCTCCATTGCTTCGACCTTCTTTAACCTCGGGGATATTTTCATCAGGCCTGTGGCTTCATTTTCGCCCCTTCTCCTCAACAGTGCCTCTCCGCTTTTTCGCCTACTCGACGACGGCGGCGGGAGGGCGAGATTTCACACACGAAATTTCGTTTCGTTTTTCTCGGTAGTGCAAATTTCGCAGTAAATTTAGAGCCGTCCGCCGCCGTCCGCCTCGCTTTATTCATCGTCTAGAGCGGCCCACTGTGCCTGCATCTGTCTTGTTTTCCGCTGTCGTTCCCTTCCTTCCATCGCCGGATATTCCGCTGTCCAAGATCAATGACTCAGTAGGCTCCCCAGAAGAATCCCTTCTGTTCATCGCCGTAATCCCGTCGATGAAATTGCTTCAGATAATCCTCTTCTAAATAGTTTGCTTCCCAACGAGTCGAAAATCGACTTCCTTCTCTATCACTCACTGCTCGACATAGCTTCTCAATGTAGCAATACTATTTCAATAACAGGCCGTACGAAGTAGGAGGACAGGATTGGCATCTGCTAGCTCCTTGGATGCACGTAGGGGCAATTGGGCACCATTCATAGAAGATTGAGTACCTATTAGATCTGTCAGGAAAAGCCCTCCATAAAGCGAAACGCTGAATAATTGAACTGAGCCGAATGAAATTCGAAAGCTTCAGCGCATGGCATTCCATTCTTGAAAAGCCATATTCGTATCTCCAGCATATAATGGCAGCATGCTTAGAGTAAGATGCGGTAGTTGATCACCTGCTGTTCATGTCTTCCATTTTATAGATGGCGCTGCGGATTTATGAGCTTGAAAGCGCCTTGAGGCGCCGAAGGCAAGTCTCCATTTGGCCTGATTCTGTTGGATGGGACGATTTCTTCTCTGAGAGTTTAGGGTAAGAGTTGCATGGCCAGGTCCGGACTCATCAAGAGGCAGGTATAGGTAAAGGTACCGTAAACGAACCGTACCGACTAGCCGCAGTTGGTATCGGTTGCGATTCGTTTTCATCAAAGGACTCAAGAATATGGTAGAGCTAAGTCTCTCTCAAGAACAGCTGATCTCACTGGAGCCATTTAGTTAATGGAGCGCGGAATCCCCGCAGGTATGAGAATATACCCATGACCATCATTGAGTATTCTGATATACCTTAGTGATATACCCACGATGTGGCGGGTAAGGTTGTCATGAATGCCTCATCGTGGTATGTCTATCCCCCTATATGAGGCATACCCGCCGCTATAAGTGTTGATGGATGCGGCTCCAGGTTTCCACTGTGTGCCCTGTTGTGACTGTGCCTTGCCGGTTCACACAGCTTACAAGCTATCAGGTCTCTCCAAGTGCTTCGAGGCCGTTCCGCAGAAAACCAACTTCCTTGAAAGATAAGGAAAAAGGAGGGCGTTATTCAATCTTTTTTGGGAAGCGCCACGCATTCTATTTCTAAGGGGTGTTGTGAAGGCAACTTGAATGCGTGTTTGGTCCATACAACGACTTGCGAGGACAGCCAACGAAGAAGCCAACGTTTTACCTTTCACGGACAACCGTGGTCCCAATCAGTCGACCGCGGAGAAAAGGGAGGATTGGTTGGCTGGGCGGAAAATCCGAGCCAAGAGCCTTGTATCGGACGGTGTGCAGCCGGCGCCTCTTCCTATTGTGCTACCGCGCGTCAAGTTTCGTTGTGTGTGTCGTTTTATGTGTTAATATAGGTGCCATAGTCAAGAGTGCTATAGCACTTACGCACTTGTTAGAAGGGTTGTTAGGGGCTGTTAGCACTTGTTAGAGGGGCTCTTCTAGCAGATTCTTTTGATACAGGCATTGGTACACTACAGTGGCGAAGGTGACACTGATCCTCGGTCATTGCGATTTACTGCTGGACCCGTATGCATGCCTCGTCCCGTCGGGGCAAACTTCTCGTACTCTCCCGCAAGCAGAAGTTTTCCTCCAGAAGCTGTTAGGAGGATGTTTAGTTGCGATCAAAACTCTTGCGCCAGGCGGGACTCGAACCCGCATCTTCTGCTTTCCGGGCGGCGATGTTCGCCTTACACCACCGGCGCTGTTTGACCGAACAGATCCATCAACAGATTCACAGATCCATCCACGATATCTTCCTAGCAATCTCGCCTATCAGCACTCACCCGTGATATCGGGATGAGCCGGCCGCTGATATCAGCATGGAACCGGTTAAGCTGAAGGCCTTCGTAGAAATGATGTTTTCATTCACCATTTCCCTCCAGAGTTGCATGCCTCAATCCGCAATGCACCTCGGATGATGTACGGTTTGGGAACTTTCCAGTCGTAACGGGACGGCCTTCGCGCGTAACCACACTGGAAGTGTAGTATGCCACGGAAAATTACCAGCTGTTTCCTACTGCGCAACGGCGACATGTCAAGAGGCATGTGCTGAAAAATCTTCATCTTCAAGTCAGCATCTCTGCTTCAATCAGCAACACTCCTACTCCAATCCGAGTTCCTCCACCGGTCCGAGTGGAAGAATGCAATTTCCTGCCGGTGATTTTTAATGCTTCAGTCCAAGAATAGCGTGCATCGCAGAAGTATGGTATTTCCTCCCCATTTTCCGGCCAGGCACGTCGGGGCGAGGTATACGCATGGCCCCTGGCGGTGAATTTCATACGACAAGTTCCGCTATCACCCGCAGTTGAACTCTACGGGTTTCAGAATCTGCTCCATCGCCCTACACAAGCGCCCCTTGCATTCTATGAGTCGAGGATGTGGTACGAAACTCACTGCGGTTCTTCCTTTATATGTCAAGCCGTTTTGATCGCGCATTCTGAAATCTCTCCCTGTTCACCTTCGCGACACGACAACAAGCGTTGTCATGCAGGAGATGTACATTTTCCCGTTTTGGGTCACCGGCCTCCTGACGTTGGTTAGGGTCTGATTCTGTGTATCATAGGCTAACGCTGTTTATATGGTTCCGTCATCTTGGTGACGTCGCCATTCAAGATAAAGAATCCAACTGTAATGGCTATCTGAGGCTCGGTCGATCCCCATCAGGGCTCGCCATCCTCCTGCATTGCTGGGTATATTGTAGAAGAGGGAGCGGAAAGGCTCGGCTCGGAATCCCTAAAGTGTTGGTTGGTCGAGGGCGCAAAATGTGGCCGCCCCCGCGCAACCGCTCGATGAGTCTACGAAAGTATAGAATGAGTTCGGCCAGGGGGCGGCGCGCTGCAGCCCGCACGGATCGATAGCGTGCGCGCGTAGGCTGAACCTAGGAAGCGCCTCATCGGAGTTCCGCGCGGATATGGCGGCCCGCGGGAGTTTGACTTTAGGGCCTGTTCATACTTCGCGACAGCAGCGACGAGAGCGCAGCGCGCGGAAGTATGAACAGGCGACGGCAGCGACTGGAGTGTCTGGAGCGACATCGCCTGCGCTTGAGTATGAGCAGTTTTCGGCGTCGCGCGATCGATTTGCTTTTGATGTTTTGCACGGGCGACAGGAGCGACGAGAATGCAGCGCGCGACGTGAATGACGTGTGCGGCGTGGTCAGCGTGCGCAGCGCGCGGAAGTATGAACAGGCGACTGGAGCGACTAGTACGACAAGAGCGACTGGAGCGACAGCACTGGCGCTCGAGTATGAACCCTTTTCGGCTGCGCGCGCTCGGTTTTAATCGATGTGCATGTTTTGCACGGGCGACGAGTCGCTCTTGTCGCGAAGTATGAACAGGCCCTTAGGGACGACCGGTCTCATTTACGACACCAAGAAATTTATCAGCCAATACTGTAAGGTGTTGCAAGGCCTTTACATCCATTTAATATTAACTTGGGTGTAGCTCTGTGTCTCTTAACCGCACTTCACATAAGCATGTTCAATCGAGGGGTAAGGAGACATTTTGGCAGAGGGTATCCATCTGCTCACGTCATGACTCTGCTGCACATCATGCGCATGTGTGTTCGAAGCCGATAATCGTTATCTTTGTTGTTGACAGCAGCCAGAATTCGGCCAGAATTTCGAGAGGTGTTTTCGCCAACGTCGCCGCTTCGCCATCATCACACCATTGCTTTCGCAGGGGTTTTTGTTCCCAGGTGCTCCAAATCGAGCTCGCGAACAATGAAGTCGTCTACGGTTTCGAGAAGCCAAAACAGGAAACACCCCTGATGGACTCCGAGAGACTCCAAATAACCCTGCACGTGAGCGCTGGAAGAACAGAGAAAAGTTGTGCGTGGCTTTTACGAAGAAGGCCGACCAACGTCTTGGTGGGAGTCCTAATTTTATGAGATTCCTCTGAAATCGGTCAGCTACGTGTCTTGTCGACTTAGTTTCAATAAAACAATAAAATTCATGATGAGCTTTTCGAGTGCATGGCGCGATTTCGTCTTCTAAAACAATACATGATTGCTGCTTGATTACGCTGTAAAACAAAATTAGATTCTCTTTCCCAAAAAACAAATAACACTAAATAATAATAAACAACAATAAAAATTAAAAATTATATAAAAATAAATTAATAAATTAATAAAAAATTAGACACTCTTCCAAACGAGCCTAACGCTTTTGAAATCAAACTGAATATCTTCCGAATCAAAACTAAGTTCTTTCGCATTAAACACTCTTTCACAATAGAGAGTCTTCAAAAAGGTTAGAATAATTGTCTGTCCAGGGGAATTTTTTGTGTGACTTTTTTGAAGTTTTAATTCACCTGCACAATAGGTGTTGAAGTCATTGTTTGAAATTGTATGAAATTTTCATTTTTTCGAAATAAAGCTTAAAGCTTGGTTTAAGAAGCAGGAAGTCAGCCATTTTATAGTGCTAATAGAAGAGCTTGCGTCATGCACTCGTTTAGGATGCCGCAATTTTCGTTCACTTAGATAGCAAACATTTTGTATGCGTGCAGTTACACGCAGCGTGACGAGCTTTTTGAGCCCATGGCGCGATCTCTCCCTTAAATGCACTATGTGCTTGCTGCTTTAAAATGAAATGCAATTTATTTTTTCTCAAAAAAATTCTATAAAATTACTCACTCAATCAGGCAGCTGAACTAACAAATCTCGAGGCAAGTCATACCAAATTTTCCTTGGGCAAAAAATTATCCTAACCACTGGAAAGTGTGTTGTTTATCTTGTGAGAGGCTCGTTAAGACTTGGAAGGCGTTCGCTTCAAGTTCAGAAACATCACGTTTGCTTAGAAGATGGCCAATTTGGCGTGAAAAGTATCCAATTTCACTTGAAAAGTGTTCGAATTTGACGAGAAGATGACGTGCTCTTCGACGACTATACCCATGCATGCGGCAGCGATCTCATTCTTGAACGTCAACGAGCTTCGGAACTCGAACTCGAAACTAGATTTTTGAAGTGTACGCTAGTGCGAGAAACGCCGTAGGTCCAGATAGATGAGCACGGACGTGGACTTTCTTCGTCATTCTCAACTTCTTAGCCGCTTTTGAAAGCTCCCCAAAATGCTCGTTTTCTCCTGCCCAGCTCCAGCACTACTTCATTGGCCATGTTGATTTCACGACCCAGATACTCGAACCGGGACCATTCAAAAATATTTGCTCCGTTGAGCGTGAATGAGGATGTGGATGAATGCGGATATTCCTCCGTTTTCCAGAGTAAATAAGAATAAGAATAAAGGACGGCGTTACTCAATCCCTTTTGGGATGCGCCATATTCCTACTTCTACGGGATGCCGTGGGGCGATTTGAATGCGTTCTTGGCCATGCAATGACTTGCGGTGATCAGCCGATGAACAAGTCAGCCCTGTATCCTTCCCAGACGAGTCTCGTACCAGTTCACCGACCCCGGAGGGATGGAAGGCTTGGTTGGCCTGGGCGGGAAACTCGAACCAGGAACCTGGTACTGGGTGCTCGCGGCAGTGGCGCCTCCTCGGACTGCGCTACACGCGCCCCCAGTGGCTTATATCGGTCTTTATCCTTATAATTTGTCCTTACCCCTTGGACAGCACTTTCGAAGTGATATCATCGCTCTAGCTCTCTCGAAATGGATCAGCTCATCAGCTTGCTCCTTCTGCTGACTGCACATCACGTGCATATGCCGCTTCTTGAGGAATTCACAACAATATCTGATTCGATTTCTCGTTGAATGCTGTTCTGTAATTGAATTCGGGACGACACTGCCGAGCAATAGCGCTTATTGCTCGTCGTGTGCAAGGCGATCCTAGGGCTGTGGTGAAAGAGTAGAGGATAAAGGTCGCGTTAATTAGATGTTCGGTGGTTGCGCTGTGCATTCTAATTCTTCTGGACAGCGTTTAGTCCAATTCGACTCGTAAGCATTTGCCTAGTATAATGAATTGCCCTTAGAGCTGGTGCCTGTCTCGCCTGTGCTACATGTTATACTAGTAAAACGAGATTCCTAGAATTTTTACTAGGACGTCGTTTCGGTGAAGGGGACATTTACAACTACATATTAAGTTTCTTCAATTCATCGCAGTAACCATTACTTATAGTATCTCGCCTCTACAGCGCGCAATTTAGGAATTAATGGTTTCTCCTAAAATCTTTAGAGTTAGACGCGCTTTTCAACGCGCCTGCATAAAATGTATTTATTTTTAGTTATATATTTATTATTGGGCGAGTGTAGCGCATTCAGAGAAGGCGTACGCTGTCGCGTGCACCCGATATCAGGTTCCCGGTTCGGGTTTCCCGCCCAGGCCAACCAATCCTTCCATCACTCAGGAGTCGCGGAATAGGTACCTTACTTGTAAAGGAAGGACAAAGCGCTGACCTGTTCATCGGCTGGACACAGAAAGTTTTTGTATGGTCAAATAATAAAGGATAAAAGACGGCGTTAGTCAATCCCTTCTGGGATGCGCCAGCGCATTCTACTTCTACGGGATGTCGTGGAGGCGTGTTGAATGCGTATTTGGTCATACAATGACTTGCGGTGGCCAGCCGATGTAAAGTCAGTGCTTTATCCTTCCCAGACAAGTCTGGTACCAATTCACCGACTCCGGAGGGATGGAAGGCTTGGTTGGCCTGGGCGGGAAATCCGAACCAGCAACGTGGTATCGGGTGCACGCGGCAGTGGCGCCTCCTCCGACTGCGCTACACGCGCCCACCGTATGGTCAAATACGCATTCAAATCGCCTCCACCACTTCCCGTAGAATGAGAGTGCGTGGCGCATCCCAAAAGGATTGATTGAGTAACGCCGTCCCTTATCCAATATATGTTATCAACAACAGTTGAGGAACCGGGAATAGAGTACATTTGAGAATAAAAGTAGAGAATAAAGCTCGTTCATGGTGGATCACTTGCAGGATGCGCCATGCATTCAACTTCTAGATTCGTGGAGAAATTTTGAATGCATAATTGGCCCATAATATGAGTTACGATGGCCAGATGATGGAGATGTCTGCGTTGCATCTTAGCCACAGCCAAGTCTGCTACCAACTCCCTGATTCTGGAGAGGTGAAAGGAGTGATTGCTCCAGTCCAAGAATCCCAATTCGTGATCCCTGCGACAGGTGACGATTTCTCTGGATGCGTCACCAGGCGCCCGATAATTTCAACTATATTGTGAACAACTTGAAGCGGATCAAAGCCTGAATTCTTTGGCTACAAAAGATTAACTAACACTGACTACAAGACTTTAAAAATTTTATATCACTTCTGCGAAGCAGTTTTGCTGATCCTATGTGTTAGGTCGCGTAGAAGCCAGTTTTCCCGCCCAGGCCAAAAACCCTTCAATCTTTCCGGAGTCGGTGAATTGGTGTCAGACTTGTCTGGGAAGGGTGAAACACTGACCTAGAGGAGGCACCGGCTGCAGTATACACTCCGATTCAAGCTTCTTGGTTTGGATTTTTAGCTCAGGCCAACAATCTAAGCCTCCATCCCTTCGCGGACGGTGATTTCGCAACGCGTCTAGCGCAGTCGGAGGAGGTGCCGGCTCGAGTGATCAGATACGAGGTTCCTGGTTGGGATTTCCCGCCCAGCCCAACCAAGCCTTCCATCGCTACAGGATCGATGATTTAGTACCAGACTAGTTTAGAAAGAATAAAGCGCTGGCTTTTTCATCGACTGGCCACCGCAATTCATTGTATAGGCCAAATACGCATTCAAATCATCTCTACGACATCCCGTGGAAGTAGAATGCGTGGCGCAATCCAAAGGGACTGAATAACGCTACTCTTTATTCTTCATCCTTTATGTATAATATTAGGGGGATGCCAAAAGTAATGAGACAAATTGAAGAAAAATCTTTATCTCTTTATAACTCAATTACAACTCAACGATGCTGAGGAATGTATTTGCCATTAAGGGCAATGACCTTGCTGCCATCGCTAAGCCAACTTCCTGATTCCATCCTTCCACAACTTCTTGGGCCTGGTGTTTATCAACTGCTCGATATGGTTGTCGAGGTCTGCTTGGGTTCTTGTGTCCCTTCCGACCAGGAAGTCCTGTAGGCTCAAGAAGTAGTGGTAGTCGCATGGAGAGATGTCCAGCGAATACGGTGGGTGAGGCATGTGAACGTAGCCCAGCTGGCCAAGCTTATCCGTGGTTACTTGTTTCCGATGGGGTGCGGCGTTGTCGAAGAGGAGAACCTTCTTGAAGCGCTGCGAATGAATGAGAGCGAGTCGCCGGCCCATCTCTTCTATTTCGTTCACCATGGCCTTGGAGTTCATCGTAGTGCTCTTGGGAAACAGCTTCCGGTAAACCGATCCACGGGCGCAGACCCAAAAGCTCCAAAGGTGCTTCTCGCCGTGAACATCTCGCCGAACGAAGGTTGGTAACAGGTTACCAAGCCTCACCCAGACTCGCTGCTTGGCAGGGTTAAGGTAGAAGACGTACTTCTCATCATCATCATTTTCATTAGCGTCTGTCCCGCTTGGTGGCGGGGTCCGCTCTTCTGGTGTGGTGACGCCAATTCTCCCGATCAAATGCTTGATCAGGGTGCACACCAGCCATCTCTAAGTCCAAGCGCAACGTATCTAGCCAACGTTGCTTCGGGCGTCCTCTGGGCCGCTTTCCAGGGACCACAAGATTCAGGCCAATCTTACACACGGTGTCGTCGTTAGCGCGAAGGACGTGGCCGTACCATCGAAGACGAGCTTCGCGTAGCTTCTCGGATATCGGAGCGACACCGAACTTCTGTCGTATGGTGTCGTTACGAACGCGGTCCAAACGCGTAACTCCAGCCGTCCACCGTAGCATCTTCGTCTCCATTACACTGAGGCGGCTTTCAACTTCCTTCGTCACGGGCCAGCACTCAGCACCGTACGTCGCTACTGGGCAGACTACTGTTCTATAAACCTTCGATTTGAGGTGCTCAGGTATTGTCCTGTCGCAAAGCACCCCAGTCAGCGAGCGCCATTTGGACCAGGCTGCACTCACACGCGCATTCACCTCCATCTTTAAGCTGCCATCGGACGTGACTGTTGACCCAAGATACTTGAAAGATGTCACTCGTGAGAGCTCAGTACCATCGATCTTAATAGATCCGTGCTCATTCACATCCGTCGTCAAGTATTCCGTCTTTTTGACGTTTAGCTTGAGACCGAACAATGCCAAGCGATCGCACCACGCCTGTGCCTGTCGCTCGAGTTCGGTTTTGTCTTCACATGCAAGCATGACGTCGTCAGCATACAGCAGCGTCCAAGGTGCCGCCATTTGGAGATCTCGTGAGATTGCATCCATCACGACCACGAAGAGCAGTGGGGATAGCGCAGATCCCTGATGCACCCCCACAGAGATGGGAAACTCCATCGAGGTGCCCGCTGGCGCTCGCACTCGACTCCTTGGGCAAGAGTATAGAATGCGCACCCACTCAATAAGCTCTTCAGGGATACCATGTTGTCGCAACGCGTACCATATAACATCTCGCGGAACGCGGTCGAAGGCCTTCTCCAAGTCCAGGAAGGCAAAATGCACCGGTTTCTGTTTCTCGCGGTGCTTCTCTAGCAGAAGACGAACGGCGTGAATGGCATCAACGGTGCCACAGCCAGATACGAAACCACACTGATTCGTGGAAAGCTGTACGACATCCCGGATACGTCCGTCGACAATTCGCTCAAAGATTTTCATGGTGTGCGAAAGAAGACGAATTGGACGGTAACTGGCGCAGTCTGCAGGACTGCCCTTCTTCTTCCAAATCGGGATGGTCGTGCTTTGCTGCCAACCCTCAGGCACTTTCTTCTCAGCAACAACCTGATTAAAAAACGCAGTCAGCCAGTCAGCAGGGCACCAGCCCTTCGACTTCCACAGGTCAGCTGGCAGGTCATCGGGACCAGTGGCTTTGCCTGACTTCATCTTCCTCAGGGCTGCTTCAGTTTCGCTCACTGTGATCTTCTGAACGGGACCGTATACAGGTGATGCAAAAGGAACAGCAGGATGTTCAAATTCTACATTCGAGATTTCCTCGAAGTAGTCGTGCCATCGCTTCACAGCCCTCTTACGATCCATCAGAAGATGACCGCTCTCGTCGTTAATGCCAAAGAACTTCTCAATGTCTTCTGCTTGGCGACAGCGAGCTTTGGCGAGTCGGTAAATATAACGCTCACCATCGCGCGTTTCCAATTTTTTGCTGACATCAGCGTAGTATGCGGCTTTAGCAGCGGCCACTGCCTTCTTTGCCGCTTTCTTTGCTTCTCGATAGTTCCGCCAATTATGGACTGTTTTATCACCGATAAACACGTGATAGAGCCGTTTCTTTTCTCGGACTTTCTCTCTGACATCATCAGTCCACAGCCATGCCTGCTTGTCGACCCAGCGTCGTCCAGGCTTCGTTGTGCCGAGTTCAAGGCGTGCAGCCCGAGTTATCGCATCGGTAGCGTCCTTCCAGGTTTCGTCGACAGTTGTCACTGTCGGCAACCGAATGCGAGAAATAACTGCCGCTTCCTTCTCTTTCAGTCGCCACCATTTGATTCTAGCCGACCCACATCGCTCGACATGTTTACACCTCGAAGGTGTGATTTTCAGCGAGCAGATCAGTGGACGGTGTTGCGTGGCAACCGTCTCATACGGCACGGTCTTCGCGTCTGTGACAAGGCCTTGGTCGCGACGCCTAACAAGGACATAGTCAATCTGCGTTTTAGCATTCCCGCTATAAAACGAGATGAGGTGGGAGTCACGCTTTCTAAATTTGGTGTTCACGATGGTGAGGTCATGTGAGTCTGCATACTCAAGTATACGCTCACCATCGGCGTTGCGCGACCCATATCCAAAACCACCATGACAGTTGTAGCCGTCTTTCGTTGCTCCGACGTGACCATTAAGGTCACCTGCCACAACAACCATATCTTGTGACGGTACTTCCGCTGTCTTCTCATCAAGCAGGGACCAGAACTCGTCCTTGGTTTGCTCAGAACAGCCTGTCTGCGGAGCATACGCAGAAAAGAAATGGCATCGTCGCTCTTCTACGGCGACAACAATCTTCATCAAGCGGTCATCGAAACGTTCTACGCTTCCAATCGCATCACGGAAACGCTCGGAGACGATCACACCGACACCACTGGTGGTCCTGGGACTTCCACATAGAACGGCCTTGAAGCCACGTCCTATATCCCTTGACTTGCTGCAGGACCACCTCGTCTCCTGCACCGCACAGAAATCTATCTTTCTTCGCTCCAGTGCTTCTACCAACTCGCACGAGCGGCCCGTCAACGTACCCACATTCAACGTTGCTACGCGGGTCTTGCCTACGTTACGGGACTTTCGGACTAGCTCAGTTGCCCCCCGATGCCGTCCTCGCATCAGGGACCCTCGCACACTTTTCACACTCGCCGGGCTTTGCGAGTGCGCGTCGGCTCCCGCGGACGCCGTAGCATTATCTCGAGAACTCTGTAACGTCATCAACCATATGATGTGACACAAAATGTTCGTAGGCCGGCCTGTCACTAGGGCCTGTCGCCTGCATTCGAATGTCCGTGTTTGGCTCGGCTTGCAAAAGCAAGCAGTTTCCAGTGGCACCACGTGGAGGAACGGACATCGCCACCAGAAGACGTACTTCTCATCTTGCGTGAATATTGAGCACAGGCTGCTCGGGGTTGGGAATTGGGCGAGATTTGCGCGACACAGGTCGACTCGTCAGACTGGGGTTTCGGCATGAGACAGACTGAGGTTTTGGCATGCTTCTGGAAAGGGCGGAAGCGGTAACTTCTCAGATGGGCTTCAGTAAGTAGCATACAAACATACAAATAAGATAAGCACGAAACCAGACTCCAGCCACGAGATATATGGAAACGGCATGGGGTGTCTCATTACTTTTGACCCCCCCCCCCCTAATAGGTCTCAAATGTTAATACATAGCTGTCTGTAATTAATAATTAATAATTAATAGACGACTATCTGTTCCTTTTAAAATTTTTAAAGTATTAAGAAATAATATGGATGACCCAATTATCTGTTATCACGACTGTTGGCATCCAACAGAAGTAGAACATATGGCACATCCCACGAAGGGACTGATATATGCCGTTACTTTGAAAAAGAATGTCGAGCTCTCAAAGTTCTCTTTAACCATTTTATTAAGTTTCGGACCACCCTTAAAGGAATGATATAGTACCGCCCTGTTTCCTCGACGACGAAGCCTTGAGTTTAATATTAGGACACTTACAATTAGTCGCGGAAAGGGTAGCTATCGAGAGACTGCTCGCGAAAGGTAAAATTATGCCGTTAGAAGCTCACAGAGTCATAGTAACGCCATTATTTCCTCTCTAAAGACTACATGAGCTGGATAAGCGGTAGAAGTATCTTGAAACTTCATTAGGACTCAATTTATAATTAAGCCCGGAATAGCTCACTTTTTTATGTCCAGCTCACTTTTTTCGAGGCCATTTAATGCGCAGGTGCGTGTAGCGCTGCCGGAGGTGCTGGCTGTCGCGTGCACCCGATACCAGGTTCATGGTTCAGATTTCCCGCCCAGGCCAACCAAGCCTTTCATCCCTCCGGGGTCGGTAAATTGGTACCAGACTTGTCAGGGAAGGATAGAGCGCTGACTTGTTCATCGGCTGGCCAACGCAAGTCCTTGTATGGCCAAATACGCATTCAAATGGCCTACACGATATTCCGTAGAAGTAGAATGCGTGGCGCATTCCAAAAGGGATTGAACAATGATGTCCTTTATCCTTTTTTGTTCTTTATTTCAAGCGCCCACGAATTGCATTACTCCAACTAAGTTCGTCTGTGTCAAAATCTTGTTTGCTGGCTATCTTGGCCCCCGGTGAAGACATCAGACGCCGCTTGTAGTCCTTATTCTGAACCTATTCTTCATCGACAGACCCCAGACGAGCGTCCTCGGGTCCTCATTTCGGTCAGAGAAGCTGAAAATTGCTCCCACCTTCAAAGGTCATGTGCCACTCGACCAAGTGTCAGAACCAATTCCTATCGCTCGCCCTCATTGGACTGGCATTTCTGCTCGCTTCAGCACGGATTTTCACATATTGCCATCTGCCTCAACGGTGGAGGTCCTTCGATTTTAACAGCTTTTTCGACCAGCTGCGAAACCCACCGCTGAATGACACGTTTCCTGCACTTTCGGCCGGGCCGCCTGCAGTCCTATGGTCTTGATTGTCTTCTTCTTGAACACGTTCGCTAAACTCAGCACGACCATTCGGATGTAAGTGGCCGTTGAAGGCGTTGTTGAACTCGTGCTCGGCGGCGCGCTCTGGATGGAAGCAGCTCAGCCGGCGGCGGTGGCGCCAGTTGTGGAGTAATTACTTATCGCTCTGGTTCATTATGCAGTCCTCTTAATGAGCAAAGCCGTCCCGTGCGGGGCGTCGGCCGGCTTCGTCGCTTCCTGCCTCCTTATCTCGATACACCGAAGCCGCTTACGTCTTCGACGATGTTGTAGCAGTGGATGAGCGGCTGAATCCTCGGGCCTGTCCGTTACCCGTTCGAGGCTGCTCTTCTGTCGCCATAGAAGCGGACTGACGGCCAGATTTCACCTGCTCTCGGCCACAGCAGCGCTCCACTCCGAGCTTTTCTCATCGACATGCGTGTTATACCTGTGGGTGTCCTCGGTTTATCGTTTATGCTCCTTCCGTTTCTTTGTTAGAAATCACCACAGCCATAAGGAATCTCGAATTTACAGCACTTTTTTGTAGCTGTACCTCGGAATAGTTTTATTTCTCTTATTTATTCTGTAAAAAAAATATGTTTTTTTCTGCACTCGGTGAATGTTTTTCACATATTTGACCAGCTACTATTTATTGTGACCCTTGATGTAAAGAACCGTTTAGAATATAACATCTCTATATTTCCTATTGAGTTTTTAGGGTAAAAGGATAAAGGATAAAGGACGGTGTTACTCAACCTCTTTTGGGTTGCGCCACGCATTCAACTTCTACGGGATGTCATGGAGGCGATTTGAATGTGTATTTGGCCATACAATGACTTGCGGTGGCCAGCCGATGAACAAGTCCACGCTCTATCCTTCCCAGACAAGTCTGGTACCAATTCATCGACCCCGGAGGGATGGAAGGCTTGATTGGCCTGGGCGGGGAATCCGAACCAAGAACCTGGTATCGGGTGCAAGTGACAGTCGGCGCCTCCTCCGATTGCGCTACACGCGTCCTGTTTTCAGGGTACCCATCAGTAAAGTATGGCAGGTGCTTTGACTCACATTTGTACAGTTGTCACGTCAATCTGGAGGCTTTCTAATCAAGTTGGGCACTTCTAAACCAAATCTAACACTCTTCAAGTCAAACTGGACACTCTTCTAAGCAACCTTGACGCTTTTAAAATAAATTTGAGTATCTTCCAAATTAAATCGCGCTTCTTCCACGTAACACTAGAGACTCTCTGAGAGGGTTAAAATGCAATTAATTTTTGTACAAGGAAATTTTATTATGCCTATTTTGTATTTTTTAGATTAATCCAGTCCCAATAAGTGTACACACAGTTTGAAATTTTACAAGGTTTTTATGTCTCAAGAAAAAATAATGGGATAAAGCTTGTTCTAAAGAACCACATTTTTAGCGTATCAAAAAAGGAGTTCGCACCATGCACTGGTCTAGCTGCTGCAATTTTGATTTGATTGATTGTGCAAATGCTGCTAACTTGAAGCAGCTATGTGGAGATATGAATGACTGCGTTCTACAATTGTTTTTGTTATACCGCTGATAAGTGTGTAACTCCGTGCAAATAAGATTTTCGCTATTAATTAAAGATTAAAGACAAATCTCGGTCTCCTGGAGGGTATATGAAATACGATCTGATCTCTTTTTCGAGCACTGAAATATTGCTGTCTAACTCCATTTTGAAACAACCGTTAACCATTAATGAAAGTTTTTCTTGAAAAGTAAAAGTTTTACCAAATTCCAATCGATGGGTTCGCTTGCAGGACAGACGAGAATTGAAGCTTTCAAGAAAGTTTTACTAAATTTCTAATGAACAGAAATTTATTCTAACCTTTTTGGAGGGTCTCTAGTTTAATGTGCAAGAAGCTCGTTTTAATTTGGTAGTTGATCAGTTTAATTTCAAAAGCGTCAAGCTTGCTTAGAAGAGTGTCCCTTTTGATTTGAAAAGTGTCCAGTTTGACTTGAAAGGGGTGTATATTTTGGATGCAAGTCGTGAAAATGAGCAGCATTGATAGGTTGCAGCGCGCCAGCCAACAATAACCAAGCAGAGCACAGACCGACCACATTCCAGCCGATTAGGGTACTGGCTGTATACGCCCTCTCTGAACGGCACGCCCAGTCAATGTCGGTCTGATTGGATGGAGTGTTCGCATTTCCCAATGCTGTCCGTCTTCGTGTCATACACCATATTTTTTCACCGTTTCTCCAATAGGAAGACTTTTTTCAAACCGACCGGACACCTTCCAAGTGGAAATAAAAGTCTTTTAAGCTAAATTGGGCACGCATCAAGAAGATCAAATAATCATGTTCTCGAATTAAAGAAAAAATACGTTTTAAATGAGGTAGCGCCGTCGGAGTAGGCGCCAGCCATCGCGTGCCCATCTGATGTCGAGGTTCCTGGTACGAGTCCTACCTGGGTCAGCCAAGCTCTATGTCTCCGTTAGTTAGGACTTACTTGCCTGGAAAGAGCAAAGCATTGAAACGTTCCTCCGTTCTATCCTACATAAGTAAACGCGTGACACATCAGCATCAGGCAGAGATTACCGCCATCCTCTATTCTTTGTTGCTACTCATCCTTAATGCTCGCTTACACATTGTGTTCGTAGTTCTGGTTATTGTTGCATCGCTATCGCTTTAGCTACATAAATCCTTACGGGATTATCTTAACGGGTGTCGTTGGTGAATCATTGCTAGGTTTGCCTGAGGTGCAGATTGTTCCATGCACTTGTCCATTACGTTGAGATGCCGGTTCGCAAATGCTGCCTATGTAAGATTGAAGTGGAAAATTGCATGCTTTTTGACAATGTATGTTTGTGTGCCTTCCGAGGTTGTTGTGGTGGATCTTCTATTTCCAGATGGCCTTTTGGAAATAAAGGATCCACCATGACAACATCGGAAGGCAAACAAAGACGTGAACACTGCCAACAATTAATGCAAATACCGAGGTTCTATGAAGGGAGAAGCTGGACACTTGCACGTTTTTTCTAGTTATTTCTTTGTTGAACTATATATTCATCCAGATTCCCACCTTTAACCTATCCTACTAAATGTTGGCGCAGTGTAGTGTAGCGCAGCCAGAGGAGGCGCCGGCTGTCGCGTGCAGCCGATACCAGGTTCCTGGTTCCGATTTCCCGCCCAGACCAACCAAGCCTTCTATCCCTCCGGGGTCGGTGAATTGGTACCAGACTTGTCTGGGAAGGATAAAGCGCAGACTTGTTCATCGGTTGGCCACTGCAAATCATTGTATAGCCAAATACGCATTGAAATCGTTTCCACGACATCCCGTAGAAACAGAATGCGTGGCACATCCCAAGGGGGATTGAATAACGCCGTCCTTTATCCTTTATCCTTTTACTAAATGTGCTAAATTCTGTGTTGTTCATTCCTGAACATATACTAAAATCATCCGCTTGTTTTTACAACCCTAAATTCGTCTTACCGTCGCCAAATTAATGGCCGTTGAGAAAACTGCCATTAACACACCTGGGTCAGTGGTTTTAGCTCAGGAACACTTCGAGGTGGGTATCATGCAAAATTATTGGCCTGTCGATGAGGTACTTCACAGTAGTAAGTGATGAAAAACTCAGAAACTCGACATCAATCAGCATTATCGATTTCTGCGCTGCTGCCTGCAGAAGGATAGACTTCATTCAGATAAATTGATCAATAAATAACGATTAATTGAGTCTATATATATGGAAAGGATGGTCAAATAGGGTCGAGGGGGGTTACCACGTAGGGCGGCCCTATGTCCTTTTTGAAACCGGAATTTTTGCGGCAATAGTTTGTTCTGCTTCTACAGTGAGCTGAGGAAGACTATTTCTGATGTAACTGGACATACACGTGTCTTCTTACCAAGGGTACAACAATTGCGTAGGGGGTCATCCTCCACCGTCCTCGACCCTACTTGCGATGGAAGGGCGCGTGTAGCGGAGTCGGAGGAGGTGCAGACTGATACCATGTTCCTGGTTCGGACTCTCGTCCAGGCCAACCAAGCCTTCCATCCCTCCGGGGTCGATGAATTGGTACCAGACTTGTCTGGGAAGGATAGAGCGTGGACTTGTTCATCGGCTGGCCACTGCAAGTCATTGTATAGCCAAATACGCATTGAAATCGTTTCCACGAACACTCCGTAGAAGTAGAAATCGTTCTATAATAATGAACTTTGTAAAGGCTGGCATTCCTCCTATCCGAGCACATTTTGTAGCAAATTTTTAGGCACTAGTTCTACAGTGATTGCTCATTATATGCCGTGATTAGTGGTGAGGGTTTTTATTCCCTCTTCTTTTGGATTTTGAACCGTAAATCGGTTTCTGCAAGGTATCTCGAGATCTGTTCTTGTGAAGCACGTTTAGTCTTCCATTCGTTTCTGTAGAGGAAAGCAATTTTGACTCCAAGTTCGAAAAACATACAGGTGTATTTATTTCGTCGTTGGTTCACCACGGTAGCATACCACCTCCTTGTGACCCGCTTGCTTCTGCATATTTGTTCTATTCCACAAGAAGACGAGCACATACATAGAAGCGCAATCGGAGCAGACCCCGGCTATTGAGTGTTCTGAAAATTGATTCGTGGTTCGAATCCTTCTGGGCCGGCGAAGAATCACATATCTGTGAATTTATACCAGGAATTCTATTCTCAGAATTTGACTATTCTCAGAATTTTCATAGCACTGACGCTGGCTTCGGCTGTCCACCGCTATTCGTTTTGTAATCTGAATACGTGCTGAAATTGTCTACATGGTATTATACAGAAGTAGAGAGCGCGGCGCATCTTTCACAAGGATTGACCAACGTCGACTTACATTCTTTTTCTTCTCTATATAAGCAGATATCAATTTCGAATGTCCACCCTTTATTTCTTTCATATATGTAGTCGTTGCCAACGTCTACCATCCATATAACTCAGACTTTCTCCTACCGTCAGAATTGTTGGTGAATGAGGTTTTCTGAGCGTTAGTCGGACGTGACCTCTTTGGACCCGCCCTTGAACTGTTCGACTTCTTTCTCAACTTCTGGCATCTTGTTATAAAATTACTTATAAAAATCATCGTGTTGGTTCCAAAACTACTTATAAAAATCGTCTTGTTGCCTTGGACATCAGAAGAAAAATTCTAGAACTTCAGGTCACTCAAATTTCCTCTGAGAATTCCTTGTCCTTTTCTGAACTGTCTTGAAAAAAGAAAAGAATTTAATTTTCCATTCTAAACTTTTTTCATTCTCTGAAATTCATATACCTCCTAAACGCGCAGTTTCAAGCCATATGACGTCTGTATAGTGCAACTTGAAAATTTTCTAGGTGGTTTTGACCAGGGTTACTTTTAGACACCTTACGTTAACAAAAATCGAGAATTTACTAACTTACCTGTGCCAACTGCGGTTGAAGTTCACCTACACATTCTTTCACATCTAAACCCTTCAACTTTTTCCGCGTCAGATGTACTTCTCCTATGCTTCGTCTGGGTTTCTTCTTTGGTTGATTTCCCCCTCGATAGAGTCTTGCTCGATGCCGCGAAATTCTTCCTTCACCGACCCTATTCAGAACCTTCTGGCGGTTCGCAATGACCTCCGCCGTCGCTAAATCCTACTCATCCAGTGGTCTCGCCTTCATCCACGAAGAGCCACATTCTGAAGAACGTCGGCAGTCCGCCGACGAGAGCAACTCGTCGTCGAGCCCTTTGGATCCACTCTTCTCTCCGCGTAAAAACTGCCTCACTGTGCAAGGCGTGGCCACGCTTCGACGGCCGGATCTGCCTCTGTCGACGTCGGAATGCTCAGACGCATCGGAGAGCGGAATCAGTTCACGGAAGCGCGACTCGTCGATCACTCCCGAACTGGCGCCGAGGAGCATCCTTCGACCTCCTCGGCTGATGACCGCTCCCAAGCAGCTCTCGTTCGACATACCGCCGTCGCCCGTTCCGTCGCCGAAGTCGAGCTGTGTCTCCTCTTCCGGTTCGTATCACATGTTCGAACGACCGGCCAGAGTCCTTCGTGGCCGTAAGGATCCGGCCCGGTACCGACTCTCCACCCTGCAGCAGCGGTCCAATTCCGAGTCCGTGTTCGCCATTGCCCCGCCACCGAGCGAGTGCTGTAGACGTGTCAGCGTCGCCCACATACCGTACAGGGACCAGGCTCTATTGAGGAAAATTCTTGGACCTCAAGGGTTGAGTTGGATTGGCAGCGATAAAGGTGTGCTGTGCAGTGGACAACATTTGGCCGTCTTTCAGCTGCGGGACATCTGTATCCGATGCATTTCAGGAGAGATCGCGTCGCGAAAGTCCGTCTCCATAGCCTATTCGAATGACATGGAGGCGCAGAAGATGGGCGACGACTCAGAAGTGCCGCTCATGGAAGCGAACGAAGATCTAGTGAGGTATGTTTGCAGAATTATTAGGAGAAAATCGCAAGAGTCTCCGGTTGTGAATGTGTCTTGTTTGTTGTCCCAGGTGCTAGTCTACAAGATGTGTTTATTTATTTATTTAATGCCCTCTACCTACCCTACACTACCGTTCACGTCGCTCGGTAAGAAAAGGTTTCCGACGGATTCAACCGTCGCAAACCGTCGCATGATCATAATCCCTTCAGTTTTGGATTCTATGAAAAAGGGTAGCACCATTCGATTCACGTCGTCGATATCCACGCAAAAATCCATAAAATTTTGCCGGTACTCTGCATTTTCGCTAAAGGTGGACCAAAAAATTACTGGAGCAGACTTTTGCGGTTAGAGCAGTGTACATCCCAGGACATGGATGCTTTCGGAGTATCTCAAGCACGTTGCCAGTGCTGTGTCATGCCATGCTCCAAAAATGCGCGCGAACAATGCTTACAGAATCGAGCCTATCAATCGAGCTGGTGAAATCATGTCTACTGCGCTTTTTTCCTCTTTCTGGGAAGCGTAAAACCATCTAGACTATTCGGAGCGTTTGAAGAATTTTGTAAGAAGTGTATGGCCGTCCTAATTAGGATCTGTTCCAATCTCTCTGACGAGCCTTTGGAATAGGCCCCGAGCAATGCATTCAGAGTCAAACCTATAAATCGAGCAAACGAAAGCATGCCAGTGTGTTGGCTAAAACGTCACATGATACAGTAAAATTACCAGCTTTGCCTCTTTTCTCAACTGTGCCCAATCGCTTATCGATGGTGCTTTTTTGGACCAAGAAGCTGGTCCGGAATATCTGTGGCTTTTGCTCGAATGCGCCCTCAGGTTCCGAACTCAGAACTACTCTCCAACACTGTGGGATCAGTGAAATGGTGTAGGACTTGTCTGTGACGGATAACGCGTTGACTTGTCCATCGGTTGGCCACCGCAAGTCATGGTGTAGCTAAATACGCATTCAAATCACCTCCAGAACATCCCATAAAAGTAGATTACGTGGCGCATCCAAAAGGGATTGAGTAACGCGGTCCTTTATCCTTTTTATTCATTATTCCATGAGAAGAACACTCTTAGGAGGTGCTGCTGAGGATCGGTGAGCCGAGCTGAAGTCAATATAGGCGAGATAACTCTGAACCTGTGCTCCGAGTTCCTTGAGTATTCAGGGGTAGCGCAGCCGGAGAAGGCGCCACCTGTGGCGTCCACCCGTTTCTAGGCCCTTCGTTCGGATTTTCGCCCAAGCCGATTAAGCCTCCCGTTCTTCCGAGTCGATGAATTGGTATAAGTCTTTTCTGGGAGGGATAAGGCCCTGATTCGCCGATCAGCTGGCCAAAGGCCAAGTATGTGTCCAAATTGCCTTGACGACAAACTAGAACTAGCAAAACAAACTAAACTAGAAGGCGTGGCGCATCCCAAAAAGGATTAATTAACGTCGTGCTTTATCCTTTATCATTATCTACTTACGCAATAGCTTGCGGTAGCCATTCCATAAACACGTCAGGGCTTTACTCCTCCCAGGAACGTCGAGGGCAATTCGCCGACCACGGAGAGATGGAAGGCTGTTTGAAATGGGAGATGCCCATTCCTCAATCTTTATTCCTGGTTCATGCGAGCTCATACTGTGCTAACCGCCCACATTGGAAGGAAACACGCATTCAAAACTGTATAATATACATGCTTAGAATTGGAATACTCCGTGGAATTCAATTCTGCGCCGCTCCATTGTTTAAATCAAATACCTGTAGAAGACGCCACCAGCGCCTCTATTCGTTCCTACCGTGTGCCAAAGCGATCCAGTGCATATTTCTTGATTAAGATATGTGAAAAGTGTCTTACATTATATCCGGGGCTTATCTCATCACTCGATCACCTGTATCACCTGTCGTCCCGTTGATCATCGACTTGCTCGAGCGGGCGCCAGCAGCGTCTCCATTCGTCCCTGTCGCGTGCCAGAGTGGTCCAATGGATCCTCCTCGCTCGAGGGACACGAAGAGCGTCATATCGGTCGTTCAGGGCTTTCACGAAGAAGTCCGACCAACGCGTTGGTGGGCGTCCTGGTGTTCTTTTGACATCCCGCGGAATCCAATCTGTGACGACTCTCGTCCAGCGGGTGTCTGCGAATCGCATTACGTGGCCGGTCCACCTAATTTTCGACGACTTGGCCCATGCGACAGCGTCTCTGATCTTCGAACGTCGGCGAAGCTCGGAACTCCGGAGGCCTTCTCTCACTTGCGTGAGTCGTGTCACTCCGAGCATCGTCCTCTCGATTCCACGCTGCGCGACGCTGATCGCGTGTTCATCCTGCTTTCGTATAGCCCAGGTCTCTGAGGCGTATGTTAGGGCAGGAAGAACAGTGGAGTCGAATAGGTGGGCACGGAGTCGGACGTTCTTCGTCTTCTTCGCGACTTCTTCGACGCTCTTGAAAGCTCCCCAAGCCGCTCGTTTCCTCCTGCTCAGCTCTGGTGCTAGGTCGTTGGCCATGTTGACTTCGCGACCCAGATACACATAGCTGGAGCATTCGGAGATGTTCGTTCCGTTGAGCGAGAATGGGGCATCAGAAACCCATCCGTTCTTCATGAACATCGTCTTCGTAAGATTCAGCTGCAGTCCAACGCTTCCACATACACGATCGAAGTCGGCCAGCATTCGTTCCGCCTGACTGATGCTCGGGGTTATGAGCACGATGTCGTCAGCGAAGCGAAGATGGTGCAGTTGCCGGCCGTCGACCTTCACTCCCATGTCTTCCCATTCTAGTTCGCGCATGACGTTTTCGAGGGTGGCGCTGAAGAGCTTCGGGGATATGGTATCCCCTTGTCGAACCCCTCTCTTCACGTCAATGACGACGTCGTTGTAGAATGGTGAGATCTTGGTCGTGAATCCACTGTACAGCTCTCGAAGGACCCTGATGTACTGAGTAGGAACGCCCTTGGTGAGCAGGGCTTCCATGACCGCTTCAGTCTCGACGGAGTCGAATGCCTTCTTCAGGTCGATGAACGTAAGGCACAGCGGCAGCTTGTACTCTCGCGACACTTCGATGAGCTTCGTCATGGTGTGTATGTGGTCGATCGTGCTGAATCCTCTCCGAAATCCTGCTTGTTCGCATGGCTGTCCTTCGTCCAGCGTTCTACTAATCCTATTCAGGATGACTCGAGTGAACAGCTTGTAGACTACGGACAACAGGCAGATCGGGCGATAGTTGCCAATGTCGTGCACGTCTCCCTTCTTGTACAGCAAAACGGTCTTGCTGCTCTTTCACTGAGATGGAACCTTGCATTCGGACAGGTAGCGTGTGAAGAGCCGCGCCAAGGTGTTGATGAGCGCTGGCGGGAGGTTCTTCAGGTGTTCAGCTCTGATCCTGTCAGAACCGGGTTCTGTACGTTTCTTCACCGACGAGATGGCGTGTCGGATTTCGGAAGAGAGAACAGAGGGGACGACGTATCCATCCTGCGGAAGATGGCATGGGGGCAGGTGGACGTGGCTATCGAAGAGATCGGAGTAGAAGTCGTGGATGACTTTCTCCATGGTCCTTCTGGAAGAGGTGATGGTTCCGTCAGGATGTCGGAGAGCGGTCATCTTGGTCTTGAAGTTGGCGAAGTTCCGGCGGGCATTGCGGATGCTCAGCCCTGCCTCTGCTGCTTCAGCCAACACTTCCGCCCTTCTCTCCTTAAGATCCTCTTTTATCGCCTCTCTGCATAGCTTCGCAAGCTCGGACGTCAGTTGGTAGTGGCCTGACGCTCGTGCTGCTCCACGCCTGCGTATCAGCTCAAGAGTTTCCGGAGACAGGCGTCTCTTGGTGGTCTTTAAGCTCTCGGCTCCCTTAGCACTATCGTGGAGATGGTGCACGAAGCGATCGTATTCCTCGTCGACGTTGTCCATGACGGCATCTTCCCAAAGGCCGAAAAGAGAGGTGTAGAGGTCCCAGTTGATGGTCCTTCTGGGACTCCTCTTCTTGAACTTCGCGGCCTTCTCTCCTTGACGCGAAAAGCGGAACCTCGCGCGAAGGAGGCGGTGGTCCGATCCCGTGTAGAACTTGGGGACAACGGAGACATCGGTCAGGCAATACTTGCGATTGAAGATGATGTGGTCGATCTCGTTGTGGAACTGCCCACCGGGGATTCCAGGTCCATCGTAGGGAGGGAGGCTTCTGGAACTGCGAGTTTCCATGGATGACATGATAAACTCAGACAGCCTTTCACCTTGCTCGTTCCACTCCAAACCGTGGGTTCCGATGTGAAGTTCTTCCGGCGACCTTCGTGGCCCGATCTTGGCGTTGAAGTCGCCGACGATCACCTTGTAGAAGGTGTGATCTTCCTTATAGGACTTCTCCAGCTCCACGTAGAAGGCCTCGACGTCTTCGTCGTCGTAGTCGGATGTTGGGGCATACGCGACGAACACAGTCAAGGCTGGCACGGAGCCACATCGCTTCAGTCGCAGACGTCCGATTCGGCTTGTCAGAGACTCGTACGAATCGATGTTCATGGCCAAGTGCGTGTTGACGAGGACACCAACGCCGCCTACTCCCCTGCTGTCACATGTTCCGAGGAACAGTTCTTCTCCGGAGTCGTAGGCGGCGTGTAGGGGGTGGTGTCTTCTCGTCTCGGTCAGTCCGATGACGTCGTACTTGATCTTCCTGGCTTGCATCATCAGGTCCTCGACGGATGCTTCCGATGCAAGCGTGCGGGCGTTGTAAGTACAGATCGTCATCCTAGTCCTTCTCAATTTGCGCAGCCTGGTTAGGCCCTGAGATTTAAGCAGCCTCTCCGTACTCGTCCTTCCCATCGCTGCAGAAATGGGGGGCTCTTTCGGGGTCAGGGGAATGAGGCCCTTTAGTGCTGCTGTTTTTGACTTGAATACACACGGGTAGCTAGTCGGGCTCTGTCGTGCGGGCGGGGTACTCCGGGCAGCCAGCCAGACTGCCCGAAGGGACGGGGCGAGACTTTTGAGGCGGTCTCGAATCGCCTTACGATGTACTCCCAGTCTACCGAGTGCAAGCTTTTGGCCGAGCCGACACAGTTACAATCCGCACAGTCACGGACACATCCGCGCACACTCTGCACGAACGCCGCTCCCACGCACAAGGAACGCGTCGACCCGACACAGCAGAGCAAGGAGTCCATCCCCTGCATCACACCTGCGTCTCTGGGCAGTACACGGTCGCATTTGGTTCGCGTTTGATTCCCCTATCCACCACCCGGGGACGCGCCACGTGGCCCTGCGACAAGCGGCCCGAGATCCCTCTTAACAAGAGAGCCCGAAGGCTCTCTATCGAGGGAGATCCGTGGCTCATCACTCGATGAGGTCGATTAATGCTGACCCTGATCCTTTTATCAGTGCACCACAAATCTATCAGATGCGTCAGAATGCTAGCGCAAGTAAAATGAAGATGGTGCGGAAAAAACAAACAATGATGGACAGATTCAGCTGAAAATCATCCAAGCCCAGAAAATGATATGATTTTGCCGTATTAAAGTTAAACTCTTATTTTTCAAATACGTCTGAAAAACGACAGTTACGAAATTTTGTTGAAGTTCTTGGACGTGAAATGTTAGCGCTGACTCGGTCGTCGTCTTCCTGTTTTTTGAGATTAGGTTTATTTCAAATTTTTGACAGGAATTTTTTGAAAACTACACTGTTTACCTCTTTACCAGGCGGGAGACGAGATTGTAGGCCAGTATGATACAGAAATTATGGAGAGGTTCCTTCGTATCTCTTGAGCAGATTGAAAAGTATTTGAGAGGTGTGAATCCAGCATTTCAATTCACCATTTCTGGAAATTTGAAACTTTATTACGTTTCTTCAAGTACGTAGTATTCATAGCATATCGGTTTTGCGGGTGAAAAGGGCATCGACGACTTGCACTAGGTGGACCAATGTGTGACTAGCAGTGATCATTATATTATTGATTAATTTGCATAGTAAATATGTTGGAGAAATAAAGATGAAAAATTGAAAATCCTATCAAGACTTTTCAAAAAATAAAAAAAATTTCTATCTAATACTTATTCGGTACACCTACAAGTAGGCTAATCGAAGATAAATTTTATTTTTGTAAGCGTAAACTTTCCTATTTGTACGTGTACATGACAGCTATATTTGTGACAAAACGGGATGGAGAACATACAGCATTTCTAGCTGGTTACTATTTTATTGCATAAAATATAACAAAATTAAATTTCAGTGGCGGTCGATTGATAAAGCGTGAAATTCTGCACGAGAAGCGACGACACATGAGCGACCGAGCGCTTTTCTTCGCCATCGTCGGAATAGGTCAGTCCGTCTCCGCATCCTGTCCGGATGTGGTTCAAGTCAAATAGTCCGTCAAAAAAGCAGCGTTTTTTTCAGTGCTGATGGTCATCGAGAATGAGCTGAACTCAGCCGGTATCGTAGCAACGGTCAGTCTTACCTCTGATGGACAGTGTAATAGCTGTTCGTCTCCAACTACATATTCCGAACGTTTCAGGGTTCCTTGTCGAGTTTATGTCTTAAGTCATTGATAATCGGGTCCACCATTGTGCTGCTTGTTTTTGTTGCCTATTTTCACATCATTGAAGTGCAGGTAAGCGATCGCGTTCGGGTAACGGGGACTACGGTGACATTACAGTACACTGTTTAGCTGTTCATGAACGCGAACGCGGCTGATGACTGGCGAGTCGCACTGACACTACGGCGGATGGCTCAGATAGGTATGGGCTTGGATTTTATGGAAATTGATTGGAATCCAGCAGTAGTTCAAATTTTCCTTCATAGATTAAGGAGTTTTGATAGTTCGGAACCTGAACTGTAAAGTTTTCAAGCGATTTCTGTCCAATAGGTAAATGTAGAGTGAATTTTTTACTTCCTAAACTTCAGTAGTCCGCATGGACACTAAAAAGATTAGCAAATTTATAAGTTTTGATCTACAGATTTAATTTAAAAAATTAAATTTTGCGGCGTGTTGAATACTGAGATCGCAACGCATAGCTATTCAGTGTATTCTACGCACTCTATTTGAGCATTCAACATTTATTGCATACAAACTAAGTACTTAAAATGATTGGTAGTCAGAACTTAAACGAATCTTCAGGAGTTCTTTTATTTAACAATTTGGCGTTTATAATTTTAGTGATTTTGGTAATTTCTTCTTTATTGATTTACTTATTTCAAAATATTCCTGTAAGACCCAACAAGCCTATGCAAAAAATATTAGCGAAACAAATGAGTACAAATAAAACAAAAGGAACGCGAACAAAAAAGCAACAAAGCGATTCTGTCTTGCCCCCATAAACTACGTTTTATTACATAGCCCTCAAATTATGTTCTTAAGTTCAATAACTACTCGAATTGAGCTTTTTTCGCCATTTTTGACTATTCCATACCAGAACGCATCGTGAAAAGTTGCCTCTTATACATCTATATATCTGCCTTCTTATCGTGATGCTTATTTGATTAGTAGCAAATGTCACTCACCTGGAATTTTACAACGGATTTCGTGTATTTTTCCACCTGTATTTGCTATTTTTTACATTTATTTTTTTTAGCTCCTCACAAAAATTTGGAGGACGTATCAGTCAAGAAATGTCTTGTTCAATGTGAAAATAACACTGGCACCCTATCATATATCTCTGTAGCTTTCAGTGGCATACCCTGTCATTCCACCGCATTGCTCGACGACCGCCAAAAGCTTCTTTCGTCTTATCGCGTGCCAGAGTGCTCCAATGAACCAATGAATCCTCCTCGCTCGATGTACAAGAAGGGAGCGTCATGTCGTTCGTTCAGGGCTTCTACGAAGAAGATTGACCATCGGGTAGAGGAGCGTTCTGGTCTCTTGACATCCCGCGTAATCAAGTCTGTGACGGCGCTCGTCCAACGGGTGTTTGGGAAGCGCATTGTGTGGCCGGCCCACCTAATTTTCGACGACATGGCCAATACAGCAACTCTGTCTGCTCTTCGAGTTTCGGAATTTCCCATGTTGCGCTCCCTGACGAAGAGATTCCTTGAGCTCCTTGAAGCACTTCTATCTTCTCTTGGCCTCGATTGGTTTCCGTAGATCGCTGCCGTCGTTAGCCCTCTTCACACTCTTCACGTCTCGAATGTCGAAGACAGCTCTGAACAGTGCAAAGTGACATGACGCGGTCGTCGATTCCTTGGAAAACCGTTACCGGACTTCGCGACAGCTATCTCAACCCGTTCCTCTTGCTGTCCTACATTGTAGGAAAGCGTGACCCCTCTCCCCAATCTCAGTAAACTTGGCCCCTTTTGCTTCTCTTGGCTCTCGATTTGGCTTCTTCCACACTTCATGATCCCAGCGACGTTCCTGAATTTTCCAGCATCTTTCACACAATCAGAGTCCACCATCGAACTTATGATTAGCTCCGTTAGCCGAGGTTGTTCGGCCCTCGTTAGCCCTCGCATACTAACCACAAAACTCTGTCGAAGGGTGGGGGTCTGCGCGCCACTTTTGGGCGACGTCCTGGCCTTTATGCTGATTTTGTTGCGAAATATGGTCATGGATTTCGACGAGGTTTCTTCATCAGCCGATCTGTCCACCTGGAGCCTGACGCTGAAACCCTTGCCATCTTTTCTCAGTTTTTTTACAAGACGAGAGTCGGAAACTGAACCTGCGACCATTTGCGCATAGGTCTACACTACCAGCTACTTGGCTAACTTGGCTCGTCGTTTGGGCCACATGCACATTCAGATCGCCTGACCGGTGTCTCTATGCAGATTACGCGGCGCATTCCCCAAAGCGGATTGACTAACCTTTACACTTTATATGGCTTTCATAAAAGATTAACCTTGATCGTGAAAGGTGAAAGGGGTGTCGAGGAACTGACGTTACAAGGTTTGCTCACGCTCGAAGTACTATACTTGTTCGGAATGAGATTACAGTTATCCATCATGTCGTTCGTGCCCTTCTTGAATGGGTTTTACTGCCTCACTCAATTACTGCCACATTAATTAATAGGCTTTCTGCGGCTGAAATAAGCCTGGGTGTATTGTTTTCGGCCTCTACGAGGAATGGAATGCATTTTTAGAATGGAACGAAATAAATCAAGGACCGATGATTTATTTCCATCTCGGCTCGCCTTTTTCGATCCTCAAAAAACAGGCAATTTGCTGCTCAATCCGTTCTTATATCGAACCAGCCAGCCGCAGAGAGAGGCGTTGACGTGACGGAGTCGTGCGACTCCAAGCTGGTCACATTTGTATCCTCACTGCCTTCTCCTCACCGACGTTAGGTCCTAGTCGTCCTTCACGTTTCTTCAGCCAGGTGACGTCAATTCAATTTCTGTTGAGGATCCGCTGCCATGGAATTCCGTGTTTGCGTCTCTGTAAGCGCTTCCCTGTGACGAGGCTAATTCAGTGAAGGACAAGGATTCGGGAATCGAATTGCGGAACGTAGTTCAGCGTTCGGGGATCCTCAGCTGGTGGCGGGAATTGAATGGAGTGCTTTACAATAACACTACAGTATCGATCGAGCAATCAAATCCTGAAATCAATAACGCCAAGTAAAGCCAGCATGGTTTAATTTTATCCATATTTGGTTAGAAGTTAATGAATGACCAGGGATTCCACGAATGTGGGGCTATACTTGCATCACAAAAAATAAATAGTATTGAACGAGAACTCAAAATCAAGAGTCGATCGATCGATCAATAATCCATATCGCTTTGTGTTATCGATTTTTGGTCAATATTAAATGTTTGGTATGGAATCTCACGAATGTGAGGACTGAACATGCATAGTAACAAATAAGCAATCAATCAGCAACCAATCGAACAATGAAAGTCAAAAGTCGATGACATAAATGATCGATATTCTCGCTTTTGGGCACAATTGGTCGTATAGCTAGTATTGATCGGCCAATTAATATTAATCGAATGCTATCGACTCCTGCTTGTGGCTTTGTAATGGCTGCGAGGCCGGCTGACTGTTGAATTAGTAAATAAGTGCCTTTATAGCGTGCTTTAAAAGACAGAGGGTGCGGGTTCGAGTGCCGCCTAGTGCAGTTTTATTGATCGAAATAAAATGCCTCTGTAACAAATTATGACCACTGTTTGTGACAGCCGCGCAAGGCCTACATTTAAATTCGAAAAATCTTTGCCTTGCCCTCCTTCTCTCTTTGTTATGCTCCAAGTCTTAGTATTATCTTCAGGGAAAATGTTGTAAGCATTTTTAAGCAGAAAGGATGCAGAAAGGATTGAAATTGTTTTTATCACCCCAAACTTGGGTAACTAAACTGTTGTGTTTTAATTAACTAGTGTTTTCTCTATTTTTAACCACAGACTTCTGTTTAATGGTCTACCTGTACTTCCTAGCTTCATGACCTCATCTTTCAGGAGCCGAGCTCTTCATCTGCGCTCTTTGTCCACTTCCGTTCGAGATGGGTCAGTGGGGTCAGGGTAAACTGAACTCCAGAGTAAGTTCCTTCGCTCCAACGAGAAATCCATCCCCTATACGTACCATGGAACGCTTCAGACTCTCCACTCGATCAACGTGTTCGTCTCGATCGCGATGTTCTTTCGGCTGTACTGGCTGTGTCGAGTGATGCTGCTCCACTCTAGGTACGTAGCGTGACACTCAGCTCGAAATACGGGCATCATGTTCCCCTTCAGGCTCTTCACCGACGCGTCCAGTCGAAGTATCGCGGGACTGAATCGGGTCAACTTCAACGCTCGCTTCATCCTTAAGACGCTCATGACGCTCTGTCCTGGTAGGCCTTTTTTCTTTACTACCGCTTGATGTCTGCCAATGCTCATGAAATTCAAGGTAAAATGCTGATGATCTTCACGGCGTTCCTTTGGATAATGGCCGGGTGGATCTTGCGTTTGTGTGAAAGGTAAGAGAGCTACGGTGCACTTGGACTGAAGAGAAACTGCCAAATAGTTCTTGTATTCAGGGACTATGTTGGCCTCAATAACCACAGAAAAGATATGGACTACATCTCGTCGATATGGATGGTGGCCATCACGTTTCTCTCCGTCGGATACGGTACGTGCGCTGTTCGCTTACTGGTTCCTTTTTAAGCTCGATGCTTTTGTAGGAGACATCGTACCACACACGAACTGTGGACGAACCATGGCTGTCATCACTGGTATACTGGTGAGTGGAGAAACCTTGCCCTTTTGAAGAATATGGCGGTTTCTTTGCAGATTGATCAGGAGAGTGGATGAGTGTGTTTGTCAGGGAGAGTGTGCAGAGTGTGTGCGACTCTCCATCTCCCCCTTAGGATGAGCAGAGGTCCCACTGTTTCGTATTAGCAATAGAATTGAATAGATTTAGGAGTTAACTTTGAACGCCAGACTTCTCATTTCGTCGCCGTCCAGGCGTCGTATCAATGGGCAGAAACCGATAGTAATCGTCGGTGGAGTCGTGTTAGGGGGCAAAATGCAGAAGAATGTCGTGGGAAGTCGTTCTCGGCGCAGCGCAGAAGCCGGAAGAATGAAGATTTCAGAATCACTCTCAGAACTTCGGAATGCTCGATATTGTGCAATCGGCGTACGATTCGTTTCGGGACCATCCGAGCGCAGTCTTGAGCACTCCTTTGATTCAAATCAGTTTCTTTAAGCTTTAGGTGGCTGGTATCGAGGTTATAAACTGTCATAACAATGTTCTGTTGCGATCAAAACTTCTAGCGCCCGGCGGGACTCGAACCTGCACCTTCCTCCGCAAAGGTGTAGAGCATTCCCGCCCGGTTAGAGGGAGGGCGGGTTCGAATCCCGCGTGGCGCTAGAAGTTTTGATCGCAACGAAACATCGTTGTGACACCTTACAACTTCTATACCGCTCTCTTGAGGCATAAAGAAACTGATTCGAATTGTTTCTATCAAGACCATCAGCTTAACTGGTTCCATGCTGATATCAGCGGCCGGCTCATCCCGATATACGGGTGAGTGCTGATGGGTCCCACGAGGTGTGTATGTTGCGTTCGATCAAACAGCGCCGGTGGTGTAAAGGCGTTGAGCATTCCCGCCCGGCCAGAGATACATAGGTGCTGGTTCGAATCCCGCCTGGCGCAAGAAGTTTTAATCGCAACAAAACATCGTTATGACAGCATACTCCCTTGATTGCCTGCATTGCTACGCCTTTGTTGTTTCCTTTCCCGACGACTCCATCAAGTATGCAATTGCGGACACCTCTTTTTTTTCTGTTTTTGTAAAAAAAAAACTAATTAGAAACAGACGATGTCACGTTAGTCGTGACAGTGTTCCTTCTATTAGGTTGGTGCATAAGTTCTCGGACATTTGGGGCATGAAATATTTATTATCACAGCATACAAACAACAATATCAAACCGTTTGAAGTAACCTCATTTTCCCACTGCTTCCTTTTTACTGGTCCATTCCTGCTAGCTTTCTCTTTCATTTCACTCGTGATCAAGGAGAAATCCTGACCTTTTCAGCACTTTGAGTCCCTTATTCATTCCCTTATTTCAGTTCATTTCGTTCTCATTCATTGTCGATTCTGTTCTCTATGTTTTTATATGCTCTTGATTGGATTTTCAAGTAAAAAGAAATCGCCCGATCGCCGTTGCCGTCCCTTTCCTGCAGATGCCTTTTCCACCCACTACCTATTTCTTACTGATCCACTCCTGCTAGCCGTTTCTTATTTTTTTCTTCTTATTCATTATCAAGAAGGATTCCTGGCCTTTTCAGCACTTTCAGCAATTTGAGCCATTTCTGATATTTCGTAGTTCATTACGTCCAATCTCTGTTGTTGCTGATTCTGTTCCCTATGTTTTCTAAGCTCTGATTGTATTAGTTTCAATAAATAAATAAATAAACCACCCTTTACATCAATTGTCCTTCGCCAACATGCTGGTAAATCATGGGTGCCTTTTCTCCAAAACGTGGTCCGTTGTGATTCGAAAATGTGAGCAGTGCCTCCTTGACATCCTCTCGGTTCCTAAATTGCTGGCCGTCCAAATAGCGTTGAAGGCTTGAAAACAAATGATCATCAGAAGGAGCGAGATCTGGTGAGTAATGTGAATGTGGAAGAACGGTCCATCCGTAGTCCGCCAACTCAGCCGCCGTCGCTCTAGCAATATGCGGTCTAGCGTTGTCGTGTTGAAAATACACCTCCACTTGCTCTCCTCGTGTGGTTTGAAGGTGGGCCCTCAACTTCCTCATTTGGTTGACGTAAACCTCTGCCGTCACTGTTGTCCCTTCGTCCAGCAGCTCCCAGTATTCTACGCCAAGAACGCTCCACCAAATGCATGACATCACCTTTTTCACGTGAAGGTCGGGTTTCGGAACGTCCTCTGCCTCTCCAGTTGCGTCAACCCACTGTGCACGCCGGTGATAATTGGAGTAGAGTATCCACTTCTCATCCCCGGTGACAAGGTTGTCCAGCCTTCCGTGGGTACGTCTGAGGGTAAGGAGAGGCAGAGCGACATCGGCTCTGCTATCCATGTCATGTTGTGTCAAGTCGTGAGGTACCCGGCGACCCCATTTTTGCACCTTGCCCATCGACTTCAATCCTCGAACGACTGTTGAGTGACTAACACCAAGAGTGCTTGATAGTTCGCGAGTGGTTTGGTATGGGTCCGCTTCCACCCTCACTTCGGAGGCCATACAAATCCAGTGTCATCGGGCGCCCTTCTCGTTCATTATCTTCAACGGAGAATTCACCAACTGCAAACTTCGAGACCCACTGGTACACAGTACTTCGAGCAGGAGCACTCCCGTTGTAAACATCCTTCAGGCGACGATACGATTCGTTGGCGTTGAGGCCAGATTGATGCAGGAATAACATGACGTGCCGAATATGCGTCTCAGTTGGGATGAATTGCTTAGCCATAATAGCTGACGTTAACAACGCAGAAGTAAATGTTAGGAACAGTTTCGTAGAACTTTTATTTCTCTATCGATCGATCATTTACGCGTTGATACGTTTGAGAAATTTGGCGGGGAAATGCGTTTTCAATTCAGGAGGGATCAAATGTCCGAGAACTTATGCACCAACCTAATATTTAGCTGAAAGCTCTTTCCTTAACAATAAAATGTTCCTTAACGAAGTTACCTTTTTTATCTTGAGTTAAGGAGCAGTTATACATGTTTTGGTCCTGGTCGCGAATGTAACCAGCATTGAAAGTTTGGATACGCCTCCCAACTAGGCATCACCAAATGCATGTACCAATCAGAGACGGTGAGCAAGGTAGTTGGCTTTGATTGGCTGGCATGTGTTCGGTCACTGCTCTGATTGGTTATGATTGGCTGGCGCCCTCCCACTTCTCCATGCTGCCTATTCGCGACTGGGACCCAAATATTACTATTAGAGACGTCATCAACCATCTGGGAAAACTTCGTCATCCTTTTTACAGAAGGAGAAGAGGTGCTACAATAAAAAGAGATGTAAATAGATAAGCTCTCACAAGGATGTTTGGTTGGAGCAAAAAACGCAATGCTGGTCGAATAAATAGTACCGGCGTACAATAGCGTAGACATCTTGACCGGATGAAAGGACGGACGTGCTCTTCCATCGTACCGTCCTGTCATGGCACCTCTTCAGAGCCTTCAAGCAGCGCGAGAAAAAGTTCGATAATTATGACCACCTGATAAATGAGATTTCCCTCTTTTTTGACTCTCAGCTCCGTTCTTTCTGGAGCTATGGCATTGAAACCTTGCCTAATAAATGGCCTATCGTTGTCGACCCTAGCGGTGATTATGCTGTTGATGGATGATTTGTTTTGTTAAAGAAAAGTAAAACTTCAAAATCATGTCCTCTCACAAATTGTACACCAACCTAATAGTATCAAAAGGTCTTGAAGGTTTTGTCTCACCAATTGCCCAACTAGCCTTTGGCGATAGAATCTCTCCAGAGATCTATAATCTAACACCATAACGTTCATCATTGCTTTGCAAACCCTTGTCAGTTGCAGTTTGTGCAAGTCAAGTTTTCAAAAGAACGCAAGTGGCTTCATGAAAGAAAATCCGGCTCTTTGAAAATGTCCAACACCCAGTTGAAACCGCTGGTGTTTTAGGGTACGTGCGCCTCTTCGATGGTGGTGGCAGTTGTGGCACGAAAGCTGGAGCTGACCCGAGCCGAGAAGCACGTGCACAACTTCATGATGGACACACAACTCACGAAGAAGGTTCGAAACAGCGGCTGCCGACTGCTGACGTAGATCCAATCGCTTATTTCAGCTGAAACACTCGGCTGCGAATGTGTTGCGAGAAACATGGCTGATCTACAAGTTCCGAAAGAAGGTCGAGAAAGTCGACTACGCTCGGATTCGACAACATCAGAGAAAGTTTCTCGTCGCCATCTATGAGTAAGTCTCCTACACCAGGATTAACCGTACACCTTGGAAGAACTGTAACAAAGTCTCCTTGATTGTTCAAGCTAAATGTTTACTTTTCAGAATGCGAAAGGTGAAACGAGATCAACGAAAACTGGCTGAAAATTTCGTGTCGCTAGGAGACATCGCAAAGGTTGGTGCATTTTCCTGAAGTACGGCTACAGTTCCCAAACGGGCGAGACCCATTGTGGCAAGCTTGCCACATGAAAGAACATCTGTAGCAATTTTTGTAGCGCTCAAGTGAAGCCATTCCACGCCTTTCCCTAGATGCAGCACTCTTTTATGCAAGCCTAACGCTTCGAAAATAAACTGTCCGTCTTCCGAATCAAAATGAGCGGCTTCTACATTAAACTAGAGTCTCTTCAAGAAAGGTGAAATAATTTTTTGTCCAAGGAGAACATGGTATGATTTT
The DNA here is from genome assembly GCA_947396885.1 of Heligmosomoides polygyrus polygyrus. NCBI lineage: Eukaryota > Metazoa > Nematoda > Chromadorea > Rhabditida > Heligmosomidae > Heligmosomoides > Heligmosomoides polygyrus. The sequence goes on from OX377205.1 coordinate 85,072,027, forward strand.
CTCGGAGAGGATTTCGTTGTCCTGTCCGAAAAAGGGGGGCATTGTTTGAGGCATCATAAAACTTTTATTTCTCAAGGTCAAATAGTCAGTTAAAGCATATTTTAATGTGTAGAAAGGTAGAATTTTGTTAGCGCGTTAAATGAAGACATCGCGCTATGCACTCGACTAGCTCGGCGCGACTTTTTCATTTGATTGATAGTGTAAATTCTGATTATTTGAAGCAATAAAGTGGGGAAGGTATATGCATTTTCTAGAATGGTTATTGTTGTCTAAATAGCAAATGTGTAATTCCACGCAAACAGAATTTGTGCCATCAATCAAAGAAAAGTCGTGGTCTACTGAACGACTTCATGGTGCAATCTCTTCTTTTAGCATTAAACATAGCCGTCTTTTTGCAATTGAAAAAGGTTTTAAAACACATTTTTTCTTCGAAATATAGAAGCTTTATAAAACCTCCAGCAGCGTGTTTACTTTTTCGGACAAATAAAGCAAAAATTTTTAAGCAAAGTCAAATGGGAATTGCAGCGAACTTTTTGAGTGCATGGCGCGTTCTGATTCTTTGATGTACTATGTGCTTGCTTCTTCGTCGTGCTTTAAGACAACTTTATTTCGTTTTTTAAATAAAAATTTTATAGGAGTATTACGCTTTCTGGGCAGGTAAAATATAAAAAAAAATCCAAAGAATGCTATAAAACTTTTCTTTGAACAAAAAATTATTCTAACCATCTTATTGAGTCTGTAGTTTAATCTGTCTGAAGGTCATTTCGATTTGGAAGAATTCGCTTTTATTTTAAAAGTCTTGAAGCTAGCTTAGAAGAGTGTCCAATTTGATTTGAAGGTGCCCATATTGATTTGAAAAGTGAGAAATTTGATTTAATCAAATTGAGCACTTTTCTAAAAAGCCTAACGTTTTTGAAATTATACTGAGCATCTTCCAAATCATCACGAGCTCCTTCCACATTAAATCAGAGACTTTCCAAGAAGGCTAGAATAATTTTTTGTTCAAGGAAAATCTCAGTATAAACTGCTCTGAAGTTTTAATTCATCTACCCAGTTTGCACCTCTGAACCACCGCAATCACATTTTAAAGGATGTTCGCACTAATAGGCGACAACCGCTCAATTACCCCAGGCTGCTTACAGCTCGTCCCTGTTAACGGTAGTGACTTTCAGACGTCGTCGAACACCTACGATCTCATCCAAGACGTGCACTCAACGCAGGAGGGTCTCTCGTTGCGCATCACCGCCATCGAACACCAACTGAGCGACATCTCACGGGAGATTGGCGCCCTCTCCGAGCTGCTCCGCGCCCGAAAGCGAAGTGAGGCCAGCGACGACCAGAGCCCTTGTCATACGGCCGTCCGACGACGACGCGAGGCTGTGACCTCTTCTTAACCTGAGCATCAGCAAAGGACTTCGTTCTTCTTCTTCATCCATCGAGTCAAGAGCAGATGCTTGTTAGTTCTGTGAGACCGCAAGGAGGTTGTCGGCCCGGAAACAAGGGGACAACAGAGGAACACCTCTATAAGTGCGTGTATTAAAATATGATGATGTTGTAATTGAATGTACTGGAAGTACTGCCTAGTCAGCTTCAGAATGCTTCACCACATGATCAACTGTGACTGTGATAAGTGCGACTGCGCACTGTTTTTATTGTCCTTAGGAAGAGTTATGAGTACCTCGGAGTTCTTACGCACGGCCTTTCGGGGACGGCTTCGTATGCCTGGGGACTTTAATTTCGCTGCGTGGACTTTAATTTGCGCGTAGGAGAGACAGATTTGCCGAGTGTTACCGAAGCTTCTGTCTTACGGGTCGTTTAGAATGCGCGCGACGTGCGACGCGATGTAATGATAAAGACCCGTTTATACTTCCGACGCCGTGCGACGCGACGATATGTATAGTGGCCAAATTAATCGACCGCGCCGCTCGATCAATATGGCCACAATATGTGGCGTCGTGTCGTTCGGCGTCGAAGTCAAACGGGTCCTTAGGCCTGTGTTATACTCCCGCGGGAGCATCCGCGGAACGTCCGCGCATTGCGGGTGCACCGCGGACGGCGGGCAGGACGGGGCGCGGCGATTGGTCAGGTGAGGGGTCTCGGCGTGATTCCCGCCCTTCCGCGGATGCTCCCGCGGGAGTGCAACTCTGGCCTAGGGGGTCCATATCGATTCATCTCGTCGCGCGATCGATATGGAAGCTTGTCATTACATCGCGTCACGCGTCGCGTGCAGATTAAATGCTCCCTCAGCGTTCGTCTTTTTCTGATGGATATCCACTGCAAAACCTCGTGTAGTGTTGAAGCCGGAATTACCTAGCGAGCCCCGAAAGGCTGGAAGAATGCTGTACTAACCATAAGGTTGGCCGTCCTCATTCAACAGTCAACGAACGCCATCTACCAAAATGTACTCCGAGGTTTGCCCCAAAATTTACTGTGCGTGGCGTTCTTGTGGGAGGTGATGCATCAGACACGAGAACCCTTTGCACCATGTATTTTTCGCCCAAGTGACCTTCTCCAATAAATGTGTGATGACTCTTGTTGTTTATATGAGAGTGATGTTATACAGTGACGATCACTATTTCAGAAGAACAGAGGAATATAAAGAGTTGCACTTGTTCTTGTGTTCATGAAAAGAGTCACACTGTTCGCGAAGAGGCCATTTGTCTCGCTTATACTTTTACCAGCGTCAGTCGCCGGCGCCGTACGCTGGACGTGCGGACTACGCCAGGCTTGCCGGCTTCGCCGGCAACCAACGCTGGGTAAGGAAGCATTCCTAGCGTCGAAGTCGAACACGTTGAAACGAACTACTACAGATCGATTGATGCCTTGCTGAGTATCAGTCACATTCCAATACAGCACTAATCGTCAGGAAAATGTCCGCAATACTCCTGCTTCGTCTAGGGTTGTCTTCACAAACTATTGCAGCTCGTCAAGCCCAATCGAATTTCTCACGTTTCTTTCCAGTCGTCGTGCTTTAAGCCACGATGTGTGATGAATTTCGGAATGGGTGACTTAAGACAAAAAATGCTGTCCTCCTCTGCATACTGTAATATGGAAACTGGTCAATGCACTGCCGAAAATGGAGGACCAAGGAGCAAGACTTGGTTGAAAGCATTGTCGGATCGAACAAAGGTCCTTCCAACTTTCTTCCCTGACCTGCTCTGGTCCACCCCTTAAAATTCGAGGACCTGGGCAGGTAGAAATAGCTTAGTAACCCAGCGCGCAAGTATGTATATTCTTGAGATCTAGGTCAATTTCCAATTCAGAAGCGTCTTCCAGAGAATGACATTGACCAATCCAATAATATTGGTTGATATTGATTGTCTGATGGAAGCTTCACCAATGTGGCTGACTACCTGGTCGACCTTCCGTCGGCCATCGTAATCACGGAGCACCAACCCCGATCGATTAATTCTGAGGGAGAACAGGTGAGACGATAGATAATATCGATTGATATAAGGTCCGAAGCAGGGGTGTGCGTAATTACGATTTACGATTTACGGTTTTACGATTTACGGCTTTTTTGCCAAATTTTTTACGATTTACGATTTACGACATTTTGGGTCGTAAATCGTAAATTTTCGTAAATGTGATCTTTGATCAGCAACCAATTGGCGTCCAAATTTATGTGGTGCGGGTTGTAAAGGTGTGCCCACTCTAATGGCCTCCTTCTGTAGCGCATTACTATTTCCCTTTAGAGCTGTTTTTTGATGCTCTAATGTGTTAGTATTGCGGAAGAAGCTATCCTGTGCATAGGCTTCTCGAATAAGACTTATCAGTTTCCTAGAGAAAGAGAGACGAGTTTTCTAGATCTCCGTCTTGTTTGACAATAACGCCTAGTCAATTTGTTTGTAACAGATACACGCTAACCCTACCGAATAGAATTGACGCAAATCCACGATCGAACAACATTCTTGACTGCAAGCGAGGTTAGAAAGTTGCTACACTCATGTGGATGGGATAAACCACCAATGTTTCTATCGGTTTGCATTGCACCTGCACTTTATAGGGCGGAGCAAATTGATATACAAAGTAAAACAGTACAGGTAAAAGGGTAAAAGCGAGCGCGTAGCATCTCAAGAAAGGTCTAACTGGTTTTGACAGTTTTGGTCTCCATTTTCGGTGTGATTGAGTTTATCGTGATCACCGTATTTGATTCGTTTAGGACGCCACATGCTCTCGAGGTCAAACGTTCGTAGCAGAACTGGCAAAGGGTAGCCCGAGCGAGTGCAGAGAATTATTAAATAGTAGCGCCATATTTTAAAGATTTCAAAATCTGACAAGTACAGGCAAACTTGCAAGGAAACCGGCACGCTAGGTAGGTCTAGGTTACCGCTGGTGTTGTATATCGTTGGTTCAAAATTTGAGAGCACTTTTAAAGTTATGAAACGCCTTCGCTCCACTCTCTCTACAATTACAATTAACAGAGCTTCTGAGTTTGAATATCGCGGTGTGGTTATTGCTTGGTAACCTTCATGAAGCAGTGGATGTGTAACTACCCTCTTGCAGCGGTCTATTTACCGTTTTCACTTTCTGCGTTTAAAATGAACTTCTGCAAACTCAAACTGGACCTGTTTCATCTTAAGCAGCGTTCTTCCAAACTCACAACTCAAATGGGGTTACTTTTAAGTTAAAGTAGATACCTTCTAAATCGAAATTGTATCGTCTATAAAATCAAACTGACGATGCCTCAACAAGGTTGGTTTTTAAGGAATAGGTTAACCTTCCCACTTTAAAGCGACTACAAATGGTGTCCAAGGAATTCTTATCCGTCTGCTATGGGAATGTTCCTGGATTAGTCTCAAGATGTAGAAAACCGGAGATCTTTCGGTGGGTCACACGAAGGGATTGCGCCATGCGCTCACTCAGTACGCATGGCGCAGTCCCGTCGTATGAATCGGTATGTTTCTTAGATTACTACATGTGCAGTTGCCGTTTTCGCCGGTAAATGGTGAAATGATTTTTTTTAATTTTTAGCTTTGATAGCGACTTTTTCGCTGAATTTTGCTAAGTTTAGATAAACTAAGAAATTGGTAGGACGCTAGGAATTCAAAAATATTCAAACGATGCGGGCTTTTTGTTGGAATATCATGACGTGAAAAAGGGAAATAGTTTGGTAAGAAAACTGTTCAGCTTGAGCTAAAAGTAACACGACAAACAAATAAATATTTAATCATATCTGGTTAACATTAGCAGAAAAACTCTTTGGAAATTTAGTTGTACTGCACTACATGTCAGGTGCCTCTTACAATTTACGGTTTACGATTTACGATGGTTTTTTCGTAATTACGATTTACGATTTACGAAATTTCAAATTTCATTTACGCACACCCCTGGTCCGAAGGGAAGCCAATAGTAACTTGATAGTCCTTGCGTCGGCCATCACAATCACGCAACACCTAACCAGATCGGTCAATTCTGAGTGAATTAAATAAATGTTGCGTTGAGCGTTTTGAAGGCATGGCGCGATCCAGTCTTTCGATGCAGGTTTTTTCTCAAAAAGTAAAAAATTTATAAAATTATTTCACTCATTCGGCAGCTAAAGTAAAAAATCAAAAAAATTATTCTATTCAAAAAGAAAAAATTATTCAAAAAAGAACAAAAAAATATTCTAACCATCTTGAAGACTCTGTAGTTGACCTTAGACCCTGTAAGAAGCTCGTCTCGAGTGGGAAGACGTTATATTTGATTTCAAAGTTCATAGGCCAGCTTGAGAGAGTGTCCAACCTAGGCCATCATAATCATGCAACACCCGCCCCGGAAAGTGCCCGCTCGAAAGCCTTGGGTCATCATATGCGGTTGCTAATGTGTAGGGAGCTGGATGAAGAAGGACACACTAGCAAGAGCGCGATAAGCAGAAGCAAGAGGTGCGGCGCATCGACGGCTTCCATCACAGGTCATGGGGTGTGAGCCGTGCCGCGGCGCAGGCTTCTTCCGCAACGCTTTACGTGTCCTCTGAACCCGGCAGGGATGGCTCGTCATAATCGTGGTGACGTCTTGCGAAACCTCATCAAGTGGATGTTCTTTGATTACCACCCGGCAGTGGAAGCGTCGTGGTCGTAAACACCTCGTGGTAAGAAACACCACTGGCAGCAGAGGCTACGCTGCCACGTTGTGGTGTTTACGGTTGGCGACGGCGATACGACGAACGGCTGGGTATAACCTCAATTGTCACCAGTCAGTGGGAATGTCACCAGTCAGTGATTCATGCCTCTCTGCTTTATATAATACATAGGATTGTCGGACGACGCGATTCGAACGAAGCGGTGCGTCCCATCGCGTCGCGCTGTTTCGGACGACGAAGAACACGCGGAGCAGCCGTCGGCGCGATCACGCGATTACGCACAATTACATACTTGCAGACAGGTAACTCTGCACACATTTCCGGGTCCACACTGCAAAGAACAACTGGAGAAGCACAACCGTCCCCAATCCACTGCGAGCACTTGCGCTTTTCGAAAAAACGAAAACGACGCGATATGACGCTGAACGGCGCGATTGGTCGTGGCTTCACCCGATTGACTCCGTCCGGCTGGCGTCGACGCGGGGTGACACGGTCAATCAATTTGGCCTCAATGCATACCGATCGCGTCGCTCGGCGTCGAAGTGTACACAAGAGCTGTAGTAAGGCCCTGTAGGAGAGTCTGCTTCTGAAATATTGGCACGCATGCTTGCAGTGTTTATATGGCACGAGCTTACTAGGTGGATCCTTTATCCTTTATTGGGCTGATGTTTCGACCTCATCGTCTCATCGTCCTCAGAAGCTTTGAAAAAATGGGTCCATGTGTTGGATTTGCAACTTACTCGACAGAGCGATTCAGCGGCGCTAGTATTTTCGACCCAATGCCAGAAACACGAGGCGAAAAACCTTAATGCTGGAGAAGAACTCACACGATGCTTCACAGCTGGAGTACAGCGATTGAGTGCAGCGAACCACTGGACGTTAATGAATCAGTAGCGAATCAGTTAGACCGCGCGGTTGCTTCTAGTCATTTTCAGTGCTCCCCGTAAGGAGCAAACAGAGTGAGATCATTTCGGTGAAGGTTTCCTTTCTTTCTAGATCGTTCCTCGTCCAAAGCGTCCTGACGTCCTTCCTCTTCGCGTCTGTGTGTTTCTTCTTCCTGCCTGATCCTTTCTTCGTCCACTAGCTTGTTGTTGCGTTCCCACAAAATTGCTCTGGTCACACCACTTGTTTTACTAGATTTTGTCTGGCTTCCGCGATCATATTCATGGCCCTTCTGACCTTTTCTGTGATCCGGTCCTTGAAGTCGAGTTTACACAGTGCCCGTGATGAAGATTATCACTGTATACAAGGAAGCGAAGCGAAGTTTTTCGAACTATCTGGCAATACCAACACTCTTTACCACCATTCTTACACTTCTCGTCGTACACAGGCGCCTCGCTCATCTCCATCTCGATTCTAGGGCTATCCGAATAATGGATGCCCTGTGGTGCGCAGAAAGCACAGCGGATCCATTTTCCGCGTCAGCTATTGCACCGATTTTTCTTTTCTTCCCAGCAGATGCACCAATTTTGTGGGAAAGCTCGCCCTTCACTACGACTGCTGGCCACGCGGGATATTTCGATATTACCAGATATTGCCTTTTTTGGTTTATTGTGCCTACTGACATTGTTCTTATTGAAGTATTGCTGACTGAAATACACAAGGATATCCAGGCTATAGAACGGTTGGTGACGACTGCTGGATCGTGGTAGCTCCAGAAGATATTGTAGAGGAGAACTGTCTGTTCGACTGACTCGACCGTTTCTTGGCTTAGCTTTTATATCCGCTGCTCCTCGCCGGAATGAAAACATCTTATACACCTTATTACCTGTAAAATGAAAAGATTTCTTTCGGGAAATTTTTCAGATTAGCTAGGTTATAACAAAAATCGTACTAAACCTAATCAATGAACGTATAGAAAACCCTCCCACCATAATAATCTATGGTAGCGTTTCGCCACATGCTGTGACCAGTGCCGCTTCCCAAACCTCAGGCACTTCACCGTACAGCATTGAACCTTTGAAAATGATGGCTAAGGGCTCCGGAAGCGGCTCGGTACATGTTTTGAACACAATGGGTGGGATACCTTCATACGGCTCAGCAAACGAGGGTTTTAAGCGCTTGAGAATTTTGCGAATAATAGATCGATTGAAGAAAACGTCACAAATTGGTGTGCTGCAAATGGATCCACAATAGAAGAAGAAGAAGAGGAATTTGAAATATAGCCGTGCAATTTCAAAGAATTTTCCCAGAGCAACAGCTCTAGATCTGTCACTGAAGCACGATGAGACATCTATATCAGCATGCAAGGAAATCTGCGCAACAGATTTAATTTTGCTTCTGATATAAAGGTGAAGCCTTTTTAGGAAATTTGTAGAGGTAAGGCGTCGTTCCTTGTACGCCCAGAAATCTTTGCTCTGATAATGAGTGTCTTTGCAAATCTTTTTATACAAACTATTGCTTAATGGGTCTGTTGTGCTGGAAATGCAAGCTTTTCTGTGAAAGCAAGTTTGAATGTGACTATGAAGCTTACGGACTAAAAGAATGTAAAATTCGAAGAGGTTAAAACACGTTTAAAAGGAACATCGTATACCACAAAACAGAACCTACGTTGGTAATAGGAATAAGATGAATGACCGTTAAACAAGTGGACTCAATATACACCCCAAAAAATCAACCTAGGTGGGGCATAATCAGTGCTGGCAAAGACTATCATTGGAATAGCCCATTAAGGTTTGCAAGAAAAAATAGTCTAAAACTAGCAGTGTAATGATCAGATGTAGAAAGAAGAGGATGAATTTTAACATTGGTTACAAATTTGTTTAATGTCAGGGCTACGTCAAGTGTTTTGTCGTGATGAGTGGGTTGGTCAGAAGTCGTTTCAGACCACAGCCATTAAACAAACTGAGGAAATGTTCAAACGGGTCTTCCGGTTTCTTTGCCATCTAATTTTGAGATCGAAGTCTGCAAGCAATATTTTATTAATTTGTTTATTACAAGCCGTGGATCGTAATAACCTGCGGTAAGATTGTAACAATAAAACATTGTAACAATAAAACGCTAAAGTAAAGAACTAGGTATTGAGCAATGAAACAAAAAAATGAAACAAGCCTAACGAAATCTTAGTGCAATTAGCCGTTTAAAAGAAGACAGTGACGTGTTAACAAGTGACGTGTGGTTCTCATTCTCCGTAAGCAAGATGTGAATGTAATACATACATTCGAGCTTCTGAATGTAGAGGTAGTTTCAATGAGACGATCATCAACACTCACAAGAGAATTTGGAGGGCGATAAATCCAATCAACGATTCTTAAAGGCAAATATGAGCCAGCGTAATACATGTGTAAACACAAAACATCCGCTTCCAACACAAAATTGTGTGAAACTTTCTTGGTACATACATTACTATTGACAACGCTTGAAACTCCTCGTCCTCTTCTGTCACTTCTGAAAGCTCCGAAGACATTGTATGGGAACATGCTCAAAATTCCAAGGTCATTGATATTAGACGATAACCAGGTTTCAGTAACAAAGATGATATTCGGCAACAGCCATATCAAAGGTAGCGAAAGTGTGCAACTTCTTTGCGAGGCTTCTAGCTTTAGAGAGATAACAGAATAGGGAAATTCACCGTGCCAGCTTACACGTTTCCCGAGTTCTTATTAGACGACTCAGAGATACGTTTCAAACGTTCACGATACACATACCCATTCCCGATTCTCCTTACCTGCATTGCATTCACTTGCCAGCATCCTCAGCTCATAGTCTTGCTTACGTTCTTCCGTTATCATACTTTCACGGACGAAAACGTTTTCGGAACGGCTATTTGGCGAAAAGGACGAGCGTTGGCTAGCGCAATACCCTAGTGAGTCTTTGCTGGTAAAACCACCTTCACACAACTGCTCCGATCATGATCAGGCCTGCCCATGCGGCACACTTCTGAAGGTCCACATGCAATTTTCATTGCATCTAATACAATGCGTACGCTTCCCACAAGGTCATTGTGGCGCTCGTATAAGATGTACTTCTCGCACGTCTACTTAGAACCCGAAATAACAATGCTGCGTGATCGTATTTCTACCTCGACAACACCAGCAAACTCCGTCGAAATTTTTTCGCACGCCAACGCAAGCATTTGGGCAATTACGGGGCCTCCTGCAGTGTCATGTTGCCAAATATACCAATCCAAACTTGTTGGGAGGGGGAGTTGCTGAGTCAGTTCCCACTGTCTCATTTGTCTTTTTCGTATTGTTTGAGACATTAGTCTTTCGTACAGACCTTGACATGTTGGTTTATTCGATCTGCCGTCAGTACTGAAGAGATATCGGTTTTAGATAGTATGAAATCGAAATGCATTTGTTCAAATCCAATCCTACAGAGACCATAGGAGTCTGTGTATATTGCAAAACAACACAATCCGAGAAAGCAGACTCCGAAATTCCGAACACAGCGAGGAACTAACCACTAGATCGAGATGGAAACGCGGCCGCTCAAGACATCGAACGTTGCGGAATGACCACATCACATGACTCTACCTCACAGCTATGGCCTAAACGCGAACTGTGGGGATCTCAACAGATCGCTTCGTGTTAATCGGATGGGACGGGACTATAGGCATCAGTCTGTACACGATACAATTCAGGAACTACGATGTTCAATAGGTGGACCCACCGATCGAATTTCGTAGTTCCTGAATTGTGTGCGCATAGAATAATTTGTGGTATTTTGTCAGGGAATAGGTCTGTCGGCTGAACAAGTTATTTGCCCAATTACAGAACATGGGATTGTGCGAAAAGCCGGGCGATTATCAGATTGAGTCGGACACGTAACAGTTCTAGGTGTTCGAATTAAAGGATACTTCGCTGGCAAACAGGCACCGCAGCTTTACTCGGGAGCTGTAGTGCCTGCGATGTGTTACGCGACGGAAACCTGGCCCGACAACAAGACAATTGCCAGAGCGATGCAAACTACGCATCGTGCTCTGGAGAGACGTCTTCTAAGGACAAGCCTTCGTCAGCAATGGCAAGAAGGCCTACGAAGCCCGGAGCTACGGGAGAAGTCGCAATTAGCAGATCCGCTGCAGTACATGAAGAAGTCTAAATATCGCTGAGCCGGACACCTGCTTCGACGAAAGGACGATAGATGGAGTCTCCGTGTCACAGAATGGCTCCCGAGAGACCATAGAGACCACTGGGACCGCCAACGCGATGGGCAGACTCATTCTCAAGATCTTTCAGAGAGCGGAGTCTGCCCCACTGGATGCAAGCAGCCAGAGATCGAGCGGTCTGGAAGAGTTGTGGTCCCCGCTGAGAAGACCTCCAGCCGACAAAAGGACCATCAAAGTATCAAAGTAAGTAAGTAAGACTAAACCGACTTAACCACTTTAAAAACTCACTCGGGTGAAGTCTCAAACTGGAGCAGTCACCTACATTATCTTTCTACCATGAAAGAAATTCCTCTCAACATTTTTAGAAGCCTGTGGTATCATGGACGTCGTGATGACTGCAGAGATATCTGCATGCTCAAGATTAGCAGTTATATTCTGCTTATTTTCATTTATTTTTACCAAAACTATAATAGTACTCAAAGTTCATTCTAGGACCTAAGATGATAACTGGATGACTGATTAGTTATGGTAAGTCCACACTTCCGCAGGAATATTCAGTCTGTGCCAGCCTAGGAGCTCCCTGATATGAAGGTGACACAGCTGGACAGTCCCTATATGGTTCTCGAAGTAATAGATTTGTTTCAGAATTCAATAGGCTACCCTAGTCAATCAAAATAACAGCTCACGGTAGATATTCGTGATGCCTCAATAAGAAATGATTCGCATAACTCCATATGGATGAATACCACACCTAACGAAATTTAAAAATTGAAATTTGCACCTTTGGTAAGGAACACTGATGTAATCTTGGAGCAGGCAACTGCCACAACCTTCACTGAACCCTTTGTTCTATGATGCTGCGCTATATGCTTTGAAAGTTTTTGTAACTACTTGTAGGTAATGGATCAAGCACTTTATGATTATTTAAATGTTGAGTGCATTTTCTTAGCATAGCCTTTGCTGGCACATTAATTTTGCCTTGCACTCAGAAGTTGCCATTTTTGACTACTTTCTTTTGGTAGTCTAACCAAATTCAAAAATATGTATTAATACTATAGTTGACAAATAGTATTTCCCTCACAATTATATGAAGGAGAACTCTTCCTACTTAATGAGCTGATTGAACAGAAAACTAGTGTTGAACCGTGGCCATTTCCGTTTCCGCCTTCTGGTCCAAGGACAGGCGGAATACGGAACGGAACGGAAGAGCCCAAAATGGCCGGAAACCGGAATTCGGAACACGGAAACGGAAATTCCGCACATCCCTGCTCGGGAGGCATAGAGTCGACGAACCCAACGATGACGATTGTGATGTCAAGTGAGCTTGAACAATTTTTAGGGTTCTGAAGACGACGAGACGGTCGAAATATCAGACCAACTAATAAATGCGCCAAACGGCCTCGTGGCAAAGAACCACTGTTATCACATTTGGCACCTCTGCCGGGAACCAAAGACGAAGAGGACAACATGGTTACTAGAGGATATACGATATACACTGCGACCGGAAAGTATAGGGACACCAGCAAATTGCGTAATTCTGCTAGCTACCCGCAGGAATTGATCTGAAAATTATACTCTGGAATTCCTCACGGCAAAAAACATATATACGAAAGAAATGGGCAAAATCTCCCGAGGTGGCAAGGAACAGGAAAGGATCACGTGACGGGACCCTGTTTTTGAGTGACCAGAAAGTATAGGGACACCACCAACTAAGGTGCTCGGAGAAAGGTACGTTGTTGAAAACTATTTTGCTATATAGGAATATGTCACAATATACTGCCTCATAATTTGCTCATTGTAAGGATGGGTCGCGGATCGATGCTATCAATAGAGAAACAAGCTCAAATCAAGGCCCTCAGAGATGCAGGACTCAGCATACGCCAAATTTCGACTCAACTGGGATGAACAAAGAACGTTATTAGCAAATTTCTACGCAGTCCCAATCTATATCACTCGAGGGAGTCTTCAGGACGTCCCAGGCTTCCTTCGACTCGAGACGAGAGGCAAATCGTGCGAATGGTTTCCAATAAATCAATCAGTTTGGAGGAAGTGCGCAAGAGTTTGAGTAAGAAAGTCTCGAAAGAAACGATTCGGTGCTGCTTAAAACGCAACGGGAATGTTGTATATACCCAACTCCGTTCTGCTCCACGTTTGACAGAAACGCACAAAAGGAACAGGCTCGAGTTCGTCTCTAGGAACAAACGACGTCTTTGGACTAAGGCAGATTTTTTGCGTTGTCAGTTCTGACGCTAGGTATTTTAACATTTCATAGTTCAGGTGATCTTCTTGGACGAAAAGCGCTTTAACCTCGATGGTCCAGATGGGAACCCATTCTACTGGCATGACTTACGCAAGGAGAAGGAGTATTTCCCAAGAAGGAATTTTGGAAGCGGCACAGTTATGGTGTGGGCTGCATTCCACGCAGAAGAAAAGCTCCCTCTTGCCTTCACGTCAGCAAGGATGGACGCAGATGAATACCAGCAACTGTTGGAAACCCATCTGCTCCCATTCCTTCAACAGAATGCTGGTCAGGGATGGGTTATTCAACAGGACAATGCACCGCCGCATGCCAGCAGATCCACAAAAGGCCTCCTCAGAAGAAATTCTGTTGAAGTTCTCGACTGGCCTGCATGTTCTCCCGATATGAACCCAATGGAAAATATCTGGGGACACCTTGTAAGGAGGATTTACGAGCATAACCAGAAATATTCTTCTCTCCAAGGACTTAACTGAACTTGACTAAAACTAAACTAACTAAACTAACTAACTTAACTAAATAACTTAACTGTATGTAAAGGGGAATGAAGGTGATTTGAGGGAGTGTTTGCACTATACAATGACTGAGGAAGGTTTCAAGATTATCTTCTCAGTGTAGCTATCAGAGAGAAGCAGCATCCATTGCATTTATCGACACCAACTGTAACACTGAAAAACAGGCGTGTCTATACTTTCTTCCTGAATAGACTTGGAAAGTTCGTATGGTAAAGGTTTCTGACTCTATCCAGCTCTAGAATAGACTTGCAATTCCACGTCCTGAGCCTTGCCTTGCGCGAAAGGTCACCATACGATGACACCAGCAGTGTTGTAAGCAAATTATCCTTGAGTCACCGTCCTACTAACCTCCATACCTCATCTATTATACACAACTAATGATAGGTCGTATTTTGTCGAACGCTGCAACAACCTGAAGACTGGGCAGTGGTAAAGATTTAGGAAAATGCACGTAACGCCACTACATCTACCTCGGTTAGCGAAGGGCGTATTTCGCAAATGCGCACATTAGGGATGCGGGAACGCTCCGCTTCTCCTACCGTAACCGCGGCAGCCAATCAGGCCCTGGCTTAGCAGCACAGGCAGGACATATAATTGGTTGCCGCAACTACGATCAGAGCAACGGCACGTTCCCGCACCCCTGCGGCGCGTCTTAGCGACGTCTACCGTCCCCGAGCTTCATAACACGACCATCCCTCATCCTCCGTAGCTGCAAACTGTAGCTTTGCTCATGTGGCATTCTTCAGATAGTAGTTCTGTGGTAGTAGTAGCAACCTTGGATCTCGAACCTGAACACCGGTCGGACCAACTTCTGCCACAAAACCCTACAACTCAGTGCTTTCTTCCTTTGCAGTCGTTCTCGAATCGCCTAGAAAGAGGTTACAGCTGCATATGAAACACCTTGGAGCTTGGAGCAAACAGGATAGAAGTTGGAGTGCTCTATGGTCCCGTCATTTTCAGCGTGCCGCACATCCTAGCAACCGTTTTTTTTTTGTCGAGCAGCGACTTCTGCTTCCCATTACATGCACGCTGACCGCGGTTCTCTCGTGAATGCAATCGTCTCTGTTGTTCCTGACGCAGCCCGCTCTAAGAACCGTCTCACAATCTCCAAGTGCGCTTCCCTTCCGATTCCTCCTCGAAAAAATGCCACAACTCCTTCACCCAAGTACTAACTATAATTCGTGAACCGGCTCTCCTCGTGCGCGTCGATCGTCTAGACTTGTTCAATATCAATGCAGAGCACTTTTTCCTCTTTCTCGTTTAGAAGGGGTATACTCTACACAAGGCTTCGCCTGATCTAATTCTTCGCTTTTTTTAGCTTTTTTTTAACTTCTATGTATATACTTGCAGTGCAAGGATTAAACTTGGCTGCAAATTCTGCAGAAAATATCGCCTGCAAGAAGACTTCGTTAGATGAATCTGCCTCCTTCCTTTTTGCGAATTCGGCCTCTTATGCCCTGTGCCTTATTAGTTCTATTATACCTCTACAGCGCTCAAAGGTCGTCGACCTTTTCTAGAGCGTTTCTATTGCTCGGAGCTATTGAGACCTTGCCTTACATAACCTCAAATCGCACGTAATAGAAGAGCTAATGTCCTGCGAAGTACTTTCGAATGGTTCGAATTCTTCTATTATGTAGTCTTTCCTGCGTCAGACACCCCTTTTGACTTTTTTCTGACAGACTTTCCATTTGTTCTTTTTGATTTTCCCTCCATGGACTCGGTTTGTCTTCCTCTAATACCATTTGTGCACCTTTTGGTAACCAAAATCGGTACATGTCGGAAGAAGCGCAGCAGGAGTGCGGGAACGCGCTTGGCTTCTACCGTAATCGCGGCAGCCAAAAATATGCCCTTTCCGAACGTTTGAGCTGGAAGATCCATTGGATCATTCTGGCACGAGACAAGGACGAAGGGAGACACTGCTGGTCCGCTCAAGCCACTCGATGATCAACAGGATCGCACGTGATAATGGCGATTCATGGGACACCCTGCAGACGTTGCTAAAGGAAACCGCACGATCAGATCAACCATCGAGCGCAACAGATGAATTAGGCTAAGGCCCCGTTTATACTTCCGATCACGAGCGACGCGACGGCATGTAAAGTGGCCAAATTGATCAATCGTGTCGCCTTAAGCCTTAAGTATAAAGCGGAGTGAGATTTCAGCACTCTACTTTATGACTTCGTACTATTTGTGTGGACGTTAAAGGATAAAAGGTAAAGGACGGCGTTACTCAGTCTCTTTCGGGATGCGTCACGCATTCTACTTCTATGGGATGTCGTGGAGGCAATTTGAACGCGTATTTGCTCAATGACGTTGCGGTAGTCAGCCGATAGACAAGTTAGCGCGCTTTATCCTTCCCAGGCAAGTCTGGTACCAATTCACCGACCCCGGAGGAATCTAACAAGGAGAGCCTCCAGAGTGGCGGTGAGCTTATGCGATGCAATTTTTACAGGATGTAGGGTCTCGTGTGGGGAGTCCAAAACCATAGTTACTTTTTTCGGAATGCTCTTCTGTGGTCAAAAAAAACCGTCTGGACTCGTGAGCGCGCAGCTCATAATGCCCTGCTGCCACTCAGCAGGATGTGGTCCGTTGGCGTAGTGGTAACGGGGTCACCTCTCCTGTGCACCGAGCGGGTTTGATGGTTTGGTCCCCGGGCCGCCAATGTTTTTGCACACATCGGATCGTTATTACTATGCACTTGCGTGATCACAGGAGTCAATTTGTACACGATTAATGCTTTTAGTATTTAAACCTAGCTTTTTTGGGCTTTCGTTTGAGTTACCTATCAATGGATCGTATTTGCACTATAACATTCCATTGGGTCGCTAACATAAAAAAATTCTTGCTCACATAAAGTAACTGCTTTTATTGCTGAAAATGTTAACAACAATTTTGATATAGAACTATGAAACATTTAAAACATTATCATTGTGCACAGCGCACTCCAAAGGCTCGCTGGACAGTCCTAGAGCAATTCCTGAGTTGGGCGGCTGCAAATTTGTGATAAAACTCCCTAAACGCTCACTCTTCAAGCTGTCGCTCGATCGCTCTACAGGTTCTCGCGCCCACTCGATTGATTCTGTCGGGCCTGTATGCATGAGTTCAACTCTACTGAGATCTATAGGTCATAAGATAGAGATTGAGCTGCTGAGCTCAAATTTATGTTTCTTTTTGCAAGTATTTGATTTTTAAAAAAAAAGTTATTTAAAAAGGCCGCTTTGGACCGTTCCAAAGGGGCCTATGTCGAACTTTCCGGGATTTCCGGCGAATGAACGGAGGAACATGTCCGGTACTGTAGCAC
Organism: Heligmosomoides polygyrus polygyrus; assembly: GCA_947396885.1. Classification (NCBI taxonomy): domain Eukaryota; kingdom Metazoa; phylum Nematoda; class Chromadorea; order Rhabditida; family Heligmosomidae; genus Heligmosomoides; species Heligmosomoides polygyrus. The sequence continues at coordinate 85,089,208 of OX377205.1, forward strand.
ACCCCATCGTTAGGATAAACTGGCTTACATCTTTTTTTCGTGCGTTTTTTTTAATTGTTTATCTTTTTATGTTTTTAACTGTTTGTTTTGTGGTTTTTTTTTCAGGTTTGATAATGTTACGATACACGGGTTTTCATATAATAAATAGCAATAATAATAATAAAGAGTCGGGCGAACGAGAATGTATCTGAAATGAGCGCTAGCCATTTCGTCCCGCTTTCAGCCTTCGTTTTCGTTTTCGCCTATGACGACCATCAGGCAGCCGAATGACGTTCTGGCGATGATTCGATCATGACAAAACATTGTGCGAAAAATATTCGTCCGATCGAATGGCAATGGATCGCCAAATTGCTAGTTCCACCAGGAAGAAACAAGAACCAATGGCAAAGATAAAGGTTGACGATAAGGAGCATTGTATTTGATTATTACTTATTTATTTATTGCGCAATGGTGGGAGATACAGCTGACGTTCCACACTCTTTGAATTTTGACATCTCGACGTCGGTCTTCTTTGAAGTGCTATTTTAAGGTGAACGTAGTTTTGTTATCGATCATGTGTCGACGCACTTCTTCGGATCCTGAAAAGCCGATGCTGTTCCATTATACCGCCACCTATTCGAAAGTAGCAACTTGCATATTTATCCAGATGCATGTTCAATTACACAACCTTCAGGCAAAATAGTGATACGCTGGAGGAAGAGGTATACCGAGCAAACGCCTACTATTAGCTATGGGATCAGCACACTGTCAAGTCTATTCGAAACGAGGTCGAGAAAACCTATTCCACTGGTGTCCGCAGCAGTTTCTGAGATTGCAAATGCTGGAGGAAGGACAGAATATGAGGCGATGGTCAACCGCACCGCCGATCGAGTGGAGCGGATGACCATCGTCGCGCAGCCCGAATTCTTCATGATTTAACTTCCCATGCCGTTCCCGCAGCGTACTTCACAACCGTTCGTTCTTTCGCCATTTTCTTCTATTTGGTATTATTTCCTTCATGTACACGTGAGCTCTGAGGATGTTGGTTTGCTTCCAACTGAATTCATTCGTACGATGAACATATCTGGGTGGAAGGAGGTATGTTGTTGTTGTTACTATTAGGTTGTAACGAATTAAATGGCACTGGCGCGCGCCATTTTTTGGCGCGTCCTTACGCGTTTGATCAAGAACAAACCGTAACATGTGGCATATCATTTAGAAGCGCAAACTTTGTTCTACTGGTGAGTACCAAATCTTCTATGTAAAAGTGGGAAAACTTTAGAGTTTTATTGACTTTTTGCAGATGGACATAAGGGTAATCCGAGGCATTTACTTGTATGAATTCAAGCTGGGCACTACAGCTAAGGAGGCGGACGAGAAGATCAACGCCGCATTCGGTCAAGGATGTTTCACAATTCGGACGGCGTATCGTTGGTATCAGAAGTTTCGGAATGGAGATGAGAGCTTGGAAGGACATGAAGGTCGTGGGAGTGATGTTGATGAGGACAAGCTGAGAGATGTGGTAGAGGAGGACCCACACAAAGGTACCAGGGAGATAGCGAAGGTTCTTGGCGTCAGTCACAACACAGCTGCCCGGCATCTGAAGGAAATTGGAAAGACCAAAAAGCTGGAAAGATGGGTGCCTCACGAGCTGTCCGAGGAGCAAAGAAACCGACGATATGAGATCTCGTCCGCACTGCTTCTACGGAACGAAACGGACCCATTCCTTGATCGCATCGTAACCTGTGACGAGAAATGGATAATGTACGATAACAGGCGACGATCGGCACAGTGGGTGGACAGCGATGAGAGCCCCAAGGTTTTTGCGAAGCCGGAATTGCACCAAAAGAAAGTAATGGTGACAGTATGGTGGTGTTCGCTGGGAATTATTCAACACAGCTTCCTCCCTCCCGGTGAATCCATCACGGCAGAGAAGTACTGTATTGAAATTGAAGAAATGATGAAAAAGTTGAAGGATATCCGGCCGGCCTTGGTAAACGGAAGGCGAGCTCTCCTTCTGCACGACAATGCTCGCCCCCATGTAGCACGAATGACGTTGCAGAAATTGAATGAGCTGAGCATTGAAACTCTACCACATCCTCCGTTTTCTCCCGACCTCTCCCCAACAGACTACCATTTCTTCAAGCATCTTGGCGACTTCTTGGTAGGGAAAATATTCAAATACCAACAGGATGCCGAAAGTGCCTTCGAAGATTTCGTCAATTCCAGAACTTCTGATTTTTATGCTACTGGGATAAAAATCTTGTGTCACGTTGGCAAAGATGTGTAGAATCAGAAGGTTTTTATTTCGATTAATAAACTTGCCTACAAGCCGAGATATTAACTGCTTAAATTTACAGTGGTTCAGTGTCATTTATTTCGTTACAACCTAATAGTTAGTTAGTTAGTTATTATTAGTTATTATTAGTATTAGTATTAGTATTAGTATCAGTATTAGTAATAGTAATAGTATTAGTATTAGTATATAAGCCACACGTCATAAAAGTGAGTAAACACAGAAAACATCGAAAAACAGAAATACCTCTTTGAGTATGTCATCATTAAAATATTAGGCTGTCCCACACGGAATGTGCGTGCATTGTGACCTTTATTAGCATCGGTTGTGAGCTCACATAGAGTGGGTTTTCCGCGGCGTTTTATCTCCCACATTTCCTATTTTTCCTACTTCATTCCTTCATCGGTTTCTAAATGGATGGTTTTCAAACTACAATGGACCAGAAAATGACTGTGCGCGCGTACCTGCTCTACGACTTCAAATTGAAGAAATTCGGTGCGGAATCGCATCGTTCGTTGGTAGCTGCATTTGGCAAAAATGATGTTTTCAAAAGACAATGCGGGCGGTGATTTCAACGTTTTGCCGCCGGCGACGAAAGTCTTGAAGACGAAAAGCACGGAAGACAAGCGCCTATCCTGGATAGCGACCTTTCACGGAATGATACTGATCCGACAAGATCGACTCGAGAGCCTGCAGTAGAGCTTATCTGCTCCAAATCCTACTCCGAATCCTGCTCCAAATTCAAATCCAAATCGAGTTGACACGTCCTCCACTAACTTGCAGCATGATAATGCGAGGCCTCATATTGCAAAAGTCATTCAGCAGAAAATTGAGGAACTTGGTTGGACCGTTTTGCCTCATCCGCTGTACAGCCCTGACATTGCCCCATTCGACTACCACATATTCCGCTCGATGCAGCACGCCTTGGCTGGAAAAATGATACCTGACTACGACGAAATCCGAATTGGGGTGACCAACTTCCTCGACTCGCGGCCAGCCTTCATTTCTTTAAAGACGGGATTCAATCCTTGCGTGTACTTTGGGAAAAGGTTGTTGGTAATTGTGGAGAATATATTACCGAACTAAGTTTGGTTTTAACTGCTTTGTATCAATTTAACTTTACGGTATGAAACGACATTCCGTGTGGGACACCCTGATAATAAAACTGCGAAACGTAGTCTTCGTGTTTGACGCTTTATCTTTAATTTTTATTCAGGACTATTTAATTCACTCAACAACATAATCACCATCGCTAGTCATCACGCCACCTAATAAGCAGGTCAGCGATTCCTTTCTCCCTGACTGGGAATAAAGGAAAGCGCTGACCACCATTCAAAATCTTCAATTTTGTTGACTTTTTCTTTTCTAAGAATACTTTGAGGGGAACAAATAAGTCGTAGTCAAAGGGGCAGTGTCAGTGGAATGGAATGGGTAGGGAACCGTTTTCCAGGCCAGCTCCTCCAATTTTTCACGTATCTCTTTAGCTGCGTGCTTCTTAAAGTTGTCGTGAACGAGGTGGATAGTAAAAATTGGATCCGAATGAATCATATTCGGGTATCCCGATCCGAATCATTCAAAATTCCGTGGTGCCAGCGAAATTGCCGCTACCCGATTCATCCGAAAATTGGAGTTTGCGAAGTCACTGTTACCCGAATCATCCAATTATGAAAAGATTTTCCATCGGATCCGAAGCGTAGATGACAACAGTACGTCTCACCCGTTTTCTCGTTAAGCGTTCGCAAGCTTCTGAAACTGATTCGGGTTAATCTTTCCTGTGAAATGTATCTTTCCGCAGGGCAGCTTACAATACAACATTCCTCGCGAGTCCCTGAAGCAGCAAAGGAGACTCCTTGGGGTGGAGGACCATTTTGGCTTGCGCCGCCGGGTGTTCTCTTCTAGGTAGCCACACGACACCATGCGTGCTAGAATCGTAGGGGACCCAGCTCAATGTCCAGTAACCAGGTCTTTCAGAAACTCCTTTTGTCACTGAACGGTCCGGAAAAAATGCCTATGATGAATCAACCGAAGTGAAGATCAGCTTCATGCTGTAAAAGTACGTAACAGAATGTAGACGTCAGCGGACTTCATTTTATTTATTTTGTCATCCTCATACCCGAAAGCTGTTCATGATGCAGTCGAAAACGGTGATAGTCACCGAATATATATCCAGAAATGTTAGAATATATACATATATATATGCATAGTACAATATGTAGCATAGTGCTGTGTAGTAGTATGTAGAAATAGAGGATATCGATATAGTAGTATGTTGCATAGGGTAGAACAATATGCAAAAAGATCGAATATACGATTGAATTGCTGTAAAATAATTCGTTAAAAGTAAGTAAAAAGGTGAAAGCTAAAATACTTATTCCAGAAAAAAATCTTAAACGTCATCATGTTTGCAAAGGATAACGAAATGGTGCTTCACGGTATCTTTTCCTGAGGAAAAAAGTTGTGACACACTGATAGGATGCAAACAGTAATGAGTCTTTGTTCTCTTTGAATTACTGAGCAGATTCAGCGATAAAGAAATCTGGCAAAAGTTGTCTAACCTTGATTTATAGAACGTCTAGAGCTCGTATTTGTAGAAAAAAATCAGGTTTATTTTTTCAGTCTTGCTTTAAAAAACAGAACTAGTCGGCGATTCAATTATGTAAGATGGCAATATCTGTATCCACCTTGCAGAAGGAAAGAAAAAATTGTTGTACATTTTCATGTTTATGTTTTACAAAGATTTTTGTCTGTTTTTTTTGTTTTTTTTTTTTTACAAAAATTGCTTTCAATAGCGCAGTGATGTTCGAAGATCGCGCTAAGCAAGCAAATATGTTTACGTTTATGTTTATTTGTTAGGACTGTTTAAGACAGTCGTGTGACAACTAATGGAACATTACTACCCAACAACAAATAATACTTCAAAATAACAGAAACAATAAACATACAATTAGCTTTTCAGGAGAGCCCTCTTAGCAACTCGTCTAGTAAGTATTAAGGCCGCCACAGACTTCAGCGGCGCCGCTGGCGGCGCCGCTGGAGGCGAGCTCTGCGTCTCTGCCCTATGGTTAAGCATAGGGCAGCGGCGCCGCTGGTGCCGCCGGTGCCACCGGCCGGCCAGCGGCGCCGCTGGAGGCGAGCTCTGCGTCTCTGCCCTATGGTTAAGCATAGGGCAGCGGCGCCGCAGAAGTCTGTGGCGGCCTTTAAGTTGTCCCATAAAGGCCCCCGCAGACTTTTGCGGCGCCGCTGGAGGCGAGCTCTGCGTCTCTGCCCTATGGTTAAGCATAGGGCAGCGGCGCCGCCGAGCGGCGCCGCAGAAGTCTGTGGCGGCCTTAAGTCCCTGCCGTTTTTTTTTCAAAGATTGATTGCGGATTTCCCCGGCGGTCTCTTGCATAGCGCTATATAGCTTTCGAAAGAGAATGATTTGCTCTATCAGAGCATGTATTGCATTTCTTTTTTATTCATAAAATTTGACAATTTTTAGGTCGTTAAAGTGAAGAGTGAAAAAGTAAAGAAGTAGCCAATTGCGCACTTGTTCTCTCCGCTTGGGTTTGGAATCTTTTGCGCAGTTTTTTATAGCATTTGGAAGAAAATGTTCTGTACTATAAGAATACATGTTGGTCCTAATTTCTCACTTGTCCTTTATTGATTTTTAGGCCATCGAATTGGGAATTCCGACTTTTCCGACCGAATTTTTACCAAAACTCCGGTTCTGTGGTTGGACTTTTTTGCTTGGTGTTATATGTCGTTTGGAAGAGGATGTCTTGCTCAGTAAGAATTTGTGTCGCGTTTATTGGCTCACTCTGATTTCTGCCGAATATCAACAACTGTAGAAGGAGAAGGAGTTGTTGGTGAAGGCGATGTTTGTCTTTTTGGCGTTTTGTTGATATTCAATAGAAATCAATACACGCGACGCACATTCTTATAGAGCAAGACATTTTCTTTCGAATGGCATATAACACCAACCCAAAATGTCCAACCACAGAGCAGGAGCTGTCGGCAAAAATAACCATCCTCCTTCGGACGTCCCAATTTGATGACCTAAAAATCAATAAAGGACAGATGGGCAAATAGCACTAACACATATTCTTGTAGTACAGAACATTGTCTTCCAAATGCTATGAAAAACTGCGCAAAAATTACAAACCTAAGCGGAGAGGACATGTGCGCAAATGGCTACTTTTTCACTTTTCACTTCAACCACCTAAAAATTGACAAAATTCATGATGAAAAAAGAAATGCAATACATGCTCTGATAGAGCCAAATCATTTTCTTTCGAAAGCTGTATAGCGCTATGAAAGAGACCGCCGGGGAAATCCGCAATCAATCGTTGAAAAAACGGCGGGGACTTATGGGACAACCTAATATTATACAAGACGCGCCGTTTGATGTGCCGAAGCACTTGCAAATAGATAAGAAAATAAATAAACTATGCTGAGCTGCACCAGAACGGCAAAATCAAGTGCTTTGTCCTGTTGCGAGAAGTTCTGCGCTAATCGCCGACACCACCAAGGAGAACCATCAGAGACCCTTGAAAGTCTGCCATGATGTGCCACAACGCCCTCTGCAGCTGGCGGCTCTTCAGCTGGGCAGTGTTCCGCCCGTTTCCGTGATCGGATGCCCGGAGCCAGCGATGACGACATGCCAGCGACAATCCCCCGCCTGTTCGCCAGCCGCAGCCGGCGGCCACGTGGGTCCCCGTCACTGGCGCCTTGCTCGGGCGCGCCAAGGGTGCCTGCCGGTCGACGGCGAGGCCGACGACGACGACGACGGTGCCGTTTTTTTTTCCATTTCGTGGTTCTCCTATTGATTGCGAAGCACGCCCTGGCCCTCGTTCGCTAAGGGGATGTTGAGCCAGGCACGCGTCAGGAATCACTTCTCCTTGAGGCGTTTGCGCCCCTCCATTCTGTGAACTCAGTTCTGCATTCTGTCAATGAATCTGAAATTTCCTTCAGCCTTCGGAGCTTTCGATCCTCTTTCACATCGTTATGCTTCCGATGTTGTTGATGGCAGTGAGAATATATTACTATAACGACGACCATATTCATTGTTTAATGGCGCTCTACATGGCTTGCCGTGCAAAATTGATTCCATCCTCTTTCCCTTGTTTTTAAGGGGATTAGTTGGGGCGTCTTCGCTGCCCTAACTGGCCACAGCTTTCCTTTCATTTGAAATTTCGCTCCTAGACAACTGAAACGTTACTGCACTGCTTTCTGTGTTCTGGTCAGTATTTAAGTAGGTACAATTCTATGTAATGCCTTCAGGAACACAGTTTTGCGTATTATATACACTGCGACCAGAAAGTATAGGGACACTTAAAAATTGTAGTTTTCGTACGCTAATCGATATCAATCGACCTGAACTTTTTACTGTAAAATTCGTTACGGCAAAGAAGTTCGAAGCAAAAGATTTTAGGAAAATCGGTTTGATGTGAGCTAAATAAGAAAATAAAATATGGAGACACACCATTTTCAATTGACCAGAAAGTATAGGGACACTAGTAAAAAACAACTTCATTGTCAAGATAAAAAAACAGTCGTTGATAACTAGTACTCAATTGGTCCTCCGCGGTTCATTGCAACATCTACAAGTCGGGCTGGCATCGAAGCAGCATGATTTCGAAGTGTTTGTAGAGGAAGTTCATCCCAAGCGCGTAGAATTGCTGATCGAAGTCCTTGCAGAGAAGAATATGTCTGGTTATGCTCGTAAATCTTCCTTACAAGGTGTCCCCAGATATTTTCCATTGGGTTCATATCGGGAGAACATGCAGGCCAGTCGAGAACTTCAACAGAATTTCTTCTGAGGAAGCCTTTTGTGGATCTGCTGGCATGCGGCGGTGCATTGTCCTGTTGAAAAACCCATCCCTGACCAGCATTCTGTTGAAGGAATGGGAGCAGATGGGTTTCCAACAGTTGCTGGTATTCATCTGCGTCCATCCTTGCTGACGTGAAGGCAAGAGGGAGCTTTCCTTCTGCGTGGAATGCCGCCCACACCATAACTGTGCCGCCTCCAAAATTCCTTCTTGGGAAATACTCCTTCTCCTTGCGTAAGTCATGCCAGTAGAATCGGTTCCCATCTGGACCATCGAGGTTAAAGCGCTTTTCGTCCGAGAAGATCACCTGAACTATGAAATGTTAAAATACCTAGCGTCAGAACTGACAACGCAAAAAATCTGCCTTAGTCCAAAGACGTCGTTTGTTCCTAGAGACGAACTCGAGCCTGTTCCTCTTGTGCGTTTCTGTCAAACGTGGAGCAGAACGGAGCTGGGTATATACAACATTCCCATTGCGTTTTAAGCAGCACCGAATCGTTTCTTTCGAGACTTTCTTACTCAAACTCTTGCGCACTTCCTCCAAACTGATTGATTTATTGGAAACTATTCGCACGATTTGCCTCTCGACTCGAGTCGAAAGAAGCCTGGGACGTCCTGAAGACTTCCTCGAGTGATATAGATCAGGACTGCGTAGAAATTTGCTAATAACGTTCTTTGATCGTCCCAGTTGAGTCGAAATTTGGCGTATCCTGCATCTCTGAGGGCCTTGATTTGAGCTTGTTCCTCTATTGATAGCATCGATCCGCGACCCATCCTTACATGAGCAAATTATGAGGCAGTATATTGCATAGCAAAATAGTTTTCAACAACGTACCTTTCTCCGCGCACCTTATTTGGTGGTGTCCCTATACTTTCTGGTCACTCAAAAACAGGGTCCCGTCACGTGATCCTTTCCCGTTCCTTGCCACCTCGGGGGATTTTGCCCATTTCTTTCGTATATATGTTTTTTGCCGTGTGGAATTCCATAGTATAATTTTTAGATCAATTCCTGCGGGTAGCTAGCAGAATTACGCAATTTGCTGGTGTCCCTATAATTTCCGGTCGCAGTGTATTTACCAGACGTTCAGCGGCCTAGCGGCCGCCAAACTTCTGGTTCGAGGTTGCCCCCCCCCCAATCCCTGAGGGTAGAACAAGCCCAATCTTTCTCCGTTCTCCTCTAGGCCTTCTTACTTTTAGTAAGTAAAAAACCTGTTTTACATACATTAGTGCAGCGGGATATGGTAGGGCAGAATCTTCACGGCTTCTCTGAAGCCCATTCTTCCTCTGGCCCATGTACGCGATTTATTCTCTGAAGTGCCCGCTCTCTACAGGGCGAGAAACAGATTATGAGAGTACCAATCAGAAGTACTTAATCTGCAGAAACATAATTAAAATTGATCGGTATTGGTCGACAGGTCGGCTCCGTCTACTGTTCGACGGCAAAAATACTCCGAATCCTATAATCACTCTCTATCTCTTCCTTCCCCCCCCCCCCCTCGCCGCCAGGAACGCGACGTACAATTGACGATATTGAGGGAAAATACTGGTCCCTTATTCCCCTCCTTACGTTTGACGACGTCTTCGACACGTCTTTAGAATCCCTATGCTCTGGACTTGATCCCATTCATACTCTGACGCGTTGCCCGCTGAACGTATCTTAAACTTGCACAACCCACCGCCAAGGATATAGTTCGCCAGCAATCGCCCATGGTTAAGCTCAAAGAAAGCCCGGTTGGCATACGCCGCACTGTCGTAGGCATCTCTTGGCTTTACCCCCGCCTACCCTCCCCGTGACGGACACGTGACATTGGCCGATTACATATAGAGTAAGATAGTAAGAGTAAGAGTCGGAATTAATTACGTTCAGAAATGGCTTGATGAATGGATTGCCTCGAAAAATCCCAATTTTTTAACGATGGAGTCCACAAGCTGCTTATATTGTTGGAATTATATTGTTGTTAATAATGCTAATTGTAGTTATGAAAAGTTAGTTGAAAACAGTTCGGAAATGTATTATCTTTTCGCTCGTGAAAAACGAACTTTCGTAGTTGCGCACCTAATATATGTGTATAGATCGAATTCGGGAGCCAACCAAGCCGTCGATCCCTCTGTGGTCGGTGAATTGGTACCAGACCTGTCTGGAGAGGATAAAATAAAGGATAAAGGATAACGGGTGGAGCTACTCAATCCCTTTCGGGATGCGCCGCGCATTTTACCCTAACGAGATTTCGTGGAGGTGATGTGAGTGCATATTTGGCCATGCAATGGATTGCGGTGGGCCACTGATGAACAAGTCAGCGCTTTAGCCTTCCCAGAGGTCCGGTACATATTCATCGACCTCGGGTGGATGAAAGGCTTGGTTAGCCTGTGCGGGAGATCCGAACCAGGAACCTGGTATAGGGTGTACCCTGCATATCAGCGCCTCCTCCGACTACGCTATCTTTCTCAGGTAAGTGTATCAAAACCTTCAATGTAGTCGTTGCGTAAGAACCTGAAACAAAGGCGAATAACCTACTCCGACTGCTCTACAGACGGCCCTGGGAAGAATAAAATACTGCAGCTTTTTGTAAATGCCCATTCAGATTTTCTCTACAACATCCTGTGAAAGTAGAACGCGTGGCGCATCTCAAAACGGGTTGACTAACGAGGTGTTTTACCTTTTTATCCCTTATAGATCGACGTTTACGTAGTCAGGCTAGTAGTGTCCTGCTTACATTTGCATGAACGCCTGAGAATGGAAACATTTAAATAGGCGAAACCCTTGCGCTTTGTTCATTTTCAAATATAGGTGAAAATAAGTGTGTTAATTTTACCAGCAAGAGAATCGGCTCTTCCATTCTGGAAGAAACGTTTTTGAAGCGTAATGAAAGCAACAGCAAGATTCCCTTCTAATCGAAAATATTCTGAGCCACATATCTACAAATAGAGTTCCCTCTTCTTGACCTTTCGCTTTGTTCTGGTGGTTCCTGTATAACTTGTATCTTTAAAACATCTAATAATTCCAGAAAGGGTTGCCTGGCGCGTCCTAAACGAAGCGATTGTCGTCATCCTATGTCCTTCATCCTTTAGCTCTCCACATGCCTTTCCGGCCTTTGCCTTTTTTTACGCCTTTATGAAGTTCTTTGACACTGCTTGCGTGAACCACTTTTCCCTACATCCTTTTTACTATATCCTTTCCTGTATTATTTAAAAGAATTTAGGAATCACTTCCGATTCTGCTGCTCTTCTTTACTGAAGCGCCTCAGTAGAGGCACTATTTTAAAAAAGGAGTCAGTGTGAAGTCAGTAGCAAAGAGATTCTTTTCTACTCCTTATTTCTGCTTCTCATTTTTCACATTAGTTAAAGCAATGAAATATAATATAACTACTCATAGCTTCTGCCTGTCAGCTGCATTCTTTGCTAGATGCAAGCCAGGAAACGAAGCGCTGCATGCTTTCTATCTGGCTCAGAGAAGAAAATAGTAATGAGCAAAATAAAGGATAAATGTAGGCATCTTTCAATACTTTTGCAGGACGCGTCACGCATTCCGACTCACGTGGAAATTGTACATTTCGATTTCGACTTCAGCCTTCTCCTAAGTCTCATCCCATATGTGAGAACTCTCCAGCATTTCAAGAGTAGAGCTGTGAGCCATGGGAAGGGACACACCGTCACATACAGTGCCTTCCCTCAGGTTCAAAAGTGCCGTATTTCGTCCTAATAACATCAAATATTTTCAGAAGCGTTTTCTATATCATTCTGATTTTTTTTGAAAATTTTTCTTTGAATACTACTAGAGAGAGTGGGATAGATTTAGAACAGCAAATAACTTGATCGTAAGTTGATGGCTCTTAGGCAAAGGAATAAAGGACGGTGTTACTCAATCCCTCTTGGGATGCGCCATGCATTCTACTTCTACGGGATGTTGTGGAGGCGAATTGAGCGCCCATTTGGCCATAGGCGATTTGAGCGCCCATTTGGCCACCTGCGGTGGAAACCGATGAGCAAGTCAGCGCACTATCCTTGCCGAAAAGCTCTTTCGGGAAATCTGAACCTGGAGCCTCGAATTGGGTTCAGGCGACAGCCGTCGCCTCCATCGCCTACCACGAGCCCAGAGATGATGTACAGGAAGAAAATTGTAGGCAAGAAAAAGTGTAGGTTCACTTTGAATTTTTATAGATAGGCTACAGCGATCCACGTAGGCCAAATCCTGTGCTCTTCAAAGTCTTTTTTGTTGCACTTAAGACACGTAAAGAACGAACTTTCACTCTCTGAACACTGACACTTTTAGCCATTGCTTTGCTTGGTCCTTTTCTCGAGCTGAACGAGGACAGAATAAGGATAGAAGAATAAAGGACGGCGTTACTCAATCCCTTTGGGAGGCGCCACGCATTCTAATTCTACGGGATGTCGTGGAGGCGACATGAATGCGTATTTGTCCATACAATAATATAACAGTAATAATTTATTACATCCGTATAAGAAGTTGGGAGAGAACAAGTTGTAATGGATGCATGAGGAGTGTATCGAATATTACCTTTCATGTTTTGGCACTTTGATCCAGCTCTTACAGCGAACGATTGAGCTCGAATGTTGATGCTTGGCCTAGCGTATACTATTTTCCAGATGTTACCTCTTGTTTTTGTGGGAGCGAGTTTGTAAAAATTAGTGGCCTTGACTCCAAACATTCCTGACAAGATTTTGAAAACGCTGCAAACGTCATTTATATTTCTGCATGAACTGAGTGTGTGGAGGATCAGAAACTTGTTTCGAATTCTAGAGTTGGGTACGCGTGCACAAAAGAAACACATGTATCGAATAATAGTCTTTCCTGTAAAGTAATTTTGCACTTTTTCAAAAAGCTCTATGTCCTTCTTTTTTTTTGGAAGAAAAACAGTGGTACATGATTCCACTACTGGCCTAACGTATGTCGTATAAACCCTGCGTAAAACAGAACAGTTTTGGTGGACAACTCTTTGAATATAAATGACTGAATGACTCGCGGTGGCCGGCAGATGAGCAAGTCAGCGCTTTATCCTTCCCAGACAAGTCCGGTACGAAGCCACCGATCCCGAAAGGATGGAAGGCTTGGTTGGTCTGGGCGGAACTCCGAACCAAGGACCTGATATCAGGTGCACGTGACACCGGCACCTCCTCCGACTGCGCTACACGCTGCTCTAAGGACTGCAAAATGCATACAAAAGCGATCCGTTAAAAATTCCGTTCAACTAGGCTGAATTTTAACGGAAAATTCCGCAAGTTCGTTAAGATCGACAAATCGCTCAGCTGTAAATGCACACGCCTGATTCGGAAGCTCGAAGAGTGTGGGGTGGAGAGAGATTGTCGCTCCGTTCAGAAGGCAACCATAGCTGGGCGAATCTTCCGTGTTCAAAAACGGCTGCTCTGCTCTCCTGCTCCTCGTGAGTGGCCTCCCGTCAACCTCTGCTTCCACGGTGATCAGCCCCATTTGTTTCCATGACGCGCAATCAATCAGTGCCGCCGCGTTCCCTCGTGGAGGTCGCAGTTACACTGTGGTCAGGGCGATCGCGACGACACGGGGGACAGCTGTCTTTGGTGGCTTGTTCGTTACGCGGTCCATGCACACTATTCTCCGTCATTATCAGTAGTTCTTGCCAGCCGATGATCGGCGCCGCGTGTTTACTCGTCAACCGCCCAGGCAGGGGCAATTATTTACCCAGATAGCTTGTTCTCTGACATCCTAATGGGGCTGTTATGAGCGCGTCCAAACGCGCACTGGTCACTCCATCAGCAAGCAGCCTTCCGGGGCTTTAGTACCTTGACTCGGCGGCCCCTGAATGATCGGGAGTAATCCACGCCGGGAGACCGCTCACAATCGCAGGATGCAATCCTGAGAGTCCGGACGGATTCTGTGGCTGAATGTCTCCTCTTTGTGACTGTGTTTCCAACTTCTATAGGCCCATATTTCACTGTTTCTGTAAAGTGGGTGCCTAAAGAGGTTTTGCTGAAAGCTTCATTTCCTGGGGAATTCACTACGCTTTGTATGACTTCAAGATTCTTCCACATTCCACTTTCAATTACCTCACATTAAAAAGACAAAAGGATAAAGGACGGATTTATTCAATCCTCTTTGGGATGCGCCACGCATTCTACTTCTACTGGATGTCGTGTAGGCGATTTGAATGCGCATTTGGCCATACAATGACTTGCGGTGGCCAGCCGATGAACAAGTCAGCGCTTTATCCTTCCCAGACAACTCTGGTGCTAACTCACTGACCACGTAGGATGGAAGGCTTCGTTGCTCTGGGCACGGGAAATCCTAGAAAAGAATCTGGTATCGGGTGCAGGCGACAGTCGGCGCCTCCTCCGACTGCGCTACGCGCGCCCTCAGCCCTCACCATCTCACCTCACATTAGTTACACTTATTACGTTCCACTGAGGGAATCTATCCCAGTCAGGAGGGGTAATTTGGACTCTTGCCTTTATTTTAGTTTCCCTCATCATTCCCTGCCCTTATTTTCTCCGAAGGCTCCAGTTAATGTTCCATGATGCGTCCTTCTTGAAATTCAGTGGAGTGAATGTTGTATATAGACGCAATTCACACTTCGCGATTGTCCCTCCCGACTAGGATATATAAAATTTAACCATCATTCAGCGTAATCACAGGCCTCCTTCCCAAATGTCAGCTCAGCTCTTCTTATGCTATGTTCTCAAAGAAGAAGCGATAAAGAACTGTATAAATCGACCCTTTTTTGGATGCGCCACGCGTTCCACTTCTGCGCGATATCCTGGAGGCAATTTGAATGTGTATATTGCCGAACTTCCATGAACACGTCATTGTGTGGTTGACCTAGACGGAATCCGAAGCAAGAACTCGATTCGGGATCCGCGAGAGTCGGCAGCCGCTCTTCACGCGCCCCCACAATGAGAAACCCTTGCTCTCTTTTTGAGCCGAACTCCCAGCGACATTCCACATAACAAATGTTGACAATCAACGCATCGAACAATGGAATGCTTAGCTTCGAACAAAACTTGGAGGCCGACCGAGAAAGATCTATTGTCAACATCTGGATCGTTTCCTTGCAAAACCGGATCGCGATGCAATTATTACTATCGATCTTCAAGACTAGGAGGCCTTTCTAAGTTCCTCCTATTCTACGGACTAGGTGCGCATTCCCTATTTTTCCGCAATATTCCCCTTTCTCTAATCCGTTTCTTGACCAAAGCCAACGCACATTTTTAAAGCTATAGTTATATACCAATTTGACGTCGAATTGGACATTTTCAAATCAAGTTGGAACTCTTTTAAGCTTGCCTAAAAAGCTTGAAACCAAAAGGATCTCTTCTAGATGAAATGAGCTTGTTCTACATTAAATTAAAGATTTCCCAAAGGATTAGAATAACTTCTTCTTCATGGAAAAGTTTGTTATGATTTCCTTAACGTTTTAGTTCACCTACCCAATAAGTGAAGACATTGCTTTCAATTTTATAAAATTCTTTTTTTTTGATAATTTTTATTTAAATGTAATGGTTGGAAGTTTGTTCTAAAGAATAGCAAAGCTTGTTTTAAAAATATGAAGGCGGCTATTTTTATTTCCAAAAAAAAAAGAATGCACAGTGCTCTTAACCAAGACGTCGCGATTTTTATTCGACTGATAGCAAAATCTTTGTTTGCATGGAGTTTCACATCTGTAAACAGTGCAACATAAACAGTTGTTAAAAACACACATATCTTCACTTTGATGCTGCATGTAAGCAGTATTTACACTATCAATCAAACAAAAATCGTGATGCGCTTTTCAAGTGCATGGCGCGATCTGGTCTTTTAATGCACTAAATGATTGACACTTTTTGCGCTTCAAATTTAAATTCAGCACACTAATTTTTTTAATTAAAATTTTAGAAAATTCTTACCCTTAGTTGGGCAGCTGAACTAAAAAATCTAAGAAAGTTATACCAAATGTTTATTGAACAAAAAAAAATTTAACCATCCTGGAGAGTATGTAGTTTAGCCAGTTGAGAGCTCATTTCGATTTGAAAGACCCTTATTTGGTTTCAAAACTTTTAGGCTAGCTTAGAACAATGTTCAATTTGATTTGTAAAATGTCCATTTTTTATTAATTTGATCTGAAACGTGTGCAATTTGATATGAAAAGTGCCCAGTGTGGTTCGAAAAATGTCCAATTTGAAGTGAAAATGATATAAATAAAATGTCCTCCAAATAAGCTAGAGAGTTCAATATTTTTTTCCATATTGTTTGCAATAGGTAAGCTTGCATGCTGTTTTATTCAAGGAATGTGCAGACGATATCCTGTTTCACCTCTTAGCCCTATACAGGATTCATTATTGCAATGAAGTAGAGTGGTATATTGGTACTACAGGTATCTCCCCGAGGATCATCAGTAGGGCAGGGAGCTGTAGTACGTCCTAGGCGCCGAGACCCGGGTTTATATACACCCTTAACTAGGTCAAGTGTGGCGGGAGATAGTATAGGTCACTGTTTATTGGGCCAGAAGTGATCTTTGCGGCGAGTAGACAACGTGGTTGACCGCTAAGGGGCTAGAATTGATCTAGCAGCGTTTGTATGAATTTGCGAGTTTCTTTATATGAGCTTAAAAAACCATACTTGTAGGTGACGCTTTTGTTATGAAGAATGCACTTCAGTACCCTTGCAGAATAATTTTTTTATTATAGTTCAGTTCAATAAGGGAGGATATCAAGCTACTAAGCCTGTTTATGAAATCATCTTTTTTGGTGCAATTACGTGATATGCGAAGGGTTTCCGTATAAATTATGGCTTTTTTAAGGGGATAGCTTATATATGAATCGTAGTGTGGAAACCTTATCACTTTAAAGTTAAAGTAATCTGTTTTATTATATTGTTTGGTATATAATACTCCTTCGGAAATATTAATTGCTAAATCCAAGAAATTACATTCAGCAGAATTTTCATTAGTTCTACTGATTTCTAGACAATTTTTATAAGTATTTGATATAATACCGTTTATACAATTATCTTCTAAATTATGAATAATTAATATGTCGTCCATGTACCTGAAAGGGTGAAACTCCTTACTGGGAAGGAATTTATTAATTGAATATTTGTATTCACAAAATGAAAGTGTTAAGTCGGCAATAATTGGGCTAGCATTTCCACCTTGTGGAACACCTTTTATCTGTTTATAAATGGAACTACCTACTCTACAATAGGAGTTGTTTAACAAGTAATCGAACATGTATATTATGTCTTGCTTAGCATATGATCTGTAGTTACCAGAATGTGAGGCTTCGTCGCTATAAAAACATCTGTAACGGTTAACCGTCAGAAAATTTTATTCGAATTTTTAAAGCAAATGTTAATAATTTCGGATATGTTTCCAATAATTATGTTGTGTGGAATATTTGTAAACATATCGACAAAATCAGCTGTATAGAGCTTCAGATTATTGTTGTGAATGGAGCAAATTGAGCTTGATATGTTGATATCGTTGATAGCCCAAAATGTTTTGATACACTCTTTATTGTTTTGTGCGCAACAGGCATAGTTTTTGAAGTGCTTTTTACGTGTGTGAGTATATTCATAAGTTCGACAGCCAAGGGCTTAATAGTACTATTTGATGCACCCGTTATAAATCTGAATTTGGCAGGAGTTTTATGAAGTTTGGGTATACAGTAAATTAACGGAACCGCACTCTCCACATTGGGTTTCAAATTGATGGAATTCAAAAAGTTATGATGTTTTTCTATGACATCATTAATGGATATATTACATTTAACATATACATTTGAAGAGCTATTGTTCATGTTATCTGTCTCCCTGCTTATTATGTCGTAGTAGAGTCGTTTACAAATAATACCGTAGTTTGAGGATGCTTTATCGAGAGGACAAAGGATGAAAGAATTTTTAATAAAGTTAGCATCAGTATTCATGTTATTAGGATAAAGTGTTCTATTAGTTTTACTAGTATATAAAAGTTTTCTGTATTTTCGTTCTTTAAAGAATTTATTAAACGTCGTTCTAATTGTATTAAGCTTATGAGAATTGAGCTTATATCTGTTTTTCATTTTAAGGATGACTTCGCTAAACAGGTTTTGCCAGAGAGTTTTAATCTCCTCAGCAGTAAATTTCGGCGGCGGTCTAAATTTTGTTCCTTTACTAAGAATTTTATGTATCTTCAAACCATTGAAGATTTCAGTATCACCTGTTAAAACATGGTTGTAATACGGATCTATAAAGTTTTTATAATTTTTGCAGTTACAAGATATATCGTCACTTGTAGTATTATCTATATTATTTATAAAGGAGTTGTAGTTAAATAACATTCTGGAGAGTGGTTTTTCATATTCAAATAATAATCGGAAGGTTTTGTACAACTTTTCACTAGACTCCTTTATTACTCCTATAACTGGCCTGCTATTAACTATTTTATTCAGATTAATAGTGTCAAGTTTCTTTTGTTCTGTTCATTGGCTATCCCCTGCAACTCATTGGGCCTCGACGCCTAACTAAAATGGAAACATTTCCCTCTTGTGCCCGTCAATGCGAGAATGACAATGACACTTCGTTTTACAAAATCACGTGATGACATGAATTTCTGTAATCTTTAGACGTACCGTTCAAACAGGCGCTGTCGGAGGCTGTTGCGTGTACCACCAATCTGGGTTCTTGGTTCGGGTCCACTCTAGGCCATCAACGCTTTTCATCCCTCATGTCGTTCAATTAGTATAAGACTTGTCCGAGAAACTCTCACCGAAGGTACTGAACTGAACTCTCAGATATGCCATAATCACCACCGATCTTGCGCGCTTCGGGTCATCCTTCGTCCCATGGTCGACCAAGGCTGCGGAAGGTGGGCGAGAAGGAGAAGCTAGTGTTGTATGGGCGATCGACTTCTGATTCTGAGAGAGTTCTAGTGACGCCTTCAGGCCACTATTCTCCTCCCGAAGAGCCGCCACTTCTCGAACTAACTCTCGCAACTGCTCCATCACCTGGTCGTGACGTTGTCGTTCTTGCAGCAGGAGGGAAATAATGGAGCGAAGATGGGCAGGAATACTTTCGTCAGAGTAGGGCGCTGACTTGGATCTGTAGGTCGAGCGAATCAGTCGAATTTGCAGTCGCATTGATCGCGGACTTCTTTGGCAGTGCCCTTCGACGCTTCGGATTCGGAGCAACCACTGGCGTTACAGATGAATCCATCAGGAATAGCTGCCACAGAGTAGGTTCGAATCCGGCAAGCGAATCAGAGCAAGGCGAATAGAACGGAGGGCTTCGAAGGATCTGCCGCGAATGTCCGGGAGAGCAGGGAAGAAGGAGAGAATGCTGAGTTGTTAGTCGCCTGACCACCGAAACCCATTGCATGGACCACACGCATTCATCTACCCGTCGCGATATCCAGTAGAACTAGAAGACGTGGCGCATCCCGAACAGGATTAACACAGTCTCCTTATTCTTTATCGCTAAAGTATATAAGTTGTCGTATCCAGTTCTTAAAGCGACGAAGCTACTGGAAAGTTGTAACAAAGTAGATATTTGAACTTGAACTATTTACTTGAAATGAATACTTTAATGAAATTTGAACAGCCTATGTTTATTTTTGTTTTCCCCTTCTTTCTTATCAGACATGAATGACAAGGAGTGACCTGGTCCTCTGGCAACTTGAATCAAGATATAAGATTTGGGTCCCGCTCAGACCAACCAAGGTTTTCATTCCTCCAGGGATAGCGAAAAGACATAAGTCTCCTCTGGAAGGTTTTGACACTGACTTTCTTTAATGTTCTCCCTTATCTTTCCTTTTCTCTAGTCACCTTATGCTGTATCTTCACCTTCTTCCACCTTGTCTATCTTTCATATTGACGTGGTTCGCCTTCTAACATGCCTATTTGAATAGCCTGCTTCATACTTATACTTCTTGTCCTATACATATACCCTAAACAGAACGTAAATGTAGCTTAATAAAAGCTTTTTTCGTTGAAGAGTCACGTGAGGAGCATGAAAGCAGTGGCGAATCGAACTATTTTTTAACGGATCGTTTTTGTAGGCATTTTGCTCTCCTTAAGGGTGCGTGTAGCGCAGTCAGAGGAGGTGCCGGCTGTCGCATGCAGCCGACATCAGGTTCCTGTTTCGATTTTCTCATCCAGGCCAACCAAGCCTTCCATCCCTCAGGGGTCGTTGAATTGGGAAGGATAAAGCGCTGGTTTGTTCATGTTCATCGACTGGCCATCACAACTCAATGTATAGCCAAATACGCATTCAAATCACCTCCACGATATCCCGTAAAAGTAGAAGCGTGGCGCATCTGAAAAGAGATTGAATTACCTATATCCCTTTATTTTTATTTTTATACCATTATCACGTCGAACTGTACACTTTTCAAATCAAATTGGACACTCTTCTAAGCTCGCCTAAGGCTCTTGAAAACAAAGTGAACTCCTCCAAATTTGATTGAACTTCAGACAGATTTTCCATTAAATGGCCACCGCAAGTCATTGTGTCACCAAGTACGATTTCAAATCGCAACGATATCCCATAGAAGTGGAATGCGTGGCGCACCCCGATAGGGATTGAGTAACTTTATCCTTTGTCCTTATCCTAACTTTTTATTTTGCTGATCAGTAGGCCACCCTGGTTAGGCTAGAAACGCATCCAAATTGCCCGACGATATTCTGTGGAAATGGAATGCGTGATGCATTCCTGCAAGGATCTTTTTAGGCTGCTCTCCATCCTTTATTTTTTGTTTTCTATTCTTTTATTTTTTGTTTTTTATTCTTGTCACTGTGCTTGCAGCACTAAGGTCGCTCCTTTCCTTCCTTCTTTTCTTTCATTTCTCTGAAATCCACTGTAGCTGAATTCTAAATTTTATCTTTCATTTCATTTTTCATGTTTGAGCTCAGAATAGCGAACCGCCTAAGATATGTTGAACGCGGCTGGGATTATGTAGGCCTGGGTTTGAGACAGAGTTACAAACAGGCCCACATAATCCCAGCCACTTGTCACCAAGAGTCAACAGTCGCATGTCGGCTGTCTTCCTCTCTTGTTATTTTCAGCCTCAATCAGAAGTCTTTCTCAATGCCGTTATCACCACGTTATCACTTCCTTCTCCACCTCTGTATATGGATGGCATTTCATCATACTTTGGCTCCTTGAGACAGACTTTTCACCAGAAGTTACGTTTTTTGCCAAAATCACCTCCTTTTACCCCATTTCAAATTGAACTACAAACGAGTAACCCGATACCATTATTTATGCCTTCTCGTTCCTTTTTGTTGTTGTTTGTGCAAAGCAGAATGAAATCCATTCCTGTTTCGATTTGCTCAGCCATCAGACTGAACACATTGAGCTCATGAAAGAGAGACCGACCAACAACGTTGCTTCATGCTTGGCCGATGTCCATATCTTTGCACCACACCATATGCGGTACTGAAATCCTAGTAGCAAGACCGTCATTGTACATTGCAGATTTCCATAAGCAAGCTGTACTAAGAGAGCCGTTGTAACGAACATGTTCCGCACCACCGCCTTGGTGTTTTCCATCGACTGCTTTGAGCTCTCTTCATGAAGGACGGCATCTCATATA
Organism: Heligmosomoides polygyrus polygyrus; assembly: GCA_947396885.1. Taxonomy (NCBI): domain Eukaryota; kingdom Metazoa; phylum Nematoda; class Chromadorea; order Rhabditida; family Heligmosomidae; genus Heligmosomoides; species Heligmosomoides polygyrus. Next base: position 85,110,822 of record OX377205.1, read on the forward strand.
GAGTTGCCCAATGAGTGTGCCACCGGCAGCCTGGTGAACTCCGACAACTCATCGTCCAGGAGCACGAAAACGCAGAGACCAAGGGCGCACCAAAATTCCTTTCTTGGTGTCGTTCATCTCGGTTGCTCTTAGTAATAAAGTACGGAACTGCATTCGCAATGGCCAGCCTTGTCAACATACAATTTTCACGTCGAACTGGACACCTCTACCAGCTGAATAGCTTTAATGCTTTTGAAACCTCCCCCAAATCGAAATGACCATAGGCAGATTAAACCAGAGACTTAATAATATGGTTAGAATTATTTTTCGCTCAAGGAAAATTTGTGATAATATTCTCTTTAATTTTCTAGTTCACCTGCCCAGTAAGTGCAATAATTCTATCAAATTTTTATTTTTAAAGAAAATACTGTTTTAAAAATTGTTTCGAAACACAACAAATAATCAAACCCATGCACTCAAAATGTTCGCGCAACATTTATTTGATTGGTGGTGTAAACATAAACCATTAAAGCGGATATGTGTAATTTTTACAACTGTTCTTGTTGCATGGTTAACAGGTCTGAAACTCCATGCTAATAGAAATTTTGCTATTAATCGAATAGAAATCGCGATTAACGACGTCTTGGAAGAGGGCATGGCGCAGTCTTTTTAGCACTAAAAGATGCCCGCCTCCCTGCTCTTTAAAACAATCTTTTAGCCATTATTTTTCCTTAAAAGACAGGAATTCTATAAAGTTTCAAACAATGTGTTCACTTGTTGGGCAGATGAATTAAAACTTCAAAGAAAGTCATACTATAATTTTCTTTGAAGGAAAGATTATTCTCACTTTTTTGGAGAGACTCTAGTTTCTTGTAAAGGAAGCTAATTTCAATTTGGAAAAATTCTGTTTGATTTCATAAGTGTTAGACTAGCTGATGGTTAGAAAAGTGTCCAATTTGATTGGAAAAGCGCCCAATTCGACGTGAAAATGGTGTATTAGGTTGCTGAATTACCAAAAAAATTGTGACAATTCCGACGCTGTTCACTTTTTTGGGCAGGCGAACTATAAATTGTTTAACAAAGTTAATCATTCAACGTAATTAATGTAACGCAGTTAATCATTCAAGCCGAAAATTTACCTTGATTTTTTTAAAGAAGTTCTATACTTTTAGAGCCTAAAAGGCTCTAAAAGTTTAGAACTTGATGGAGCAGGAGAGCGACCAGGAAGGAAAGGAACCACCCTGAAGGAGGGACTAGGACGAGGAAACTGCAAGAACAAACCAGTAGGGGACAATAGTGGAAACAAAGAAGTGGATCAGGAGTTGGGACCAGGAAGGTGGGGGGGGGGGGTGAAGATCAGTAAGGGCGAGCCAGCAATTAGATCCAATAAGAAGAAACGAGAGAGTGAATTTCAAGTTTTACAAAAACTGCTCTAGGTCAGCGATGATGCAAAGTGGCGGGAGCACTTATGTTATACAAAACGATTCCACTCATTTTTTGATAATTAATATAAATTTGTTTATTTTTTATTTTTCCAGTAAATCTTGCGAGCAGCCATCCCTGTTCATCCTTTCGGATCTACCCTCATTGGAAAGCGAAGTAAGGAAAAAGGTTTTCTGGTTTTTAACCCTTGGTCAAGACTGACTATCTAATGCCTTAACGGCAGTTATGCGCCCTGCCTACAGTTGTGAGTTTTCTGCACATTTTGAGTATTTTATCACTCTATTATCAGTGCTTAATTGAATTTTCATGTCGTCGGTGATGACACTTGGGAGTTGGATTAGCCGAAGCGAGTGAAGATGTTTTGTGTTTAACTGTTAATGTTAATATTAGTCCTCCTAGGAGAATAATTGCTCCAGCCCTCGCCCGGGGCATCCAGCTGGTCAGCATAATCATGAAATCTGTTGTTTACGCCGAATTTCTCACAAAATGGAAAATGCAGAGTAATGGATACTCCCACAGTTCTCTGAATATGAGTTGCTTCATGCGAAGAACTCTTCTTCATCACTCCTTTATCGCCATTTTTATTATGGAGGTCTGTCGCAGCAACAACTTAATTAGAACAGACTGCTAAAAGGCAGATGTTTCGGTTTTGCTTGGGATCGGTTACCTGAAATGCTTACTGCTATGTGCTTTGAATAGATAAATAAATAATTTTTTTTTCTCCCTCCGGACTTCATTCCTGTCAGCTTTATAAAGAATATCGCCCACCACATAGCCTACTCCTTGGAACACATATTCAATTTAAGGCTTATAAGAGCGGAAGTCCCTGTTAGATGGAAGCACGCGTTTGTAACACCTATTTCCAAGAAGGCTCCACTAAACGATCCCAGGAGCTATAGAGCAGTTAGCATTACTTCAATATTTGCAAGAACCTCAAGAAGCACATCCTAATGCATCTTGAAGCCCATAAACATGGGTTCATGAAAGGGAGATAAGTGGAAACGGCCCTTCTTACGTCTCTCAATGATAGGTCGAAGGCATTTGACGAAAAAAGCGCAGTGATGTGTATATTTTGATTAAAGACTTTCGATAAAGCTCCAGTGGAAAAGTTGGTGCTTAAAATGAAAGCAGTGAGAATTCATCCGATGATCATTAACTGGACTCGACAGTTTTTGACAAGAAGAATATATCAGGTGAAGGTCAGAGCATATTACTCCGAGGCGTTCTCCGTGCATAGTGGTGTGCCTCGAGGAGGTGTTTTGTCTCCTATTCTGTTCCTTCTATATACCCATGAACTACCAGCTCACATAACAAGGTTGGGGGTCGCATGCAAGATGTACGCCGATGATGTCAAAATTTACAAAAAAAAATCGAGCGTGCTGAAGACTCAATTTCTCTTCAGTCGGCGATTGATGCAGTAAGTCATTGGGCAGAAAATGGGACCTTCCACTTTCTGCTGAAAAGACGGACCTTCTGATGATTGGACCTTGAGGTCAAACGATGACTCGAACCTACTACATTAAAAGAGTTGCTCTAAGCGAAGTCCAAGAAACTCGTGATTTAGGTTTCGCTATTAAAAGTGATTCGTGTTTTTCTAAACACTGAAGAGTTCTGGTGAAAAAAGCCAGCTATCGCCTATACAGCCTCTTCAGAGCTTTGCAGTTTAAGAAAAACATTTTAAAAAAGTAAAACGTATGTGAGACCAATTGTTGAATAGATACTACCGTATTCAATCCAACCAAGAAGAGGGACATCGACCTATTAGAAAGCGTGCAAAACAATTTTACGCGAAAGCTTATGATGAAGTTGTTACAGGATGTTTTGTTACGATCAAACAGCGCCGGTGGTGTAAGGCGAACATCGCTGCCCGGAAAGCAGAAGATGCGGGTTCGAGTCCCGCCTGGCGCAAGAGTTTTGATCGTAACAGAACATCCTGTAACAACTTATAGCCTCTATATCAGCCGCTCCAGGCTTAAACTAATGTGTTCAAGCATTATGATGAAGTGTTTCTCAGTAGATTATAACCAGTTACCCAATGGACATCAACTGTCTCTCCCGCTCGGTCTCCCCTCATTAAAGAATAGAGGAAAAGTCTCGGATCTTGTTATGATTTACAAATTACTCGTCGGATGTATCAACCCAACTTTTTCGTGAAACAATCTCGAGAATAGTTGGAGGGAAACTTAAACTTCGAGCACCGATTGCAAAATCGAGAGCAAGGACGAATTTCCTGACCATTAGAGTTCTCAAAGAATTTAACTCTTTGCTTGGAAAGTACGATGACCTATCTAGTGAACGTATTGTGTTTTATTTAACATTCTACTGTTTCTTTACGTTAGATTATAATCTATGCTTTGAATAAGTAAATAATGATAGAATGAAAAGTAATGCTTATGGTTAGAAGACCCGCCCGCGTTCGCAGATCATAAACAGAATCATTTCTGTTCCCTCCGTTTTTTTCCTAAAACCCTTGTCATCCAGAGTGTTGCTGTCAATCAAACCGGTGACGTTGACAAGGTGCTTGATCCATTGGTTTCTGAGTTGAATGCCAGCTGGTTCGTCTGCAATCGTCCTTGTTGAAGGTTTCCCTCGCGGAAGCCTAGGGTTCCCCTGGATCTCCTTCTCTGTTCATAATTATTTGCTCGATTGCCGGCATTCTCCTGGGTCACAGAGGTGAGACCTCTGACTGCCGGAGCGTACTGATGCGAATGTGCCTGCCGCTTGATTTGATCGAATAAGTGACTGTTACGGTGCAAGCGCCCGAAAAATAACGAGCTGCTTGCCTAATCGAATAGACGAACATGCGAATGATGTGAGCGACGACTTCACCGCGAAGACGCCGCATTCAGAGCTGTGACGCCAATTCACCTCCTTCTTTGCTCGTCGTCTCTTAATCTTATGACTTGTTCTGGACAATGGCAGCGCTTCACTCCAGCTTCCCCTTCCATTGCGTCACGTTGTGCTGTGTGCTATACCAACCAGATGTTTATGTTCTTGTCCAATACGAATGATAAGCCGCCCGAAAAAGAAAAACCAAATTCAAGCCAAAGTCGATCGATAACCGAATCTTTCTATATAAAGGATAAGGATAAAGGATGGCGTTATTCAATCTTCTTTGGGATGCGCCACGCATTCTACTTCTACGGGATGTTGTGGGGACATGTTGAATGCGTATTTGGCTATACAATGAGTTGCGGTGGCCAGCCGATGTACAAGTCAGTGCTTTATCCTTCCCAGACGAGTCTGGTACCAATTCACCGACCCCGGAGGGATGGAAGGCTTGGTTGGCCTGGGTGGGAAATCCGAACCAGGAACCTGGTATCGGGTGCAGGCGACAGCGGCGCCTCCTCCGAATGCGCTGCACGCGCCCTTTCTATATAAACTATAATAAAACGCTAAACGTTGTTACAACGAATGGCATGTACTTTCCATTCCCTTGACTTTACATTTATTTGTTTTATTACGCTTCCTATGTGCCCAAGAAACCAAGACTAGTTTGAGGTTCACAACGAATACAATTGACAAAAACGTCAAACCATAACCAGATGGTATCAGCCGATCTTTCAGGACACGGCTTTAAAAATGATAATAGCACAACATTTAGGACAAAGCATTTGATATGCCGTATGAATTCCTTCGATTCGCTCCGCAAAAGAAGTGATAAAGGATAACGTTGATCGATTTTCAACTGGTATGCGCCACGCATTATACCTTGCGGGATGTCTTTGGGCAATCTGAATACGTTCTCGGCCTGTAAAATAAATTCCGGTGACCGGTGCTGGTAGGCAAGTCAGTGTTTTATTTCTCCATGAGATGTCTGGCTCCAATTCATAGACGCCGTAGGAATGGAAGGCTTGGTTGACCTAGGCGGGAGTGCATGAGAGAACCGGCGCTGGTTCCACTGCGCTACCATGCACCCAACCTGCTTTCCTTCATAAGTGTCGGAAATATTAGATGCCGCTAGGAAAGCTTCACTCAAAAGAGCATCTGGGAATCCGTAGAACATCTCACGGCCGGTTTTCAGACGCTCCGTACCCATAGCACTCCACACCTGGATCCAGAGATAGAGGTAGATGAAGCCAAGAGGTTGTTTTTAAGTAAATATCTTAACAGGTGCCTGAAACGCAGTCGAAGCAGGCTCCACGATGTTCCGCAGAAGTAGGATGCGTGGCGCATCCCAATGAGCGATTGATCAATGCCCTCCTTCATCCCGTATCCTTCAGTTATCATACTTTTGCAGCTTTAAGGAGGACTTTCTTCCCACGTTGGAATACCTTCCCCTAGAAAACGTCCATGGAGTGGTACTTATTTCATCGCATTTGGCCCACTTTCGTTCGACACCTTGAGGCAGTCATCGAGCAAAAGATTGGCTTATAAACTTAGCTTCTTATGCTAGGCTCTCACATTGTCTGCTGCTATAAATCTTTCGTAGGGCTCTATGGCTTCAATAAGGTCCACTCTCTTATCCATCCGAGTGCCCACTTCAATGACGTGACTATATTTGATTGCCTTCCTTCAGTTAATCGCAACTGAAAATTCTCCAACTTTCATTTTCAGCGTCCTTTTTGTCACCATTCCCATCATTGAATCTGTTTCACGATTCCAGACGTGTGCATGCGTGGAATTAATTTCTCGATAGTTTCCACAACATCAGCACAAAAAAGCGCTCGTGATTGCCACGTGCTGTGAAGGCGCCCACACACGGTGCACTGGCATAAAAAGGCCTGGAAAAGCTCCACCTACATACTTCTTCTTTTTCTTCTTCTTTTCCTAGGCGTTTAGTCCCGCGCAGTCCAAGGGTCCGCTGTTCTTGTGATCTGTCGCCACCTCATCCCATCAAGGGCGTCGTCTGCCGTGGCGCCGACTTCGGCGAGATCTCTATTGATGACGTCCTTCCATCTTTTCCTTAGGGCTCCTCTCGGACGCTTTCCGGGTGGCTCGAAATCTAGGGCCAACCTTGTGGGGTGATCCTCTGGTCTTCTGAGGACGTGTCCATACCACCTCAGGCGCTGCTCTCATCTTCAGCTGGATCAGGGCTGTCCTCATCACTGCCCTAACATCCTCGTTTCGCACCCTGTCCCGACGGGTCCATCCACATGCCCATCTCAGCATCCTCATTTCCGCAGCGTGCAGTTGCCGCTCCTGCACCTTACCCAGGGCCCAACACTCACTACCGTAGAAGAGGGCAGGTCTCACAACTGTTCTATAGAGCTTGCCTTTGAGCGTCCTGGAGCATCTACGGTCGCAGAGGATCCCTGTGGACTCCCTCCACTTGAGCCAGGCTGCGTTTGTCCGTCTCCTGACCGCCTGGTCCACACTTCCTTCCTCGGATAGGTCGCTTCCGAGGTAGCGGAATTCTTCCACCTTCTCGATCGCTTCCCCTTGGCAGATCGATCCAGCGCACTGCTCAGAGCTGATGAACTTCATCTTATTCACGTTCAGCCGTAGCCGCTCTCTGCGAGGGCTCTCTGCCACAACTGTACCTTCTCCTCCAGCTCCTCCTGGTTGTCGGCTACTAGAGCGATGCCGTCCGGGTAGAAGATCGTCCTGAGAGGGCCTTCTTCAAGGTCCCATATACAACTCATAGATTTCTTCACAATGGTAAGAACAGGTTTAGCCGGTTTAATCGCCGGCTTTTTTCAGAAGTCTGTTCTACCAACTTATAGTTTCATTCCGATTCCACTCTATTTCTAGTTTTTTTTTCTTGGATTGAGCTCGTACACCTACTTATTTACAATCTTACTTCTAGTGTAATAATACTTCTATTGGGCTCTAATGGGCTGACTTACTTTTAATTTACTGCTCTGGAGCCATCTGTACCCACACTCACTGCAAGTTCAAAAAGCTTTTCAAAGTTCTAGCCTTTACTGATCGGTACTTATCGTTCTTTTGCCCAACCGAGTGCAGAGGGCGGGCAAGGGAGGCGCTAGCTCATCGAAGCACTGTCTAATATACATTGGATCCTATTGAAATTTTTCGGAAAATTGGATGATTCGGATAAGGGCGATTTTTCAGACCCTGAATTTTTGAATGATTCTGATCAGATGTATCCGATTGGATATCCGGAGATATTTTATTCGGATCCAATGCATACTTTTTACCTATTCACGTCATGCATCCCAGGCTACTTATCACCAATATTCGTCTTCTTTCACTCCCTGAAACTTCTGGATGTGATCCAATTCGTTCAGGCAAAACCCCGACAAGTGTACATTTTTTGATATGCCCTAGTCGGAGATGGCATATAGTGATTTGGGTCTCTAATCCCTTCCTTGAATTTCTACAAGACCTTCAGCTGCTGTCCAATAAAGTGACGGCTTTCATTTAAATTCATGATTTCCGGCTTGATCGATCGAGAATCGCTCTGAATGCCGATCAGCGAGTTGTTGTTACTCGAGTTCGTCTGAACAAACAGATCCTCTTGTCGTTTTCATCCAGATTCCTCTCTTTCTTCGCCGCGCATTCTCGTTGTGTGGCACATTTCAAAGAAAAGTCGGTGCTCCTCACTGCAGTTCGAGAGCTGTTCGCTCTACCGTTCAGTAATGCACACTACATATTGTCATTCCTTGTTTCTTATCATAAAAGCACTCACTTGATCTAACATTCTGGCACTCTTGTCTTCCGTTTTCTATTAGCGGTAGCTTCGACTGTTTGTCGTGATTGCAATCGCCCTCTACTGTTGGAAATAACACTGCGGACCAAGTGGTTCATTAAAAGGTGCCTAGAGCCTGTTCCTAGGTTCATCTATTAGGTTGGTTAGAAAGTCTTGAGCTGCTCGACATTTTTCTTTGTTTTTATTTAGCAGAATTTTGTATTTACTCAACAATGTAATCAACATCGGTAGTCGTTGCTGTCTCCCATCTCTGGTGAATTTTTTCTACGCTAGGAACACTTCAATGGACGTAAGATATATTCGGAAGGGACAATATTAAGGAAATATGCAGGATGAATAACTTTGTCGTAGCAACGTTCCTCCAATTTTTTATGGGTCTCTCTAGCAATATTATATAGGACCGGGGCGTGTAGCGCAGTTGGAGAAGGTTCCAGCCGTCGCGTCCGATACCAGGCTTCAGGTTCGGAGTTCCCGCCTAGGCCAACCAAGCCTGCCATCCTTCCGGGGTCGGCGAATTGTAAAGCGCTGACTTGTTCATCGCCTGGCTACTGCAAGTCATTGTATGGCCAAATACGCAATCAAATCACCTCCACGAGATCCTGTAGAGGTGGAATGCGCGGCGCATCCCAAAAGGGATTGAGTAACGCCGTATTTATCATTTTGTCCTTTACGTAGGGCCAAGCGTTATCCTGGAGTAGGTAGCCAGAAGCTCATCTCGACCATTTTTCTCCAATAGCGTCCGTCCGTTTCCGAAGAAAATTGGCGGAAAAGCTGCCGGTAACGGCGTGTTATTTGGAGAGTAGCTTGTAATACAACATTACTCGCGAATTCCAGAAACAGAAAAATATACATCTCTTGGGTGAAGACCCGATTTGGGTAGCGTCCGCGGTTCTTCTCCTTGAAGGAGCCTGGTTGCTAGAATCTCTAGTAATCAGGTCTTCCAGAAACTCCTTTCGAAGTGGCGCAGAAGGAGGGACCGACAAATGGGTACCCGGGTGAACCGCATGCTGTTGGTCAAGAGGTGATGGTGCTGTCGAGTCAGCAATTCTCTATGGCCGAGGGGCTGGAGGCGACTGAGGACTACTGTTGGATTGGTACACCGAGCCTCATCACAAGTCTGCGAGTGATATCCTCTGGATCCTCTTTGACAGCGTCAAGAACGGGAGAGTCTTCCACTGCGTGATAGCCTCCCGACCGAGGTTTGTCTCTGAAGTCCGAGCCTCCTTCTTGGAGACGAGCGAACCTGACAATGCTGATAAAAGTGGCGTCCTCTCCCAGTATGCTGTCGATGTTTCGAACGGTTGTCGTCACTCCAGTTCACGACGCAATGCGACGACATTCATGGAAGATGATGACTCGAAGGCAGTCTTGTGGAATTGAGGTCGTAATTAAAGTTATGGCAGCCAGCGTGGCAATCTAGGCTGTCACGGAGAAATTTCGAGAATCTCCCAACTACTTGCAAGGTTGATCGTGGCTACCTATCAAGAATAGGAGGTTCTACAATCTTCACAAAATTGGCTCAAGATCTGACAAAAACTATGAAGTTTTTTTCCAAGCTAATCCCGCTAAGAAGCTGCAGTTTAGGATAATTTGATTTAACTGATTTTTTTTTGAACACAGAACATTTATTGAAGCAAAAAAGATGCAAAATAAGTTCAGCAAAAGAGTGCAGCAAAATTTGGTTTTCTTTTCAAGATTGGCAGAAGCAGAACTATTGAGTCAACAAAATCAGTTATCACAAAAGATTACAGCTAACGCTGGCTTTTTAAAGATTAGCTAAAGTGACTTCTTCTTTGGTTTGCATAAAGTAGAGATTGTTTTTTTTTTCAAACCGATTTTCTAGTTCGTTTTCTGGAAAAGAAGGAGTGGGAGAAGATGATTCACTGCATTAACCTCGAAAAATTTACGTTCTTTGCTTGCTGTTGAAAAGAAGTTACTGACTAAATTGTTCAATTAAATGAATTTATTTATTTAATTATTTATTTATTATTTATTTATTTATTTACTGATCCCCTTATACAGGTTTGCTAACATAGGGCGATTGCGCTCTAACAAAATTTGTGGATCCATGTGCTTTTGAAGACGGCAAAGTAGTTGAATCGTAAGGCCGAAATAAAGGGCCACTTCAAAATGTTGTTTTGCCACATCATTGAGAACGACAACAAGAACCAAACAAGCCGAGTTTCCAGGAAGAGAGGAGCTGGAGATTGCTGACTAAAATTTAATGTTAGCCCCCTCCCCCTCCCGAACCTTCCACTACTTGCTAGAACCTTCTTCCGTAGTCGCTTCATTTTTAGTAAACTCCGCCAAACCCATTGTGGGAATTCTATTCGTTCGGTGTTTTGCAGGCCTTTTACTCCCACCGTTTTGGCACCAGAGCTGGGAAATTTGCCCATGAATAACCGACACCAGCTGAGTCGTACTCAACCGCCGCGGCGACTGACCCAATCCGATAATGGCGCGACCTCGGTCCTCGTCGTGCTCACACCTCAGACACACCTCTACACGACCGTAATACTCAGCGCAAACACGCATCACCATCCTGGTCCTGAACGTGGACCTCAGCTTCGCTTCAGCTCTCCAATCTGCTCATTTCTATAGCTATCAGAAAGCATTTCTTTTCTATTCATCTCCATTCTTTCAGCTACTAGTAGCAGTCTGCTCCTTTTCTAACTGTTTGCTGCAGATTTGATACCGAAAGTGTCCTTATGCCTATCATTGTACGCAGTTTCATATTTAAAAAAGATCAATAATTATCAAATTTCTCTGCACATTGGGGAGAAATTATTGAAGCGGACCGAGTGAACTCCATATCTACAGGTCTCGTCATAATCTTCCTTGTTGAAGAAGCGTTCTTGAGAAGCTGTCGTTCGGCAGAATTGATTCGGCACTTCATTCATCTTACATTTCGAACGTTTCACCTTCCTTGGCACCTGTCGCAGGAGTGGCCGTTCCCTTTTTAGTTTTGCCATACCTCCCGATATTGATGTTGTTAATTTCATCTGTCAATAACGCAACAAGGAACGATTTCTATTCAGTTACCGAAGCAAACAACAAATGCCTCATCAAGGTCGAGTCGACACGACTCAGGAAAGGGTAGGAAGAGGGAGGGATTCGTGGAGTCTCGGCGAGAGGGCTCTTGGAGAGGAAGAGCGGGATTCGGGAGTCCTGTTGAGAGGATTCTCGGATTGAGGAGCGGGATCCGTGGCGTCCTTTCAAAGGGGCTGTCGGGGAGGAGGAGCGAGATTCGGCGTCCTGTCGACGAGCAGCAGCACCGCGTATTCGGTCCACTTCCGGCCCAGAATTGCACGAATCGTTGACGAGGTACGGTAGATCGTATGAGACGATAGACGCCAATTTTGATGTTGCGTTTGACGCAATAACACCCTTGTCTTAGAAGCCAGGCATCATCTGATCTAGGTTGACGTTGAACCGTTGGTTGCAATAATTTTTCTTTGAAACCGTCTTCAACTTTTGTTTGCAGTCGACAGATTTTCCAGTTCTGCACGTGATCTTTTTCTCTTCCTTGATACTCTGTGCTCTATTTTTTATTTGTATTGTTCGCTCATTCAATTCATTTTCGTTCATCCTCAAGTGGCTGGTAATAAGGATGTAAGCTTCTTCCAGCGATGTTTTGCTGCGGTCAAAACTCTAGTGGCAGGTGGGACTCGAAGCCGCATTTTCCACCCTGAACTCCTTGTTTTGTGCGAGTTCAACTTCCGCCTGGGGTTACACTTTCGATCGCAGCAAAACATTTTTGTTTGTTTACTGTTTATTTCTGATTTTTTTCATTTTACTTCCTTCCCTGACTGCTGCTGGGTGCTACGCAGGAGGCTTCAAGGGGCTTACTTTGGCGACGTTTTCATAGAACCGCTCAAAGAGATCCTTAAAAGGTGAAGCCAAAAAGAAGGTAGCAATAATGGCGTCCTCAAGATGGTGCACGTCTTCTGGAGGCCCAATTTCGCCCACTGCTTCGTGGGCATCGGTCATGCAAATTGCCTTTTTCACGTGCTACGCGGAAAATTGCTCGTCTTCTGCAAACTCTTCCATGCCCTTTTCGTTGCAGCCGTCGCTGCTGCTGTCCCCTTTCTGCTGTCCTCGCGGTCCCGTCCTCACCCTGCTGTACTCTTTGTTTTTCTCGGAGTGAAAAATAAGCCTAATCCCCTTAATGCCCTGCGTATTCAGCCATCTCATCTCGCTAAGTCATTAGAGCTTTATAGGCAGTGCGCGAATGTTTCGAGGCCTATTCAGAAACTTCAGCGACATTCTGTTGTCAGTTTTTTTCTCAGCTTACATTCATTATATGGCCCTTGACGTCAGCGTTCGGTTCGTGGTAGGATACACATCTAGAGAAGACTAGGAGTCATCCTCATTTTCCTTCATGAAATCCAGGAATTTTATCAAAAACGGGCGCAATACGGGTTGTGAGGGGAGTGATTATTGTTACCTTTTTGCATAATTGCGCTACAATTCTACTGGAGCGGTGGGCCTCCGCTAGAAAAACGAAATATTCTATCCTAGCCTGGGCTTTATATGGAAAATAGGCACTATTGTACTTTCTTCAAAGGTCGAGGAGAGGTGGAAAATTTTTTTGCCCAAACTTCGCCCAGGGGGATTTTTTGGGATGCTGATCACGAATCTGACGTCATTTTTAGAAATTTTGGCCGGTTACTGTTGGTTACTGTACGATATCCCCTATAGCCGAGATTGGTGAATAGCACCCCAAATACCCCCCCCCCCTCTTCCCTCCCCCTCCCTGGGCGAGCTTTGGGCGAAAAAAGTTTTTCGACCTCTCCTAGACCTCTGTAGTCCTGAAAGTAAATACAATAGCGCCGGAAAATATTCAAGCTACCAGCAACCACATTCCCCCAGCCCTAACTGCGCCCAAAACATTGAAAATTTTAGTAGCTCAATTAAATTAAATTTAAATCATCAAGCAAGAGTACGTGTCTGTCCAAGTTCGACTTTCAATAAACCTTGGCCTGTCGAGTTCAAATCGCTGTTGTCTTGTTGAGCTGGTACAACCTCGCCTTCGTCAGAACCTCAACAACTCGAAAACGATTTAAATATTTTTTGATTTTTTCAGACTCTGATGAAGAGAAATAAATACACGTGATAACATCCTTGGCTACCAGCCCAACAAAACAACAAACACGAGCACGTAATGTTAACACCTTCCTTGATGATCCAAATGAATTCGTGCCCTGTACTCATTTATCAAGGGCGCTGTCGCTTGCACAAAGTTCTTGGTTCGGATTATGTCGCCCTGCCTATGTGTCCGAGCCGGCGGCTTATTGACTGCCACGGTTATGATAGGAGCAACGGCGCGTTCCCGCACCCCTGCAGTGCGACTTAGCGACATGTATCCCTTCCCCTTCAACGGTACTCCTAGGCTTCGTTAAAAGTGAACGAACCACAAGCCATAGCTATACACTGTAGGCTCTTTGTACCTATCATAGTCGAACACGACATTCTCTGAATTCTTAGCAGTTCCGTTTTATCATATTGCAGTAGCTGAAGCTCTACGACCAGTTCAAAGGATGAGATGGTGGGGTAAAATACCTTATGCCCCCGGCGATTAGGATCGATCGGCTCCTTCCAATTTTCCACGAGCACATTCTCATTTTCTTTCCTTTTTCTTTTCTCCGACAGAATTTCTCTACCACAATCTACCACTAGAAGTTGCTCTTCTTCGCTAAATAGTTACGTGTGGCACACTTTACAGTGGTTGTCTGAAGAAAGTGGCGAAACGAGGCTTCAGTACCCGCCGATTAGAGCACAGTTGTGCACGCCCCTCGCCCTCTATATGACACGCCCGTTCGATGAGGGCCTCCCCATATAGACGACACTAACGACTAATACCTTTACTTCCTTATTTTATATGGCTCGTAAGTCGCTCACTTTTAACGAAGCTTAGGGGTATTGATTAAGGGCACGATTTTACAAGGAAAAAGGGTACATGTTCTGAAGATGCACTGCGGGGGTGCGGAAACGCGCTGCTGCTCCTATCGTAATCGTCGCGGCCAATCAGGCACCGTTTCAGCGGCGCAGGCAGGGCAAATGATTGGCCGTCGCGATTGGGAGGAGCAATGACGCGTTCCCGCACCTCTGCGATGCGAAAAAAGCAGATCGAGCTATCGTATTGCAAGATTTCAACAGGACGGCGTCGAGGAACCAGGACGACTTTTAAAATGAAAACGAAAATGAACCGCCGCCCTAAAGCTCTTCAACGTTCGTCTACCGAGCAATCGACTTCCATGGCAGAAATTTGAAGGCGTCTTCGTCCTGACCTTACGCTCCGCAATCCTTTGTTTTGCCGGGCATCGTATAAACATCGTCGAGTAGTCGACAGCGTCAAGCCCGACATTCATCAGGCGCGCATTTTGTGTCGACTGGCGGCGAACAACATCTTCTCTGCCATGGAGAAGTCCTAAGATTTCGGATGCTTTCTCATGAGTTACCCCTGCATCTGCACTGTCATTAGGAATTCTCGATAAATCTTCCACTCGCCATTCTGCTGTTCTTCTGTTAAAATTAAGTCTTTAAGAGGAGAAGATATAGGGGTAAAGTATAGTTTTCGACGAAACGTAATCTTATCTACGGGATACGCCATGCATTCTGCTCTTTCTAATGGTTTTAAAGCAAACTGAGTGCTTACTCGTCCAGTTGCTATAGAAGGGCACTGTTTTGTTCATTACGGACGAACCAGCTATCAAATCACCGATCCCATGGGGATGAAATATTGGGTTGGTTTTGGGTGGAGTGTGACCACAATCGATTCCGTCTGCAACTCATTGCCGACCTCTCGTCTTGGTATGCTCGCCATAACCGGCGATCCTGACCTATAGTCGTCAGAGCAATCACTGATCAATGTTCCACGTTTCTCGGTGCAATTCTAGAGAGGAGGGTCGTTTTCCCTTTTCCACGGCTGGTAACCTTACCTTGGCCATCAGGGTGAGGTTACCAGTCATGGCATGCAGCAATTTTTGTCCTGGAACGACCGTTATGAAGGTTATAGGCTGCTTCAGGGACGGTTTACTCGACCAAAACTCTTGCGCCAGATGGGACTCGAATCCCGCACGTTGTATGTTTCGGGTAGGATGCTATTTGTTAATTATTTTTGATTTAATTCGTTTTTCAAGTTGCTGGTATTGAGGTGGTAAGTTCTTATTCTATTTACTTATTTATTAGGCATGAACACAGTCATGTATTACATTAATAATGTAACGCATAGTAATAATAGCCATTTACTTAGTCACTATCAGTCATAATTATCATCAATTATCAGGAGCCTATTAAGACCCAGATGCTTCTACTCTTAGTCACATATTTTTTATACCGTTTCATATACAGATATAATCTATAGGTTGCTACATTTAGATATGCTTTATTGCAAATTGGTTAGGCTAACTCAGTTCCTATGGAAGCAGCTTCGAATGGAAGCGTAATGAAGGCCTGGGTATGACCGGAATTAAGACCGGACTCCCAGGTGCTTCCTTCTTATAAGCTGCTCGAAAGTGATTTCCCTATTCAATCGGAATCATGCCATAGCTATACTGACTGCCTAACCAACCTCTGCACCGTTATACCAGAACAAAAATAACTATAAAACAATTACGTAACTTTGAGTAATTAAATTACTTATTACTATATTCTCACGCTACGACTACCTATTGGTTCTGGCTCCTTGTACTTGAGCTTTTGAATGGCCGGACAACACTGAAAAATTACAGAATGCAGCGCATAGTGATACTACGTTTCTCATTGTTGTTCCGCGTTAGATTGTTGCAGTTGTAAAAGATTACTTGTTCGTTATCTCCTCGTTTGAGCGCACTTAAGGTGCAGTTATAAATAAATAAATAAATAAATAATTTTCACTTCTTATTACTATTTAACACCAGGGATGTGCGGAATTTCCGTTTCCGTGTTCCGAATTCCGGTTTCCGGCCATTTGGGCTCTTCCGTTCCATTCCGTGTTCCGACTGTTTTTGCTCCGGAAGGTGGAAACGGAAATGGGCACAATTCAACACTAGTTTTCTATTGAACACAATCAGCTTATCAATTGAAAAGAGTTATCCTTCATATAATTGTGAGAGAAATACTGTTTGACAACTCTAGTATTAATATTCTTGAAATTGTTTAGACTGCCAAAAAAAAGCACTCAAAAATGGCAACGGCTGCCTGCAGGGCAAAAATAATGTGCCACAAAGGCTATGTATGCACTGTATGCTAAGAAAATGCACTCCACATTTGAATGATCATAAAATTCCTGATCCATTAGTTACAAATATCTGCAAAAACTTGGTAAGCATATAGCGCAATATAATGAAACAAAGGGTTCAGTGAAGGTTGTGGCATGCTGTTGTCTGCTCCAAGACTTAATCAGTGTTCCTGATCAAAGGTCTGATATTTCAATTTTTAATTTCGTTAGGTGTGATATTCATCCATATGGAGCTATGCTATTCATTTTTTTAACGGAGCATCACGAATATCTATCATGAGCTGTAATTTTGATTGACTATGGTGACTAATTGAATTCTGACAATTCTGACACAAAACTCTTGCTTCGAAAACCATCTAGGAACTGTCCATCAGTGTCGCCTTGTGCGTGGGAGTTCTAGGCTTGTACATACTGAAATTCCTGTGGAAGGGTGGACCCACCATGATCAGTCATCCAGTTATCATCTTATCGTTAGATCCCAGAACGAAATTTGAGTACTAGTTCTGTTGATTGTCATGCAGATGCTAATGTTGGGCATGCAGATATTTGAGCAGTCACCATGTTGTCCACGATGCCACAGGTTTCTAAAAGTATTGAGAGGAATCTCTTTTCTGGATGGAAAATGATCTAGGTGGCTACTCCAGTTCTAGACTTCACCTGAGTCGGTTTTTTAATGCGGGTCTGAAAGTGATCTCCAGTGGTTAGGTCGGTTAAGCCTACAGTTCAAAAAATAGCAGCATCAAAAAAATCAGCGAAAAACCCGTCGCAGGAACTAGATATGGTAAGACTGCATGCTGAAGTAGTGAGAAATAGAGAGATAAGACCCTGAATTTGTTTTCGTTTATTGCTCTGGCCATAGCTAAAGGTTATCATAACAATATTATGAACTTGTGCTTCGGAGTGTTATGTTATGATGAGGATGAGTATCAGTCTGTGGAGGATTCTGCTGCTCGCAAAGTTCTGAACAAGAAAAAGTGCAATAGAAATCGCTTTCGACGCCGTTTCGGATGCACTTTTGAAGAAATGACGAACGTGTGTCATTTCCGTTTCCGCGTTCCGTATTCCGGTTTCCGGCCATTTTTGAGCGTTTCCGTTCCGTCTTTCGTCTTCCGCTTTTCCCAGAAAAATTTCCGAACATCCCTGTTTAACACTATTTTCTAAAATTAAATCTCATTGTTTATTTAATTCACTTGTTTTCTACCGCTCAACTGTTTCCACTCTTTCACTCAATCTTCTCAAATTGTATCTAATTGATTCCACCGTCTTTCTTTCCCTTGTTTCACATATTTGTTCGTTTGACCATCCCTCTATTTTCGTATTCATAATTCTGTTTTCATATAGATAGATTGATTATTTTTTATTGTGATTTATTTTTTGATTATTAAGTAAAGGTAAAATAAACGGACTCTTTATATCTTTCTTTACTTTTTTGAACATCTACACTTTCTAGTGATGTATATAAACATAACAGAACATAATGCCATAACGATGTTTTGTTGCGATCAAAACTTCTAGCGCCAGGCGGGACTCGAACCGCACCTCCTTCTGACCGGGCGGGAATGCTCTACGCCTTTACACCATCGGCGCCGTTTGATCGAACGCAACATCCTGTCTAACATCGTTATGACAGCTTAAAACCTCGATACTAGCCACTTGAGGCTTAAAGAAACTGATTTGTATTATTTATTTTGTTTATTTTTGTTATTAATTCTGAAATCCACCGAACCATCAATTCGGTTGAAAAGGACTATTGTTTTCCCCGTCTCAAGCACCCAGGACCTTTTCCTGGGGCAGTAACGGCGTAGCATCCTGTCCGGATACACAGAGGGTGTGAGTTCGAGTCTCACCTGGCTCCAAGGGTTTTGACCCCTAATCCCTTTAGCACTCCAGCTTCTGCCTTGCAAATCGTGTTGCTGCAGCGCTGGCTAGACTTCTGAGTTTTTCCGTTGACCGCTTAAGCCCTTCGATCAGATAACGTAAGCCTGGGGTGAACTCAGCTGCTCTAGGGTAGTCACTTCCTCTCTATGATTCCCTTTTGCCTCGATCGGCTAACTTATCGTTGCAGATAGTTTGAGCGAAATTTTTTAATTTTTTTTGGCGAGACGAACCACTTTGATAGAAGACAGAAATTTCTGACGCTTCACTTTCACTTTACTTTATTGCTAAGGAAAAAGGTGAAAAATAAGTTCGAGATGGCGCAGTTCTAACATTCGTTATTGTTCCTCGCCTCTTTTTTTTTTGTTCTCTACTTACTCATTTTCTGATTATTTACTATTGGGGGGGGGGCAAAAGTAATGAGACACCCCATGCCGTGTCCATATATCTCGTGGCTGGAGTCCGGTTTTGTGCTTATCGTATTTGTATGATTGTATGCTACTTACTGAAGCCCATCTGAGAAGTTACCACTTCCGCCCTTTCCAGAAGCATGCCAAAACCCCTGTCTGTCTCGTGCCGAAACCCCAGTCTGACGAGTCGACCTGTGTCGCGCAAACCTCCCCCAATTCCCAACCCCGAGCAGCCTGGGCTCAATATTCACGCAAGATGAGAAGTACTTCTTCTACCTTAACCCTGCCAAGCAGCGAGTCTGGGTGAGGCCTGGTGAATTGTTACCGGCCTTCGTTCGGCAAGATGTTCACGGCGAGAAGCATCTTTGGAGCTTTTGGGTCTGCGCCCATGGATCGGTTAACCGGAAGCTGTTTCCCAAGAGCACTACGATGAACTCCAAGGCCATGGCGAACGAAATAGAAGAGATGGGCCGGCGACTCGCTCTTATTCGGTCGCAGCGCTTCAAGAAGGTCCTCCTCTTCGACAACGCCGCACCCCATCGGGAACAAGTAAGCACGGATAAGCTTGGCCAGCTGGGCTACGTTCACATGCCTCACCCACCGTATTCGCTGGACATCTCTTCATGCGACTACGACTACTACTTGAGCCTACAGGACTTCCTAGTCGGAAGGGACACAAGAACCCAAGCAGTCCTTGACAACCATATCGAGCAGTTGATCAACACCAGGCTCAAGCAGTTCTGTAAGGATGGAATCAGGAAGTTGACTGAGCGATGGTAGCAAGGTCATTGCCCTTAAAGGCAAAGACATTCCTCAGCATCGTTGAGTTGTAATTGAGTTATAAGGAGATAAAGATTTTTTTCATTTTGTCTCATTACTTTTGGCCCCCCCCCCTAATAGGAGCTTGTACGAGGTTGAACTATTTTATCGTTTTGGCAATATTATAAAGTTTTCTGGGTGCGTGTAGTGCAGCCGGAATAGGTGCCGACTGTCGCGTGCACTAGATACCAGGTTCTTGGTT
The DNA here is from genome assembly GCA_947396885.1 of Heligmosomoides polygyrus polygyrus. Taxonomy (NCBI): domain Eukaryota; kingdom Metazoa; phylum Nematoda; class Chromadorea; order Rhabditida; family Heligmosomidae; genus Heligmosomoides; species Heligmosomoides polygyrus. The sequence continues at coordinate 85,130,384 of OX377205.1, forward strand.
CGGATTTCCCGCCCATGCCAACTAAGACTTCCACTCTTCCTAGGTCGACCATCTGGTACCAAACTTGTTTGGGAAGGACAAAACACTGACTTGTCGATCGCCTGACTACCACAAGTTATTGTATAGCCAAATACGCATTCAAATCGCCTCCACTGCATCCCGTAGAAATAGAATGCGTGGCGCATCCAAAAAGTGGTTGATTAACGCACATATACTTTATCCTTTAATGCTCTATGATAACATTGATGTCTCGCTAAAATTGTTATTGGTGTGGATCGAAAAATAATTACACTTGTCATGGCGTGCGCTACAGGGTTGTTCTGTGAGGTCTTCTTCGCGGTAGGTGGACATTAGCAGTGATTGACTGTGCAAGGTTGCATTACTATGGAATCCTGGAATGACAACCTGTAATGAGCGGTTTTCGCCACTGTTGTTGCTGTCAAGAAGATCCTCAATGAATGGGTGTTCTTCATGTGGAATACCAATCGTCTGGACAAGACTCCCATGCTTCGCAGGTGAAGATCCCAACAGATTTCAGGATGACTTCTGTCCATTATAGTTTTTACTGAAGGTGCGTGGTAGCAGGATTGGTAGGAGGCGCCGGTTGTCGCAACCCGATTACAGGTTCCTGGTTCGGATTTCTTGCCCAGACCAACCAAGCCCTCTGTCCCTCCGAGGTCGTTGAATTGGTGAAAGACTTGCCTCAGAAGGATAAAACATTGACTTCTCCTTCGGCTGCCACCGCAGGTCATTATTGTTCGGGCCAAGACGCATTTAAATTGCTTTTACGACATCCCGTAGAAATACAATGCATGGCGCATCCCAAAAGTAATGAGTAACGTCGACCTTTCTCCTTATCCTTATGAAGTCGTCCAATATGTCTTACGATTAACACCGTCCGTGATTGCATGTCGGTTACCTTCATTGCTGCCAATGTCGCTTACTTTTCTGTTTATTTCATTTGCTTGTTTTCTACCATCTCTTTACTCCCTCTAGGCCTGTCTACCTATCTTTCAGTTGATTTCTTTTTAGCGTATTGTTGTTGTTTTCTTTTCCGAATCCGAGACCGCTTTCGTTTGATTTTTTTTTGATTTTTCATGATTTCATTAGCCTCTAGGTACCTTCACCTTCTCAACCCGATTTCTAGCCCTTTTTATGCATTCTTTACAGTTGTTCGTTTTTTGTAACATCTCCTCGCTTCTCTGACGACGCCAAAGGGAGATGTTACATTAACAAGCTCGTATGAAGGCTGCTCACTTTTCAAATCAAATCGGGTATCTTCTAAGTAATCTTGACCCTTCTGACAGCAAACTGCATCTTCCCAATCAAAACGAATGTCTTCGAAATTAAATTATAAACTGTCCGAGAAAGTTAAATTATTTCTTCAGAAATTTCTTTAGAATAGAATTTAGAATAATTATAGCTTTATTTGATTTAGAATTAGAATAGGATTTACAATAATTCTTTAGAATAATATGTTGTCCAAGAAAATGTAGTAGGATTTTGTTTCACATCTTTCTAAAATTTATCCGCCTTGATAAGTGAACAAGAAATTTTAGAAAAATGCTAAATTTTATTTTTTTAAGGAAGAATAATGAATTAAAGCTTCTTTTCGGATTCAGAAAAGCAGCAGAGTTATTACTGAGAAGGAGTTGCGCCGTGTACTCGCTGCTCAATGTCATTTTATTGATAGCGAAAATTCTGTTTGCGTGGAACTATACACTTGTCATCGGTTTGAAAAAAAATTAATTGCAGAAAACACACATCTCTTCACCTTATTGTTTCATGTAAGCAGCATTTCTACTATCAATGAAATTATAATCGCAGCGAGCTAAACGAGTGTCTGGCGCGATCTCTCAAAATGCTCCCTTTCTGTGTAGGAGAAAAGTTTCAGATCACAAAATTTTCCTAAGAAATAAAAATTTTATAAAATTTCCAACAGTATTTCTGCTTTGTGAGGCAGCTTCAAAAGAAATCCTACTAAATTTTCGTACTTACTATTTCCGAACTGCAGAAAGGTATTTTAACCACCTCAGAAGGTCTAATGCGAAAAGTGCTCATTTTGATTTCAAAGTTGTTCAGTTCGGCTTGTTGTACGTTGCATTAAATTTTTATTATTATAAGCAATTGTAAAGTGCACTTATATCCTTATTTTGATGCAAGCAGCATTTACACTATCAATCAAATAAAAATCCCGTCGAGCTTTTCGAGTGCATGCGCGTCGCGTTTTAATGCAATAAATGATTGCTACATTCCTCAAAATACATATTTTATCAAATTATTACACTCACTCGAGCAGCTGAACCAGAAAAAATCAAAGAAATTGTTTCATATTTTCCTTGAACAAAAAAATTATTCTAGTCACCTTAGAGAGTCTGTAGTTTAACCACAAAATAATTCAAAATCGTCAAGCTTGTCGTTTAAAGGAGTATCTGGTCTGAAAAGTGTCCTGCTTCATTCGAAAAGTGTCATTTTGATTTGAAAAGTCTCCAGCTTGACGTGAAAATTGTACGTTCATTTCTTTCTTCTCACCTCATCCTCTTTAACGACTTTTTCGGCTCTACTGCTGTCCTCAGTACCTGTAGGTGCACTACTACGTGCTTTTACACAGCATAGTTCCTTTTCTGTCCGAAATCCTGTTTGACAAAGAAGGTACCGCCTTTTTTAAGATTTTCAGCAGTAAATTGTTAGTTATTAATTAATTTCATAGTTGATCGAATTATCAAAAACATCTCCGATTCCTGACTCCTCAACTAAATTCAAAAGGCCTTTAGACAGATATTTGCACTATTGTACATTCACAGCTCCACGGGTCGAGGAGGGCTCGAATTGGGGTGCTGATCACGAATCTGAGATCCGTTTTCGAAATTTCGGCCGCTTACGGTAGGTTACGGTAGGTACGGGTGACGTGGTTGGTAAGGTCATAATAACCGATTCTGCCCAAACGTCACCTAGGAGGGTTATATGGGGCGCAAACTATTCCTAGAAATCGGCTGCGTTCATGCCTAGCTTCTCAAAGGCGTCCTTCAGCTTGAAGTCGCGGAGTAACGGATGTTAGATTCGTGATCAACACCCCAAATATCCCCCTTAGGCGAAGTTTGGCCGAAATCGGTGATTATGACCTTGGCAGCCTTAGTCACCCGTACCTACCGCAACCTACCGTAATCGGTCAAAATTTCGAAAACGGATCTCAGATTCGTGATCAGCACCCCAAATTATCCTCCTAATCGAAGTTAGGGGAAATTTTTTTTTTCGACCACTCTTCGTTGAGTTGTGAAAGTACAATATGTAGTGCCCAGGCATTTCCTGAACACTTAATTGTTTACCTTCCTATGAGGGTAGGAATATTTCAAATCAATGCTCAATAGATCTTCCTTCTTATTCGTCACGTTCTCCTTTTGAGATGTCTATTTCTGTTGTCATTTCTTTTAGTATCCCTCACGAATTGTCTATGTTTCGCGCGAATTTCATGTACAAATAAGTAAATACAACTGCGGTAGCCTTCTGTGTGCCTAGAGTTGTCGGGGCTGAAAGCGAACCTTTATTCACCACCTTATACCTTGACGATGCTGGAAGTTTCAAAGGTGTATTATTCTCAACCATTTCGTAGTTAAAACTGTATAATAACTGTCGTCTGACAATAACAGCTATGGCTTGGTGGGCCCGATCGATAGGCCTGAATCAATATTTGCCATCGATAATGTCGGCGGACGGTGGCCGGTGATGTCAGGGGGTGATAGGTGCCGTCGGCCGCCGACAACGAGGGGTCCCGTGTTCGACGGACGTCGTCGTCGTCGTCGGGCACGGTGTTTTCGCATCGAGTCCCACCCAGCCAGCAGCCCTTCCATCACCGCTTGAGAGGCCCCGATTTGATTTCGCCTTCTCTCCGCGCTCACCCGTGAACTTGTGTGAATTCGCCTCACGGCCGTTCCTCTTCGTTCACCCAGCTGCGGAGTTTTTTTTTTGAGCTCCGCCGACCCTTCTCTTCCCATACTGATATGTCATACTACCCGTCTGCTGCTTTGCTCTTATTTTATTCCATTAATCCTTCACTTTTTATTATTTGTTCGACTTTATATAAGCTACCTAGGGCCCTCTAATACCCAAGAAAAATATCTTAAGTTGTTTGGAAAATGGTAATGGTACATTATGTTAGTACTGCCTGAAGCATTCCAGTTCTGGCCTCCTCTTTACAAAAATTTCCATTTTTTGTGCTGTCGTAGCTCGCTCTGCTCAGCCGCTCTAGGTATAAACTCTCGCTCTTCTATGCAACATCTGACGCGAAACTACTGTCCAGTTCTGTATCTTCGCGCCGCCGTAGCGGTTCTTGCACACCCGCTTCTCGAATCTCCGGCGACCTTCCTTCGCGGGCCCTAACCTCCCGCCAGTTTTCCGCTTCGGACCGTTTTTTCTTCTTCCTTCGAGTGTTTGCACTGCGCAAAGACCACCGACCCTCTGTTCCATGCCGCTCGCGCAGAGCGGTCTCGTGCTTCGTCGAGTGGCGTCGACAATGCCCTCTTGCTCCGAACACCCTCTGCTGCTCATCCTCTAATCGCCGGCGTCCATTCCTGTGTCCGAACGTCCGGAGTGACCCTTCTGGTCCTGAGGACACTGTCACGGGTGTGAATAGGTGGCGTCGATTACCGCTGGGGTATGGCAGCTCAGCTATAATCCTCAGGTCGTCCTGTTCCGCACCATAGATGTGGAGTTGTGGATTAGCGAGAGGAGTAGACTGCAGCAATAAGCTCAAAATACCTTGGAGATCGTACACATGAAAAAGTCCACTTTTACTGTCTCCATCGTTGATTTAGTTTCCAATTATTCCATATTCCCGTAGCACTCTCGGTGAACCGTAGATCTTGCGATGCATTCTTTCAGCGTAACTAAAATTGGCAAGGTTAAGGATATAGGACGGTGTTGCTCGATCCTTCTGAGACACGCCACGCATTCTACTTCTACGCAATGTCGTGGAGGTGACTTGAGTGCGTATTTGGCCATACAATGAATTGCGGCGACCAGCGGATGAACAGGTCAGTGCTCTACCCTTCCCAGACAAGTCTGGTACCATCGACCCCAAAGGATGGAGGGCTTGATTGGCCTGGAGGGGAACACCAAACCAGAAATCTGATGTAGGGCGCGCACGATAGCAGGCACCTTCTCTGACTGCGCTGCACCATGTTAGGACGAACCTAGAAATATTGTTTGAGGTGAAGTGGTAGGAATTTCGTGTTTATTCAAACAGTGCCCTTTTTCGGTACTAAGCGGGCTGGTGCCCGCTGCACCAGCCCGCTTAGTACCGAACCTAAAAACCTACCTTAAAACGGGTAGATAAGCCAGAGCCCGAGGTTCCTTCCCTTGCCTAGTTCTGTGCAGGAACTACGTGCTTATGTGAGTGTTCCACGACCTTGTGCAATCTCGGAGCGGGCACCAGTCCGCTTAGTACCCTTTTTTCTCTATAATCCTACAAAAGCGAATTTTCAATAAATGTTTCATAAAAAAGAATATTTTTAACTTTGTTAGATACTATTTTAATTTGTGATAGGTCTGGCTTGATCTGCATCTGATATGCACTTTATTTCCGAAGGTGTCCGGTTTCAAATTAAGAAGTTTCCAGTTTAAAGCGAAAATGATGTAAATAAATAAGTGCATAAGAAGATGTGGATGCTATAGCGGCTCTTTTCTATGTTATTCTTCTGTTCTGTGTCTTTTTTTTACCAGTGGCAATGCTTTAACACATTTGCTTAAGCCTGGAGAGGCTGGTAGAGAGGCTATATGCTGTTACAGGATGTTTTGTTGCGATCAAAACTCTTGCGCCAGGCGGGACTCGAACCCGCATCTTCTGCTTTCCGGGCAGCGATGTTCGCCTTACACCGCCTGGCGCAAGAGTTTTGATCGCAACAAAACATCCTGTAACAGCATATAGCCTTTCTAGCAGCCTCTCCAGGCTTAAGCAAATGTGTTAAAGCATTGTTACTAGTAAGGTATTCAGCTTAACCGGTTCCATGCTGATATCAGCGGCCGGCCCATCCTCGTATCGCGGGTGGGTGCTGACAGACCTGGAGGATATCGCGGATGTTACGTGCGGTCAAACAGCGCTGGTGGTGTAAGGCGAACATCGCTGCTCGGAAAGCAGAAGATGCTGGTTCGAGTCCCGCCTGGCGCAACAGTTTTGATCGCAACAAAACATCCTGCAACAGCATATAGTCTCTTTTGTTACCATTTTTTCTTTCCGAAATTTTCGTAATGGTACTGTGCTGCATGAGAGAGTGTAAGCACAATAGTGTGGTGCGCCATCTATCACGTGCACTCCAATAAGGTCCTTGGTTCGAAACCCACCCTGAGCAATCAAGCATTCCATGACGTCTGGGTCGGGGAATAGGTACCATACTTGTATGGGAAGGCCGAAACTTTGACTTGTCCATCGGCTGGCCAAATCATAGTACGGGCTAGATATGCATGCAGACTGCCTCCATGATATCCCGTGGAGGTAGAATACGTGGCGCATCTCACAAAGAAGTTGGTTTGCGCTATCATCGATCTTAAACTTTAACCTATTATTCTGGCTAGACAATTCACTATGCTCACATGTCGCCCTCCCCTTATTCTAAGGGTTCTATCACTAATTGTGATGAAGTTTCGTTGTTCTTGCATTCCTTCATCCATCACCTGTCACCTGTTATCTGTCCTCCCATTCGCCATCGAGTTGCTCGAGCGGCGCCAGCAGCGTCTCCGTTCGTTCCTGTCGCGTGCCAGAGTGTTCCAATGGGTCCTCGCTCGCTAGAGGAGCACGGAGGCCGTCATATTGTTCGTTCAGGGCTTCCACGAAGAAGTCCGACCAACGCGTTGGTGGGCATTCTGGTGTTTTCTTGACATCTCACTGACCTTGTCCAACGGGTATCTGCCAAGCGCATTACGTGGCCGGCCCACCTAATTTTTGACGACTTGGCCCGTGCGACAGCGTCTCTGACCTTCGAATTATTTCACATCATTTTTATAAATTATCATATTTTATTCGCAACTCATTTTTTATCAATTTGCTCTCGATTCCCGTGATTGCCCTTTTCTTAAAAAAAATCGTTCTACAAACTTTGACCCGGATGAAGCATGTAGAGACTTTCTTGCTTCTTTCGGCTATTCTAGAAGGACTCTAAATGGAGCTCTGCTCAAAAAGTTCGTCAAAAAAAGGCTCACGTAATAAACCGCCTGAAGTCCTCTTCCCATGATCTTTGACCGATCTAATCGGGGCTCTTTGCTGCCTGCCAGCACTCGCCCCATCAACGAGTTTACTGCCCGACGTGCTTCATTTTCCTCGGTCGCTCTTCATTCCCCTTCTCTTCCACTCGACACTTCTTCGTCGACTACTTAGATGACTTCCTTGCTCTCCGAACTGAAGCAGACGTCTTCAGAGAGCAATCTCAGGGACGAGTTGTTCGCTGATGGGTTGAAAACATGCAACTTTTTTAGATTTCTACCTGCTTTTTCTTCAATTTTTTTTACATTTTATGTCCATTCTTGAGGACTCGGTGTTTTACATAATAGACACTCATCGAACCATTATGAACATCCCCTAGGCATCTTATTTGTGCTTTTCGCCGGTATTCCTGCCGCATTTACTAAGTGCCCCGATTTCCATCGTTAACCTTGATCGCCGACGCTATAAATGAATTGTACCGGTTCTCTTGTGTCCCAGACATTGTCCTTCCTTCCACATTTCTATGAAATTATGACAGTTGGATGCATTGTGCTTGAGAATTCGTTTGTCTTTCTGTAGCGTCGCGTAGTTTTAAAGGCCCTGAGTTGCTGTAAAAAGTTATGCTTTCTATTATTCCTTATTTTTATGACACTGAACTATTACTTCTCATTAAAGGCTAAAGGAAGGCGTTATTCAATCTTCTTTGGGGTGCGCCACACATTTTACTTCTACGGGATGTCGTGGAGACGAGTTGAATGCGTATTTGGCCATATAATGACTTGCGGTGGCCAGCCGATGAACAAGTCAGCGCTTTATCCTTCCCAGACAAGACTGGTACCAACTAACCGACCCCGGAGGGATGGAAGGCTTGGTTGGTCTGGGCGGGAAATCCGAACCAGGAACCTGGTATCGGGAGCAGGCGAGAGTCGGCGTCTCCTCCGACTGCGCTACACGGGCCCACTTCTCATTACTCTGTGCGAAATTAAATGTTAAATATATAAAAATAACAACAAAAACATTTGATCGAAGACTACACAACAATATTTTACTAAGTTCCCTTTTGTCTCACTCGTTTTTTATATAGGAGAGGTTTTGTTTATTCCACGTTTTTATTGCTTATTTTCAAAGTCTTGGACTCACTCGTGTATCTGTATTGCACGTCAATAAATAAATAAATAAATAAATAAATCATGACTATTTCTACTCAAGACTCAAGTATATGAACAGAAGAACGAGAGATGAAGTTGTGAAAGTAACAAATAAATAAATAACCTATTCATAAATAACAATAACAAAATAGCGAACGAAATACGAAATGCCCCTAGGACAAATCTATCAAGTTTCCTTCGAAATCGTTGAATTTGCCTGTAACAATGCCCAACCTAACCGATTTGCCTGTGGTGTCAGCTCTGTTAACGAGGAAATGGAACCTCACCTCCCTTTTAGCCCTCCTAATGGCTAATTTCTTTTGGTATCGTATTGGGGCGCGTGTAGGAGGAGGTGCAGTTGGAGGAGGTGCCGGCCTTCGTGTGCACCTGATACCAGGCTCTTGGTTCGGATTTTCCGCTCAAGATCCACGCCTGAGACTCTTCCCTGATAAGAAAGGTCCTGGAGATACCGTGTACTGCCTCAAAGAGTCAGGTAGAACCTTTCTTTGAGAGCTTCTAGACGGCTGTTATGGACATAGATTCAGTAAGCATCAAGAACTTACTCTGAATCTCTAAATCTAGTAAGATTTTTTTGGATTAAGTAACGCCATCCTTCACCCTTTATCGTATTGGTATTTGACACCCTCATATTAAAGAAAATGTTGGATTTATGTCCATGATAGCCGTTTAGAACCTTATCGACTGGGATCAGAGTTTTTCTCCTATATGACGGGTTATAGAACAAAGCATGAAGAAAGAAGGGGAGCAGAGGGGAGCATACAACCGTAGCTAGGGGAGATGGTCGTCAATTTGGCCTACATGGGGGGATGGGAACGCGCCGCCAACCATTCAGGGCAACGATCATAAGTAACCTCTGTGCGTGCCACCTGTCCATATTCGATGCGGTCTAATTGACCTGGTTTTTCTCACCTTCCTCATGTAGGCCATATTAGCGACTAGCACCTTTCTGAATTTTAATGGTGCTCCCACCACTTAGGCTCACTTTTGGTTTTCCTTCCTGAAGTTCCGACGATTTCTCTCCGAGTGTTCTTCTGTGTCTAGAATTTTCTGTTGCAATATAGCTGTACTTCGCAGAAGCGGTTCCGTAAATCATTCGGTAAGCCAGAAACATGCATTGAAACCGCCACCGCTCGGGAAAAACCTCAAAGTATCGTCCGGTTTCATGGATTCTCGACCAAGCCTAGCTTAGTGCAGTACCCTTTATGGATATAGAATATTGAAAAGGCTGGATCGACTGCGTTCGGAAAATTCCTATTGTTAGCTCCTTATATGTGTTGGGCGCGTGGCGCAGTCGGAAGAGGCGCTGACTGTTGCCTGCACCCGATATCAGGTTCCTGGTTCGGATTTCCCGCCAGGCTAAGGCCAGGGCCCTTTAGGCCAACCAAGTCTTCCATCACTCCTGGGTCGGTGAATTGCTACCAGACTTGTCTGAGAAGAACAAAGCGCTGACTTGTTCATCGGCTGGCCACCGTAAGTCATTATATGGCCAATTTCGCATTCAAATCGCCTCCACGACATCTCGTAGGAGTAGAATGCGTGGCACATCCCAAAAGGGATTGTGAAACGCCGTTCTTTATCCTTTATTCTTATTTGTGTTCCTTTTTGAAAGATTCAGATTACTGATTTGATTAAATAGGCAGCTTTGTATGAGTTCCTATGTGTTTTTGTCCAAATCTTATAAATAGATGTGCAAGGATTGGTTCTTCTGGAATTCGCTGCGTATTCCCGCCTCCCGTTTTTCAGTGCTAGGCTGTTTTCCCTGCCTATCCGGTTTGATGAAGAGTTAGTACCTTTGTCCTACTTCAGGCTGGCATCTTGTCCATCCTCGTCACTGTCCCCTGTCACTGTATGACAAACTTGGAGTGACAGCAGAATAGTGCAGCGTTTTTACTGGTTTGGAGTAGCGGTGCATTTCTAGGACAGACACACACAAATGATTCGGAACGCTGTTTCCTGTATTCAAATTGACGTTGTCCCTCTTGCGCAAAGGTCAATATGATTTGCCCTGAGAGGCCTTTTGCGGCGCTCCAGTGAAAAATCTTTTGAATTCTATTAGGTCATTCAATAAGACTTCAACTGTACAAGTTTTTATCAAGTCTTTATTTTCAACCAACAATGTCATCAACGTCATTATGAGCAACCTTTCGTCATCTTGCGAGCAAATTCTCTATACAGAAACGATAAAAGCGTTGTGGTTTTTCAGTAAGATACCTGGACAAGGCATTTTGAAGGTCTTACAAATTCTCAAATTTTTCGCCATTTAGGAAATGTTGTAGGGATCGGAATAAATGTAATCCGAAGGTGCGAGATCGGACGAGTACGGTGGGTGAGGCAGAACCTCCCATTCTAATTTGTTATTTTTTTCCGGTGCCCTTTTTGCACAGCGCGGTCTTGCATTGTCGTGACATAGAATGACGCCTTTTCTGGTGCCGGATATTTTTCCACTAAATTCTAGTTCATTCGATCCAGTTATTCATAGTAAAGATCTGCCTCGACAGTTTGTCCATGTTTAAGCATTTCAAGATGAACAGTTCCACGGGTATTCCACGAAACACACAGAAGTCCCTTTCTGGGATGTAAAGCCTGTGAAGGAGTGAACACTGACGTGTCTATGGGCTGCCCACAGCAAGTCACTGTTTAGGCGCAATACGCATTCAGATTGCCTCCACGACATTCCGAAGTAGTAGAATGCGTGGCGCTTCCCAAATAGGGTTTGATTAACGCCGTTCCTATTCGTTCGACCTTTAATTAATCCTGGAGACATCCTGACTAGTGCCGCTATCATGCTGTTATACGAGATGGCCTACGTCGAATGCGTGGCTGCTGATCGTTGGCAATTTCCCATTTCGGCCTGCTCCAACGGCGGTCACTTACAAGAGGAGATTGCTCCCCCAGAATGCAACTATAATCGTGGTTTTGATGGTTAGGGTACTCGGTCTTCGTTGTGTGGACTCGTTTCCTTTTCATACTCAGTGACTAAGCAGAATTCAAAGGAAGGCTTTCATTGTATTAGGCCACGTTTATACTTCAGACGCCGAGCGACGCGATGACATACGTAGTGGCCAAATTGATAGATCGCCTCGCGCGATCAATGTGGCTACAATACGTGGCGTCGCGCCGTTCAGCGTCGAAGTATAAACGGGCCCTTAGGCGTGGCACATATGGCCGTTGTCGTGAGTTCGCCGCGATCCATCACGACTCCTCAAGGACACACATGCTGGGAGGCGCCCAGGTCCTGACGCGGAGGGCATACGGCCGCGCGCACGCGCCGCGACGCAGTGTGAACCGCTCCCCGCGCGCGCCAGCAGTCTGCTTCGTCGCCGTCGAAGCGAGCGGTCGGTCCGTTCTTCGCTCTGGTATTCCATCGTCAGCGCTGTTTCCACTCCATCGGGACATCGACCAGGACCAGCCGCACAGGACATCCGGACGACCACAACAGGGCGCGCATGAGCATAAATCAGAGGTGATCGCAGAGACCGAACGAGCCACCGCTCTCGTGAGCGCAGGCTCCAGGGTAGGAGCCAGGATGGATCTGCGGGTTGCGCTTGGGGCTGGCCCGTAGGTGAGGTGGCGGGGCCTTAACTCGTAGGCAGTTGTGTTCCTATATTGATATGTATTGTGTATTGAGTTGCTATGAAGTATGATATCTATTGCGCCTGTCATACGACTCGAGAGTGGGAGGTTTATTCTGAGCGCAGTGGTAAATACCAGGGGTGTGCGTAATTACGATTTACGATACGATTTTACGATTTACGGTGATTTTTATCAAATTTCTTACAATTTACGATTTACGACATTTTGGGTCGTAAATCGTAAATTTTCGTAAATATGATCTTTGGTCCACGGATGGGAAACGTCCACATAACGTGACGTTTTTCTGGTCGCACTCTATCACAGCATCTTACATTCGAATGGCCTGAAAGCATTTCGTTCCTGTCCACAGAAAAACATGAAAATAATCATTGCGCTGGAATGGAGATGATTACTTGCTGAACCATATTCTATGCTGCAACCACCGCCTAGCAACTTGTAACTTTTTCACCACTTGTTCACCATATAGACGACTCTTTCCAGTGCACACGAGTAGAAATGATGCAAGTTCATCATGGAATATTGGATTTGATTGAAGGCTGTAGATTAACAGCTAAACTGTTGGAAAGAACAAAACAATCATGTTTCAATCTGATTATCACTGCACGTCACGGCGCTTAGTCTATTTACGTATGAGGTACGCCTTAAGCAAAACTTCTGACACTTTCATGATAGGAGTGAAAAAGTTTGACACTTTTGGTCTCGTTCTCATGGGGCTTTTGCGTTCGCCTTATGCGATCCGTTCAGAATGCTGAAGACTGGGCAAAAGATACGATCGCCTTTGTTACAAAGGTAGCTGAGAGCAGGACTGGCGAATGCAAGCAGTCGTTAATTAGTAATGCAATATTTTGGAGTTTCCAAATTTAGCAAGTGCAGGCGAACCTGCGACCGAAGTAAATGCCGAAAGTAATTGCCTGCTATCCTTGATCGACGATCTTTCATTCCAGAAGTTGTGGCTACCTTCAAAAATGATAAAGGACAAAGCATGACGTTAACCAGTCCCTGTTTGAGATCCATTTCATCCATTTCTACCTCTGTGGTATATCGTAGGGGTCATTTGAATGTGGGTTTGCCTTATAGAATGAATTGCGGTTGGCGCCGATGTAGAGGTCAGTGCTTTATCCTTCCCAGACATATCAGGTACCAATTCACAACCCAGCAAGTATGGAAGACTTGACTGCCGGTGGTAGGATCCTAATCAAGAACTATTCTGGAGCACGCGATAGCCGACTTCTCTGCCGTGAATTTCCCCTATATGTTTAAAATGCATCTTGTACGAATCATTTAAACCACTTTCAATTCAGGCTGCACCTTGCTTCTCTACTTTACTCCTAAAGAGTGCCACAAAAATATCTTCTTTTATAATTTTAAGTCAAAAATCCGACTATGGTGAGTGTCCAAAAATGTGATCATACTCTTTCAATCGTCACACAATTCCTTCCCGTCTGCTACGAAAATGCTGTTGGGTACAATTCAAAATGTGAGAAGGCTTAGAACTTTAGGTGTGTCATACCATAGAAATGTGCCATGCGCTCACTCAGTAGGGGATCCTTGGATTATTTGTGCAAATACTGTTTTCGTCGAGTTGATCAGCGATCATTTTTTTGGTTTTGAATGGAATGGTTTTTGTTGATTTATTCGGAGTTGTTGCGGTTGTTTCTACAAAGTCATAGTTTTATATGCAAACCAATGGCTAGGAGAATGATAAACATTTTTGATCGTCCAAGCAGTGTAAGCTTTTTATTCGGACACCCTGTATAGGCGCCTTTTAAGATAGCGTTTTTGAACAAGCGGTTTATATTGGTTCTCCAAAAACTTGTCCAGCTTGATTTGAAAGGTGCTAGTTGATTTTAATGGCTTCCATCCTAATTAGAAAAGTGTCCAGCTCGAGCTGAAAACGTCTCAGCAAAACATAGCTTCGATTAGGTTTAACATATTAGAAAAAAGCAAGGAAATTAGATGCATTATAAGTCAGGCACCTCTTACGATTTACGGTTTACGATTTACGATTTACGACGATTTTTTCGTAATTACGATTTACGATTTACGAGATTTCGGATTTCATTTACGCATACCCCTGGTAAATACTGCGGAAGGTCGACTGGTTCAATTGTATCACGTGAGGATGGGCGAGGGATGTCGGGTGCTGGCGCAGGTACAGTCTGCGCAGGAGAGGTGACCATCTTGAATGATAATTCCGTACCTGTTTTTTAATTAATTTCGCACCCTGGAGATAATTTGTTGCCGGAAGCTTGTTTGTTTTGCTGTCCACACTTTGTTGATGTTGAATTGTTTATTCTACATTACAGTGTTACACTCTACTAAACGTTAGCTGTTGACCTCTTGAAGTTGAAATGTATTAGGTTTTTCCTGATTTTTTCACCTGAAATAATGGTTTGTTGTTAATTATATATGTGAACGAAATTTAACGATTTACCGGAAAGTTAACGAGGATTTTCCGTTAAAAAATGTTGTTAAAAAATTAACGCGCATAATTTTGTGTGAACCCTACTGTTCGCGGCAGATGACTCTCTGATTAGGCCGCCGTTTCGGCGTGATCAGAGCCATTCGTCGGCCGGTGCTATTTGCTCTGACGTGTCCGGGTGTCAAACGGCGCAGCGGTCTCTGTATGTGTGTGTGTGCGAGCTGAGATTGATGGGAGCCACCGGCTGACAAGTGCGAGTCGGTGTGTCAGTGAAAAAGGGCTCCGCTTCACACCTGCACCTCGCTTTTGTGGGCCACATTGATTTTTTGCGAACTTGTTGACGGCCGTCGGCAGGGCTATTGCCCTCCGTATGCGCTTGACCAGTCGATGTTTCTGAATGTCGCTTCTGCTGGATCTTTCGGATTCTTGCCAGTTTTGTGATTTAGTGAATTCTGCAAAAGTGAAGACACCTGCAAAGTCTAAGAGAGTCACCTTCCCTTTCCTCATCTGGTACATATTCTGGCTCCAATCCTTGGATTTGCTTCAAGCTGCCATTTTGTTTTCGGATTATTAAGCTAGAAATCGCCTTGTGCGACTCTCTATGAACCTCGGCATGGAATATGTTGTTATAGCGGTGTATTGCTTGATATTGGGCGCGTGTAGCGCAGTCGGAGGAGGCGCCGGCTGTCGCGTGCACCCGATACCAGGTTCCTGGTTCGGATTTTCCGCCCGGGCCAACTAAGCCTTCCATCTCTCCGGGGTCGGTGAATTGTCACCAGACTTGTCTGAGAAGGACAGAGCGCTGACTTGCTCATCGACTGGCCACCGCAAGTCATTGTATGGCCAAATACGCATTGAAATCGCCTGCATCCCATAGAAGTAGAATGCGTGGCGCATCTCAAAAGGGATTGAGTAACGCCGTCCTTTATCCTTTATCCTTATCTATGTGTAGCCGATTCTTGTTTAACTTAGACACATCCCGTAGTTTCTTTCCTGCTCATTTCTCTCTTTCTTTTTACTGGTACCAAAAATTCTGCCAATTTCGGAAGATCGTGCTAAAGCTATCTAATTACTATCTATGTAGACTCTTGTCTACGTGCTGTGCACTTAAATTTCACACTTCTAGAGACTATTGGGTTAAAAATGAATGTATATGCAAATGAATGTATACATGTATATGCACATTTGCATGGTATATTGTATAGTAAATAGTAAATGGTTTTCTCCCTGACTCCATGATCTGATTTTTCGATCAAATACGACGCGTTAGTTAACCAAGAAACTGGCCACCGAAAGACTGATATTTCTTTCCCAGGATCCGCCCAATCTATTGCTTCGGTTCAGTCGTTCGGTGCTTCTTTAATGATAATTAATGATATTAATTAATGATAACGATGTTGGCTCTGTTTTTTATAATACTTTTATATATTATATATTTTATAGTACTTTCCCAACTTTCCCTTTATTTACAAGCACCGCTCACGATTTTTTAAGTCTCCATTTTGTGACCTCGGGAAGTTCTTAGACCTGAGAGAAAATCGTGCGCTGCAGTGTTCTACAGAGATAAAGATAAAGGACGGCGTTACTCAATGCCTTCTGGGATTCGCCACGCATCCTACTTCCACGGGATGTCGTGGAGGTGATTTGAATGCGTATTCGGCCATAAAATGACTTGCGGTGGCCATTCGATGAAAAAGTCGGTACTTTATCCATCCCAGACAAGACTAGTACCAATTCATCGACCCCGTGGTGATAGAAGGCTTGGTTGGCCTCAGCGGGAGATCCGATCCAGGAACTTATTATCGGGTGCACGCGACAGCCGGTATCTGCATGGACTGCTTTTATTTCTTAATGCTAACATATAAATATAGAAAACTACTGCAGGTAATAGTCTATATTTATATGTTAGCATTAAGAAATAAAACTATGCTGCCTCTTTTTATGTTTGTTTCTTGAGCGTGTGATAGCGTGGTGTTGGAATGTGGCATGCACTCGAAATTGATCCAAGGCTCATTCAGTTTCTTTCTGGCTTCGGCACTGCCCTTCTGGGGCTTAAAAATTGGCTTAGGGCCTGTTCATACTTCGCGACAAGAGCAGCTCGTCGCCCGCTCTTGTCGCGACATACAAAACATGCATATCGATTAAAGCCGATCGCGCGCCGCCAAAAAGTGTTCATACTCGAGGGCCGGTGCTGTCGCTCCAGTCGCTATCGTCGCTCCGTCGCCCGTGCAAAGCATGCAAATCGATCACGCGCCGCCAAAAAGTGTTCATAGTCGAGCGCCGGTACTGTCGCTCCAGTCGCTTTTATCGCCCTAGTCGCCTGTTCGGGTGGAGTGGTGTTCTACTCCCGCCCTTTAAACAGAGGCGTAGCAAATGTCTGCGTCTCCACTATCTCGTAAGACAGCCACTGGACTCTCGGCTGCGGGACATTATGTACGAATGGTCGCCGCGAACGCGGCGACTCGCGCGGCGAGCGCGGCAGAAGACGTCGCAATTGAGTGACTTCAGCTTCTAGTGGTACCTAGACCTGCATCAAGACTTGCACATTAAGTGTTAGAAAGTGTGTACAAAGTCAGTTTCACTGCGATAGTGTGTCATATTTTCAGCTTTTCCTGAAGAAGCATCATATAAAATTGAGCATTAGAACGTTGCTTAGTTTTATGACTCCAACTCAATTTCTGAACCAGAGCATGTTTTCCCGCAGCTCCTGCAACAGCAGAAAGGGATATCAACAATTCAAACCTAGCGTCTGCAGCAAGTCATGAGGCACAGCTCCCACGACCGCAGCTGAGCTCATCGCGCACGCGACAGTCGTCGTCGCGGGCGCGGCAACCATTCGTACATAAAGACCGCCCCTCCTGGACTCTCGAGGAAGCCCATGGGGTTGGGGGTGGGCGGGCCAGGGGGATGAGGGGGTAGAACGCTCGACTCCCTCCTGTTCATACCTTGCGCGCTGCGCACGTCGCCCATGCTGCACGTGTTACGCTCTCGTCGCTCTTGTCGCTGCTGTCGCGAAGTATGAACAGGCCCTTGGAAAATTTTTCTTGTATGTAGATGCGCTTCTTCATCTCTACCTTCTGGTTCATGATTAGTTCCACGTTTTTAGTGAGTTTTTTCATCTGAGAGGACAAAATGAGGTAGGTATTTTCCTCAAGCACCTATTTGTTCGAAATTTACGTTTCCAACCGATTTGAGTATATTGTTGGTCTCCCGGTTGATAAGCCAAAGATTGTCGTTGTTCTTCGTTAAATTGATGCCTTTGTCTCCAACTTCTCTCTTCTTGGAAGTATCTCTTTGTATCGCCTTGCTAGTCTACTGACCTACTGACGGCAGGGCGACTCGCCCCAGCTGTTATGGATTCATGAGCCTCTGATTTCGACGGTTCAGTCGAAACTTTAGGTCGAAATAAAGTCCACCTACAAAGTATTAACATACAGCTGATGCTTTCGTTTTATACTTTTAATGTATGCTTGCTTCCGTTTCTGCTTATTCGACGCGTAAAATTAA
The DNA here is from genome assembly GCA_947396885.1 of Heligmosomoides polygyrus polygyrus. Taxonomy (NCBI): domain Eukaryota; kingdom Metazoa; phylum Nematoda; class Chromadorea; order Rhabditida; family Heligmosomidae; genus Heligmosomoides; species Heligmosomoides polygyrus. The sequence continues at coordinate 85,148,268 of OX377205.1, forward strand.
ATAAAAATATTTAATGCTTCGAAACATCGAAAAGCGTCATAAAAACGATACATAGATGCAGAGGATAGAATCCTTGGCAATGATCGTGAGCTCTTAGAACCTCTTAGCACTGGGTTTCTCTCCGTGCTGGGTTTGTGAAGTTGAACGGACGGAAAGGAACTGATATTTTGTTTAGATAAAAACTGGAAATCCTAGGTTTAAAAATTGACTGAAGCGAAGAGATCAGTGAAAAAATGACCGTTAATTATTACGGTAAAGGATAAAGAATGGCGTGAGTCAGTCCTGGTTTGAAATGCACCACGTATTCTTCTTAAACGTGAGCTCTTTGAGCGTTTTAGCACTGGGCTCACGCTTAAGTAGAATGCGTGGCGCATATCAAACCAGGACTGATTCACGCCGTTCTTTATCTTCTCCCGCAATCTTCAGCAGTCAATCGATATTAGCCTTTACCGTAATCTTTACCCGTCAATTGACATATTTCAGTATTAGAAAATTATCTTTTTGTTAATTTATATACGTACTTACTAGTTTTAAGGAGAAACTCATTCGTGACAGATTTGTAACTGACGACCATCTACACGTTAGCACTCTGGCAAATACCTGGTGAAGTTTTTCAAGTTTCATTCGCATTTTTTCCTGGTATTTTCTGGGAATTTTCTGATTTTTCTGGTAAGTTGAAGTGCAGGGTGTCTTAAAAAATGTGTACACTGTTTGAAAGATGGTTACTTTGCTCACACTAAAGCTACTGAACAAGTGTCAGGCTCATATGAAAGCTTAAGAAAATGAAAATTTTCTGATGTATGAGCGGCATAGAGTGCGCCATGCGCCCGCCTGATACCTTGCATTTTGCACTCGATGGATTGTGTGTTCGCTTAAATACTTGTTATAATTTCTTCACAGAGTGACCGTTTCGATTGACTTCTGCTTCATTTAAGGTTTGAAACTTACAAACACATTATGGTTTGCGAAAAATGCTGGGTACACTAAAGATGCAAGTACTATTTGAAAGGTTCCAACATTTGCGCCATGCCTCCGCCTGAAATATTACTTTTTGGCCTCGATTGATTGCGCATGAGCTGAATGCTTGTTACAATCCTGCTACCACTTGGCCACGATAAACTATGCTGTGCTTGTTATAAAGTCTTCCGTCGCCCAGTAGCTGCAATTAGGCCGATTAATCTCTCCACTTCTTTTGAAGGTTGCTTCAACAGTCCACAGAATCCGGCTTGGAAAATGGGGCTCAAATTGCTTAGATTTCTGAAATTTAAACTGTGCAATCAATAAACTCACATGGCACGTGGCTTTCATGTGATTCTAAACGTTAGAAGAAGCACAGCGCAGATTAATCGGGCCAAGTAGTAGCAAGATTGTGACAAACGTTCGGCCCATGCACAATCACTGCAATGTCTGAAATGCAATGTTTCAGGCGGGGGCATGGCGCAATCTTGACTATTTACACGCCACATAAGTCTCGTCACCCTGTGCTTTCAAGTGAGTCTCAAACGTCTTCTAAACCTTCACCAGCGGCAATGCTAGAATCTTTCAATCAGTGTCACATATTTTAGTATACCCTGCATTATTCGCAAGCCGTAGGGTTTTTAAGTTTTAGATCTTAAATGAAGCACAAACCAATCGATATTGCCACTTTGTGGAGAAGTTATGACAGGTATTCGAGCGAAACACAATCAATCGACTCTAAAATGCAAAATTTCCGACGGGTGCATGGCGCATTCCATACCGCTGATATGTCAGAAAACTTCTATTTACATATGCTTTCATAAGAGCCACCTTTCAAACAGTGAATACATTTTTTGAGACACCCTGTATTTTTATCTCGTGTAGGGAATTGAGTGCGTGTTTGGTTTGCACAGTGACTTTTGGAAGATGAAGATGGCAGTGTTGCGTTCTTCCCAAGCAACTCTGGCAATAAGTTACCGACCTCGGAGGGATTGAAGGATTGCTTGGCTTGGGCGTGATCAGAACCAAGAAGCTCGACTCGTGATGCACGCGACAGCCAGCACGTACTTCGGTGGCGCTACCACGCGGCTTGCTAACTATTAGAGCAACTCAATGCGAAAAAACTTTTACACGTATTTTGAGTGGGCCAGGCTGTTCAACTCGTCCTCTTACTGATACAGCTGCTGAGTTGAGTTTGATACTCTTGCAGCAGTTTATAATTGATTATAAAGTGGAATTAGTCTAGAGAGAGAGAGAGAGAGAGAGAAAGAGAGAGAGAGGGAGAGAGAGAGAGAGAGAGAGAGAGAGGAGAGAGAGGAGAGAGAAATTTTAATTGGTTATAATTTGAAACTAGCAAAAGTCTTCGATGGAACAAGTTCTACAATCAAATGTTTTTGAGCTTCGTTTAAATTTCACAAAGGATGAGGTAGTCCAGTGGTTGGTGACAACACTGCACCAACATAACGTGTCTGACTGGAGCTCTTGGAGAGAACTTTACAACCCTCTTCCTGTGCCCAGATGTCACCGAATTTCCTTTGTACCCTTGCAACTGTGTTTGAATATTCGATGAAAATCGATCACTCGAAGTGATTACCCGATCTGGTTCTTTGCTGGTGCTAATCGGATTATCGGAAGGGCCGACGAAGTGCAATAATCCGTGACGTCACGCCGATTTCGGTCCACAGTACGAGATTGAATTCAACCTCGTTTCGTGGGAGGTCTCCTGTTCAAGTTCTCGTTTGATTCTTCTTCTACTTTATCATTGAAGACGCTGCGAGGTCAGATAGATAGAGCAGGCTAGTACTCTGAAGTGTAGATGTAGTTCGCAAAATGTGTACATTTTTGCGGTGGACAAAAGGATGGCCTACACGGCAGGATGTAGACCAGAAAAGTTCTTTACATATATAATACTTCTATTAGAGGTGTACTTGCAGACATCTAAGTTCCAGCTCTCTCAAGGAAGTAACCAATTCTCACAAAGGATATCACTGCTCGTTCCGTTGATCCTTAATTTCATCGGGCTGATGCCAGCCCCCATCGTGTGCAGGAGTCCAGTGCTCCCAGCTCCAGGACGTAACTCCAACGCGACGTCGCGCGCTAGCCGCATGCGATGTCGCGGCGCTGAAACGCGGACGTGCGCTCGGTGACGCATGGTTAGCCGCGGAGCACGAAATCTCGCCTATGTTTAAGCGCCTCCACTAGTTTTTTGACATTTATTCCTCCATCAAACACCTTAGCTACCCTAGCAAGCTCAACCCGTCTTACCAGGATACTATCTCAACGGTAGGTCGGAACGGCCCAAATGTTGTATATGGGCAGAACCGCCTCTCTCTGGGTAGTAACTGCAGGTATCTCGACCCCAATACAACTCTGCGCAGAGTTAGGGGCGACGGAAGCCGCGTGTTGGCGCCATGTTGATTCACGTGCTCCACAGCTACGGGCTGCGCGAGATGAGGGCTCGTATCGCGACCCAGCGCAGTGCACAGGTGGCGTAGTAGGGAAGCGCTCGGGCTCGTGAACGAGGGGTCAGGGGTTTGGATCTCACGGACTGCGTTTGATTTGCACTTTTGCAAAATCTATGTTTATCATATAGGTAATCCGCCTAGGGGTATTATGGTGTGTTATAGAGCATGTTTACATATAACATACCATTCATACCGTTAACAAGGGTGGTGCAGACAGGGTCACCGATTTCGTGCAGGCAGGGTCACCGATGAAACTTTGTCTAGGGGGGTTATTTGGGGTGCTGATCACGAATCTGACATCCATACATAACTATAGCTTCACACAAAATAGGCTTAAAATAAGTGACACACAGAAGTGAACATGTTAGCTAATCTGTAGTTTGAAGCATATGCTAAATGTAAACATGCTCTATAACACACTATAATACCCCTAGGTGGATTACCTATATGATAAACATGGATTTTGCAAAAGTGCAAAACAAACGCACTCTGCGGGATCCAAACCCCCAACCCTCGTTTACGAGCCCGAGCTCTTCCCTACTAGACCACCTGTGCACTGCGCTGAGCCGCGATACGAGCCCTCATCCCGCGCGCACCCGTCAGCTATGGAGCACGTGAACCAACAGGGCGTCAACACGCGACTTCCTTCGCCCCTAACTCTGCGCAGAGTTGTATTGGGTCGAGATACCTGCAGTTTGTTACTTCACAGGGAGAGGCAGTTCTGCCCATATACAACACTTGGGCCGTTCCGACCTACCGTTGAGATAGTATCCTGGTTAGTACTACCATAGGGAGCCCCAAATGAAGTGAAAGAGGAACTCTCTCGGTGGAGGCGCTTGGAAGAAAAAGGAAGCAGTAAATTGCCTCTGCTTCTGCTTGTAGATTGGAAGAACACGGAGGTCCTGAGAGTTTGCCAAAGGGGTGCTTGTCAATGGTATAACAAGTGAACTACGAACGAACGTGAGTAGGTGACGGTGAAGTGTAGCGCAAAGTTAGAATTAGGGGAAAAGCTACAGAATAGAGCGCTAATCCTCCCCCCCCCCCCCAAATAGAAACTTAAAAGCATTTGCTACCGAAACTTCTAGTTAGTAATCCCTTCCCAGTTCTTGTTCCGAATTTCCCTCACCAGATCCTTGACCGCTTTCCCTCACTCATTTGAAATAGGTCTCATTTCGCCTACAATTTTTAAGAACCACTCCCACTTCCCTACCAGGAGACATCAGACTTGTCTCATTCTTATCTTATATCTCTTTCCTTCTTCTGCACGATCGACGTCGCCGGCCACACTTTCACACTCTATCGCTAGTCAATATCCGTCGCTGTCGGAAGCAGCCGGACCGCGACAACTCGTCCAATTTTGTCGCGCGCGACGCCAGGAGGGTTCGCGCGGCGTTGGAGTTATGTCTGCCCCCGAGTGCTCCCCGTTCGATGGACTCGAAGAGTGCCACATACAGTAGCGTCCAAAAGTTTGTGAACGCTTGCATTTTTCGCCAGAATTCGCTTCAAATCAGCTTTAAAAATGTGAATTTTGGATATGTTGTGACAATTAACAAATCTTCATATACCGCATCATCAATGCTGTTCTATATAGATCCTTGCCTACCACATAGGTTACAGCAGCTCAGCAGCCTTCTTTATTACCAATGTCAGACAAATTCTACACTAGAACAATTCAGCTTTACTACTAGCAATTTGCAGAACCTTTTGCTTCAATTACAGCTTCACATCTCCTCGGCATGGACTATAGGAGTTTGTTGATCACGTCGGGTCCGACATCTTCCCACTTCTACCTTAATTGTTCAAACTTTCCGGCCTTGTTTCTTGCTGTGAGACCTGCTAATCTTCTAGCAAGATGTTCCCAAAGGTGTTTGATTGAGCCCAGATCCAGTGACTGAGAAGGCCACGATATGAGATGAATTCTATTTTCATTGAACCACTCCTTGACCGCCTTCGAAACCGTCTCGAGTCGTCGTCCGGTTGAGAAATTCACGGAGTTTGGAAAGTTTTTTTTGGCATGTGAAAGCACAACGTTGTTAAAAATCTTCTGGTAGCGTTCAGAGCTGATAACTCCTTGAATGTGGTAAGTAGGGCTGTTCCATGTGCACTGAAGCATCCTTAAACTATAACACTTCTTTCGCCATGTTTAGTAGTTGGCAGTTGGTTCATTCTGTCGTATTTTGCTCCCTTTTAGGCGTCTTACGTACCGTATTCTACCTGATCCAAATAGGTTGAACTTGCTCGCGTAGCTGAAAAGCACTTTTGTCCAATCGTCCATCGTCCATCTCAAATGTTCCTTGGCATACTAGAACCTAGCTTTCCTATTTCTCTCTCTGATGAAAGCTTTCTTAACGGGATGTTTTCCACAGAATCCAGAAGATCTCAGTCGACGTTTTACTGTGCTCATGCTCACATCTAAGCCGCGGTGACCGGCTACAGACCGCTGCATATCAACGGCGGCCAGAGACGGGTTACGTCTCGACATCCTCTGGATAGCAGAATCGACTCTAGAAGTCGTAATCCGTGGCCCGCCTGACTTATGATCGCCTTCGGCAGTTCCGGATTGTTTTATTTTCTTGACAACAACAGCGGTTGTCGAAATTTCGCATACCTGTCGATAGTTCTACCTGTCGATAAGAGGCTATCTGCTGGACGAGTCGAAAAATGGCTTCTCCACTTCAGCAGAGAAATTCTTTCCTCTCGGCATAAATGTATTGACCAATACACTTGAAGCTTTAGCAGCTCACTTTGATCGTTGCACACAACTGACCTTGCACTTGCAAAAAAAAATGATAATAACGAGCATAGATCAAAGGATCGTTATTGTGATTTGATTTGCTACCATATCTCCAAATTTAACTCTGTTTAGACTTTTTAAGGCAATTTATGACGGAAAATGCAAGCGTTCACAAATTTTTGGACGTCACTGTACGTCGTCCAGGACTTTCACGAAGAGTCCGACCGACGCGATAGTGGGCGCCATGGTGTACTTCAGACAGCCTTTGGTTACGGCTGTCGTAAATGGGTGTCTGTGAAACGAATTACGTGACCTATCCACCTAACTCTCGATAACTCAACCCTGCGCTTGGGTCTCTGATTGTGGAGTGTCTACGATACCGGAAAGTCCAGAGGCCTTCTCTCACCTGCGTGAATGGTGCCACTTCGAGCATTATCTTCTCGATTCATGTTGCGCAACACTGTTTGGTTGATCATCCTGGTTTAGATTAGCAGGAAATCGGACGTTCTTCGTCTTCTTCACGACTTCTTCGACGATCTTGAAACTTTTCAGGTTGCTCGTTTCCATCTGTCCGGCCCCGGCACTAGGCTTTTGCTCATGGTGAATTCCCGACCCAAGGACACGTAGGTGAAGCATTTGGAGATGTTCGTCCGTTGAGCGAGAATGGGGCATCGGAAACTGTCTGTTTCTCATGATCATGCATCAATTTAGGCCAATTCTAGCACACCGCCCCACCGCATTCATTCTCAGGTGCAGGTGTGAAGCTGCTTGAAGCGGTGCAAAACAGCTTTGGGTGCAATCTTAGTTGGTGGTGACCGCTCTTAAAGGATTTCCCGACATAACGAAACACAACAAATGGACAAGAACATGTAGAAGTAAGTTAACTACGACAACCTGCTGGGGCCGGATTCATCAACGACTTACAAAGATTTTACGGAGAAATTACAGCCGAGGTTGCTGAAGAAACGCGAGTTAAAGCGGCTTATCAACAGGCGATATGGTGAAATGTTGGCGTCTTCAGGAATTTCGGCAATTTCTCCGTTAAATCTCTGTAAGTCGTCGACGAATCTGGTCTCTGGTAACCCAGATCGATTCAGTTTCCGAGTTCCTAGTCGAAGAGGGAACCTAAGAGGAACATTCTCGGTACAAATCTGACAAGAGAGGACCCCCTTACAAGAAGGGATCATCTTCAAGCTGCTAAAAGGAGCAACATCAGTAAAATATAATAAAAGTAAGCCCAGAATCAGCAACCAACGTTTTGGAAACAGGAAAGACAATGTCCAAGACACGTCCTACTCATTTGCAAACGTGCCGACCTGGCTCACAGTTGATATATATTCTTGTATTTTCTGTGTTAAATATTTCGATTTCGTTACTGCAGCTGTTTTCTAAGGAATGTGTGAGCTCAATATATTTCAATACTGAACACAGGCAGGCACAAAGCAGTTCGGAAGGGGTCACAATGTGAGGCAGCCCTAACTAAATATTTTGTGCTGCACTAAACTAAAAAATTACACAGCACTAGTGTGGTGGTGAACTGGGCTAGGCTACTTCTATTGGATCTTACTTATGGTTAGACCTAACCACTTTCTTCCGATTCATTCCATGCAGTCCGGGTTGATGTGCAGGTTCGCTCATCAACCCGCGATACTGTAGCGTGTTACTGTTGCCGTTGCGTCGCGGATCGCGTCGGCGTCCACATGGGCATTCGATCGATGTCTTGTATGTCCGCTGGCACTCCGGGCAAGCGGGTCGTGGGGCAGTGGATGATAGTACGTTGCTTCATATGGTGGAGATTGGGGGTTCGGTTCTCCTGCGTTGCGGCACTTTTGCATCACATCCTGGAGATTGTAACTAAGTATTCATGTGCTTCCTTAGGGCCTGTTCATACTTCGCGACAAGAGCGACTAGTCGCCCGTGCAAAACATGCATATCGCTTAAAAGCGAGCGCGCGCTGCCGAAAGTGTTCATACTCGAACACCGGCGCTGTCGCTCCACTCACTCGTGTTGCCTGCGCATATTTCGAACGACGGATGGAGTATGGAGTACGTAATTAATTTCGTACTCCACACCACGCTCGTCGTGGACGGGGTGTAGAGTACGTAATTATTAACGTACATCACACTACGTCCGGCGCCCCAGTCGCTCCAGTCGCTCGAAGTCGGAGGCAGACATGACTCCAACGCCGCGCGAACCCCCTGGCGTCGCGCACGGTGCGCGACGAAATTGGACGAGTTGTCGCGGTCCGATGCTTCCGACGGCTAGAAACGCTTCCTACAGGGACATGCTGCACGCCTTTGCCTTATTTCAACGTTTCTTGGAGATGGTATATGAGTGTGGTTTCAATAGGACGATCAGCGGCAGTTTATACAGGAATCCTGGTCATGTGAATGTTTTCTAGCGTCAGTGTTTGCCATCTGCAACTTTTTCGGTCAATTTTTACCCGTGATTATGGTTATAAAAAAAAGGATAAAGGACGGCGTTAGTCAATCCCTTCTGGGATGCGCCAGCGCATTCTACTTCTACGGGATGTCGTGGAGGCGACATGAATGCGTATTTGGCCATACAATGACTTGTAGTGGCCAGCCGATGAACAAGTCAGCGCTTTATCCTTCCCAGACAAGTCTGGTACCAATTCACCTACCCAGGAGGGATGGAAGGCTTGGTTGGCCTGGGCGGGAAATCCGAACCAGGAACCTGGTATCGGATGCACGCGACAGTCGCGCCTCCTCCGACTGCGCTACACGCGCCCTTTATGGTTATACTATGGAAAAAAGGTCACTATAACCCATTCTCGGATCAATTATCTTACTTACTGCAGACTGTTGCCTACCACATTCTGTGAGATCTTAAGTTCCTTGGTAGAAGTGTGATCTGGGAGCTTAAACACTGAGAACATTTCGTGCTCCGCAGCTAACCATGCGCCACCGAGCGCACGTCCGCGTTTCAGCGCCGCGACGTCGCACGCGGCTAGAGCGCGATGTCGCGTTGGAGTTAGGTCCTGGAGCCCGCTCGAAGTATGTGCACGCCCTTCTGAGTACGCAACGCACTCCACGTGCGCTACTGGCTCCAGTTGCCTGTTTATACTTCCGTACGTTGCTTGCGCTGCACTCTCGTCGCTCTTGTCGCTGCTGTCGCGAAGTATGAACAGGACCTTACGAAGGTGGATAATCACTAAATGCAGGGTGACCCCCTCCAAGCCGCTTTGCGCCGTAGGAATTCAGTTCTTATGAAATCATTTAAGAATGGCCACCACAACTAGGGTTGCAAATTTCACTAATTTTTCACTAATTTAATAATAATTTCACTCGTTGTTCGTTTTAAACATTAAACATTTATTGTGCCAATTGCAGTAGATAGTAGTATAGATGGGTGACGAAGTTAGGTATAGTTCTTGGCTTGGTGTAGTTCTTGGCTTGACGTAGTTCTTGGCTTGATGGCGAAGTTAGGCATAGTTCTTGACTTGGTTCTATCTTATTTCCACTCCGTTTTCATTCATGTTTCATTCATTTGTTGTTTTGTTACTTTACTTTGCAAGCTATCTGCTTACAAACAGTGTCTCCTTATGTTTTTTCTTCTAAATAACGCATAGCTGCCCACGTTTGGAACGAACTCTTACTCCCTTCCAAGGATTTCTAAATCTGGATTGAAAAAGTAACCGCTATTGACTACCAAATGTCCATTCAAATGGAGTATTCAAGACCTGCTCTTGGTAGTCCTGAATTGCTCCCTTCATCTATGCATACGATGAAGTTGTCACGTCGCTGCTAAGACGCTTCCTTCACCCTCTTATGATTGCTGGCTCCCTCCTGGACTGGATGAAACAGCAGCTCAATTTCTGCGCATCGCAAATATTCTCAATCAAGTTGCGCCGCTTCATTCGCACAGGCTCGTGGAACTATTACTAGGCCTCGTGAACATCCGCCTTTGTAAAAAGTACGGAACTGATCTTCTCATCGTTCCCGACTTATTCACTGGATATCCTGCCGTTAACAGATCTTTTGCTCTCCGTCTTCTTGTTCTCTTCTTTTTTTGCCGACGAGAATGTCCAGGATCTGTGTAGGTCCGAGTCAGAATGTTCTAAGGAGTGATCCCACTTCAATGTGATAGCTGCGTTCCTAGGATGCGAGAACCTGCTCGTGGTTGGACATTCACAGCACTTTTTTTTATTCAAAAATGAGGACAAATTTCTCGTCCCATGAAGCGCTATCGTCTGGGTCAAGTTTGAAGGGCCTTTATCAGAACTACCTCAACTCTTCTCGGAATTCGTTTGCCCGACCATCCCAAATTCCTCTAACCACGTGTCGGTTTCATCAGCACTTACATAACTTTAACAGAGAATTCACAGCAGAGAACTCAGTGCGGCTTATCAAGCGATATGGTAAGCGATAAGCTGCGTTATCTGAGTTTTCCGTTGTGAATTGCTCTGCTAAAGTTATGTAAGTCGTTGATGAATCCGACCCCAGCTTGTGATATTGAAGTGTGGAAGTATTATATCATATTATAGACGCGTGTAGTGCAGGCGGTGAAGGTGCCGGCTATCGCAAGTGCCCGATTCCTAGCTGCCGGTTCGGATTTCCCGCCCAGGCCGACCAAGCCTTTTTATCTCCATGGTCTGCAAATTTGTACCGTACTCTCCTGGGGAGAGCAAAACGTTGCATTCTCCATCCGCTGGCGACTGCAGGTTGCCGTATAGGCCAAATACGCATTTAAATTGCCGTCCCCAAAAGGTGTTACATAACGCCGTTCTTTATGTTTATAAATGACGGACTGGAGGCTGTTTTCCCCACACTTCCTGAGCTATATATCTTTATGAGCGCTTCGTCGCGTCGTCTTGGATCGCTCCTAATCTGAGAAGGGTTGGCATATAGTGGTTTGCGTCTCCAATCCTTTGCTTGAGCTGCTACGAGAACATCAGCTGCTGTTCTATGATGCGAGGGCTTTCAAAATTCAGGGGACTTGGTTGTGCGACGTGGAATGACGTACGAAACTGACTGTACGGTTGCCCCCTCCCGCCTAGGATAGATCTCATCGTCTGCCTTATGCACTCTGAACCGAGATCCTTGTTTCAGGCCCGTCCAGGCCAACCGATCCTTCCGGCCCTCTGGAGTCGCTGATCTGTACCAGACTTGTATAGGGAGGGTAAAGCGCTGAATTCTCCACTATCAACTGAACATTCAGAGTGCTCATGTGAAATAGAGGCCGTGGAGCACATCACTAAATCCGTTTGTTTTCGTTATACTTTATTTTATTAATCTTTTTTATTACAGTAGCTCTTGTGAGAAGCACACATTTTTGGGTGTCCACTTTCCACTGGTACCTCTAGGGCGATAAACTGTTTGTGTAGTTCTATGAGTTTACACGTTCCGACTTCTGTTGCAGTCATTTCACTTGAGTTTTTTTCCTACAAAATCATCGTTCTGTAACGGCTTCTAACAATGCCCGTGACATGTTCCGTTGGTGATAAAGCAGTCACACCATCACTCAGTCGGCAATTCGATATCGACAAAAAAAATCCTTGTGATAGGCAGAACAAGCCGATCTCCTAAGCATACGAATTTGCCTCTATAGTTGATGTAGAGGTCTAATGTGCGGCGCATTCTAGAATTGGGTTAAGTAACTACGCTAAGGTAGCTTTCTCGATTTCTCGAATGCATTTTGGAATGGGAATTAGTGGACCAAACAATGTTTTGTGGCCTTCCGTGAAACTGTGCTATCGTCCTGTGTCCAGAATACCGTTCTCCTTTGTGCAGGCATTTCCCGGATCTATCCTAGTCGGGAGGGGTAACCGTAAAATGCCAATTGCACAGGTCATTCCACGCCATACAACCATATCCACAAAATTTTAATTATTATAGAATCCTCGCAATACAGGGCAGCAGCTGAATCTCTCGTAGAAACTCAAGAGAGTGAATGGAAACTCAAATCACGATATGCCCCCTCCGATTAGGACAGATTCCATTTTCCTTCTTCAAGCTCTTGTGGCCTTGTGATCCAGCGAAATCAAGAAATTGTCGCTTTTCTCTCCTGTGCCTTGCTTATTCACACAATTCTGCCTAGTTCTGATTCCCGACGATCTCCGTAATGTTCTTCAGCCTGTTTTCATCGTCGTCGTTCATTGCCGGGAGTCCTTTTTCGCCTCGAAATTCAAGCCACTTGCTTTCAGATGCTATGGTGATCCCAACAATACCACTGAGATGTTCGGATTGTGGGAAAGAAGTCACGCCGACAATCAGCAATTCAACATCGACCGAAAACCATCTTCGAGATTCGCGAAGATTCGACTCGAACGGTAGCTCCTCGGTGGTCGAGTTCTGGTGGTGTCGCGACTGTGCTCAAGGCATTTGCAAGTTAGTCTCGATGCCTTCCAGCTTTGTTCAGGCTTCAGGGCCAAATTGTTGGTTGACTGCGATCTCCGTGATGATATACCTAAGTCGGAATTGTTCTCCCCGAATGTCCGAAAAATGCTGGTTGTTGTTGCCATTAGTAAAGTCAGGAGGATGACAGCCCCCACTACAGGAAGGCTCGAATTATTGTACTGTTGCCATTAAAAGTCGTAAGCTCGTAGATGCAAGCTTTTAACGTTCTCGCTTATTGAAGTTTCTACGTTTCGTTTATGTTTCGATTTTTTTTTGATTGATTTAACGTTTCTATTTATGACAATGGCTTCAACAGACAGACGGTAAGGATGTTGTGTTCGGTAAAAACGGGGCCAGTAGTGTAACGGCGTAGACCGTTACCGCCCGGTCAGCAGGAGGTGCGGGTTCGAGTCCCGTCTGGCGCTAAAACTTTGATCGCAACAGAACACTGTTGTAACAGCTTATCGTCTTCTATTCTTCACCCTATAGTTTTTCATCTTATTAGTTTATTTGTTTTGTTGCATAGATTTCCATGTATAAAATAAATAAATAAATAAATACCAATTCGCCGACCCCAAGGAACGGCTTGGTTGACTTTCGGGGAACCCGAACCTTAAACCTCGATTCTGAGTGTACGCGACAGTCGGCCTCTCCGACAGTATCACGGTCTCCTTCAGCTTAAATAGCTCGAAAAAAGTATGAAGCAAAGTAATGTTATATCCCATTATATAATAATAGAAAGTTTTACTTTGCTTAGACACTCATCCTTACGTTTCTTAAGTGCAACAAAAAATGACCACAGAGAATACAGGATTTGGTCTCTGGAAGAATGTAGCCTATGGAAACCTGCATTTGCTTTCTTGCTTACACTTTTCTTCTTGTTCAGCATTTCAAGGTCGCGGAAGGGCAATCGGAGGAGGTGCTTTCTGTCGCATGTACCTTATTCCAGGTTCTTGGTTCGGGTTTCCCAAATGAAGCATTCATCCCTCCGGAGTCGGCGAATTGCTATCTGACCTCTCTGGGAAGTACAAAACACTGACCTAGCCACATCAAATCATTATGTGGGCGAAATGTGCATTCAAATTGCCTGCATGACATTTCGTAGAAGTAGAATTCGTGGCGCATCCCAGAACGTTTTGATTTACGCCGCCCTCTTACCATTATCCTTTATCCTTTCTGAAAGCGAACACTTTGTTACAGTGGAGTTATTTTTGGTAAAACGAAGGCTGGAGTCAACTGATTGACATACTGCAAGTTTCAAGGTCCTCCTAATTTTAACTTAACTTTAAAATAAATTTAAATAAATGATACATAATTTTATGTATAAGTTGAATTATAAAACGTAATATTTAAAATTGAACATAAAGAATAAAATTAAAGCTTAAATATTTTACGTTTATAAACACAAAAATTTGTTGAATTGAACAAAGTTTGCGCATTCATAACCGTTATAAAATCTTACTCTTCACTGACGAGCCACTGGGAAGGTGTTATGACAGAAAAGGTTCGTTTGAAGGTAGATGGCGAAGCGAACCACTTTGGAGAAGTTTATTTATTTATTTATTTATTTATTTATTTATTTATTTATTTATTTATTCTCTATTTCTAATTGGGCTAGTGTAGGGCAATCGGAGGAGGTGCCGGCTGTTGCGTGCACCGAATAGCAGGTTTCTGGTTCGGATTTCACGCTCAGGCCAACCTTCCATCCATGCGGGGTCGGTGAATTGGTACCAGGCGCGTCTGGAAAGGATAAAACGCTGACTTATTTATCGGCTGGCCATCGCAAGTCATTGAATGGCCGAATACGCACTCAGTTGCGCGTAGAAGTAGAATGCGTGGCGCATCCGAAAAGAGATTGAGTAATGCCATTCTTTATCCTCATCCTTATTTCTAAATTCTTTATTTGAAGATTTGTAATTTTGTGCTCTTCGCTTTCAGTTTGCTCCATTATCGTGCGATACATTTCTGGCGTTTTGTTCAAAGATGAAGTGTTACGGTGCTTTACTACAAAGAAGTGGTAGCTGGTGTAGTTACAACTGCTCCGGAATCAGATATGTTTATGCCTAACTCATAAAACAGAAAATTGCGAGGTGAAAGTTGGAAGGGTACTTCGTAGAAATTTATTCTCTCTTCATTCCTATTCGTTCAGCAGAGCTGAAGTAAGTGAGCGAATCAAGGAAAGGCCTTTCTCACAGGACCACATGGACCGGGCAATTTCTCTCCAGTTCCGGAGAAATGAGTGAATGCTGCTGTGCAACCCATGGCCCGTTGCTGTGGACTATGTAGAGCAGTTTCGGGAATGAGAACGCTCCCGAAAGCAGCTTCAATTCCAGCGCAGTTAGCCACTGGCTAAGATCGCTCTCGCCTACAGCAATTGGCCATGGATCTCAGCACATACGGTACAAAAGGGTTTCGGATATGGAATTGAGCAGAACATCATCCAGTCATCTGTACCGAGGGGGCGAACCAAGAACTCGTCGTCAGGACTGATCGAGCCTCGACGCCATTACCAAACACGACGTCCAGTAGACAACGTTGAACGCCAGAAAACCTAACGGCACGCAGAACCGCGCGTAGTAGTCGATCTTGGCCGGCAGGTAGTCGGGCTTCGTGAAGTATCGTCGAATTCGCTCGCGAAGTGTCGGCTCGTAGTCGCGGTACTGGAAGCGTTGGCGTGTAAGAACGGCTGCGAAAGAGGGAGGTGCGAGAGGGACTCACCAGATGACAGGTGCACGGCGGTTGATAGACGTCGGGATCGCTGAATTCCATCTTCGCCCGCCTTTTCTGCGCCTTGCGGGTGGCCTGGTTCTTCGCCTGTTCGGTCTGCCGCTGGCTGTCCTGATAGGAGACGAAGGCGTACTCCAGCAATGCCCCAAAGACGAACGTCTGACAGGCTGAAATGCAGCCATAAAAGGTACTGACAGGGGACAGAGCTGTGAACAGAGCCCAACGATTCTCGAAAGACCTATATATTCCTTTTGGGAGCACAGGGGTGAGATATGTTTTTGAAGCGGACCAATTGGTGGCCCAGAAATTTCAAAAATTTGCCACCTAGGAAATCCGTTTCGACTTGCCGCGGGCTTGGGAGCAATGGAGGCCAGCGAGTTAATCGTTGTGCTAAAGAATTTCTGGCCCACCTTTGGGTTGGAATTGGAAAGCTTACTACAATTCGGCTCAAAGTGAGCGCGATGGATTAACCAGCACTTGTTGCATGGGGATTTATATCTTCTGCCTGTGCTATAAGCGATAAAAAGACGAGGAACGGTGTCGACCAACCCGTTTTGGGATGCGCAACGAGTTCTACTTCCTGTTTTCCACTTTACTAATAGATAGTAGAGTGAGCTCACTAACCCAGAATGCGACAACTTCAGAAATATTACGACAGTGAAGCGAACGGCGGTTGGGGATGGATCAGCGTCAAAGGGACCCAACTGTTTATAACTGTTCTGATCATCTAGCCATTATAGTTGTGCTCGAAGGAATATATTCGAATAATTTATTCGAAGGGCAGGCGCCGACTGTCGCCTACACCCGATGCCAGG
The DNA here is from genome assembly GCA_947396885.1 of Heligmosomoides polygyrus polygyrus. Taxonomy (NCBI): domain Eukaryota; kingdom Metazoa; phylum Nematoda; class Chromadorea; order Rhabditida; family Heligmosomidae; genus Heligmosomoides; species Heligmosomoides polygyrus. The sequence goes on from OX377205.1 coordinate 85,164,325, forward strand.
TTCCTGGTTCGAATTTCCCGCCCATGCCAACCAAGCCTTCCATCCCATCCCGTAGAAGTAGAATGCGTGGCGCATCCCAAAAGGGATTGAGTAACGCCGTCCTTTATCCTTTACCCTTTAATTTATTCAAATAGTCGAATATTCGATATGTCTAAATTTTCGAATATCCGTTAGAATTCGAACATCGATGGTTTTAGAAAGTCGAATATTCCTTTCGAAGGGGGGCAATATTCAAATTTTATTGAAAAGTGGAATATTTCAACTTTATTCAGAGACGTAATAATTTTATTCGAATATCGATTAAATTTCAAATTTTCAATCACAGAACCCGATTCGAACAAATTATTCGGCAATTCGAATATTCGAATAAACGAAAAGTGGGGCTTATTCGATTCTCGATCATTCGACGAAATTGATGAGCGAGTGAATTCGTTCATTCAGTCGTTCGAAAATCTTCGACGTCGAATTTATTGATTCCTTCAATTATTCGATAAAATTTCTCAAAAGCACAACTATAGGTCACATGGTAGACTCTCTACCCACTCCTTCCTAAGTAGGAAAAATCACCCTGAGTCACTCGATGCTGTAGCAGTGGTTTTAAGAAATTTCAGAAGCAATGAATTTATTCGCTCTGGAAAAATTTCGAGCGAATGAATAAGAAATTTTTTTTGCTCGGGAATTTTTTCAGATGATCGAAAATTAAATAAGCCCATTGTTAATTTATTCGAATATTCGAATAGCCAAATAATTTGTTGGAATCTGGTTCTATGCTTGAAGATTTAAAGTTTATTTGAAATTCGAATGAAATTATTCTATTTTCAAATAACGTTGAGATATTCGACTTTCGTATAACATTCGAATATTGCTCCCTTTCGATGTTCGAATTGGAACGAATATTCGAACTTCTAGAAATATCGAATATTCGACTATTCGAACAATTATTCCAATGATTATTCGATGTATTCGTTTCAGCACAGCTACATATACTCGGTACCAGTACAATCATGGTGTTCCCTTGCAAATGATGACGAAGTTGCCTACCAGCCCCTCTTATTGCAGTCCAGAATTCAAACCAACTCTGAGGAGACTTTTCAAAGCAAACGAACAATGAGACGGATAACGAATAACACATGTTACGTAGTAATTCCTAAGCACAAGAAATGTGGAAACCATCATACCCTGTTCTAAATTTCCAACCGTATTCAAAGCTGAAAACTTGCCTCCTAACCAAACGTCGACGACTTTTACGTAGCTGACTGGCGGCAGCTTGGCGTTTATAGCGGCTTGCTGAAGAAACATAAAGGGAATCAGACCGAGTTTCAACCAGCCAGGATGTACCGTATCCACTCACCATTGTAGTCATCGTAAGAAGCGTGGTAACCCCGAGCGCCACCCGTCCTGCAGTGGAATGCATATCGATCCAGAAGGACACCCAGGAGACGATGACGATCATTGTCGTGGGACCGTACAGCTGCACTAGATAGTAGCTGAAAAGGAGGATACATGATCATGGTACCGTCACGACAAGCAGCGTGCGTCGTGGGACCCACCTGAACTGCCTCTTCAGAATCAGCTGCATCCTGAGGCAGGCATACGATCCTGAAAAATTCCGCTCAGCTGTAAGAAATCACTTCCATTGTGGAAGTAGTCGATAAAAGATGAGAATCCAGTTAGTTTCCAAGTGCTCTCAGTGAGGTGGAACTAAGAGCTAGTATGTTTTGTAGTGGAAAGAAAAAAGCTGTGAAGAAAATTCCATCCACCGATTTTCTATTGAATCTACCAAACTTCGCTCAAGCGACTTCTTTGGGGTGATTTTTCGAAGAATGAATTTTCAAACAAATTTCTGCAAAATGCTCCGCTAAATCTAAACCTCCACTATGCTCAGAAAAAGGTCATCTTATTTTGTGCTTTGCTCTTACAGAATTCTTTTAATGACTGCGTAAATTTATTCGCAAGACTCGTTGTAGATCAGGATAGTAAATATTTCCGATCGATCCAGTTAGATTCTTATGTTTATGAATTTTGCTTTTTTAAATTAATTGACTTATTGATTTTTTTATTACGTTATATAAGGCTTGCATGAGAACAACAAAAGGTCTTGTTCCATATATTAGTTCAACAACGCTTTATTTATTTATTTATTGCACTCAAAAGTGCGCATTGCCTTTAAACAGCGTCATGCAAGTCTAAAGGAAGTGTTGCTGAAAAAAAAACAACGGAGAAACATCAGAAAATAAACCCTCTATTTAAAAACACCCTTATCTAAAAAATTTAAGAAAACTTCAATTTTAATTTATTTTTAATTTGACTCAACTTTTAGGAAAGGTTTCCGCAAGAAATTGCATCGAGTTTTATTTCAGTAATTTAAATAACGGTTCTCTTTCAGATTTTGAAGCAAGCTTTGCGGATAATTTTTCAAAGCGATTCTTACGAACAGTTTTAATCGAGCTTTCTCAAAAATTCTCTATCGGATTTTGCCGGTTTTTACTTCAACATTTTTAGTACGGTTTTAATTAAACTTTCTTACAGTAGCTTAAGCATCAATTTTTACTAGGGAACTCATGGAGATTTTTCAAAAATAACAAAGCTGCTACTGCTGCTAGGATCAGTCAGGTATCACTGAAGCATCGCAAAAAGCCGATAAAGCATCTATCCTAGTTGGAAGGGAGCACCGCTAGAAACCCGAACAGCATGACCACTTCCGACTAGGAAATTACGAAGGAATGACCTCCCGGAAGCCAAATCAGTCTGAAGTTTTTATTTCACTTGTAATTTTACCGTAGTTATTGAAAGGATTGAGAGAGGTGTCTATTAGGATGGAACCCACGCAAACGCGGTAGCTCATACGGGAACTAGACGTCACATATCCTTAATACGAAGGTACCTACCGGTATTCGTATGACTAGTGCAGTCGTCGTTGGTGGTGATGTTGGTCAGCTGGAAGTTGGGCAGATCGCTTCCGACACCGGGTTTCAGCTGCACCGGGGCTGTCACGTCCCATTCGTAGACAATGTCCTAAACACGAAAATTAAATAAAAATAAAAAACAAAATATATCAGAAGTAGAAGAGGGATGCACGCTTTATATATATATGGACTCTACCCACCTTCATCGTGTGAGCGTAGCTGACCAGGTCGAAGTCGCAGAACTGCAGGTCGAGCGGATACAGCTGCAGTTGCATGTGGCATGAGCTGGTGATGCTGATCCTGCTGCTGTACAGTACCTGAATTCGGCACGTGTCGACGGGGTAGTGGTTCGTATGTTAGGTGTCTGTCTCGACTACGGTAGCGTGTTCTCCCGTCCTGGATTACGGTATGGAGATCAGCTGTTTCGGACGAGTTTTTCGGACGACGGACGGAGTGGACTTCGCGCCGTGCTGCAGAATTTATGCACCATGGAACGAACAACAGAAAGAAAAGCGGAAAAGAGAACGTGGCCGGACCACAAAGAAATCTCCTCCGAGGCAGCGCCGCTCCCACCCCCTCTACTGTAATCGAGCGCGTAGCTCCGCCTTCTACTGTAGGGAGAGACACCTAACGTAGCGCGTCTATGGGATTGCTCTGGCCCTTCACCCGTGTTCGCCGCTTACCATTCCGTCCGAGTGGATCCTCAGGAACATGTTGTCGGTGTCGATCAGATGTCGATGTGCAGCTTTTTCTGTCTGGAATGGTCTTGGTACTGTTATTGCCTGCTGCTCTCAAAGATAAGGTGCCTTACCGGGAAAAATGTGTCGGGAATCCACAGATTGTTCTTGATATGAGGCACTGTGAGGAATTTGGGCGGGTTATGGTAACCGAGGTGAGCGTAGGCCAACCGTGAGTCCAGCCATTGCTCGCGGAAGGTCAGTTGCATGCTGTATTCCTGAAGGCGGCTACTTCGGACTGATCGTTGCGCATCTGATGCGTTCTGCACTCACCATGTTGACCACGTCGATCTTCGACAGCATCCTTATCATGATGTTCACCCTGACTGATACTGGACCGCTTGGATCTGCAAATACATATAGACATATGATACTGCGGGAGGAAGCTTTCCAAGCGCCCTAGCTCCGGTGACTAATGGGATGTGATTAGCATAGGAATGTGCTCTTGAACGATGTTTGCCATAGCTCGTTATTCACCCCTTGTGGGCGGAAATGTATAGGAAATAGCTTCGCTTTTTTCTCTATCTCCATGTGGTTATTAGGCAGAACCGATTGCTTTCAAAAACGCCATCTTTTTCTTAAGAATTTAACCGCTTACATCGTGGTAAAAATATTTCACTTAGCATATAATTAAAAGAGAAGGCCGCACTGCGAACTTTCGGGCAGTTAGAGTTCATGATCTGCCGGGAACTATCTTTAACACCCTGCTTTATACGCTTAGATTCTTATATCTGGATGCATTTTTGAAAACCTGAACGAGTAACGTCGGAGATTACTCTGAATTTATTTATTTATTAGATTTACATCTTCAAGCGGTTGTAAAAGTTGCGTCTCTATAAAGCACTTGCAAGAAAGTTCGGACAATTCTACAGAAAACCAGTTCAAGAAATGCGCCCCGCGATTTACTCCAAGCCAAAAGCGAGTAGAAGGAAAACTCTGAGAGGATCTTATTAGGTTCGGTTCTCCTCTTGTGTATTATACATTTATTTATTTATTTATTTATTTATTTATTTATTCAAGGTATGGATAAGACACCCACAAACGACACAATCACCTGTATCACCTGTCGTCCCGTTGATCATCGACTTGTTCGAGCAGGCGCCAGCAGCGTCTCCATTCGTCCCTGTCGCGTGCCAGAGTGCTCCAATGGATCCTCCTCGCTCGAGGGACACGAAGTGCGTCATAGCGGTCGTTCGGGGCTTTCACAAAGATGTCCGACTATCGCGTTGGTGGGCGTCCTGGTGTTCTCTTGACATCCCGCGAAATCCAGTTGGTGACGGCTCTCGTCCAGCGGGTGTCTGCGAAGCGCATTACGCGGCCGGCCCACCTAATTTTCGACAACTTGGCCCACGCGACAGCGTCTCTGATCTTCGAACGTCGGCGAAGCTCGGAACTCCGGAGGCCTTCTCTCACTTGCGTGAGTCGTGTCACTCCGAGCATCGTCCTCTCGATTCCACGCTGCGCGACGCTGATCGCGTGTTCATCCTGCCTTCTATGATCCAGGTCTCTGAGACGTATGTTAGAGCAGGAAGAGCAGTGGAGTCGAATAGGTGTGCAAGGAGTCGGATGTTCTTCGTCTTCTTCACGACTTCTTCGACGCTCTTGAAAGCTCCCCAAGCCGCTCGTTTCCTCCTGCTCAGCTCCGGCGCTAGGTCGTTGGCCATATTGACTTCGCGACCCAGATACACGTAGCTGGAGCATTCGGAGATGTTCGTTTCGTTTAGCGAGAATGGGGCATCAGAAAATTGTCCGTTCCTCATGAACAACAACACAATAAATTAAAAAAAAAGGAATGCAAGGATCTCCATCACTCAAAGTTTAGCAAGTATTAGAAGAAAACCATCTGAAGTGACACAAATAAACAACTGCACTCTCGAGAATAGCAGTTGTTACAATTGAGGCTTTAGAAGTGCTTTTCACGCAACTATTTCTTGCAAATTATTGACGTGCACCTTAGGCTTGTGGCGCTCAAACGTAGGATTTTCTTTCTCCAGTTGTTCAGATAAATTTGCTGTTTAATTTTTTCAGGATTTCTTGCACTTTTTTCTCAAAATCGTAGGCAAAACTCTTTTATAGTCAAGAGGATTGCTTCGTAGATTATGGAATAGCTTCTTATATAGACCCAGAAGCATTGGATGGTTTTAGAAGGTTATTTTTGTCCTCGAACTCCGCAAATGTTGCCATTTTTTCTTGCACAACTTTGCCAAAAAATGTTTGTTCTTATGCCTGTAGAGGTCTTCAGAAGATAAGGATAGGATATGGGACGGCGCTAATGTATAGAATGTGACGCTAATGTATCCGTTTGCGGGTACACCACACATTCTTCTTTTACGGGATATCCTGCAGATGCTTTGGATGCGCAGTTGGCCAACACAATGACTTTTGGTATCCAGCAGATGTTTACCCTTCCCCGACAGTCTGCTACCAATTCAACCCTACCCCGGAGCGATAAAAGGTTTTCTCGGCTTGAGCGAGAAGCCGACGAAACATCTCGATAAAGGATAAGGATAAAGGACGGTGTTACTCAATCCCCTTTGGGATGCGCCACGCATTCTACTTCTACGGGATGTCATGGAGGTGACATGAATGCGTATCTGGCCATACAATGACTTGTGGTGGCCAGCCGATGAACAAGTCAGCGCTCTATCCTTCCCAGACAAGTCTGGTACCAATTCACCGACCCAGGAGGGATGGAAGGCTTGGTTGGCCTGGGCGGGAAATCCGAACCAGGAACCTGGTATCGGGTGCAGGCGACAGCCGGCGCCTCCTCCGACTGCGCTCCACGCGCCCAGCATCTCGATAGATCGAATATACCTCTAAGTTACCAGAAGATGGACTTTATATGTAGATCTTGCTTTTATTGTTTCTTTTTCCGGTCTATGGTGTATACTGAGCAAAACTTCATGTAATAAAAATCTCGCTGTAATAAGGAGTCGCTTAAAATCGCTGGTTTCTAGGAGATATCTTGCGTATTTCATACACTTTCAAAACTACGCCTTCTTCGGCACAAAACGGTTCCAACACCGTCTTCTGGGACATGAAGGAAAGAACTTCACTCATTAAAAACATTCGAAGTTTAAAAAAAAAACAAGGAAAATAATTGCAAACAATTTTAATTGTGAACGCTTACAATTTGTTTTATGTCTTTATGACCTTCACTCTTGAACACAGAATTTTTCTGTTTTTTTTTTTTTTGTAAAATACCACCGGGGGGGCAAAGGGTAAAGGGCGCGTGTAGCGCAATCGGAGGCGCCGGCTTTCGCATGCACCCGATACCAGTTTCCTGGTTCGGACCTCCCGCGCAGGCCAACCAAGCCTTCCATCCCTCCGGGGTCGGTGAATTGGTACCAGACTTGTCTGGGAAGGATAGAGCGCTGACTTCTTCATCGGCTGGCCACCGAAAGTCATTGTATGGCCAAATACGCATTCAAGTCGCCTCCACGACATCCCGTAGAGGTAGAGCACATGGCGCATCCCAAAAGGGATTGAGTAACGCCGTCCTTTATCCTTTTATCCTTATTACCACCGCGGAAAAAAAAACGGACTGAGGTACGGACTATGCTCTAGATAACAGAGTTTTCGCTCGAACTGCGATAGTGATAGAAAATCATTTCTATTAGTTTATTTTTTTCTGTAGTTTGTGAGCGTCTCTTTCCAGTGATTTTTCTAGCGAAAAGTATTTTCTAAGGTATTTAAAAAAATGTTACAATAGGTAAGTTAATACTAGCTGAAAATGTTAAAGTTGCGGAAAAGTCTTCTGATGAGACTTTGTGAATGAATTGCGAAAATCTACAATAAGTTACCCGGGCAGATAAATAAGAAAGTTCCTATCCATTAGAACAGGATATTAAAGTCTTCTGACAGATCATCAGCTCTAACCGCCCACGTATGCGAAGCTAGAAGGTTTTTTCCACTCATTTTCTTCACCAAAAATACACTAAACCTAACCAGTATTCCTTTCACAAATGATTCAGCATAGATTCCCGTATGTCTAATGGAGTTTTTGACTAAAGTACTTCCCTCGAAAGCTTACGACGAAGGCAGAAAGTTACCTAGGCGTGCGTAAAATGAAGAATCTGAGAGAAGCAAAGCGATTGGTAACGCACCCGTTTGGTTGGTAGGTGGCGGCCGCACGCGCATATCGTAGTTGGACAACACATCGTGGAGGATCTCCTGCTCTTGGGTTCCACCGGTTGATCGCTTGTCGGCGTTCGATGAGCTGGAGACGACAGCAGCGGTTAGAGCAAAGAGAAGCAGCGGCGTCGTCATCTATCGAGACATTCTGAAGCGTTAGCGATGTGTCATCTGGTTGAAAGGCGAGGAGATACACGGAAAATACTCAGAGGTATGTCTGGCAGTCAAGGAACAAGAAGCCTAGATACACCTGGATCGAGAGGAAGAGAGGGAGCGATGAAGAGAGACGTTCCTGGACGAAAAATAGACCGATGCGGGCCGCAAGAGCCATGTAACTGAGCAATGCCTGCGGTGTTTGCTCGGCTAGCCTCCTGCCGAAACCACAAAGAGCCTGACGCTTAGCGAGAGCTACTCGCACTCACACACGTCTAATTGGGACAGCGGGGCAGACGGTGGCGAGTGTGAGGTCTGCGGACGCACCGCTAAACGCCCTCAGGGTGTCACTTCGGGCGTTTAATTGCGTGCGAAGAAAATCGTCGTCGCCGTCGTCGTCTCTTCTCCAAACATTGCCCAACGCTATCCTTCTGAAATTCTGAGGCCCCAAAAGTAGCGCAGGAGGGGAGGGGCGTTTCTGGCAGGAGAATCTGGTCACTGGTTAGGACGAGCGTTACTGTATGGACGGTCTTTTTAGCTGGACACTTGGACGTTTTATGGTGAAGATTTGACTGCCTCGTCAAACGCGCAGCAGTTGTACCGTGTATGTCCTTAATGTGGCCTACATGGCAAGGCGGTAACGCGACAGCCAACCACAAACGCTCAAGGCGGCGACTGTATGCACCCCATTGGATGATACGTCCTTTGGATGAAACTGTTTGGTGTTTTGATTTGATTTTACAAATTTTTAATGTGACCTTCACTGGGAGACGGTAACGCGTCAGCAAAACACAACCAATCAGGGTGGCGACTGGACCCCTGTGGCTGTCACGCCCATTGGATGACCACTGATTGGTGTTTTGATTTGGAGTAACCCTCCCGCCATATATAGACCACATTAACGACTAGTACCATGCTTAATAATTATTTAACTCGCTTACTACACGTGCTTGGAAATTTATATTCTTTTAATGCGCCTACACTGGGAGGAGGGAACGCTCTAACCAACCGCAGCCAATCAGGACGGCTGCTGTATACGCCCCTCTGGGTGACACGCCCGTTTCGAGCGCTCTAATTGGTCAGAATAAACCTGGTCACTGGCTGGGACGATGTTACTACATGAATGGTTTTTGTAACCGGACAGCCAATTTTTACTGTCGAATCCGATTGCCTTGCCAACTGCGCGCTAGTCATACTAGTAGTTAATGTGGCCTACACGGGAAGTGGGAACGCGCCAGCCAATCACAACCGCTCAATGCGATGGCTGAATGCGCCCTTGGATGATACGTTCCTTTGATGAGCACTGTTTGGTGCTTTGATTTCATTCTGCGTAACCCTTTCGCCCGATGTAGGCCACATTAGCGACTAGTACCATATTTAATATTTAATCAACTCGCTGATCAAACGTGCAGAAGAAATTTTCAGCATCCTTACTGTGATCTACACTGACCATGAGAGGCGGAAAAGTGCCAGCTAATCACAACCAACCGAGATGGAGACCGTATGCACCTCTGTGATTGACGCGCCCTTTTTGGTGTCCATTGATGGATTTGTTACCCTCAACCCTACCCCTTCCCTTTTATGGAAGCCGTCTTAACGACCACTACCAGTGCCATATTTAATATTTAATTAACTAGCTGATTATGTGTGCTGGGAAAATTAAAGCAAGAGAATTTATAGTGCCCTTGAGTGCTTTGTAAAATGCGAACGGCGATGAGGCCTATGAAGGATGAAGGTTCGCGACAAACAAATTCTGTGGGATATGCCATGCACTTTACCTGTAGGGATACCGTGAAGGCAGTTTGAATGCTTCTTGATCCATGCAATGATTACACTGGCCAGTAGGTAAAGGATAAAAGGATCAAGGCTAAAGAACGGCGTTACTCAATCCTCCGCCACGCATTGCGATAGCCAACCGATGAACAAGTCAGCGCTCTATCCTTTCTAGACTAGTCTGGCACCAATTCATCAACCCCGGAGGGATGGAAGGCTTGGTTGGCTTGGGTTGAAATCTGAACCGAGAACCTGGTATCGGCTGCATGCCACAGCCCCTCACCTCCTCCGGTTGCGCTACACGCGTCCTGCCCAGTAGGTTCACATGGCAAGTGTATCAATTTTGTCCTTCCCAAACAAGTCTAGTGCCAATTTATCGATTTTTGGAAGGATGAAAGACGATGCTGCTGGGCGCGGGATCCGAACCATCAGTCAATTCGGAGGGCACGCGGAGTTGGCGACTCCACTGACTGCTCTACGCTCTTTTACATGTGCTGGTTTAATGGCTAATGTCAATCACTCTGCCTTCAGATGCATGTTGATTGTCTGAGAATCCATTTTTCAAACATCGCTTGATAATTAAACTGGTATGAACGGATGAATGAATGATTGATTGAATGACTGAATGAACGGTGCGGATTCGAATCCCGCCTGGCGCTAGAGCTTGGATCGCAACGGAACATCGTTTCAAAAAAAAGCTTACAACTTTAGTAGCAGCCTCTTGACGCTTAAAGAAAATGAATTGCATGAGCGAATGAATGAATGGATGAATGAAGACTAGGCTTAAAACAAAAAATGTTCGCCTGGAGATAGGTGGAGAAACGAACCACTTTGGAGAAAGTAAGTTTTGTAATTTTATCTTTTTCGCTTTCACTTTTCTTTTTTAAAAATTTTGGGCCTTACTCATGATGTCGTATTTTGCTCTTGGAAGGAAGCAGAAAACTGATACTGATTAATTCCATAGTTGAGTTGATTTGTGTTGAAAGCTGTCCTGAAACTGAATCTCGAAATTTTGGCCGGAATGAAGAATGAAAGATGGAGGAGTGAATGAGCTGCACTTGAAACGTTTACGACTTTTTTATGGCGTGGGAGTTTACTCTTTAGGAGAAAGGAGAAGGAGACGACATGGTAAACCTCATTATTGACTGGGTTCGAGTTGAAACTGGAGCCCGAAAGTTGTCAGCCAATAGCTACTATGGAGCCTAAAGTTCATAAGTCCGCCGCGCTAGCCATGAAACGTGATCCTCTGTGGGAAAATTTTTGGCACCCCGGACGATCCATGGTGGGCTGCCTTGATTTATTTTGCCGAACACTAGCCGAGCTGTCAACATCGCTGTTGAGAACGAGTTCACGAAAAGTTCAAGGCTCTTCACGGATCGCTCCGGTGAAGTGGCTTGCGCCGTCTTCACAAAATTTTCTTTTGAAGAAGAGAAGTGGGAGGTTCTGCAGTCAGAAGACTGTCAGCTTCCTGTGGATTTATCGACTTCCTTTACAAGTACATTAAAGGGTAAGGATAAAAGGCGGCGTTACTGAATCCCTTTTGGGATGCGCCACGGATTCTACTTCTACCGGATGTCGTGAGGGCGATTTGAATGCGTATTTGGCCATGCAATGACTTGCGGTAGCCAGCTGACGGAAAGTTCAACGCTTTATCCTTTCCAGACAAGTCTGGTACCGGTACTGGTAGTCACAGGACAGTTCACTGACCTCGGAGGGATGAAAGGTTTTGTTGGCCTGGGCGGCAGATACGAACCAGCAACCGGGAATCGAGTGCATGCTACAACCAGCGCCTCCTCCGACTGCGCTACAAGCGTCCTAGAAGTAATCTACCGGGTTTAAACCGATTAGCTTGGACAGATAGCGACGACTATGACACATTTGCTGCAGGTAGTGGCGAAGGATCAGGGCTGAGAGTAAAGGACTGCTTTAAATGACGCTTCTGGGGATGCGCCGCGCATTCTGTCTACTTCTACAGGATATCAGATATACAGTACAGTTTAAGTTTTATAGTTTAAATATATTTTAAATACGTGTTTGGTCTGCACAATGACTTCGGGTGGCCAGCCGATGAACAACTCAGCGCTTTAGCCTTCCCAGGCAAGTCTCGTACCAATTCACCGACTCCGGAAGGATGGAAGCTTTGGTCAGTCTGGGTAGGAAATTCGAACTAAGAACCTTTTATCGTGTGCACGCTACAGCCGGCGCCTCCTCCGACTGCACTACCACGTAGTTACTAGTTGATTACAGCAAAGCAGAACCGTAAGTCTTTAGAGACATATTGCAAAAAAAAAATCCTGTAAAATTATAAAATTACACAGCACAATTGTCGAGTGACGGAATAAATTCTTGCAGTATGGCACAGTAAGCAGGTTTCGGTAGTTCCGTTTTCCTTGGTACACAACACATACACGAGTCGCAGATCACGTTTTACCATACCATAAACTTGGGTAATTAAACCCTGTATAAATATCACATTTGTCATATGATAAGAGCACCTGGGGCGCGTGTAGCGCAGTCGGAGGTGGCGCGACTGTCGCGTGCACCCGATACCAGGTTCCTGGTTCGGATTTCCCGCCCAGGCCAACCAAGCCTTCGATCCCTCCGGGGTCGGTGAATTGGTACCAGACTTGTCTGGGAAGGATAAAGCGCTGACTTGTTCATCGGCTGGAGACCGCAAGTCATTGTATGGCCAAATACGCATTCATGTCGCCTCCACGACATCCCGTAGAAGTAGAATGCGCTGGCGCATCCCAGAAGGGATTGAGCAACGCCGTCCTTTATGCTTTATCCTTATCCTTAAGAGCACCTGAAATCCATTGTATGAGAAACTAACATGAGAATTAAACAAAAAACTATGAGGTAAGCGCAATGTGAATTTCCCAGATAATGTGTTATAATGTGTTTCTGTCTGATTAGCGCGACAGTCTGATAATGCTCCATTCTAAATTCTTTTGCAATGTCCCACGAGTCGTCGTATGATCGCGAGAATGTCGTAATGCACAGCAAGAAGTTCAGCGGCCAGTAATGTTCGTTTGGACATAATGATGCTGTCAATCCAGCGTAATCTTCAGTATTATCATCAAGACCATTACCGAATAAAATAAAGGGACAATAAGAATCTATTAAAAATTAGGAGAAAGTAGAGAAGGTATGACTGAAGAACTGTACTTAGTTGAGCACTGTGGCACGAACAACCTAAAAAATATTTGAAAAAATGGAGAGCGATGTGGTTTAAAAACCCAAGTTTGAGGCGGAACAGTTCCAGCGGCTGATTTATTTTATCAAAAGTGCGGTATTGAGGCACCACCATTATTTTCTTCTTACATGACATAACGATGGTTCGGCTAACTGGTATGGCATTTCCCCATGGGTACATCTAATTGTTAAACAGAACTTTAGTTGGCTTGAAAATAAATAGATAAGGCTTTAAAAACAAATAAATAAATAAACATTAGAGAGCAACGTGGTTTAATTCACTAAGTTTGATGACTTCCAGCTGCTGAACCTGCGCTTTACTAGGCAGAAAAATTCAAAAATTAGCTCGAAAATGCTGAATGGGAAACAAAGGCTGAACGGACTCCATCCGCCTGTACCTACACAGTTTTAAACTTTGATTTTCGCCTACAAAATCAGAAGCTGTTCATTTGCGGCGAAGTATTTCTGAGGATGTTCTTCCTCAAAACGGGCTTCGATTCGAAAGGCAACAGCGTGGAGAAGTGGGCTTTCGCGCAAAACGTGTTATGTGCTGCACCTTAACCGATGGTATGAGAAGGAATGACACGTAGCTAACGGAGTGACTCGGACTGCCGTACACTTCGTGTGCGTGTTAATGAAAGTGGGGAGTTACATGAGAAATGAGTGCGAACGTTGCTTCTAGGAAGCATGACATCATGTGTGTGCCTGGTTTATTCCACGAGTTCAAGTCACCTTCTTTGCTGTTTTCCACATTCCTGGAGGTAGTTGACACGCCTTCATTAACAGCTGTCGGAGGCAATGGGAAAGGAAAGCCATTGATTTTCCTTTTTGAGCCTTCAGGTTCTTCATATTACTGATACAACATTGCTTTAGCCTCTTTTTGGTCCTTGTAACATTTTCGCAGTGGCTTATCAGTGATTCAGGAAGATGTTATGCTTAAAGAAATTGATGTTTATTTATTTGTTTGTTTATACACTATAAAGTGTGCGCCTTAAAATCACTTAAATATGTCAGACTACAAGCAAGTGTGGAAATGCTTAGAAAATAAGGAATGAAAACGGCAGTGGCCAGATTCAGCTGCGAAAACCACTCAAGCCCAGCATTATAAAGCAAATCGAGTGAAAATTGAAACACTAATGGTTGCGGAAATGCAGCCGACCATTAAAAAAGACTATTAAAACAAAGCCTGTTATTATATTATTTATTTATGGGGCGCGTGTAGCGCAGTCGGAGGAGGCGCCGACTGTCGCCTGCACCCGATACCAGGTTCCTAGTTCGGATTTCCCGCCCAGGCCAACCAAGCCCTCCATCCCTCCGGGGTCGGTGAATTGGTGCCAGACTTGACTGGAAAGAATAAAGCACTGACTTGTTCATGGCTGGCCACCGCAAGTCATTGTATGGCCAAATACCCATTCAAATCGTCTCCGCGATATCCCGTAGAAGTAGAATGCGTGGCGCATCCCAAAAGGGATTGAGTAACGCCGTCCTTTATCCTTTTATTTATTTACATGAGCGCACAACCGTGGGGGAGGGGTGTGCAGGGCTTCCGGATTTCCGGTTCGGATTTCCTACACGGACCAGCAAAGTCTTCCATCCCTCCAGGGTCGGTTAATTGGTACTAGTATTAACTAGGCTTGTCTGGGAAGGATAGAGCGCTGACTTGTTCATCCGCTGGCCAGCACAATTCATTATATTGGCCATATGTACGTTAATTACCTCCTCGATATCCCATAGAAATGGAGTGCATGGCGCATCCCAAAAGAACCGGATTAACGCTATCCTTTATTCCTATTTATTTTCGTAAAAAGTAAAATCTATACTAGACGGAAGTGTCGTCATATTAATACTTACTATCGAAATAAATTGGGCGCGTGTGGCGCAGTCGGAGGAGGCGCGACTGTCGCGTGCACCCGATACCAGGTTCCTGGTTCGGATTTCCCGCCCAGGCCAACCAAGCCTTCCATCCCTCCGGGGTCGGTGAATTGGTACCAGACTTGTCTGGGAAGGATAGAGCGCTGACTTGTCCATCGGCTGGCCACCGCAAGTCATTGTATGGCCAAATACGCATTCATGTCGCCTCCACGACATCCCGTAGAAGTAGAATGCGCTGGCGCATCCCAGAAGGGATTGAGTAACGCCGTCCTTTATCCTTTATCCTTATCGAAATAAACAAATAATAGCAACAAAAGAATAAGAATAACAAAAATACACTAGCGACTTCTACGCCATTTATTTATTTATTTATTTATTTATTATTGCACTCAAAGATGCGCATAACCTTGAATGTATCGTCAACTAAATCTAAAAACAGGTCTAGTACCGACAAAAAAGACAGAAAAACAACAAAAAGTAGAAACTGTTCTAAAAAAGATAACAAAGGAAGAAACAGACAAAAGAACATTGAATGATAACCTAATCAGTAAAACAAACAATAGTGTTTGAATATTCGTTAAAGAACATTTGCTTAGTGGATCCCGACCAAGACGGATTTAAACATTATATTGAGCTTGTGAACACGCTAATTTTAACATCAAATAAATAAATAAACAAATAAATTTTTATTCAGAGAACAGTTAGAAATAAAAAGAACGCAAGCAGAATCTGTGTAAATAAAAATATAGAACAACTAGGACCTGTATGAATAACAATTTGAAACTAAAAAAATATTTTTTGTTTTCGTTTTTTAAATGAAAATAACTACTTACGACAAAGTAGGTAGCATAGCCAATTATCAAAATTCGAGAAAATCACTTTGAGTATGTTTTCTAATAAAAAAAGGTATTTGAAGAAGACGCACACGAACTACAAAGTATCATAAAAAAGCGGAAATATTTTTTCTCATCATTTCACATTTTGTGTGAAAATCTCTATACTCCAACATATATTCTGCAGCACATTTTTTCACGGTAAGTTTTTTTTTACAATAATAGGAAAAATCGGTGTCCAAATTGCAAAGACCATACTACCTATCACAAATATTAAATCGCTTTAGGAAATTATCTTTATTTCATATGATTCATTGGAAAAAACATAGACGTATAAAAAGCAAGAAAATCAAATTGTAGAGATTATTATCGCGTAGTATGCTGCGAGTAAGAAGGCCACTTTCGGTAGGCACATTTTGTACAAAGTTACTGTTGAATCATCTGGCTTAGTAAATGTAAAAAAGTATTTTATATGTCCCATATGTAGTGCAGGTGCCGGATACAGCTTCCAGCTGTAAGCGAAAGTCTGTCGCGTTCCAGGCGTTCATGAATTAGCTTGCGGATTGTGGAGCAGCTCGTCGAAAAAGCGTCTTTTGCCACGGAATTTGTTGTGGAAAACGTTCAGAACAGCAATTAGAGAAGTAAGAGCTGTGCGCCAACGTCACCTTCGATTTTGCATTCATCTCGACGGTGACGCGGAATATGCTTGAATACACGTAGAAAACATGAATCAAACTAAAAAACGCCTTTCGTGTAAGAGTATTTCCTGCTTCATTTGATGTGCTATTGTCTAGAAGACATTTAGAAGCTTGGAAGCTAATCAAGAAGCTTCGAAGTTTGGACTTTCCTTCAAAGCACCATGGTGGACATTAAGAGTCATGACGTGACGAAGCGTAGTAACGGGCTGAAGTTGATATGGAAAATTAAGCGACATTCTTTAGGACCGTCATCCTGCGAATACTAGCAGCTTACAGCTTCCTCTGTTCGATCGCAAGATTCTGATGCCTTACAGAAGTAGTGCATTCAGCTCAAAACGGGGCTTAAGATCCTGTTAGAGTGAGGAAGTGAAGCAGAGATCTTCTTCACTAAACTTAAAGCGAAAAAAAGACGTTATTTGCGGTTCATGTAAGTTTCTGATAACATGGCTATTAATTTTCTGTTAATTTTGTTAACTAAATTTTTTAAACTAGTCAATAGCAATTTTTTAGTTTTTGTTTATTTGTTCACTTATTTCGAGACACGGATAATAATCGCCTGCGCTAAAGACGTAGCAGTAAAACTCAATAGATATGATGAACTGATGAACAAATGCGGTGAAAATGAAGTAACAAAACCTGAGTGTAGGTAGCCTTTTAAACGAGAAGAATCTATCCTAGCAGGGGGGGGGGGGGGGGGCGGGGCGACACTATACTCCCACTCTTTGACAACGGTGGCAAAACTGAAGGCAAACCAGTTTGCAAGGACAGCACCGTGATCTGGCTACGAGAGAATCGTTCCTTGCATTCTCGAGCCGAGAGATGTGTTTACATCAGGATAGATAGATCGAGGACAAAGATATTAAAGGATAAGGATAAAGGACGACTTTACTCAGTCCCTTCTGGGATGCGCCAGCGCATTCTACTTCTACGGGATGTCGTGGAGGTGACATGAATGCGTATTTGGCCATACAATGACTTGTGGTGGCCAGCCGATGAACAAGTCAGCGCTCTATCCTTCCCAGACAAGTCTGGTACCAATTCACCGACCCCGGAGGGATGGAAGGCTTGGTTAGCCTGGGCGGGAAATCCGAACCAGGAACCTGGTATCGGGTGCACGCGACAGTCGCTCCTCCCCCAACTGCGCTACACACGCCCACAAAGATGTTAGCAGCTTTTAATTCTTAGAAGGACAAGAGATTGAACCGCCTGAGATTTCTGTAAATGAGGAAACCTAATCTTATCGGTTTTGAACTTGGAATTGAATGAGACTGAGATTCCCTTTTCTGCTGGTTGTCAAAAACGGCAAAAAAAAACAGAGCTCGATCACAGCAGGTTATTCTGAGAATTCTGAGCTACATAGTGATATCGGTTCGCTTCCCTTTTATGCCTTCTGACTGACGTTCAAGTGGACTTGGACAAAGTAGACGAGGCTCATGGATGATTTCTTAAATACGGTAGCAAGCATGCAAACGGCGGTGGTGCACAGATGAGGTGGCATCAAGTTCAAAGACACTAGAGGCGTTTGCGTTCTCAGAAGGAAGAAAAGTTGAGAGTGAGATGAAGTTTTCTGAGAGCTTTGTAAGGGAGGAAACTTTATTTCACTTTATCAGTTTCGATCCTGGACCTGAAAGAGAATGACATTCCTTTTTCTGTTGCCTATTAAATACGCTCTAAAAAAACTGACTGCGTTAGGGTGAAGCGTTCTGAGAATTTTGAACTTCAAAGCTGAAATTAGCTCTCTCCCTTTCCATGCTTTTTGGCTGGGGTAGAAAGGTAGAAATTAAACGAGATAGAAATTAAATAAATTTAGATAGAAATTCAAAATGCTTTATAAAAATACGGTAGTACGCGCGCAAACTGCGGTGATGGTGCAGAAATGAAGGTGGTATCGAAATTCAGAATTCAAAGTTGGGAGTTGGTAATGTGATATGATAAGCCGTCCTGATGGGAGAAATCGGGTCTTTGGATGAAGCGCGGATCCATCGGCGATCGTTTTGGCGGCGATGTTGACTTGGCTGTTGAAGTCGAAAGCGACCCCCTCCCGCCGTCGTCGATTCCACTCGATATCTGAAGGGCAACACGGCTGACGAGGAGCAGATTTCGACCGCTCAGCACACACACGCGCACAAAGCAGCGTTCGACGTCGATCTGCCAAATGCAGGAGCCGGCGGAGAACCGCCGAGCCGGAGCCGGCCGCCGGTGTGGTGACGGAAAAACACGGCGACGACGCAGTGATTCTGGACGAGGTCGTCGACTCGCACGTGCGGCTCAGCAGCAGCAGCCGCACGTCGCCGCTTTCCGCTCCAGGCTCGGAGCCGAACACAATAGAGCGGGCCCGATCGACGACGACGACAAGCTGTGGGGTGTAGTGACGCGTGCTGCCGACTCCTTTCTTCTCGCCCCTTCCACATGCTGGAGCACCTGCTGCTGACAACGCAGAAGCACCCTGTTGAAGCGGAAGTACCGTATGCCGTCGTCTGGAGTTGTTTACACTCCATGCGTAAAAGAAGAACGAACGTCGAAGGGCTTCGGCACTCAGGCCTTCCATGTATGGGCTGGGTGGGGCTTGCCAGAATCCAGTCGATCGAAATTGTGTCCGAGCTTGACGAGAGATACGCTTGGATGGACAAAAGTAATAGAAGGGTCCTGTAATGGCCAGCTTCTGCCTTTGGAATGCGCTGAGGTATGGATACAGAGATAGAGATCGTGGATTGCGTGCTCATACTTCGCAGCGGTGGCTTGGATCGGCGCTAGGTGTACGGTTTATCCCGTACTATCTACTCTGGCCGGACGGGAGAAGTTGGGCCGTGTCTCGGAGCCGCGAACTGCCCAACGACGGCCCAAGATCTGCCCAGCTACGGCCCAAGAATGCAAAAGTGGGCGGAACCACCTGCCCAGCTCGCAGCACTCATCATTTTTGAGGACAGCACGTGCTGCCCGAGCACGGCAGCACGTCCTGCTCACTTCGAAGGGAGAATGTGCTGCCGAGCTCGGGCAGCACGTGCTGCCCTCAAAAATGATGAATGAGG
This sequence comes from Heligmosomoides polygyrus polygyrus, assembly GCA_947396885.1. Taxonomy (NCBI): domain Eukaryota; kingdom Metazoa; phylum Nematoda; class Chromadorea; order Rhabditida; family Heligmosomidae; genus Heligmosomoides; species Heligmosomoides polygyrus. The sequence continues at coordinate 85,183,655 of OX377205.1, forward strand.
TTCTTGGGCCATAGCTGGGGAGATCTTGGGCAGTAGCTGGGCAGATCTTGGGCAGTAGCTGGGCAGTTCGCGGCTCCGGGACACGGCCCAACAACTCCCGATCTGTCAGAGTAGGACACCCTTATCATTGAATTCTGAACGAAGGAAACATCTACTTCGAAATATGAACATCATTTGAGCGCCACAGCAACCGCTGCGGCTTCACGACGTAGACAATGTTTGTGACAAGCGCAGAAGACTTTTATTTTTAAAACCCGAGAAAATGAAACTCTAGCGCCTTTCGAAACATTCAATAGTAGAGGTATGCGCTCTATAACTCCTGAGTTTCAAAGGATGACGGATAAAGGATGGCGTAACTCAATTCCTTTTGGGATGCGCCATGCATTCTACTTCTACTGGATGTCGTGGAGGTCGTTTGAATGCGTAATTGGCCATACAGCGACTTGTGGTGGCCAGCAAGCCAGCGCTTTGTCCTTCCTGGACCAGTCTGATACCAATTTACCGACCCCGGAGGATGGAAGGCTTGGTTAGCCCTGGCGGGAAATTCTAACAAGGAATCTAATGTTGGGTGCACTCGAGAGCCGGCATCTCCTCCGACTGCGCTACACACGCCCTTCTAAATTTCTGAATCTTAAGTTTCACGTTTTGAATCGCTGAATCAAACCCTCCCTCCACTAACAGAATTTTCTGCTAATTGCGAGAAAAGTCAGCTCAACTCAGTTCAAACGAGCCTTTTGAATACCCTTCAGATAAGGTTGTTTCACGAAATTAGGTTGTGATGCGGTTCTATGGGCGCCAGCTAGCACAGCCGAGGAAGGCGCCGGCTGTCGCGTGACCCCATTTTAGGTTCATGGTTCGGTTTTTCCGCCCAGGCCAACTATGTCTTCCATACCCCAAGGATTGGTAAAATGGTAAAAGGGATAGAACACCGACTTCCTTATATAGGCCAAATACAGAATTTAAAAAATAATTTAAATTTTAAATTGCCTCCGCGACATCGCGTAGAAGTAAAAAGTCTGGCGTATATCAGAAGAGATTGAATAGCTCTGACCTTTATCTTATTCGTCCTAAAGAAAGTTCTACCAGCCTTCGGGCGTTTATAGCATAAAAGTATACTAAATTTTAATTCCTAACCACCAAGAAGAGAAGGCCTCTGCAGTTCCAACTTTGTCGAAGTTCGAAAATCAGAGACCCATGGACCAAGTCGTCGAAAAATAGGTGGGCCGTGGGCCGGTCTAGTAATGCGCTTCGCAGACACCCTCTGGGCGAGAACCGTCACCGAATGGATTCCGCGGGATCGACGCCCATTAACGCGTTGGTCGGACATCTTCGTGAACGCCCTGAACGAACGATATGACCCTCTTCGTGTCCCTCGAGCAACGAGGATCGATTGGAGCACTCTGGCACACGAGAGGGGCAAATGGAGGCGCTGCTGGCGCTCGCTCGGGCAACTTGATGATAAACGGGATGACAGGTGATACAGATGATATAGGTAAAATCAATGTTCCGTATTCGTTAGAAAGTAGAAGACTTGGGCTATGCAACCACTTATGTCCCCGAATCTTTTGATTAATACAGTATATGAATTCGAACTATACGTAGAACCATTTTTGCACATCTAAGCGACTTGTAAAATAATTTTACAATTATTATAATTAAAAATTTCAATACTTCAACACCTCAGTTATAACATAGTTGATACTTAAGTGAGGTAAATGCAACTGTAGCATCCGAAAGCAGAAGAATCGCCAAGAAGCGGAAAACTCCTTCGTGCTAGATTCCACCACTTCATGGAAGATTTGGGTGGTCGGAAGACAAATGAGGCCCTGACAGGCCCGCATTAGTTGGTCACAACTATTGAAAGGAACCGAGCGTGAACGGCGAGCAGCAGTCCTTCAGTTAGATGACTAAAGGCGAATGCTTCCAATGCGTCGCTATTGCCAGCCACTTCATAAACCGAAGAAGATGCGCATCAGTCGGGTGCCGCCCACCCACTTACGCGCGAATCTCTTGGGGTGCAGGTCCATCTCTCACTATCAGACGAATCATGCAGGGGCACTCCTTCTTTAATTCGTAGATGTATGCAGAGGAAGGACATTTTATGTAGAGTGAGTGCCACAGTTTTTATTAGTGTCTATCTATCTATGAGCCCCTAGAGAGCTTTTGAAGCCTGCTTTGCCTGTTGGAGGTCATGTGAAGCGGTACGGAGATCCCAGACCGGACTAATTTATTGTTTCGTTTTTGACTGAACTCAGAGCACTATCAGTCAACCCTCTAGGTTTAGTAGAAATGACAGCGCTACTCAATCCCTTTTGGGATGCGCCACACATTATACTTCATCGGGATGTCGTGGAGGCGATTTGAACGCGTATTTGGCCCATACAATGAATTGCGGTTTCCAGTCAATGTTTTTTCTGCATAGACGAGTCTAGTGCTATAGTTGTGCTTTTGAACAATTTCCGAATGTACGAATTCGAATATATTCGGAAACCGCAGTTCTTCTGAATATTCGAGTTTTAATATATTCGAAAAGCGCGATTTCTTGGATTTTGAATTCATTCGAGAAACGCGATTTTTGAATACTCGAACTCGAGTAAATTCCTATTTAAATAGGGCATTCGAGCAGAACTATATCTGAGGCCGGACTCATCAACAATTAAACCCGTGGGTATGCGGGGTATAAGGAGTAGAGATAAGATAAAGAGTCAGGTAGAGATAAGGCAAGAGTCAGAGACGCAGGCTTCATCGTGGGTACCTCTACCCCCTATACCCACGGGTTAGTCGTTGATGAATCCGGCCCCTGGTGTTGACACACCGACTAAGGGGGCCGGATGGCTTGGTTGGCCTGGGCGGGAAATCCGTACCAAGAGCATGGAATCGGTGCACGCGATAGCCGGCACCTTCTCTGGCTGAGCTACCAGACGCCCAAGAAACACCTTAGCCATTACACTTCAATATTCGGATCTATTCTAGTCTAGCTGGGCACCATTAGAAAAGCGAAAGAACCACAAACACGATGGTCTGCTCAGATTAGAGAATTGTAAAGAAATTTCATAGCCCTGTTACATCTTTCGTCTTGGGCTGCGTTCGAGAACGGATAGCCATTTTATTCTTTTCATTTGTCTTTATTTATTATTTTCTGCATTTTTCTTACTCCTCTTTTGATCATTTTGCTCCTGCTCATCAGTTTGAATTCGAGCAAGGATTTCTCTGAAAAACTGTTTTATAAATGTTCAAGTTGCAAGATTCCAGTTGCACACGACTTTCCCTCCATTGCAATAACAGCTAAAGGTCGTCATAGGTCTGCGCCACGCATTCTGATTGCTATCGTGAAGGCAACACAAGTGCGTCTTTAGCATATACGACTTGTGCTGGCCAAGTGATGGACAAGTCAGAGTTTCGTTATTTTTGGGGCCGGATTCATCAACAATTAAACCCGCGGGTATGCGAGGTGTAAAGGGTTGAGATAGGAGAAGGGATAGAGATAATTGCTTCGTCGTGGGTATCTTTACCCCTCATACCCGTGGGTAAATCGTTCCCCTGAAGTCCGGCCCCTGAAGTATGCAGGGTAAAAGGGAGAAAAATACCCACGGTGTGACATTCATCGTATACCTTATCCACCTACCAAGGATTCCCCAGCAAGATTCCTTTGCCCATACCCTAATCCTGCCCATGAACAATCTGGGCCTGGATTCATCAAGCAATGGATATTGGTAGAGATACCGTAAGGGAATCTTACCCACTACCCACAGTAGGTTGCGAGTACGATTCGTATTCATGAAAGGAAACAAGGGTAAGGTACAACTATGTAGGCCTTTCGCGAAAACAGGGGCCGGATTCATCAACGATTATCCCGTGGGTATAGGGGGTAGAGATACCGACGATGGAGCCTGCGTCTCTGACTCTTACCTTATATCTACCTGACTCTTATCTTATCTCTACCCACTATACCCGCCTACCCACGGGTTTAATTGTTGATGAATCCGGCTTCAGATGATCTCACTGGAGCGCCATTTTGTCAATAGGGCGCGAATGAGTCGCGAGTATACGAATGTACCCACGACGATCGCGGGTTTTGTCTACCCACTTATATACCCACAATTTGACGGATAAGGTTTATCATGAATCGTGGGTATGTCCAATTCGTCGGTATGTCCACCCCTACACCCAGCATACCCGTGGGTATGCGTGTTGATGAATCCGGACTCTGGTGCCAATTCAACAACCATAGAGGCATGAAAGCCTTTGATGACCTAGTTGAGACCAGAATCAGCTGCGCTCGATGCAGTTTGAGCATCTGCGAACCACAAAGAATTCTTTAACACTCCAGGGATTAATTCATAGCCTTCAAGTCATCCTCGAGTTGTCATACATGACTCTAGACGACCGCCAAGGTTTAGCCTTTATTTAGCAGTCGAACCGAGAAAGCCGAGCAGGCGAATAAGCTCCTTGTGTGGTGGAGCGTGGACCTCTTTATGCAGTGCTAGCTATCTGGGGAAGCTTTCGTATTTTAGCCTAGCGTGACTAGCGCATACTTGAGTGGCGGTGGCATTGATTTCGTGGCGGAAGGAGGCGATGGCGATTCGGCCCACGCATTCGGTGTGAAAGGACAGAATGGGTTATTCATCGCCGCTTCGGAATTCATGCACATCCTACACATGAACTTCGCTCCCAGTACAGGAAGGTGCAGATCGTCGCATGCAGCTGCTATTGGGGCCGAACGGCAGCAGTAGCAGCTCGTTGTTTTCCCACTGAAGTCAGTGCATTACTAATGCACTGGTGATCCAGCGTGCTTCCAGGAAGGAGTGAACGCCTTCTTAGTGGTGCTAATAAGCCCTCGGTCAATAGCTTTCTCGGCGGTCCTTAGAGTCTTTTCGTCTTCTGACGTGGACGAAGCCCTTCGGATCTAACGGAGCATGGGTCATTAACTATCTATCAAACACAAACCCGAATTTATTGCTCGGATTTTACTGCCTTCGGCGACGTCACCCTACAGCTGAGGCGTAGAAGGGCTGGTCTATACCGGACATGGCCATAGAAATGATCGAGATAACGCCGGTTAGAAGGATGTTTAGTTGCGATCAAAACTCTTGCGCCAGGCGGGACTCGAACTCGCACCTTCTGCTTTTCGGACAGCTACGCCTTACACCACCAAGCCCCGACCGTGATTCAGGATGAGCCAGCCGCTGATATCAACATGAAACCAAGCACGAAGATTTGGTCGCAGCTAAACATTCTCCTAACTGCTGCTATCTTCTATAACAGCCGCTCTAGACTTGAGCAAAAATGTAAAAAAAAAAGAAACTTCACTCTTCTGGAACAGCCTAGGCTGAAGTGTTTCGTTCATTCTTCTTCTGAAGATATGCGATCAAGTAGGCACTGTGAAAAGATATCATCTCCTTATAATGACTCAGGGCGCATGGTGGCGCAATTGGAGGAGGCGCCAGGTGTCGCTTGCAGCCGATTCCAGGTTCTTGGTTCGGATTTCCCATCCAACCCAGCCAAACCTTCCGTTCCTCCGGGATCGGTGTGTTGGTACCAGACTGACTTGTGCATCGGCCGCCCCCTCGCGTCATTGTCTAGGCCAAGCACGCATTCAAATCGCTCTCAAGAATCCCTGTTAATGATTTACCATGACTATTCCATACATGAGCACGTGATGCACAGTAAGAAGATATGCTGGCGGTGTATTACCTCAAACATGGGTAACTAAACTTGATGCAAGCCTAGTGCGGGAGTCTGCCCCTCTAGTTCTTCATATCTGTCAACTTTACCCTAGCTGAAGAAAGCTTAAGTGTAGTCATGCAGGTTGTAGTATATGCAACGCTATCGTTTTAAAAGTTTTTGTGCAAATTCTACGAATATTTTGAAAGAGTAGAGTGTAACCCCTGCTTTAGATTTGAATTTTTAACCTTTTTCATAAATGAATACTTATTTGGGAGAGCAGTTAGAATAGGCACTGGCTGTCGTGTGCAACCAGAATAGAAGTTCTTGGTTCGGCTCACGCCTAGACCAACGAAGCCATCCATAACTTCCGAGGTCTACGGAATGGTATCAGACTTGTCTTTGAAAAGTGAAACATTGGCTTGTTCATCGGGCGGTCACTGCTAGTCATTGTACAACATGAACGCCCATTCAAAATGCTTCTGAGATGTCCTGTATACTGCAATGCACAGCGCATCCCATGGAGAGAATGATTAGTGCCGCTTATTATATCTTTTTCCCACCAACCTTCATCTAATTTATTCCAAAAAAGAATCTATTCCAGACAATTCTGTAAAACACAAAAATACCGTTATGCATAGAATCACTTCTAAAATAAATGAAATTCAAAGCCTGATAGTGCTTTCTGTATAACATCGAGACAGATTCATAGAAGAGTGTTTTGAACTATTTCTTCTAGCACACACACACACATTGAATGTAGTTTATTGGTCCCAGATACCTCGCCATAAGCTCCAAGATTTTCCCCGGCTAGTTTCCGATGCCGCTTCCGCGCCCTGTATAAAAGTTATCGAACCAATTTTGCTGGAAAAAAATTCCAAACTAGACTACGAAAGATGTTGTGCTTCACGAAGAGGAGAGGTTCTCTTCTATGTAATTTAGCGGGTTCACAGGAGTCAGCAATCTTTCAGGAAAGCGGAAGTGGTTCAGCAGGCCCGTTGCCAACCGCACATCCGAATTAATCTGTCCAGGAATTGTAGTGAAAGCGAAAAAACGCGGATAAATCGAACGGCAGAAGTCAGCTGAGTGCGGCCGAATGCTAATTGTGACGACGTGGAGGTAGGGAGAGGAGTGGGGGAAGTGGCACGCCTTACGGCTGAGCGCACAGCTCTCAATGAGTTGAAGAACGTGGAAATACTGATTCGTCGTCGAGCAGCAGACAGAAGCCTCAGCGTTCGCAGTCTGTCGCCGAACAGATGGAACGGCTGGAGATTTCGGAAAGAGAAGAAGCAGTGCTGAGCTGCTGCGCTTCCCACGGAGATGACCCAGGCTGCTGTGGGCCCTTAGGCGGTTTTCGGCGGTTTTCGCTGTCAGAAATTAGCGGCCAAATATAACGCCTTGGGAGGGGTCTTTCGAGTTCTTGAAAAAAATTCACCCTTTTCGTGCGTAGCCTACTGAGTTTTAATGCTCTATCGTTTTCAGAGCATGTCACTTGATGAAAGGACACTCGGAGCATCGATCGAACGCCTGGCGACCTGAAGAAGTTTACAGGTAGGGAGAATATGTGATAGATGTGTACCGGAAGTTCAATTCCAGCTCTGTAGGGTTTTAAAATATATACCTTGGTTGGCTAGTCCTAAGAGTTGGTGTTAGGACCTTCATTTGGGGACATGAGCACGCCAATCAGAATCAGCCAATCATAGCATCGACCGAAAACACGCCAGCCATTCAGGGCACTAGCCTTACACGTCTCGTCTGAGTGGCACCACATCCGTTCCAAATAATGTGCGTTTAAATAATTAATTAATGGAACAGTCAGGCTGCATCAAAGGAGCGCGGGATCTACCCAGTGGGAGGGGGAGGTGAAATCACTCACCATTAGCATTTTTGACAACGACGATGAAATTGAAAGTGCACAATTTCACAAGGACTATGCGCAGAGACAGCCCAGGAAAACTTTCTACGCAATTTTCTACCGAGCATAAGCCAACCTGTTCGTGTTTCTTTTGCTTTTCTAGCGATGCTCGCCTCCGACTAGGACAGATCAGGGGCGTGTCATCTGTACTGTTGGCGCCCTGATTGGCTGGCCCCTGTTCGGTCGATTCTGCGATTGGCTGTGATTCAGTGGCACGTTCCCGCCACACCAGGCCACATTAACGACACCTAATTAAGGGTGCTATTATTTTAAGTGCAGCAAAATCTACGTTCTATTCGAAAATTTTCGAACGTGTCAAATGCTAACATAGATTGCGCCATACGTTCATGTAGCATTTCACGATGTTTACTCGATTGCTAGTGTAAGCGTCACTGACTTGAGGCTTTTCAATAAAAGATTGAATGGATTTCTTCTTAAAGCTTCCTTGAATTAGTACATTAACCTCTAATTTTGACTACTCATAGGTACCGTTGAAAGCTGGAGCCAGAACTAATGATTTAAGTCGAGTCACAATGTGTGCCTGCGTGTTATTTTTTCCCTCAAGAAATAAGTTTTTGGATGTCGTCCCAACCAAGCAATTCCTCTCTTGAATGGAAGACCTTCAAAAAACGTGACGACATTGTGCTACGAATCATTTCGAATTGTGTCTTGCATTCCATGGCCGTGCCTTCGGTTACCACAGTGGCGAACGAGAGGGTGATTAGCCAATTTTTACGAATTTTATGAAATTTTTTAAAAATTTGGAAGTTAAAACCTTCTTTCTTGGAAAGGGAGGAGCGATCCAAGTTTTTTGTTGAGCTAAATCCTCGTGGTTAAAAATTTGCAAGCGGTTTGGGCAATCGAAATTTGAGAAGGTTCCATAAATCTCGGGCGCGTGTAGCGCAGTCGAAGGGGGTGCCGGCTGTCGCGTGCATACAAGGTTGCTGGTTCGGATTTTCCGTCCAGGCTAGCCAAGCCTTTCATCCCTCCGGGGTCGGTAAATTGACACCAGATCTGTCCGGGAAGGATAAAGAGCTGACTTGTTCATTGACTGGCCACCGCAAGTCGTAATAGTATGGCCAAATACGCACTCAAATCACCTCCACGACAGTAGAAGTAGAATGCATGGCGCATCCCAAAAGGGATTGAGTAACGTTGTACTTTGTCCTTTTCATTATCACATCCGTGTAATATTTTATTGAAAAACTTTAAGCAGGCAAGATTCACACTATCAATCATGTAAGTGTCACGAAACGCTTCTTGAAAGCATGGCGCAATTAGAACATTCAACATTTAGGAGGATTTTTGCTATTTTATTCTTGAACTCAGCTTATGAATGTTTGCTGCAGCTGAAGGGATAGGATTTTTATGCAGTACGAACACTGTATAGACTGTAGAAACACCCTGTATTTAAATATTACTATTACATGTAGCGAGCATTTTGGGCACTAGTCGTTAATGTGGTCTGCACAAAAAGGCGAGAGCATACTGGCCAATCACAATCAATCAGAGCATTGACCAAGCACGCGACTACAAGTTAGAACGCCTACCGTGCACACTCCCTGTAGATGACACATCTATTAGACGCGGCTGATTGGTGTGTTCTCGGCTCCTCATGTAGGCCTCATTAGCGACTTCTATCGAATTTTGGAGATTGTTCCCGTTTAGGCAGTGTAAAAGCTTATGGAAGAATGACAGTAACCACATTTAGGACATGCGTACAAGCTCTTGAAGGGAGATGCTCCCGGCGAAGTAAACTGATACACGAGCAAAAGCTGGCCGTGAAGGAGTTCATCGCCAAGGTAATGAAGAGCTGTCCTTCCCTTACGTCTTCCCGGCCAATCCGTTTCTCGCTTTTTAGGTGGAAATTATTCTGCTCAATGAACTAGGCAGAAGCCTTGAAGCGGCTAACGAGCCAGACCGTCGTCTGATCTCCCGTCTGCATCGGGTATGAAGATAATGAACCCCTTATGCATCTTAGTTGGCTGTTATTCAGTGATTTCCAGGCGCTTACCACGTACGACGCCAACGACGTTGGCTTCTATCACGTGCCGTCACCGTCGCGACCCGCTTGGAAGACGTGGAATCTTGACCAAGAAGATCCAGTCAGGTAGTGCTTGAACACATCTTCATCATTCATCCATATAAGGATATGCCATAAAATGAACGGTTAGGAGGTGCAGCTGAATTTGTAGGAGTGGAGCGAAGCTGTGTAATCTAGCGACGTAAGCCTATTGGTTATAAGGTGATTAGGAGGGGGATCGCATATCCCCCAAACTCTTCAGCGCAATCCTCAAAGACGGGGATTGGAAGACTTGGGAATGAAGATGTATGGCCGGCAACTGCATCATATGAGCTTCGTTTACGACATGCTCATAACTCCGAGCATTATCCAGGCGAACGAATGCTGGCTGACTTCGATCGGGTATGTGGGAACGTTGGACTGCAGCTGAATCTGTCGTAGACCATGCTCATTAGGAAGGGACAAGTTTGTGATGCTCCGCTCTTCCTCAAAAGAGCGAACATCTCTGAGTGCTCCAGCTACGTGTATCTGGGACGGGAAGCCAACATGGCCAACGACCCAGCGCCGGAGCGGGGAGGAGGAAACGAGCGGCTTGGGAGCTTTCAAGAGCGTCGAAGAGGTCGTGAAGAAGACGGAGAACGCCCGACTCCCTGCCCACCTATTCGACTCCACTGTTCTTCTTGTCCTAACACCCGCCTCGAGACCTGGGCTATACGAAAGCAGCAGGAACACGCGATCGGTCGCGCAGCGTGGAATCGAGGGGACGATGCTCGCAGTAACACGACTCACGCAAGTGAGAGAAGGCCTCGACGCTTGATGATGAGAGACGCTGTTGCACAGGACAAGTTGTCGAAAATTAGGTGGGCCGGCTATGTAATGCGCTTCGTAGACACCTGCTGTACGAGGGCTGTAACATATTTGGCTGCGTGGTATATGAAAGGCGCACACATAGAACTTCCACATAGACCTTCCACCAAAAGTTTAGTACGGCTTTTTCCTGTGAGCCCAGAACGAGAGATAGCGAATCGAGATGGCGTTGTTTGCGCCCCTCCATAGAAGAGCACTTTGTGGGTCAGGTTGGCACCCGGTAGGGACTAAGGCCTATGTTATATTCTGGCGACGCTGTTGTCGGCGACGTCGGCGACAGTGTTGCGCGGACTGTTACGCACTGCGTAGCACCCGCTCAACACTGCCGCCAACGTCGCCGACAACAGCGTCGCCGAAGTATAACATAGGCCTGAAGGAGGCGTTGCTGGCACGGACTGAGAATATCGACTGTCAGCATGTCGACAGATGAATGGGTGAACGGATACAAGGAATAATGTTAAAGGCTGGGCGCTTGGAGCGCAGTCGGAGGAGGCGCCGGCTGTCGCATGCACCCTATTCCAGGTTCCTGGTTGGGATTTCCCGCCCAGGCCGGTGAATTGGTACCAGACTTGTCTGGGAAGGATAAAGCACTGACTTGTACATCGGCTGCCAGCGCAAGTCATTGTATGGCCAGCACGCTTCCACGACATCCCGTAGAAATAGAATGCGTGGCGCATCCCAAGGAGGATCGAATAACGCCGTCCTTTATCGTTATCCTTTAATGTTAGAGGCTTGGAAAATCCCTTTGTGGACGCTTCTGTTTCTGTTTTTATTCTTTATTCTTTTATTCATCTGGGACATCGTCTTGCTTAATTGGAAATACAAAAATCAATTGCGTAGTACATAAGCTGATATTTTAGGATGATGCAAATGGTTGACACCGTGTCTGAACTGCTGCAGTTGCCCCGAGAAGAATCTTATGAGGTACCGTGGAGCAGTTTTTAGTGCTAGTCGTTAATATGGCCTACGCGTGGAGGTGGAAGCGCGCCAGCAAATCACAACCAGTCAGTGTGCTGACCGCATGCGCTGCTCGGAGTGGCACGTCCATTGAAGGCAGACTGATTGGAGGAATTCCGCATGCAGGCCACTGCAACGACTAGTATTGATTTTCTTTAGAATTCTCAAATTCTCCTCTTTAGGAAGAAGATGTCCATCTGAAAAACCGTGCCGAATGGAATCCTAGACACGCAGCCGAGGTTATAGCAGCGTCACTTGGCGCTAAGCTACCGGCTGACAACTCAAGTCTCTTGTGAGTCTATGCCTTTAACAGATTCAGAAGGCGGAGGATTGATTGTGTAACTATTCAGCTCACGTACCACGTCGCCAGATCGGAAGTCTGATATGTCTGAGGTTGACGGCCGACGTCGTGGCAATAGCGTGGACTCCTTCCGAAGGACAATGCCGCTCGAGCCGAGTGTATTTGTGAGTCTTACGCGCTCTACTCCCACTTACAGAATCAGAAGGCCTCGTACTCTCGTTCAGGTCCGCGAACGCCCGTCCACGATGTCGTTTCGAGAGCGATCCGTCCCGTCGGACGACTCGCACACACTGTACAGCATGGGGTAAGCTCAGTTCGGTGTGAGGTGCTGCAGCTCGTCGGCGCGAGGCAGCCACGCGCCGGTTTGATTAGCTGCCGAGTTTTTCCGCTCCGCTAATCTTCATAACTAACAAACTCGTTGAGATTTCTGTTGCCGAGAGCGGTGGCTGAGAGGAGAGCACTTGTCCTTTCGGGAGATGTGGAACGCTGTGTCCTCCCGCAATTCTCATACGCACAGCCTTCATGGTCACGCTCTGCTTGGCTTATAGACTGACGTCAAGACGCGCTGCGAAGGGCTAAAAGTATGAATGGACGATAGAGGTCGTCATTACTTAGTTTCCTTGCGGGTTGCGCCACGTATCCGTCTTCTAATAGATATCGTGGAGGCAATTTCAAGTACTTTAGAAGTATTTAGCCTACTCAATGAGTCGCGGTGGCTAACCGATGGAAACCCAGTGCTTTATCTGTTGCAGACAAGTACCAACTCACCGACCCCTAAGGAATGGAAGGCATAGTTGACTTGGACGAGATATTCGAACCACGAACCTGGAATCGGATTGCTCGCAACAGCTGCCGCTTCCTACGAATACGTTTCACGCGCCCCTGGGCTAAAAATATGCCCTCTAATTGACGACGCAGATCTAACTTGAGTGCTTGCAAACTGCATATTTAAAACCAGATCGGAAAAAGCGGTTTTCCTGCATGGCAGAATCCGATGGACATATCCTAGTCGAATAGGCCAACCCGAATGGACTGCACAGAAATACAACTGGATTCCCCTTCACATGGAACACCATCCTCCCCTTGAAATTGTTCAAAACCCTCCGGATTGGGTGGAATTCTGTGCTCACTCAAACAGTGGTGTGAACTCAACGTATATATGGGCTATAGGTGACCTTTTGAGGTTTTATAATTACATATTGTGTTGACTTACTTAAAATTTGCTTTGTTTGACTGTAAATGCTATTGTGAACGTCAACGGTTTCAGTCGAAAAGGGGCCAGTTTAAACAGAAAATGACACAATAAGTAATTAATTAAATGTTGTATGACTTTGCTTACCCTTAACGAAGGAAAAACCTCCAGAAATTTCGTGCACTACGTCTCCTATACCTTTCATGATTTGAGGTTTACGATTTACGGTTTACGACGGTTTTTTCGTAAATACGATTTAAGGATAAAGGATAAAGGACGTCGTTATTCAATCCCTTTTGGGATGCGCCACGCACTCTACTTCTACGGGATATCGTGGAGGCGATTTCAATGCGTATTTGGCTATACAATGACTGGCGGCGGCCAGCCGATGAACAAGTCTTCTCAAGTCTCAAGTCTCTATCCTTCCCAGACAAGTCTGGTACCAATTCACCGACCCTGGAGGGAGGAAAGGCTTGGTTGGCTTGGGCGGGAAATCCGAACCAGGAACCTTGTATCGGGTGCACGCGACAGTCGGCGGCTCCTCCGACTGCGCTACACGCGCCCAAATACAATTTACGATCTACGAATTCTGGATTCCATTCACGCACATCCCTGTCTGGTAAGCTTCGTTGGCTTGGGCGGGAGAATCGAACCAAGAACCTGGCATCGGGTGCACACGACAGCCGGTTCCTCTGACTACACTACCACAACGGTTATGTGGGCCAAATACACATTAAAATTGGCTCTACGGTGGCTTTTTGAAGTATCCCGCAAAGGGATTAACTAACGTCCTTTATCCATTTAACTGTTCTAGGTTACACAACATACCCGAGGTAAGCGCTCATCATTAAGATTTCTACCCTCTACCCTCCAGGGCGCAGGATAGTGCAGTCGGAGGAGGCGCTGGCTGGAACGCGCAGCAGATTTCAGGTTCCTGGCTCGGATCTCCCGAACAGGCAAACCAAGCCTTCCGTTCCTCCTGGGTCGGTGAATTGGTCCTAGACATACTTACCTGGCAATGATAAGACACCCACTTGTTCTTCATCTGGCCATCGCATGGTCAAATACGCATTCAAATGACCTCCGCGGCATCTCACAGAAGTAGACTGCATGGCCCATCCCAAACTAATGCTGTCCTCTACCCTTTATCCTTATCCACAAGCACGTCGCTTTTAAAGATTATTTCTGGGTTTGCTCAGAAGGCTTTCAGAAGAAAATTCCTTTCGTGTACAGGAGAATGTGAAATGTATTTCGATAATTCCTGAGCTCTAACCTCCCAGTTATTCACGTCTATTATAGAACGTTTCTAGCGACTTTCATCAGCAGAGATATTTAAATCTGGTTGGACCATTGATGTATCCGATGTGATATATGTCTGCTAATGATTAGTCGACCCTCAGATGAAGTGAAAAAGAAGGTGAAGTGAGTTGTGTGAAAGAGTGGAGGAATGAAAATAAAGGATAATGGAAGATAATAAATGGGCACGTATATGTAAAGAAAGTGAGAATTAAGAGAAAACCAGAGAGATAAGTGTCAGAAACAGTAGTACTGATGCAATAGAAATAGTTATTAAAGAATAATAAATACCTTTTGATAAAGTATTGATAGAGTCAATAATTTGGTAGCAAATCTCCCTATAAGTTCTTCGTTCAACTTATGGACTGCTAATAGATCGTCCATATATTTCACCTGTATCACCTGTCGTCCCGTTGATCATCGACTTGCTCGAGCGGGTGCCAGCGGCGTCTCCATTCGTCCCTGTCGCGTGCCAGAGTGCTCCAATGGATCCTCCTCGCTCGAGGGACACGAAGAGCAGCATATCGGTCGTTCAGGGCTTTCACGAAGAAGTCCGACCAACGCGTTGGTGGGCGTCCTGGTGTTCTCTTGACATTCCGCGGAATCCAGTCGGTAACGGCTGTCGTCCAGCGGGTGTCTGCGAAGCGCATTACGTGGCCGGCCCACCTAATTTATATGTATATGGCCCATAAATCTATATGACATAAATATGTTATTATTTATTACTAGCTGCATATGATTTGGTAAATTCACATTGCAACATAGGAATTGTGATAGTCTGGAGTAGGCGTTGAAAAGGCGGAGTCTTTCGTTCTGACCTAATAGAATTACAAGGCTACATACAAGAAAGAAAATCGTGCTTTCACGCGTGCTATAGCGTACAGTACACCTTTTTGGTTGAAGAAGATCCAGCAAGGAATTAGGCGGAGATCTGGAGAGGGCTTTCGCATAGGGAGTGAGGGGGAGACGTCGTAGAGCTCATTTTCATTTAAAGAAATTCTTATGCAAAATATCCATGCTTGATATAAGGTGCTTTGCAAAACAATGCTGATCCTAGTTTACCATTTGTGTTGTATCTGTAGTGTCCAAAAGGAAATCCAACACTCGAATGGCATCCGTTGAATATTCGAATAATTGCGCGTTTTCGGCAACTTCCGATTATTCGAATGATTTCGAATGCCAACAGTTTTCGGATATTCAAATTCGAATGAAAGTTAATTGAATACCTACTAGAATAGGTCGTTCGAGCACAACTATAGTCCTTATGTACTGGGCCCGGGACCTGTGCGGTGGATGACTGGGATGGCATTTTGACAGCGTGCCACTGGTTATCGCTCTAATAAGTGAATTACACGCCTCAGCGACTCGAATACAGACGTGCTTCGCCGTCACAACACCACATTTCTTCCGTCACTGGCATCACTCGTCTGGCGACGAGAGTCAACGGGAGGCAAGTGGTGCCGTCTAAAGGAGTAGCCCCTTTCAACAGAAGGCTGGAACGAATGTGCAGGGGAAGGAAGAGTTTGCAATGGGAGGTATTGCTAATTTTGAACTTGTTGTGCGCCGTAATGGGGTTGCCGAGTAAGTCAGCGGTGACGTGATTTTAATTTTAAATTTTGACATTGACTTGTTATCCTTGTTTCTGCTAAGTAGAAATTTTTTACGCAACCTGTAGGCCAGCTGAGAGGTTGGGAATTCTGTGGTCATTCAAACGGTGGTTTGAACACAACGTATAGATGGACTATAGATGATCTATTGAGGTTTTTAAAGTATTAGGTTGTCCCATAAGTCCCCGCCGTTTTTTTTTAAACGATTCACTGCAGATTTCGTATTCGGTCTCTTGCATAGCGCTGCATAGCTTTCGAAAGAGAATGATTTGCTCTATCAGAACATGTATTGCATTTCTTTTTTCATCATGAATATTGTCAATTTTTAGGTCGTTGAAGTGAGAAGTGAAAAGGTGAAAAAGTAGCCATTTGCGCACTTGTTCTCTCCGCTTATTTTTGTAATTTTTTGCGCAGTTTTTTATAGCATTTGGAAGACAATGCTCTGTACTACAAGAATATGTGTAGGTCCTATTTGCTCACTTGACCTTTATTGATTTTTAGATCATCAATTTGGGAATTCCGACTTTTCCGTCCGAATTTTTACCAAAACTCCGGTTCTGGAGTTGGACTTTTTTGCTTGGTGTTATATGTCGTTTGGAAGAGGATGTCTTGCTCAGTAAGAATTTGTGTCGCGTTTATTGTCTAATGCTGATTTCTGTCGAATATCAACAGCTGAAGAAGGAGAAGGAGTTGTTGCTGAAGACGATTTTTCTCTTTTTGGCATTTTGTTGATATTAAATAGAAATCAATAAACGCGACACACATTCTTATTGAGCAAGACATTCTCTTTCAAATGACATATAACACCATCCCAAAAAATCCAACCACAGAGCAGGAGCTTTCGGCAAAGATAAGCATCCTCCTTCGGACGTCCCAATTTGATGACCTAAAAGTCAATAAAGGACAAATGAGCAAATAGCACTAACATATATTCTTGTAGTACAGAACATTGCCTTCCAGGTGCTATAAAAATTGCGCAAAAAACTACAAACCTAAGCGGAGAGAACAAGTGCGCAGATGGCCACTTTTTCACTTTTCACTTCAACGACCTAAAAATTGACAAAATTCATGATGAAAAAGAAATGCAATACATGCTCTGATGGAGCAAATCATTCTCATTCGAAAGCTGTGCAGCGCTATGCAAGAGACTGCCGGCGAAATCTGCAGTGAATCGTTGAAAAAAACGGCAAAGACTTATGGGACAACCTAATACATCTTGTTTTGACTTTCTTAAAATGTGTTTTGTTTGACTCTAAATGGTATTCTAAACGTCTACGGTTTCAGTCGAAAAGGGGCCAGTTTAAACATAAAATGACACAATAAGTAATTAATTAAATATTGTATGACTTTGCTTGCCCTTGACAAAAGAAAAAGCTCCGGAAATTTAGTAGCACTTTGTCTCCTATACCTTTTACGATTTGAGGTTTACGATTCACTGTTTACGACGGTTTTTCGTAATTACGATTTACGATCTACGAAACTCCGGATTCCATTCACGCACACGCCTGTCTGGTACTCTTCGTTGGCCTGGACGGGAGAATCGAACCAAGAACCTGGCATCGGGTGCACACGACAGCCGGTTCTTCTGACTACGCTACCACACGCCTATGTGGGCCAAGTACACATTAAAATTGCCTCCACGGTGGCTTATTGAAGTATCCGCGAAGGGATTAACTAACGTCCTTTATCCATTTAACTCTTCTAGGTAACTCAACATACCCGAGGTAAGCGCTCATCATTAAGATTTGTACCCTTTACCCTCCAGGGCGCGGGAGGATAGTGCAGTCAGAGGAGGCGCTGGCTGGAACGCGGAGCAGGTTCCTGGTTCCTGGTTCAAACCTCCCGAACAGGCCAACCAAGCCTTCGATATCTCCGGGGTCGGTGAATTGGTACCAGACTTGTCTGGGAAGAATAAAGTGCTGACTTGTTCATCGGCTGGCCACCACTAGTCATTGTATGGCCAACTACGCATTCAAATAACCTCCACGACATCCTATAGAAGTAGAATGCGTTGCGCATTCTAAAAGGGGGTGAGTAGCGCCTTCATTTATCCTTTTATTTCACCTTCCACCCCAGCTTACCTTGGGGTACGTACATTACAGGACGGAATCTGGATCCAGAATCGATTCCTGGTACGAGAAGAACGATACACTTGCGCTCCCCTTCCGCTTGGGGATGTAGAAATGTTAACATTCCTGCAGCATTTAATGGAACTTCAGAACAGCGGCGGACTTCCGAAGAGGTCTCGCGGCGGCGGTGCTGGTCAAGTTGAGCAGCGACGGCGCGACGGGGTTGCCCAGCCGGAGGGCGCGGCGCGTGCGCGATTCGCTTGTCTGGTTCGGTGTTTACCGTGGATGCCATGTCGAACCGGCATGAATTGATCGTCGTCGTCAGCGATTGAGGCGGTTCCTGCCTGATTCGGAACTGTTGTGTGCACCTCCACCTCCAATTACGAATGCGCGACGGGCCGTCACATTGCATTCGTCTGCTCTGCCCTCTCAGGCTCTACCCGTCGCCCTCCGCCGTATGGTTGCGGTGGTGAAGCATCTCGTATTCACCCTTCTGGTTCGAGAGCTGGCCGCCTTCTAGTACCGAAGCTAGGAGGCCAATGGAGGTTCCCTGGAGTGGACTAGTCTCAGAAATGGCTCCCCTCGCGGGTTGATCTGTTTTGGTCAAAGGAAACTTCCGGCGGTGACCGGAAATTCTTCGGCGCGCCTGAGTACACACGCCTTCAGAATATGAGTGCATGTGAGCTGGATCGCCCTATTGCTGTCGTGCTCAACGTCGTTCCGCCATCGATTCACTTTTTATGTCCTGCACATTATTATTCACCGTCCGGACGGCATCTTTCCCGAAAAACACACCTTTCTCCAGGCTGTTGCTACCCATTTGATGGCCCTGCATGTGTGGTTGCCCTTGCGAGCTTTTCTCTCGGTCTCCCATCCATAGCCTGTCCTTCTCTGGTTGCTCCCAGTCCCACTCTGTTCCGTTCTCCTCTGTATCTGCAGGTTACGACTAGATACGCTATCGCAGAGCAGACTTGAGGTCAATGACTTCCGGTCATGGGCTACGGATTGATTTCCGTTCATCCGCGTCTCTCATCCGTTTACGGTTCCTGCAGTCATCTTCTACTACCTTTTCTCGCTTCGTGCTTATTCTGACAACTTCTCAAGGGCGAAGTTGTACCGCAACGATTTGGAGAACAACTGTTGTAGGGGAACTATGGAGCGGGTTCGGCACAGCCCTCTATGTAGATTATTCTTCCCGTACTGGCACGATCTGTTTCCACTGTTTTCAGCTTCTATTTACAAATGGCTGAAATTTCATTAGACCTTAACTATTTATACTATTTTCAGGTCGAATTAGGCACACTTTTCACTTCAAGTTGGATATTCTTCTAAGCTATCCTAAGATTCTAAGAACAAATTGAACGCCTTCCAAATCGGAATGAGCTCTTACATTTTAAACTACAAACTCTGCAAAATGGTAGAATGATTTTTGTTCAAGAAAGATTTGGTATAAATTCCTTGATTTTTTTAGTACATACCCTCCTAATGAGTGGAATAATTTTATAGAATTTTCATTTTTTGAAAAATTAAATAAATGAAACTTTCTTTTAAAGCAGCAATCACTTAGTTTATTAAAAGAAGGGATTGCACCTTGTATTCGATTAGCTCATCGCGATTTTTATTCGATTGATCGTATAGATACTGCTATCATGAAGCGTCAAAGTGAGAATGTGTGTGTTCCTAACAATTGCTTTTGTTGTATCGTTTACGGGTTTGAAATTCCATGCAAACAGCAGTTTTGCTATCAATTGAATAAAAATCGCGACGTTTTTGAGGAGCGCATGGCGTAATCTTGTCTTTTGCAACCAAAAATGCCGCCCTCCTGCTCTTTAAACAGGATATAAATCATTATTTTTCCACAAAAAATGGAGAGTTTTATAAAATTTTAAACAGAGTGTTTATTTTTTTGGGCAAGTGAATATAAACTTCAAAGATATACTAAAATTTTCCTTACACAAAAAATTATTTTAACCTTCCTGGAGAGTATTTAGTCTATATGAAGAAGATTCTCGTTTCGATTTGGAAGAGTTCGCCTTAATTTCAAATGTCTTAGGTTAGATTAGAAGAGTGTCCAATTTACCGTGAAAAGAGTCCCATTTGATTTGAAAAGTGTCCAATTCGACGTGAAAATGGTCTAAATTATAAGAAACATTCTAAATGTGGAACAGTTTTACCTAAAAAGATGCTTGTAACAATTTTCTAGTGGTGAACAGTTTGGAAGTTATGGGTCATGAATTTGTAGAAATACATTTTTATATGTTCTTGTACACCATGAGACTGCTCCTGTTAAACTTTTCTAAGAAACCCCAATGAAACAGATTGTGACATCTTATAGATTAAATAGATATTAGATTAGATATAGAATAAAATATAAATTCTAATCTCAAATCCAAATCTTACAGTTTTTGCACGTACAAATTTAATGACATACTCCTTGAAGTGACAATCGGATGGGTAGGAACAGTCTATCAGACGGGACATATTTTCAGCAGATTTTCATGTTTTGTTCCCAGATTCTTATCGGTAAAATCAACAATCATTTGCCAGTTTAAAGGACAAGAATAAAAGACTGCGTTACTCAATCCCTTTTAGGATGCGCCACACATTCTCTACTACGGGATGTCGTGGAGGCGATTTGAATGCGTATTTGGCCATACAATGACTTACGGTGTCCGGCCGATGAGCACGTCGGCGCTTTATCCTTCGCAGGCAACGTACCAATTCATTGATCCTGGAAGGTTGAAAGGCTTGGTTGGCCTGGGCGGAAAATCCGGACCATGAACCTAGTATCAGATGCACGCACAAGCCAGCACCTTCCCCGACTGCGCTACTCGCGCCCATTTGCTGGTTTGCTTACTAGATTCTAATGTGTACCGTAACAGCCGTACACAGTCAAATGCCAAAAGTGATGATTGTTCGAGGGTGACCTATTATTTCTGCGATGTTTCGTGGAGGTTAGTTTTTCGGCTCCATCCCAGTCGAGAGGGGCGCCGCTAAAGTGACAGTCCCTTTCAGCATTCGCGACAGGATACCGCTTGGGTTTGCATGAGTGTTCTCGTATCATTGCGCAGTAACCGAAGCTGTGGGACAACTTCAAAGAAGGGGTTGGAAGGGCGAAACATGCCCCCCCCCCCCTCTTGTTGCTAATGCCGCAACCTTGCAAGCCAATAATAACCCCTCCCACTAGGATGTAGCGCAAAATTCCCATCAACTAGCGCTGATACTCAAATTATCCTCAGCGTAACCCAGTCCCATTACCCTACACATCTGCACAATTTCGTTATGGACTCTCGAATGTTTAATACTCGTTTTAAAGTGGAAACTTGTAAGGCGTTTTATACAAGGAAATATTACGTATGTGTGCCGCGATTATTCATTCCACTTATTCATGACCGCTTTGCGCCTTCCGTGAGAAAATATTTTGACACAGTCGCTTTCGCGTTCCTCCAAAACCTTCGCCTCTGTTCGTTTGACTGCTGTAACAACATCTTCTTCAGTGTATTTCGACATTTCGCTTTTATTACAAATCGGTTAGAAGATTGGGGTTTATCCCAGTGGGGGGGGGAGCTAGAGACGTCACTGTGTCTTCTTGACAACGGCGGTGAAATGGAAAGTGAACTATTTCGCAAAAACGGTTCATATAACTGGAATATGGGAGGAGCTTTCTTGGCAATTTCCTAATCCGAGCAGACCGTCCTGCTTGTGGTTCCTTCGCTTTTCTAATGGTGCCCTGCTAGACTAGAATAGATCCGAAAATTGGAATGTAATGGCTAAGGCGCTTCTTGGGCGCGTACAGCGCAATCGGAGGAGCTGCCGGCTGCCGCGTGCACTTTATACAATGTTTCTGGTTCGGATTTCCCGCCCAGGACAACCGAGCCTTTCACTCCTCCTGGGTCGGTGGATTAGTATCACTCCT